>JAQQTP010000075.1:26772500-27475000 GCA_029884605.1 Ormosia emarginata
TGATCCCAAGGTTAATAATGAACCTAGAGTAGAACAACCACAAGAAATAACATTAAAAAGATCCAAAAGAGAAAAAAGATCTAATATTTCGAATGATTATGTGGTGTATCTACAAGTGTCAGAAAACAACTTGGGAATTAATGACAATGATCCATTTTCGTTTTCACAAACCATTAATAGTGATAATGTTGATAAATGGTTAGATGTCATGAAAGATGAGCTTAAATCAATAGAACATAATGATGTATGAGACCTTGTGGAATTATCTGAATGGTGCAAGAGAGTTAGGCGTAAATGAGTCTTTAAGACTAAGCGTGACTCTCATTGCAACTTTGAACGCTACAAGACCTAACTTGTTACCAAAGGTTTTACTCAAAATGATGACATTGACTATAAGGAAACATTCTTGCTAGTTTCCAAGAAAGATTCTTTCACAATTATCATGACATTAGTAACTCATTATGATTTAGAACTGTATCAAATGGATGTGAAAATCGCCTTTCTAAATGGGAATTTAGAGGAAGGTGTTTATATGAATCAACCAATGGGGTTTTCAGTCGAGGGGAAAGAACACATGGTATATAAACTTAAAAAATCAATATATAGACTTAAGCAAGCTTCCCAACAATGGTATCTCAAGTTCAATGATATTATTGTATCTTTCTGATTTAAGGAAAGCACTGTTGATCAGTGTATATATTTGAAAGTTAGTGGGAGTAAGTTTATTTTTCTGATTCTGTATGTTGATGACATCTTGCTTATAACTAATGATCTTGGTCTATTAAGGGAGACTAAGAAGTTTCTCTCTAATAACCTTGAAATGAAGATATGGGAAAGGTAAGTTATGTGATTGGAATAGATATATTCCATGATAGACCACAATGATTGTTGGATTTGTCTTAGAAAGTTTATATCAATAAAGATATATAAAATGAATAAATGAACAACAAGTATGGTTCAAATTCAAAAGGGGGACAAATTTAATGTTATGAAATGCTTTGAGGCCATTATTAATGAATTATGGTTGCATAATTTTATTTAGGACTTGAAATTATCAACAGTATTGCCAAGTTGCTAAAGTTTATTCAGCAATAATCTTCTTTTCCAAAAACAATAAGTATTCTAAAGGTGTTAAACATATGTAATTGAAATACTTCATTGTTAAAGAAGAAGTTCAAAAACATAGAGTGTCAGTAGAACACGTTAGCACTGACTTTTTGATTGTTGACCCTTTGACGAAAGGGTTACTACCCAAAATATTTACTGGACATGTTGAAAGTATAGATATTATTGTATATTATGTTAATGATTATGTTTTATGTACTTTGACACTCTGAGCTCATGAATGAACATGTTTCTGTCTTACCTATTTTCTAAGTTTGTATACATGATTAAATAGGAATAATGATAACAAGTTCTACTTTTAATAAAGACATTATTGTTAGACCAATTATGTGCTTTTCATTTATAGGTCATTTCAAGGAGATGACTAATTCTGTAGTATATGAAAGGGACTATGTCGATTAAATAATATACGACTGCTGCCATGACTCATGTTATTTTTATTCTTGGTCATGATGAATGATGTATCCTATGTAAAGAAGATTTTGACTATATATATATGAATTCATATTATGTTTTGATAGACTTATCAAATCATAAAGAAGGTAACATCACATGAGCCAAGTAGGAGAATGTTAGATTAAATGTCTCATGTGATGAGTTTATGACTTATCCTATCAGTTTAATTAGTAATTAAATTAAGTTAATGAGTTAAACTTTTATTGGATAAAAGGAAAAAAGTAATTTTGTAATTATAGTAACTACCAACTTGATAGAAATTAACAGTATTTAAAAAATAATTTCTGCGCAAAACTATAGGTTTGTGCCTGGCCATCAGGGTTTCTTCTTCTCTTACCATCATTAAAGTAGAAGAAGTATAAAGAAAAAGACAAATGAATAGAAAGTCAGTTTTGACATCTCTCTAATGCTTTTGGAACACAGTCTACTAA
This sequence comes from Ormosia emarginata, assembly GCA_029884605.1. Lineage (NCBI taxonomy): Eukaryota > Viridiplantae > Streptophyta > Magnoliopsida > Fabales > Fabaceae > Ormosia > Ormosia emarginata. The sequence continues at coordinate 26,774,513 of JAQQTP010000075.1, forward strand.
TTATTCATGGATAAAGGTTAGTGTCGTTTACATTCTTGTTTGTGGGAATCATGAATTCTAAGATCCTTATATTTTAATGGTAGTTTTTTATATTAAGATTGTTAGAAAACTTACAAACTAACATTTGCAACTTCCTAATAGAGCATATATCTTATTTAAGATTTAGTTTGAATTGATCTCTTATTATTCGTAGTTGTTTTTATTTTATTTTTTTATCTTATCTTATTAATATCTTATGCAATCTATTTGCTTATATAAAAAACATTTTGACCTGACTCTCATTGAGTTTAGCCAGCTTTCTACTCAAAACATCTTCATGATATTAAAGCCTACCATGGCTGACGCCTTAACTAAAAGATGACAACACCCCCTTCACTTTCACCACCTTCATTAGTAGTGAAACATCTGGGCTTATGGAATGGATTATTGCTACTATAGCACCTAGAAACTCAGAGATGCGTTTGGATCCACCTAATCCTGATTATTTCTATTGATGTCGGTTTGATAAAATTGTTCGTGTATGATTAACAAATCATCTCACGGAGGGTATTTCAACAGCTAACGCCATAACCACCACCAAAATCTTTAGTGACTTTATCAATGAAGAAACTCCAACGCCAATTGACCTTGGTGGCTTTATCGGAGACACTCCAGCGTCTTTCCCTATGATCTTATCCCCTTAGATGTGCATGTCACTTAATAAGAAGTTCGATCACTAACGCATATCTAGTCATCTTCTTGAGGACCTGCCCGATTTGGTCATAGACATAAAAACCTCGTGAAGTCGGATGATATTCCAATATGTCTTTCACCTTCTAGGCCCATCATTTTCCAAGATCCAAATTTGATCTTTGCATAGCAAAGTCCAATTTGAAGGGGGTGATAATGCATATTCCTAGATTGTAACTTTTGTCAATTGATGCACTAAAACTTGCATTTGTACTGAAGCTTTCTTTTTTTTAATCTTCTTCCTAACATGTCTCATCTTCTTTGTAGTACCACTTCTTACTAATGCAATTAGTTTCATAGAAGAGTAATTTTAGTCACACACATGCTTTTACTTACATTACTTCACATTTGTACAATTTTCACCATTTGATCACATATGGTCCCACCTTATTTTTTGAGAACCTTCATTTTGATTCTGCCGTATAGACAAATGTGAAGTACACATAACTTTAAGTGATGTATATCTAACTTTTTTCCCTTATAGAAATAAATTTTATCCAATTAAAATTGATGTACCAAAAAAAAATTTATCCAATTGAATAACTTAGTTGAAAATTTATACAAACGTTCTACATTGTGTGTGTGTGTATGTGTTTTTTTTTTTTTTGTCTTTATGAGTGAAAATTATGAATTTGAACCACCAAATCCAATAGTCAATTATAGTAAATACATTTAAGAATACAATTCTTTTTCAAAATGAAAACCAATTATAACATAATTATCCTTATGATTTAATTAACAACGTGTACTAGAGATCAATTCAGTTATAATTGCAACATTATGAAATTTTAAAATAGCTAACTTTAAATATATAGTCATGCTAAAGTATAGTTCTTTTGTAAGAAAAGACGAAAATGAGAATCAAAATGAGTGTACTCCTATTAATAAATTTAAAAATAAAAAAATATTGGCACTATTTATATGTAAATCTGTTAGGGCACACACAAACTATTATTTTTATTTTAAAAACAGAGAATAATTAAGTTAAGAGTAACAGAGGGGAATGATTATTTTGATTGTGATGTCTTATGTTAAAATCCTATCCTCACCCATTTGTAAAGTAGTAAATCTATAGGATTTCTATTATGACTTAAGCTCACGAGGAGAGTCCAACTCAAAATACTAGTCCATTAAGTTAGAGAGTCTTATGATTTAAGTATCACATTAAACTTTTTTATTTACTCAATGTATGATTCATAACATTACCACATTAAGCTTCATTCTATTGACATTGATCTGGTGGTAACCATTTTCCCTTTGGCACCTTCACTCATTTATCAGTATTTAGTACAACACTCTCACTACTACACCTTAATCCAACCTATAGGTAGCCTTTTCTATAATTCAACTCTCAACAAAAGCATCAATTGTTATGACTTAAGCTTATGAAGAGAGTTCAACTTAAAAGACTAGTCCATTAGGTAGAAGAACCTTATAACTTAAATACCAAATTGAATTTTGTATTTACTCAATATGTGACTCATAACAAATTTTTCGATAATCTACTATCTATAAGAAAAAAAAAGTTAAGTTAAGAGTAACAAATTTATTCATCTTAAGGGGTAGCTTTATTTATAAAAAAGATAAAAGTAGAATCAAATCGAATATATACATTTTCTTTTTGGTTGGTAAAAGTAAAAACAAAAATAAGGTCCAAATATACATAAAAAATTTAAATTTTACGCTGTCGGTGTAAAAAAGGTTTTATATTTGTATTTAACGATATATTACTATAACATTTAACAAATTTAGCATCTCATATAATTGCATTTACATTTAAACTTATTAAATGACATGATAATATATTATTGAATGAATGCACGTGTAAATTTTTTTTTACACTCATAATATATCAAAATTTGTCATTATCTTTTATGATTTTAAGATATAAAATGCATCTATTTTTTATTTAATACTTTTTATAAGTATTAAAAAAAATATTAGGTGAGACCTCGAGGTGAGAAAAATTATTGGGAAGATGTTTTAAGAGGATATGAAAAAAAATTGTGTTTATTATTATATATTGAAACTTACCTTGGCATTTTCATATCATATAATTTGATCGCCCTTTTTCTTAGTTGGACATTGTCTTCATGGTGATGAATTGATAAAGATCGCCCAAAGAACAAATCAAATATAACACTAGTTTGGCGTTTGGAATTAAGTATAAAATTGGCATTTGGAATTGAAATTGGGCCTACTAATTCTAATTTTTATGTTTGGAAGTCCTTTTTGAATTAGAATTATAATTTCATATCACAATTCTATAGAATTAAAAAAATAACTAACCAAACTCATTCTCAATTCTTAACTCATACCTTAAAAAAATGCTAATTCTACACTTTAGAATTAAAATCGTGTTTCAATTGAAAGATGAAAAGACGTGTTCAATGCCTCTCCTGCTCCACTTTATCTTCTTCAAAGATGAGCAACCAACTGCTTTGACGAGGTATGAACTATCTTTATCATTTTGTTATATATCTCCATTGTTGTTACGCGTCTCATTGATATTTCTGCCATGTGTTTGCCTTTTCAAATCTATATGAAAAGAGAGAAAAAAAACTTGGTATTGCACTGCTTGGAATTATATGTCTAGATTGAAGCGATGAGTGATGCAAAGAACTTTTTCCAATATCAAAATTTTAATTGCTTATTTGCTTTAATCAATATCTATTCAACGACTTACCATTTTCAGGGATGTGTTAGTGGAGCATTTGCTCTTTTTAATCATATATAACTTATTACTTGATTATTATGATTGTTGAAAGATGTATTCAATTTCTTATTATTTTTGTAATTTGTGTTTACCTATTATGATTCATTTGCTTAGCCGTATTATAATTTATTTGCTTTATGGCTGAATTTTTAGATGTCAGGAAGAATATTAGAAACTAATTCATCAACCAGTGAAGATATAAGACAAGCAAAAAAAAAAATTAATTTTAGAGGGAGTTGCTATTACTATGGCTGCAATAGCTTCATAGTATAATGAAAGATTCATACTTAGAGAGTTAAGAGTCGAGAATGACAATGACTTGGAAAGAAGAATGCTTTTGAGACGATTATATCATGGTAGTGATGAAAATTATTATAATCAATTACGTCTCACTAAGCATGCTTTTGAGCTTTGCAACAGTTTACGAGAAAAGAGAGGATTGCATGGTATTCATCATGTAACTGTAGAAGAATCTATTGCATTGTTATTACTTATTTTAGCTCATGGTCTCTTAGAGGTACTTATATTCATTGTATAGAGGCCATTAGTAGACGCTTTGGTGAAGTTCTTAGATCAATTATTAGCCTAACCAAAGAGTACATCAAATATTCACATCCTACAACTGAAGTTATAGAAGATGACAAGTGGAAGTGGTTTAAGGTAAGAAATATGTTGGTCAGAATAAATAATTTGAGTACAATGTCAAACACTAAATTTGATATTAATATATTAACAAGATTGTATTAGAGTCTTAGATGGAACATATGTTGTAGTTACTGTTCCATTTAAAGACCAAGGTAAATATAGGAACAAGAAATAACAAATCATTACAAATGTATTGGGAGTCTGTGATCGAAATATGAAGTTTGTTTATGTCTTACCTAGACGGGAATGTTCATCATCAGACTCTAGAGTTTTGCGTAGTGCCATGTCAAGAGCAGACCCATTTATAATACCAAATGGTGACAATTTCAAACTTATAGTCATATTAAATTATAATCATTCAATGGTTAACATTAATTATCTATTTTTATAGGGAAATATTACTTCGTAGATACAAGATATACCAATGGCCCTAGATTTCTAGCTCCTTATCGTTCCACATGCTACCATCTTAATGAATGATCAAGATGTGGTAATAGTCCAAGAACATATAAAGAGTTATTCAATCTTCGTAATTCTTCAACAAGAAATGTAATAGAGAGAACATTTGGCTTGCTGAAAAAATGATGGGCCATATTGCGTACACAATCTTTTTTTGACATAAAAACTCAGATATAATTAAATTGTATTTATTTTCTTAAAAGAGATATATGCATTGTCATTATAATAATTTATAAACACCGGTACGAATTATCAATGCTTGTTGTATATTGCATAATTACATTCGAGACAAACAACAAGAAATGATGATTTTTTGTTAAACGAGGTAGATGTAGAAATATTTGAAACAAGGGCAGAGGAGGAGCAAGATGAGGACGATGTCATAAGATCTGTAGAAGTTAGTCATGAGTGGACAATATTTAGAGATAATTTGGCCATTGAAATGTTCAATGATTATCAAGCTAGGCATGAATAATTTATTATGTATTGCCTTACTTATTACAAGACCTTTTGCAATAGTTATATTAATAAGTACATTATGTTATGTTGTAAATATATCTAATTTTGTTTTATTAAGTTATTTTATGTGTTACTTTTTAATTGTATTTGTCTTGATTTTATTTACTAGTTGATGGAGAAAGGTAAATTTTACAAAAAAAAAAAAAAGATAAGGTCAAGTCATATCTAAAATGGACAAAGGATATGAACCGTATTCTTATAAGTATTCTAGTTGAACAACATAACTTGAGAAATCAAGTACCTAATGAATGGAAATCAATTGCATATACTGCAGCTATAAATGGCATAAAGGAAAAATGCAACGTTGTAATCACCAAAGACAACATTGTGTGACACATTATAAACATTGTGCTATCAGTACTAACATGCTTGGCACTAGCGGCTTTGGTTGGGATTGAGATTGCAATATGGTGAAGGTTCATAAGGATCAAGTTTGGGAAGATTATGTCAAGGTATTAAACTTGAACTTGGTTTCTTTACTTTTATTTTTTTTATATTAATATTTAGACATAAATAGTATTTCTTGAGGTACAAACAGATTGAAAATTGAGAAGATTTAGCTACTATTTGTGGACAAGATCGTGCTACAGGAGATGGTGTTGAGACTGGTGCTGAAGCCATCAAAGAGATTGAACAAGAAGATAATACAAACAATGTCAATTCAAATATTATTAAGGAGACAATTTATGATACACCTGAATCTACATCAACTTTGGCTAAGCAACTAACTTCTTCTATACTAAATCCAAATCTTCAAAGAAAGAGAAATTGCTCTGGTGATACACTTGCAATTGTTGTTACTCATATGGCTAACACTATCGACAAAGCTTATCCACGTGATCATATTAAAGTAAGTGCTGAAGAAATATTTACTGAACTTTCTAAAATTTCATATTTAGAAGAACCAGAACTGCTCTGAGCTTATGATGTTCTTACTGGTGATGCAAGAAAGTATGAGTCATTTAAGGCTCTTCTTGCTATACTTAGAAAATTATGGATCTTGATGCAAATCAAGAATTAATAAAATTGATAATGTATTTGATCTTAGAATTTTTGTTGTCTACTTTTGAAGAAGATATTTAATTTTGGATTTATTTTTAAGTTAGGTTTTGAAGTGGATGTTGTTTATGTTTGAAGCTTCATGTGTGATATGAACAATGTGTCTTCACTTTATGAGACAAGTTTATTTATTTATTTTTCAATAAAACTTTTTAGTTATTATTTGTTGATGAAGTTAAAATTAAATTTGAGAAAAAAATAAAAAATAGGAAATATTCATATATTTAATGTTAAATAAAATTTTAATGTAAAATTATTTAATTATATAAAATTATTTATATATATATATATATATATGTTGAATTTTTGAATCATACATCCAAACAATAAAATTAGAATTGAATTTAGAATATCAATTTTGTATCTTAATTTTTGCAAATCTAAACATAATATTTAAGATTTTGAGTCAATTCTAATTCTAACAAAATTAGAATCAAAATCAAAATTATGAATTATAATTCTAATTCTATTATCCAAACGGATTATAAGAGAATTTGTTAAAATTTCATTATCATAAATGTCGTAGTTTGTTCTTTTACCAAACACAAGAAATACTGTTTAAGTAGATCCATATGTTTGATCAAAATCATAAATTATTGGGTTTTGCTAATGGATATTAAAATAAGAAGTTTTATATTAAAATAAGGCATTCAATGCATTAGAAATTAAAAAAAAATCACTTTTTTATTTAAAATTTTCTATTTTGATATCCTTAATTAATAAGTGTCCTTAGGACATTTATTATTAAAAATCTTAAATTATTTTAAAGGAACTTAGTATTTGGTTAGAAATGTCTTTTACTTTAATGTTAAGTATTTTTTGAGACAAATTATCATATTATCAATAAACATTTTACGAATTGGGAATTCAATTAAAACATAGATAGAAAATACAACATATGATAATTCGTTTTAAGATAATGTCGTTAGAATAATATAAATAGAAAAAAAAAATAAGTGTGCAGAGTCTATTAAATTATAAGGATTTGTTAATTAGTGTCCTTAGTATACTAATTAATAAATTAATGAATTAAAATAAAATTTGTTAATTAAAATATAAGTATTTATTATCTTCAAAATTTAAAATGTATTTAATATGATTTTTTTTGTTACCCTTATACTTATTGTGTGAGTATAAGACTAATATTTATTCGAGGTACTTAGATTATTTTTAAATGAATGATAATAAATACTTCTTAACTAGTATTCTAGCAAAATCTTAAATTATATAAAAATTTACATAAAAAATAATTATAATATAACACATACAAATTTTTCTTATCTTTTCTTCACAATCCAAACGATACGTCATTGCTTTACATAATATATTGATTTTTTTTTTGTTACACATAATATATTGATGTTTGTTATTACATTACAGATGACAATCCACAAAGTCATTGTAATTATTTGACTTTTAAGGCAAATAAGGAGGCCACCCATGAATTTGGGGATTCAGAGCCTCTGCATTTCTAAAAACAAATGTACAATGTGCAGTTATTGATCCGATGGCTGAATTAATTGAATTATGTTTTCCATTAATATTTTACATTACAACAATAGTTTTTTTTATGGCTAAAATTTGCTGTAATTTTTTGAAAACTGATCCATTTCCTGAATTTGGTTGGAAAGTTGGAATAGAATATGCCTATTATCGCCAAACAGTGCAAAAATTACTTGATTCTGATTATCGGTTTATCACGATATTCCATAAGCTAATTTAGAGAGTAAGGGTTTTGCATCTCTTATATGCAGGATTTGAATTATTTCTCCAACTGATAATCTCGTTTGCATTCATTTTTCCGTCCAAACTTCGGGGAATTTTTTTTTTCTCTTTACGTGATTAAAAGTTTAAGGGAGGAGAAAGCTCTCATTTCAAGATTCGAGTAAACTATCAATTTCAATAAAAAATTATAATAGAATTATAGATAATTTATCAATAAAAGATTGCTAGATTCAAATTCAAGTTATGCTTTTTTCATGAACAAAGATTGACAAAGTGATACAACTTCAATTGAACTAAAAAATAAAAAAGATATAGATAATATAGTGAAGAATAGAACATTTAATATTATTATCACATTATTAATGTGTGTTAATTTAAACAGAAAAAATTTAAATTTTTAAATATATAATTTTATATTTAATATTAAAATTTATGTATATAAAAATAATATTATTAAAAAAATTTCACTTAATCACTTGATCATATTTTAAAAAATTAATTTATTATCTATCAAATAAAAATATTTTAAAAAATATTATTATCAAATCTCAATATTAAAAATTGAAGGGTGCTGTATAACAAATTTTGTTATAAATGTCTTATTAATATATTAGTTTTAAAATTCATAATTTTTTTAAATATTCATTATAAAAATAATAATTAATAAAACTTTGTTATTGATGAATAATAATTAATAAATATTTTTTGGTATAATAATTAATAAATATTGATAATTTATAAATATGATTACGACGTAACAAGTTTCGAATTCGAGTTCGAAGGGCAATCATGGAATTTCAGAATGGACAAAAAGCCTCGGCCAGCCTGACACAGTGACAGACACTCAGCACTGGACAGTGGGCACTTGACGGTTGATGGTGCAACTTTGGCGGTCAACGACATCAATGTTACCAGATAAGTGCCACGTGCCCAAACAGCTCTCGCATGATATGGATAAGGTTTTATGATTTTTTTTGTTGTTAAAAAATATCGTATTCGAGATCATTTTTCTTGTTTCGTAAATTAAAAATTTATAATTTTAATTTGTCTTAAGAAATATACTCCTTTTTTCAAAGTTTTGTTTTATTTTAAATTATACTTCATCCTAGTAACTTTTATGCAGGCGAAAGAAAAAAGACGTCATTGTAATTTAGAAACAAAATGAGAGGTGAAATGTGGCCGTAAAATCATTTTAGCCAACGTAAACAATGGAATTGCAAAAAGCACATATAAATTAATTAATGGTACATGATGTGTTAATGGATCAAACTTGATCCATTTTAATTGACCTTTTCCTAAGGAAGACCAAGTTTGCTCCATGAAACAAATTTAAGAAATTTTTTTGCATAAACACAAATGTATCATATATACATTTACATAGAATGAGTCTTGTTAGTGTATTTATACCCATGTAAGAATACCTCCAAATTTAAATGGGATTCTGTTTTTCTCCTAATAACATGGGCTTAATATTTATATTTTATACCAGCCCAGAATTTAGATTTTCTTTTCCTTATTTGCTTTTCTACCCCAGATAAAAATGCTCAAAACTCAATTGAATGATTAGTAAATTTTAATTCAAAAACGGTATTACTAAGTTGCTCCACCAAAGTTTGGCTGTTGCCACTCCACTACCGTCATCGCCTGCTATGTAAGTCATGCACGACAATGGTACGAGACAGAGGCCTCGGCTTCTAAGATCTTGCTTTGGTTCCGCGTTTGTGTTGTCTATAGCTGAACCCTGACATTATACATATAATGCATGCAATTTCAATAACAAGTCTGTGCTATATACAGCATATATGGTGTCATATATATAGTATATGCTAATAGTCTAATACAGTACCTCACGAAGAGTAAGATGTGTAGGTGCATTGTATATTGGTAATAATAGAAACCTTACCCCTTGCATCAGTCTGTTGGTCAGCTGGTTCCAGGATGACTTCATGAATGGAACGCTCAGTGTCTGTACGATGAAGACTTTGTAAGAACCAAATCATTGGTAAAATTGCATTACTTTTCTGTGTTACATAAATTGTTCTTTTTCCTTTTCTTTTCTGTTGGCATGAAAGAAAATCTTTTGGATGGACTGCTTTTGTTTATGACTATGTTTGTTTCAAAAGAGGGGGAGGGAGAGAAATAAATTAGGACTAAGGAGTGCTGATAAATGAAATTGTAAAATGGAGAGTGGTTACTTAACCAAATGAATCGCTGCGTTTGCATGCAAGTGTTTAATTTAAAAAAATGCTCAACCAGTCAAACGTGGAATCTATGTTTAATTTAAAAAAATGCTCAACCAGTCAAACGTGGAATCTATCTAAATATTAGAAGCTCTAAGGGTTGATTTTAAGTATGAATAATTGCCTGTCTTCTGTTACTACTGTGGCATGATAGGTCATGATGAGAAAAACTATAGCATCATGATCAAGGATGAAATGGAGGGATCAATCCAAATTAGTAAATTTGGCCCCCACATGATTGTTGACCAAACTAGGCGTCCAATTCCTCCCAATGATTATTCCAAGGACTCTACTGATCAAACAGATAAAGAGTCTGACTTGATTCCATCTACGGTATAACATGTCTCTGAACACTTATCCTCTCTCTCAGTTAAAGAAGCTTTAGGGGCTCCAGAACCACAGGTCCACGAAAGGAGAGAAACAGGTGTTGTTGAAGGCATCCACACCACTGCTGCTGACAATCCACCAATTACTGAGAGTCAAATCATGCCTATTATTGGCAATTCCACTGCAGCCTCTAGTATGCATCACTCTAACATTGGCAATCTGGTGGAAGTAATTCTGAATGCTAAGAATGTAAGTACTGAAAGGAGCGCGGTGGATACCGCATCATTGAAGACAACGAGCCCTCTTTTGCAATTTGAATGCCCCATCTTCTCTTGTGTCAATGCCAATCATGGATTGATTTAAATTGTGGAAGGAAAAAAGAATGTGCATGGATTGATTTAAATTGTGATCGTTAGGCCTCCAGGCTTGTTGGAGGTGGTTGGGCATATGTCCATTTGTTGGCCTGTTAACCTCTTTGGAACTTGTTTTCCGCTTATTGGCATTGAATAACATTTTTATCTTCGACCAAAAAAAAAAAAATCATAAAGTGCTAGTTTTATTAGTCAACTGAAATTGAAACCCTACCTAAGGAAGAATATATGGGTTAGAAGTTCATAAATCGAAAGGGAAACATCAGATGATATCAGACTGAAAAATATAAGTACCTGGACTTAGCCTTTGAAGGAATTTAATGTATCCAACAGCCTCCATAAGTACGGATGCCGTATCTGTCTGTAACATCCACATTCCGCAAGCATATATATATTTACAATTCAGTATATATTACAATTCACTATTAATTTTCATTTAGCATTTAATCAATTATCTAATTAACTTGTAAACAGGTAGAATATCAGTATATGCTTTGATTTCTGTGCAGTCTTGTTGACGAGAAATTATTATATACCTATCAACAATAAATATATGTTTTATGATGATCTCTACTATTGATTTTAGACATATTTACTTAATTTTTTAGTTATCAATTTAAAATTAATAGTAGAGATCATCATAATATATATTTATTGAATTAAGTAAAGAACATTATTTAATGTGTTTTTAATTAAATTTGTTGTCAGTTACCATTAATATTTATGATCTCATTGTAGTTTAATGACATAATTACCTTTCATAATATATTTTTTTCGTCTTCTATCATTTTTCAAGGCAAGTTAAAGGCAATATATTATTTATAATTAGAAAAACATTTTATTTATTATAAAAAAATTGTTTTGTTAACACGTGCCCTAAGAATGAACACATCAAATAATATTTTTTTAATAGGGTGAGTGTTTCACAAAATCTCATGTTGATAAAAATTTAATATTAATCTCCTATTTTTTTTATTCTCTATCAATATACCTTAAATTATATATTGTATCAATTTTATTTTTGAATGAATAAAATATTTAACATTTATTCATATATTTGTATTTATTTTGATTTTTAAAAATTTGGTACTATATATGCATATAATTACATACAAATCATTAGTCAAATTTCTTGAAATTATAGCTTCTACAAAGAATTATTAAATGATTTATTTTTATTATATTAAAAAAATATAATTACTTAAATAATTGAAATATTGAATCACTTAAAACATGATTGATCGAATAAATTATTAATTATTTGGCATTCCATGTACTATATAAGGAGCCTCTTTTATTAATATCTCGTGTCTGGCAAAATGCCCTTTTTGTATTAAGGGTACTATGTGTTTGTGGGAAAAAATTATAATGCTCCTAAATAACTTTTGAGTATAGATGCACCATAATTAAATCATAATATAGTACAATGATTGGCATGGCACACGAGAACCTTTTAAATAGGTAAACGTCCCAAGTTTTAAGAATTACAAAGTTTGACCCTTAAAGAAAAAAATTATTTGAAAAATCTTTCACATTCCTGTGGTATTAGAAAAGAGAGAAACCGAGTTGTTACAGTCGCACGCCCTTATCGGAACAACCTAGATATGAAACTGCTAGCCGAAGCCGCACACCGGAGTTGAAACTGTCGAGCTCGGGCCATCCCATGTAACACCTTCCGTAGAGCATCATATTTTTAAATAAAACATAAAACTAAATGATATCATTTTATAAAAGCTTTAAGTTTTAAAAGATAAATTTTAAAATATCTTTTCACTAAATATAAATTTACCAAAACTTATAAGCAAAACAATTAGATTAAATTGATTAATACACATCTTATATATGTCACAAAATATTCAACAACAATTTAAAACCGAGCTCAAAGTTTCCTAGCATACGTTATGATCGGGTCGCGCGGTGGCAGTTCGAGAAAACCGATAGATGAAGGTTAGGTCTAATAGCGACAACACTAACGAAAACACCAACCTACATATTCCATTTCTTCATCAAGACAATCATGTTGAAAATTGGAAGGTTACACCTTGACGCTCGCGACCATTTCCGGTGAGGAACATAGCCTTTGGTTACGGGTGTCAATAAACTTCCTTCATCTACTATATGAATTTAACAATAAAAACACAACAAGCAATACGGAGGTGAGAAAGAAGGTGAGGTCGACCCTTTCAAGGACGACAAATCTCCCAAAGAATAAATGAATCGACAAAGTCTAATTCAATACTTGAAAGGGGGGCGATAATACAAATATAGTCATGTTATCAATTTTCAATTAATTTGAATAAGCATATATCATAATAAAATAAACTACAATAACATTACAAGGATAGATATAACAATTCATACAATATAAAATAATATAATAAAATCATAACAACATAAAAGGAAGATTAAAGATACCAACAACATATAATATCACAAATAAAAACTTATTATTATATATCATTTTTAAAAATTTATACATATAAACATATAATATCATTATAAAAGATCATTTGTGATGAAAAATATAATCAATAACAACGAAAATACATATCACATTGACACAATCCTGGATATAACAATTTCTAAAACATATATGATATACATGATTAAAATACCATTAAAATTATTAATATTAAGATAAAAACATAAATCTCAAATTAAAATAAAGAAATTAATATTGCATAAGTCAAATTTAATTATTATACGTCATAATGGAATCCACCATATCATTTAGGCTAATGTATTATAATGGTCTCAACGTATTGACATTTAAAAAATAATGTAAAAATATTAGACTTTAAAATATCTAATTAATTATATCGAATATCGGTATCAGTATCACACACCCTAACTAGCTTAGCTATTCAAGTATGAAATTATGCACTCTAACGTTCCAAGTTCATTCAAGATCGAAACGTACCTATGCCAAAAGGAGTGATTCACCTGCTGAAATCAATCAAATCTCCTAATTTCGGGTTCACCTAAAGGATAATTGCAAATAAAAAAAAATAAAAACTTCAGCTAAACTCAATTCAACCTGCGCTAAGTAGGCAAACAAAAACAAAATACATTGTTATTTTTGCTATAACGTAATAAAAAATATACAAAATAACTTCGAAAACACACAAATATATAAGATTTAAAATATATAAATTTTATCGCATTTTCACAAAAGGGTGGTTTTTATAAACGTGATTTTAAATCACGTAAATATTTTTGCTATTTTGAAATTCATAGAGTTTTTAACACGTTTTCATCAAATGCTGTAAGATTTTTAAATCATTTTCTTACCATGAATTCCTTAAAATCACTATTTAAAACAAACATAAATAATAAAGACGTTGAAAAATAATTGAATATTTTTCAACAAGATAAAAAAAGTAGCCAAAAGAAAGTAAAGGGAGAGTCTTTAAAACATACACTGTTTAAAGCTATCTCTAATATTTGTTTCTTGTTGCCAAGTTAATAAAACTTTTACAGTAACGGGTATGGGATCTTACTTAAAAATTAATAATAATGGTTTCCTAACTTTTTCATAAAATTCCGCATTTACTTAATTTTTAACCGAATAATTTTTTTTGAAAACCACTAACATGCTTCAAAATATAATATGAGCCATATGTTAGCAATTTACAAAAGTTACTTGTATTTTCTTCTAACGGTTTAAAAATCATTAGTTTAAATTTCTTAAACTTAATTTAATCAATTTATTTTTTAAAACTCACCGTAATAAAATTCTTTTGGCATTTATTACTTAACCTTAATTGAAAATAATTCTATAAATCAAAAACATTTAAATTTGACATTTAAAATGAAAATCATTCTATGCTTTATAATTCATTCCTAATTATTTTCATACATTTAATCTCTTATAAAACTCTTGATCTAATTTATTGTTATTAAATTATCTAGTCAATAGTTAGAAAATAAATTTGGATCAAAGGTATGATATGTTGGCCAAATTTAACAAAGTCTTTGCATTTGATCCTTAAATTATTTTTCAACTTCTAAATCAATGTCCAATTCATATGTATCATCACTAAATTCATTAAATCATTGTTTTAGAAAATGGTTTTAGAAATTAAAACATTCAATTTAGGCATGTTGGCCGAAATACCTAATTTCATTCATTGATCCATAAATTCATTTTTTTCTTACTCTAAACAAATTGGTAACTTGTCAATTTACCTAGGTTAATTAAATCACACTTTTAAAAAAAAATTAAGAGAACATTTTGGTTCTCCTCTTTGCCTTGAGGCCGTGAGCTTGGATTTGTGTTCTTTGGAATACTCATGCAAATCCTTGTATATTATTTACATGTTACAATAATTATCATGCATATATATATACATACCATATACTAAAACAACCATAAAACACATAAAAATATTAAAGCTATTAGACATGTTAAACAATAACACATACAAATTATTAAAGCTTATTAGACATGCTTTCACATATAATCAATCATAATTAGGAAAAATAATAAACAATCAAGTGAATGAATCCTTATGGATTCTTCACCACAAACACAAACATTCCTCACCACCAACACATGGTTGATGAGGGTAATCTTCCTCTTACCTCTTTCAAGAACCTCCAAAGCTCCTTTATGTCTCCTTCAAGCAAATTTTCTCCACTAAGAGCTTCTTGAAAATCAAAGAAAACATACAATATTAATACCTAAAGCTCTAAACTAAAATAATCATGGATTAAAATTATGATTAAAACTTTGAAATGGATAGAAACATGAAGATTAAAGAATCCTACCTTCAAGGCTTCAAACTTGAATTTTGAAGATCAAGATAGAAAAAGGATGATTTAAACTAAGGTTTCAACTACCAAGTGTTTTGAAATGAAGTAAAGAAGCAAGAAATAAGGTAGTTTGGAATTATAGAAGAGTGAATGATAGAAATGGATGGGTAGGCCATGAGGTTGGAGAAGAAATGGAGAAGAAAAATTTGAGAGCTTTTCTTGTTTGATAGCTTTGAAGAAAAGTGAAGACTTTGATTAAATGAAAACAAAGTCAAAAACCATTTTTACTATCATCATGGCCGTGAATCAACTTTAGAGAAAGAAAGAATATAAAGTGATATGTTTTAATTGTAGAATTCACCTCCCAAAAAGGTGAAATAGGTGTTTGCAGACAAGAAGTAATAAAAAGGAGAACCACCAAAGCAATTGCATGGTAGTAAATCAGAGAAGGAAGAATGAATTGAAATGCAATAATTGCTTTCCTAAAGAGAAATGCAATTGAAGTAGATACATGTGTGGAGAAGCCATCTCTGCAAAATTGACTTGGTCTCATTACTTTGGTTAATTAATTGAAAGATAGTAAGAATTCAATTTGTAATATTAATATTAACAAAAGCTTTGCTTTGTCAAACTCAACAAAGAAAAGCATCAAAGTCAGTCTTCTTTTATTCAATTTGTTTTCTATATCATTTGTGCAAAGTGCTTCTACCGTGAATTCACTTTGTGAACTACGATAAGATCAAATTGGCTTTCCTCCTTTACTAAACCATCCAATTTCAAGAAGTCCAAACTCATTTGATAGCTTGCTTCCTATTGGTCCTTGAAAGAGTCAAGCCATTTAGAATATCCAATTTCTATTGGTTGAATATTTACTAACTTGATTCTATTGGTTGCTATTTTTGTTGACCAATTTTATTGATTGCACAATGTATATTTTATAGTATACTTTAACCAATGATCAATAATTCTTGTTTAGAAAATCAAGATCTATTGAGACCCCCCCCGGGTAATCAAAAATGATCCAAACATAGAATTTTTTCTTGTATTTAACCGCCTCGTCCAAATCAAATATTATTATTGATCATTTTTCATATCCTTGTTTATGCCCTTGATGATCAAATACAACAAGCAATTCATCAATAAGTTTAGAAATTTCCAATATTTGTCATATTTCTTCTTCATCCTTTCAGCCATCATACTTACACTTATATCCTCAGAGCCACAGGATTGGAGGATCCTCTTCCCAATTCCAAATACCTCTTGCATATATATATTGCTAGTAACATAAGAAGTACCAGAAATGCGCAAAGTAGCATCATAGAAGATCTTCAAAAATAGTAAAATTAAGCAAGCATGATCCCAATCTTCATATGTAGGCACACCCTTTCCCTTTTTCAACTCATCAACATATTTCTTGTCTAGCATCTCAAGCTCCTCAAATGCATTTCAGTGCTACAAAGCTGCCTCCAACATAAGATAGGTCGAATTCCTCCTAGTTTCAACATCTAAGCAACTAGACCCATCATTCAAACTTCTGAGTCAACACATGCCTTGAATTTATTTAATCTAGAAAGAGAAGATCTTATGTACTTCATCGCACCATGATTCTCATCAGAATCATCAATCTCTTTCAACCCTGACTTCACTATCAAATTCAGAATATGCGCACAACAACACATATGAATGTAACCTTCCGGAACTAAGTTGTTCCATGATGCTAGCCTCCTTTTAGGTGTGAATCCCAACTTCATTTGATGAAGCATTATCAATTGCGACTGACACGATTCAACACCAACGACTCAAGTGCACCTCATTAGTCACGTGTAAAGCACTTGATGATTTATGACTTGGGAAATTCAAACATTTCTGTATGAAGCCCCCTTAATTTTATCAATAAAATAATATTATAATAATATAAAATTATTTTATTTGACATTAAATCCAAAAATTAAAAGATTATTTATCGTCTTTCGACAATGTTGGAAAGAAATCTTCAAGTTCGAATAATTAAAACAAGATTTTCCGGTATGAAAAAATATTATTTTCTGAGGGGATCTTGAATCAAATCACATAAAAAGTCCAAATCCGAAAAGCTTCATTCTCCACAATATTGAAAAAGCTCGTATCATGTAGAAAAATTAAAAACAAGACATTCGGGACTTAATGGTCATTTTTCTATTTTTGGCATATAAACGAAGAAAATCACCCAAAACTTTCGTTGAATAAAATTGCCTTTTGTTTTCGTATATGTATCGGATATATCCTTGCAAAAATTAAAACAAGTACGCATAGAAACTTTTTATTTTCATACTTTGAATCAAGATACGCAAAACGATCCAAATAAAATTAGAGACTCCGTAAAATATAGCCTCGTATTTCTTACAAAAAATCAAGAAACGAGTAAAATCGAGACACACCGGTCATTTCACAAAAGCTTGAGTAAAACTAGAAACAAGACATTCAAAATATTTCACCCATTGAAATCCGTATGTTAAAATAAGAAATCAATTTTTAACCACAACCTCAACATCCAAAATTCTTGCCATCTCCTTCTTAAAAAAAAAGGAGATTACATTTAAACAACTTAAACAACTAACTAGACGGTGCTATGGCGACCATCCACATAGACAAAGCATGCAACTAATGGCAAAACATCAACGCATGACCCATCACTAAACTAGTCAACATCTTCCACCACCTTCACTCGATGAACGCACATAGCAAAGAAAATCAATGAAGAGTACTCCCTATCTCAGTTTCACACTACCAGAACAACATCACCACAAAACCACCAATCACCGAGCTGAAAGAGAGAAAAGAACAATGGCGTTACGATCCGGGTCGCGGAGTAGATTCGAGGTGCGTGCGCGATAAATGGAGTGATGGAGGTTCTTCATAGATGGCGAAACTACGATTATCAAGGTGGGTTACCATATCTTATAATTTAGGTTCAATGTGGATTGATGAAAAATAAAGACAACTCGTGGTCTCCGACGACATGATATATAACTCAAAGTGACAACTATGCTCGAGTCGTGACCTGTCGGTAAGGATGAAAACTTGTTTGGTTACGGGTTTGTCATCATGGATTAAAGTGATCTTAATAAACAAAACAAATAAACTAAGTGCAATGATGTGTCACCGAGGGAAAACATCATTAATGGAGTGCATACAAACAATAACGGTGATGTTTGGGTGATGCGGGCAGAGGTGAAAGAAAAGGAGGTGGGTAGCAAAAGACCCAAACTTAATTAAGGAGTTACAAATCTCCCAATAAATGTAGATCATTCCTTAGATCTTAACCCTCATTTGCTTGATCATATTAAGGGGCAAACAACATGCACCTATTAATCACATATTTCGGTGTGGTAGTTGATGTTTAGTAGAGATAATATGCAAGTCTTGGTTTTGATGTTGATGTTTTTGATGAATTTTATTTGAAAGAGAATAGTTGAGACAATAACAGAGAAATGCAAGGAAGAAGAAGAAAAACTAAATTTTTTTTTAATGAAAAGAGTTTAATTATAATAAAAATAAGATTAAAATGTAATATAATAAAATTTTTAAATTAAAATTTAATAATCAATAAACTAATTATAACTTATTATTATATATCATTTTTAAAGAGGATTATACTTACAAAACTTAATGGAAGTACATTATAAAAGCCTCCGTCATTTGTGATGTTTGAAAGGAATTATTTAGAAGGTAATGAAAACACTCGAAAATAAAAATATCACATTCCACTAATACGTGGATATAACAATTTCTAAAAAATTATATGATATATATGATTAAAATACAACATATAAAATTATCATAATATTAAGATAAAAACATAAATCTCAAATTAAAATAAAGAAATTAATATTGCATAAGTCAAATTTAATTATTATAGACATAATAAAATATTATATCATTTATCTAATTATTATAATATCTCAATTGTATTGATTAAAAAATTTAAAAAATAATTTAAAAATATAGATTAAAAATATCTAATATAATTCATATCGAATATCGGTATCAGTATCACACACCCTAACTAGCTTAGCTATTCAAGTACTTACCAGTTATGCACTCATGGTTGTGAAAGTAACGTACCTTGCCAAAAGGAGCCACCAACTGCTGAAGAGTCGCAATCCTATCTCCTAATTTCTCTTTCCTAACCTAAAGGATAATTGCAAATAAAGAATGCAAAAGTAAATAACTTCAGCTAAACTCAATGCAACCTGCGCTAAGTAGGCACATAAACAATATACATTGTTATTTTTGCTATAATGTAATATAACGTAAACAACGAATGAAACTTCGAAAACACACACACATATATAAGATTTAAAATATATATATATTTATATAAGGCACCTTAAAGGGTGGGCATGATGAGCGTGATTCTAACCGTGATTTCTTCACTGCAGTTTGAGATTCATAAGCCTTTGACGACTCCATCAAAGTGCTGGGTCTTTTTGTTTCTACCATGCCATTGGTAAAGTGTGATGGTTACATATGCAAGAAAAATGAGAAGAGTAAAGATTTGTTGAAAAATAATTGAAGTCTGGGTCTCTTTCAACAAGATAAAAAAAGTAAGAAAGAAGCCAAAAGAAAGTAAAGGGAGAGAAACTCTGATTAAAGACATGTGTACACTGTTTAAAGCTGAGGAGGATACCTCTAATATAGCAAAAAAATGAAGACTGTTTCTTGTTGCCAAGTTAATAATAACTTTTACAGTAACGGGTATGGGCTTTTTTTTTTTTTTTTTCAAAAACATACCTGCTGATCAACTTATTAGTATATTCGTAAGAATCATCTGCAGTTCTTTTGTTCTTATGTTATATGTAGATAAATAATTATATGTATATATCTTTGGCATAAGAAAATACTCAACAAGGGACAAAAATTTTGAATTGAAATATCACTGAGTAATGTTAGATTCTAACTTAAAACTAATTGATATTAAGTGAAGTGACCCAACAGATATATAAACCGCACCTGGAAGATTGAAGCAGACGATGTAAGACTCTTAACACTCACCCTCCACAGATGTCTAGATAACACAGGCAAGCCTAACGAAGTAGGCAGAAACAAAGATGTGATCTTGGCTCTGATACCATATTAGATTCCAACCTAAAACTAATTGACATTAAGTAGAGTGACCAAATAAATATATAAATCACACCCGGAAGATTGAAGCAGGCGATGTATGACTCTTAACACTCTCCTTCCACAGATGTCTGGACAACACAGGCGAGCCTAACGAAGTAGACAGAAATAAAGATGAGATCTTGACTCTAATACCATATTAGATTACAACCTAAAACTAATTGGTATTAAGTGGAGTTGCCTAATAAATATATAAATCGCACCCGAAAGATTGAGGCAGGTGATGTCAGACGCTTAACAAATAAAAAAAAATTGAAATCACTATATGCATTCAATTAAAAATTATATAACTGAACTATAGAGCTGCTTTATACTCTAATGGGGAATCTGCTGCTGACGCCACTAATATTTAAATGATGAGTCAACAAAGAGACCGATTATGTGTTATTAATTTGCAAAAGGAAGAAGAAGAAGAATAAAAGAAGTACTTACATTACTAGAGTTATTACGTGAGGACTTGTCAGTGGGATGCTGCATATATATGATCAAGACCAAAGACAAGGTTTCTCTGTAAATGGACCAAGACCATGATCTTGTGAACGCTAGCACAAATCTCCACTATATGATCTTGTTGAGGTTAATAGATCTAAGGACTGCATGCTCGAATCCAAGGAGCTTGAAATTGCTGGGGAAGGAGATGGCTGGTTCAAGTTTGAGATATTTATGCTAGGATAAATCTGGCTAAAGTTTCCTCTACTTGGTACTCCCGTACCACTAAAGCTGGGATAATTTTGTACACTAGTTGAGTAAAAGTCTCCACAAAAAAAGGTCTTGAGCAAGAGCCTCTCACTCATGTCTTGGTACTCATTCTTCATGAGGGTTGTTGAGGGAGTGGGAGGAGGGAGATAATCTTCCATGCTACAAGGACTGATTAGCATTGATGGCTGGACTGACTGGTGATTGAGCAACTTTCTGCATCACTTGTCCAAGAATGGTAACCTAAATCTTGGATCATAGAACCGTTAAGAGGACGTGGAGGGATTCGAATATCGATCTTGTGTGTTAAAGACTACACTACACATTACTTTAATTGAATATATATAGAAGGAAGAGATCTACTTATATATTTAGTATAAGTTAAAAAGATTTATATATATTTTTATATTTTTTATTTTATTATGATCTTGTACCTATAATAGAAAATAAATAATAATCATAAAATTATAATAAAATATAAAAAAAAATTAAATATAAATTTTTTTTACTTACACTAAATATAAATGTATCTCTTTTTATATATATATATATATATATATATATGCTCGTTTTTCATACTTACGGTGAAGGAGACAAAGCCCTAGTCTAGTACATACATATATACATGAATGAAAAACACACGATAGATAGTAGAATTACAACAATAAATGGTCAATTCATTGTTCGTGACAGAATGAATTAATGTATAGCATTAACGATCAGACAAAACTCAAGCCAAAACAAATTTTACGATATTATAGTACAAAATCAACTCCTACTACGTAGTACACGTACATATATAATTCTTTAACAACCAATTTAAGAAAACCTGGATAATTGAGTGAAGCCTAGGACCGTGGAAGAAGCATTTAGAAGGAATTAACTTACAAAGTTATATTTGGTGTCCAAGATGGGCTGCTTCCAACTCCATAGCAGGATGGGATCGATGTAGAAGAAGCCTCAACAGCCGGTGGTTGGTCTTGGAGCTGATGAAGATTGGTAGATTCCATAATGATAAATTTATTACATGGTCTTAAGGGGGAAGGGAAGGGCTTGATTTGAAAATCCCAAGATGATTACTAAGTGACCAAAATTAAGTAGCAAGCCTTTGGCAAACGGAATCTGACACTCTATTCAATGGAACACAGTTCCAGGTGATACCCACATACACATACCTCGCGCTGCTTTTCGCCACTTTTTTTAGTTTTCCTCTTTACTATTTCAAGTTTTTAGGGTGTTAAAGGTGTCATATATATATATATATATATATATATATATATATATATATATATATATATATATATATATATATATATATTCTCCATGCCTACCTTTTTGATAATTACAGCAGGAAAAAGATTACAGTCCCTATACGTAATTATTAAAAGATCTCTTCCCTTCGATCTCAAGGCTTGCACCAAAGAAAAAAAAAAATGCTATAGCAAATAATCGCTTTTTTATCAAATTATTTTTTATAATAAAATTATTTATTAAAATGTCATTATTTTAAAATTATTTATTAAAATACTACTCTTTTAAAATTATGTACTAAAATATTACCATTTTGTCTAGCGTGATATTTTTTTTATTCACGTAAATAACGCTAAAGAGTTGGGCGTTATCCAGTAAATAACGCCAAAGCATTTAGCATTATTCACATGAAACCGCCAACGTAGATGGCAAAACATTTGGCGTTATCCACATGCATGGAAGCATATCAAAAGTGATACACATAAAATACAGTAAGAGGAAGTGCACTATATCGTATAGTAATATATAGGACTCAAGTCCTAATTGTCGATTTCACGAGGAATAAGAAATAATTACTAGATTTACTAAACTCTTAGTTATTTAGACAATCGTAATTGTAGAAGAAACTCAAAATAAAATTAGAAAACAAATAAAGAAGAACAATGGATAATTAAACAATGTAAAGATAAATTCATTAGAGAGAAACTATGGCGCAAAATTTACTTGAATCTAATTAATCATATTTTCACTCATTTATGATGTAAGGTAATTCTCTTGTCAATATTCTCTCATTTGCTATTGAATCCTAATGGTTATGGATGAAACAATATTCTATTCTCAATTTAATTCACATATATTTGGTCATTTAGTTAAATTAATCAAGAATGCATTAAGTTCCCAATTTCAAGTGATGAACTAACATACTCATTATTTCCATTAATAGAATAAATTGATATTTAGTCATTCATCAATCTAATCCTAGGTTTATTATATAAGTCCACTCATTAGATGCGGATAGTCATCGGTCAAACAATGAATTAAAATATGGCAAAAGAGATCAAGTTATAAAAAGAATACAAGCAATATAATAAATCCAAAAAAATTACCTTAATCAAATTCGAGATAAAAATCAATTAAATTAGAAAACAAGATCCCCCATAGCCCTAGCTATGAGATTAGCTACTCATATTCAATACAAACAAACTCATATCACACTACAAATCCATGGAAAGAAAACCCAAAGAAAGGGAAAAACTAGAGGGAAAGAGAAATAAAAACCCCTTTTACGGTGATTATGATCTTTAAACCTTCAAGAATTGAATCATCCCTTCGAAGTCATCCTCCAAGGATTTGTGGCAATTTTCTCTTCTGATCTGCCTCTCAAAGTATACCGTCGCAAAAGTCCCTTTAGGTTTATGGATTTATTCTATTTATAATAATTTGTGAGCAAAACTGCCTATTTTTTTTGCTCCAAAAGACCTCACACGGCTATGTGAGTACACAATATGGTCGCATGACTTGAAAACCAGCGCAATTTCAACGTAGGAATGATACACGATCGTGTGATAAAGAGAGACGACCATGTCTCCTACAAATAGTCACACAGAAGCACTCTTCATGAAAGTTGTAACTCTTTTTCTTAACTTTTCAATGCCACCGGAATCACCTTGTTTCGACCTCCGTAATTCAAATTATACTCATTTTATCACGCAAAGGTCAAAAACTTTGCGAATCTTGACTATATAAATTTTGAACTCTCTATTGCAATGAATCCATCCAAAGTTTCATAGAACCATGTCAAAATACCTTTTTTGGACCTAATTAAAATACAAAGAAAAATCAATCATGAGATACCAAGGATAATTAAATTAAAAGTGACATAAATTCTAACATAAATCAATCAAAACACACCTAAATTCTTCTCAAATCAAACACAAAATATGCGTATTTTATTC
Organism: Ormosia emarginata; assembly: GCA_029884605.1. Taxonomy (NCBI): domain Eukaryota; kingdom Viridiplantae; phylum Streptophyta; class Magnoliopsida; order Fabales; family Fabaceae; genus Ormosia; species Ormosia emarginata. The sequence goes on from JAQQTP010000075.1 coordinate 26,799,123, forward strand.
ACACATCAAAAAATTATGTTTAATTTTTTTTTCTTGTAAGGGTGGTCAAAGACGTAGGAATTACATTTTAATTTTAAGCTTTCCCCTTCTTTCAACCTTTCCCCATTTCTCTGTGTGTCGTAACCCCTTCTCCCCTTTCCTTTCTTCTCCATTCTCTTTTCCCTTCACAGTCCATCCCAAGCCTCCTGTGAGCACCGCTGGAAGTTCCACCTATTACCCACCACAAAGCCACACCAAACGAAGGAAGTCTGTCTTCCTCTTTCTCTATTTGTGTGCGTCTTTGTGGGATGGAAAATGAGTGTGTGTGTTTGTTCGTGTCTAGAGGTAGTGGGTGTTGTGGGTCTTTGTGTGTGATGTGGTTTGCATGTGGGTAGTGAAGACGAATGTTGTTAAATGTAAATTATGTAATGCACGCCACTCTTTTAACACTTGTGCTCACTTTCTCTTCCAACGGTCCAAAATTCTTCATTTTTTCTCCTTCTTTCCCCGTTCTTTCTTCTTTAAAACTCACCTCTTCTACCCATGGCTTTCCTAGATTCTCTAAACCCTGGAAGAAGAACTTCACCGCTCAATTTCTCAACGCCCTTCCATTTCTTATCGCTTATGATTTCCTTTACCGTTGCAAGATCACGATGAAGATGAAGGTGACGATGGATTCAGCCTTCCATTTTCTAGTTCAGTCCTTGTGGGAGATCAAAAGAAGGCAAATTGCATTAATGCTTGCATGTATATATATATATATATATATATATATAAAAAGATTTATACTCAATTTTATATTTTTTATTTTATTTTGATCATATAATTTTTATTTATTTTCTATCATAATTCAGTAATCACAATAAAATAAAAAATATAAAATTAAATATAAATCTTTTTTACTTATATTAAATATAAATGAGTCCCTTCTCATATCCATCCATATATATATATATATATATATATATATATATATAGAGATCGGCTTCTGTAGGTGTAAGTCTTTATCCACTTTCATCTAATGATTGAGATTATTTTATTAAAAGTAATCATTAGATGAAAGTGAATCTAACGATTAAAAATGAGTGTAAGTTAAAAAAGACTTACACTAATATAAATTGATCCTCCCTCGTATATATATATATATATTTTTGGCTGGCTTTTCTTTCTTTCTTTTAAAATTCTCTTTGCATTTAGAACTATTGGCTGCTAAGAAACTCATCAGTGCAAACTTAAATGGCTTGTCAGATCCTTATGGTATCATCACGTGTGGCAATGAAAAGCGATTCAGGTTTAATGATCTAGTATTTTCCTTTATTTAAATCTATTCCTTTAAAGATATTATTTAGTTACTGTGATATTTTTTTGGCCTTCGATAAAACATAAACTATCTATGTGGAGTTGTGGACCTCTACACCATTAATTATTCTATAATTCAGGATGCAGCTGACAGGCTTTTGCTTTGCACATATTGCATTCTTTGTTTGAATTAATACTAGGCCTAGGTTTTACTGTATTGGGATATTTGCTTTATGTGGACAACTGGTATAGGCAGATACTTTCCAATTTTACTTTTGACTATTTTTTCTACTTGCCCGTTGACTTTTAGGTTAGGCTCTCTATTGTAAACAACCTTATTTCCCTCACTTTTCTTTTGATAAGAAATCTGGTTACTTGCTATTATTATTTGGCATTTGTAAGTTTAGGATTGATTTTTTTAGGAGAAACTATATTTTGTGCTGCTTTAAAATAAGTGCAATATGTATTAAAGATATACAACAACTGTAGTTGCATGTGTGCTTCCAGCAATATATATAAAGCTGCAGAAAGATGTTATACTTTAAACTGAATACATGTACTATCATAATTGATCATAAAATTAAAATAAAATGAAGAATGTGCACTATCGGAGTCTATTAGATGTGAGAAATACTGATAATATAAATGTTTTCCATACTCAGCATATCTTCTTCTTCTTAGAAGCAAGGTTTTGGGTAAAATCTTTTATAAGATGACAGAAATTGTTCACTGGAACCTCGATATCATAAGTTGATCATCTGTGTGTTGATGTAGTTCCATGGTCCCTGGTTCAAGAGATCCTATGTGGGGCGAGGAGTTCAATTTTTCTGTTGATGAACTTCTTGTCCAGGTAGCTGGCTTATCATCTATGTTTTGATTTAGAGTAGGTATATCAAGGGGTCTTCGTTGGAGTAGACCTTACTTTTGCTTAATTTGTGCACTATCATTAATTTTATTCATTATTATCTTATTTCTAATTGGTTTAAATATATTTGGCTTTAAATTCCATCATACACTTTCATTTTCTCTTTCTCTAATATATGTCATAATATTGTCTTTTTTGTTTTTTTTAATAACAATTATCTAGAATCCAGAGCCTTGTCAATAGTTAAAAATCGCATTGTTATGTTAATTTTTAATTCTAGAAGTAGAAAAAAAAAGTGTAATACTTTCTTACATTTATAATGTGTGCTTCTACTAACTATTGTGATTGTCTTCGTGTTTTAAAATAGTTGGCTTATTCACTTAAGTGCTTGTTGATGCGCCTGTCAATACCTTAATTGATTGTTTAAGTTTGGTTTTGCAACATCAAATTGATTTATGTTATTATTGTTAGTTAGTGAAATACCACATGGATATATGCTTGTTCTATTTGAATTGAGATTTTCTAAGAATGAGTACAAGGGTCTAAAATAATTTGGTATGGCAACTGCTATACCTTATTTATGTGTTGTCATTTTTTGCTTGTTCAATGCATGGAAATGGACGTTGCTCCATTTGGTATAACAATTGTCTTGATTTGATAATACATCTTACTTGTTTTATATTTAAAGAAAAATGAAAATTCCTAAACATTGCAAGTGGATAGATAAAAGGATAAGTCTTGATAGACATATTACAGATGAATTTAAAATGGGAGTTTTTGAGTTTATTGAATTTGCTTGTGAACAAGATCAGTATAAGCTAGAAAGGAAGTGGAGTTGTCCTTGTAAAAAATGTAAATGTAGGCAATACCAAGAAGTTGACAATATGTCAAGGTGCATCTATGTAGAAAGAGGTTTATGAGTAACTAACCAGGAAGAATCAATGCCTCCCATTTTCCCTATAGTTTATGACAATTCATACTATGAAGGTAGTGAGTTGATGGAAGACTTCGATAGGTATGAGCAGATGGTAATAAATGTCGTTGGACCTTCAATTGGTACTTACATTGAGCAACAAAGATTTGGTTATGTTGAACAAATGAGAGAAGACCCTAACCCAAAAGCCAAATTTTTTTTTGATATGCTAGTAGTTACACTAGCTCCCTTGTACGATGGTTTTGGAAATTACTCAGAATTGTTTGCTGCAGTAAAAGCTCTAAGTATCAAGTCTGACTTAAAAAACTCTAGGAATTGTTTTAATAGATGGGTGGATTTCATGTGGAATGCATTGCCGAAAGATAATCGATGCCTAGAAATTATTAAATTATTTTAATATATGGTTAAGTCAATTTGCAAGCATAAATATTTATTAACAACTACATTTGTTAGGATGAGTTCCAAAAGCATGTTAGTGAGAGGGACTCAGCGACCACCGAGGGAGGAGGCTATTGACATTCACTCTGGCAACAACATCTACTTGGATATTATTAGAGGCATTAGCAGGAATTAGAAACATATCTATGGCTTGGGATCTGTTGTTGCTTGTCATGCATCATCTTCCTCTACATCTGCTGAGGGTTGTTCACAAACGGAGATGGAAGCCATAAGGAGTTTCATTGCAAGTCTCAGTATGCAGGTGATGAACAACGAGACTTAATTAACACAATCCTACAACGCTTGAACGTATCTGCTAGTGGCTCACATGCTATAGGCAAAAGTCATGAGGATGAGCCATTTGGTGATGGGGATGAGGACGATATGAATGAGGATGATTATGATCTTTTTCCTCCTGATGTTTGATGCATTGTCTTTATGTTTATTTTGATAAGTAACTCGTATAACTTAATTTATATTTACTTTGATATTTTGAAATACTTTTACTTTAACCTTTTGAAATACTTAATTTGTGGTATAACTTGATATGCAATTATGGTAATGACATTTTTAGATTTTAGAAATTTGTTGCTAGATTTTGGATTGAATTGTTGTATTGCATACAAGTTTAAATTGTATAATGAGATTGTTTAAAAATTCAAAAAAAAAATAAAAAATTTAAGGTCATCAGCAATGGAAATCATTCGTCGCTACAGGAAACATATTATACTTTCATTTTAGCAACGGAACGTTTTTCGTCGCTAAAACTATTGCTAAATAAAATATTTAAATAATCAAGAAATTTTGGTTACAGACATGGTATAACCATAGCGACATAATATTTTTTAATAGCGATGGATTCCATCACTATTTAGCCACGAAACTCTATTTTTTGTCACTCAGCAATTAGTCATTAAGGATTTTGCGATATTCACTGTTTCGTGATAGATTTCATCGCTAACTTTTATAACGACGGAATTTAATGTATTAGTGACGGAAAAATTCTGTCACTGTCTGCGAAATTTTTAGTAGTAAGGAACTTGACTAGAAGTGGATGCTAGATTCCTTACAGTCCTCCAACAATACGGTCAAAATATTACAACTACTAGTTATTTTTGTTGAGTGATTGAATTAAGTCCAAGCAATTTGATTCAGCTTCCAAATTGAAAAAACACAATTCAAGAGCTAGCATGAGTGCCATTCTCATCCTCAAGGCTCGTGCCAGTCTGGCTATGGTGCAGCATTACTAGGTCACATTGCTGTCGTGAGAATACTACTTGTCTTATCTCGGAAAATGGATCCAACACCCTAGGATTGGTCAGCTCTCAACGCAGCATCAACATTGAGCTTCACATAGCCTGTTGAAGGGGGGACCATTTACGATGACTTTGTCTTCCTAGGTGGGCTGTCGTGTCGTTTGGCAGAGTCAAGTGAAGCTTGGGTTCTCTGAAAGTTTCAAGACTTGTAAGTGCTTTTGAAAGAATAGAGTCCTAGCTCCACTGGATGTTATAAAAAACAAGTTTATTTCTTGCCATCCATATGCCGTGTGCAATAGATGCAATGAGCTATTTGCAGCCTGTGGTGGATATTATTACCCAATCTTCTCATTGAATCACTATGCAAAAACTTTAGATTGACTTATAGGGGATTGCATTCTTAATTAGTGGGGATTTGTACCAGATTTCTTGGACTCATTCATAATTGCACAAAGCGTTGGTGATGGTTTCTTCATGTTGTAAGCACCTTGGACATAGTGTTAAGTAAGGGACTCCTCTGTGCTCCAATTGCTTTCTCACTAGTAAAGATTCAATCAATGCTCTCAAGAGAAGGTTCTTGGTGGGGTTCTTAGCTTCCAAATTTGCTTCTATACTCCCTCGTTTTTATTTTCAGAGCTGTTGCTAGGTTCTGCACTAAAGGTTTTCCACTTTTTGATGAAAGTATATGTTGACTTTACTTGAAAGATGCCATCTTTTGTGTTGCCCCAAGAGAAAATATTTGATCTATGCACATTTGGTAATGGGATCTCTAGTATTTGGGATACCTCAATGGGAAGAAAATGGAGGTGATGAGAGGCATGTTCCAAGATTTGCTCTCTGGGTCTGTAAGTTCTAAAACTATAGTATTTAATGGGAGAGTCAATTATGGGCTCCTAATATGGTGTCCATTCTAATATAGTAGCCACCCAATATTCCTAATCTTCACATTCTCACCAGACCCAATCTGTTAGTACCCTCTTTTCTCCATTACACATGAGGCATTTCTTATGCTTATCCACGTATAGCTAGGATTATGGATTCTCACAGCCTAGAATAAACCAATTCTAGAGAAATATTTTGCTTTTAGAGTTTTGGCCATCAAAAGTGTTATATAATCCGCCAACATTGTTTTGCTAGGATAGTTGTGTTGAAAGCATGAAAACTTTGAAAGCCCAACCAACTTCCGATTCCGGCTTACACAATTTAGACCATCTCACCTTATGAATTTTCCTTTCCCTATCCTTGCTACCCCACCAAAAGTTGCTAATTATTGACTCAATGGGATCCCATAGGCTCTAAGAGAGCATGAAACATCCCATAATGTAAGGTGGGAATTGATTGTGCAATGGTTTTTACGAGGACTTCCTTTTCGGCTTTTGATAGACATTTCTCCTTCTATCCTTTCAACTTCTTCCAGACTCAATTTTGGACAATCAAATACTTATTTTTTGGATCAGCCCACAAATGTAGGTAGTCTCAAATATTTTGAGTGGCTTTCAACAGCCTTTATGTTCATCCATCCCTGGATCTTAATTTTTCTGTCTGTTGGCACATTTTGACTAAGAGAGTTCTGAGTTATTCAAATTTATGAGTTGTCCCGAGGCTTGTTGGTATGTTCGGAGAATTGACTAGATTGCCTCTACCTCTTGTTTGTTTGTCCTAGGAACACAATGTTGTGAATTTTGTGCAAGTGCATGTATTGTACAAGTAGTAAATAAAGATCGTTCCTACAAGAATCGGTTAATTACTAACTCTTATAGCTACTTCGATTATTTAAACGAATAAAATAAATAGTGAAAGTTAAATTAAAATCAAAATAATAAAGAAAGTAAATAAATCAAGAAAAGTCAAAATTCAATCAAAGTTTAAAGGTTTACGACTGTGAATTCACTACACTATCTCCTATGCTAAATTGTGATCCTATCTTTATTAATATTCAATTATGTTCTTGAAGTCGATTTGTCTTAAATTATTTAAAGCTCAATTTCTTGGCACTAAAAACGTGCTAAAACTTCACTAACCCAATTTTTATGACAATTAATCTAAGTTCCAACCCATTAAAATTCATGATAATCTTTAACCCTCGAAGGATTTAAACATATGTCTAGGTCTCAATTCCTAAGTTAAATTCTTAGATTATTAAGCAATTAGCAGATTTCATCTTTCAATATCCTTCACATAAAGCCTAAGATCATGTAAATATGGCCGGCAACATACCACAAGCATCAAGAACACTAAGAATGAATCAAGAACAATAATTTCATTAACAAAGAATTAAATTAACAATTCAATATAAAGAAATAGAGAGTTTCATCTCAATCCTAGAAAAAAAAGGGTTTAGCCACTCATGACAATTGAAGCACAAACAAGAACAAAAGATAAAGAAATAATCATGATTCCAAAATAAAAGAGAAGATGGGGAAGATAAAGATGGAGAAGATGTCTTCAATAGTTGATCAATGCTCTTGCTCTTGTCTTCAGAACCCTAGCCTCCAATCTTTGTGCCTCTTAAAGTTTTCTGTAGTCTCTAGCCAAAAGTCTCTTTAGTTTTGGTGTTTTTACCCAATTTATATTGATTTTAGGGCAAAATTCCCTTTTTTTCACGTCAGGAAGGGTTACACAGCTGTGTCTCAAAGTTAGAAGCTTCAAGAGGTTAAGACAGGGCCGCATCTGGTGCTAGAATTGCGTAACTTCAACAATGGGGGAGACACAACTTTGTCTAACTCCTGAGTAGGAATTAACTCTTGTGGTCTTCATAAAAGTTGTAGATATTTTTTTAGCTTTCCAATGACACCAAGATCACCTCGTTTCGACTTTTGTAACTCAAGTTATGCTCATTTTATCGCGCAAAAGTCAAAAACTCTGCGAATCTTAGCCATATAAATTCCAAGCTCAACTCTATTGCAATGGATCCATCCAAAGCTTCATAAAACCATGTCAAAACATCTCTTTTGGACCTAAAAACATAGAAAAAGACTAATCATGAGATACCAAGGATAAATAGAATAAATTTGGCATAAATTCTAACATAAATCAATCAAAACACACTTAAATCCACTTCAAATCAAACACAAGATGTGTATATTTTATCCACACATCAAATTCCCCCACACTTAAACAATGTTTGTTCTCAGGCAAAGAGTAGGAATCAAAATTAAGATTAAACTCAACATCAAGAAACATGAATCAAGAGAAATTCTACAATGTAAAAATTCAATTAAGCTCAGCAATCAATCCACTTAAGCGAGATAGTTTAGCACTTAATACAATTAGAGGCTTGAGTCTAGCTTGCACTTTTTTTCTTTACCAACCATTTGAGATCACCCATCTTTCCATTTCTCAAGTGTTTAAGGGCAAAGAGATTTCTCAAATTTCTCTTAACAAATGCATGACCATAAGCTTAATTATCAATCTCATCTTCATTTTCAAGTTCACATACACAACATGAATCAAAAGGACTTCCATTGGTTGTAATGAGGCCAAGGGTTCAGTAAATTATAGAAAAAAAAATGAATAAAGGTAAAGAAAGTTTATGGATAAATCTATACAAAGCAGAATCAAGTTGAAAAGACAATTAATAGAGCATAATGCATAAAGTCATTCTCACTTTCAACCAGATTTTTCTCACAATTCTTCACCAATAATCCTTTTTTTTCTTTTTTTTTTCATCATTTCATTCTCCTTCTCTTTTTTTTTTATTTAACCCTTGAAGATGAAAACAATCTTTTTATAACTTCCCAATTACCACATCAGCTGCTTAGAAGAAATTCAACATGATTAATTAATAAAGTGTCCAAGAAAATCAATTTCAGGTTCAAATTGGGTAACTAAGGGATCATTTATCAATGCAACTCTGGAAGTCATGAAAGAATTAAGCCTAGGTGCCTCAATAATTGCAAAGTCAGAATTAAAAACATTAAAAACTACTTCCTTATTATGCAATCGCAAAGTCAATTTTCCTTTGTGGACATCAATAATTGCTCTTCCAATGACAAGGAATGGACGCCCAAGTATGATTGGGATTTGAACATCCACTTCCATGTCAAGCACAACAAAATCAACCGGCACAAAAAACTTTGCAACCTTGAAGGGAACATTCTCTAGTATGTCAATAGGACATTTGATTGACCTATCAACCAATTGGAGAGAGATGGTGGTCGGTTTGAACTCCCCAATATCAAGTTTCTTGCAAAGAGAAAGGGGCATCAAACTCACACTTGCCCCAAGATCACACATAGCCTTGTTAATGTTCATGTCCCCAATTGAGTACGGAATTGAGAAGTTACCCGGATCCTTAAGCTTAGAAGGAAGCTTGTTCTAAATGATTGCACTACATTCTTTCATCAAAGCAACAGTCTCATAGTCTTCAAGCTTCCTCTTATTAGAAAGAATCTCTTTCAAGAATTTAGCATAAGTGGGTATTTGGGAGAGCACTTTCGTAAAAGGTATGTTTATGTAAAGCTTTTTAAGTACCTCCAAAAATTTTCTAAATTGGTGATCAAGCTTTGCCCTTTGAGATTTTTGAGGGAAGGGCAAAGGTAGAACATATGCTGGTGGAGAAACATATCTTTTAGTGCTATCTTTGTCTTCTTCTTTGTCCTTAAGCTTCTCTTGCTTCTCTTCATTGTCATAGGTTTTTTTTTCTTCAAGTTTTTCTTATTTGGTGGAGCTTTCAACTTGATTGCCACTTCTCAAGAAAATTATATTGGCTTGTTCCCTTAGGTTGGTGATGTGACCACGGCAAGTGTACCGGATCATCAAGTAATAAAAACAGTGAGAAACCGGATATCATTCTCAGGGATCGATGGCCAAATACCAATTCACGAAATTAGCTACTATTTAAACCAAGATTTTGATCAAAATGAGCTCTAATAACAAAACAAAAGAAACACATGAACTCATGCAATGACAATATTTTTGGATTTTTATAATTGGTAAATTAACAAACACTTGGTATGCAAAGCGATTGAAATTCAATTTATGAAAGAGTTGGGATCAAGTTTAATTTGATTTCACATGTTGCATATCAAGTGGAACTAATACAAGCTACTATTCCTATTTTATCACTGAATTCTCTAATTTAATCAAACCCTAATTCCTTAGACGATTGACCCTTTGTTCCCAATTAAAAACCCTAATTCCTTAGGTGAATCTAAGAAATAACAAGCATTACGATTTAGAATTCAAAGAGGTGACAAGCAAATTAATGACTATTCCTAGCCTAGAGATAAGCAAGGTTCATAATCTCGTAACACAAATCATATACCAAATTTTCATTCAATATACAATCCAAAAAATCATCCTAAAGAGAATCAATCTTTAGAAAACATTAAGAGAAGAGATCATAAACTCAAAACAGAGTAGCAACTTGTATTAAGTAAACCCAATATCAATTACAAACATGTTTCATCAAAATCCACCTAATCCCAACAAAGGGAAATTTAGCTATTCATGGCAACAATGATAAAAACTAAAACAAGGGAAGAGAATACAGAAAACTCCATAAGCAAGTGAAAATCCGATTCGTTTCCACGATTTCTTCTCTTCAGAATATCCTAGAACTCTCCAGAATGGGAATAACTCGTGCCTTCTTGCCTCCTCTGCTCCTCACTGCCCCAAATTAGGTTAGAAATATGAACTTATACTTTGTCTAGAGCGCTTAGGCGCTATACGTCTAGAACGTCTTTTTTCTTCATAATCCAGAGCGCCTAGGCGCTTCATCTTGAGCGCCTAGGCGCTCAGCTTCCAGGGAATGCTTGCTGAGTTCTTCTAGAGCGCTTGGGCGCTGAGCATCCAAAAAACAAGCCCTTCATCTTCCTTGGAGGCTTTAAGACCTCTCTTCTTTGGTGCTTTCCTGTAAAGACAAAGTAAAATAATAAGGATTCCCCATCCTTTTGATCAACTTGTTACCCAAGTGGCTTCAGTACTCAAGAGGGGGAGTGAATTGAGTAATTAAAAACTTTTTCGCAAACCCTTTTTAATACAAATTTCTTGAAGCAATATAATGAATATGTGTAAAGATGATAAAATGCCTTAAGAACAGTAAATAAATAATTAAGCAATAATAAATAAATTACTGAAAATAAAGAGATGAAGGATAGAAGAAAAGCAGACACGATATTTATCCTGGTTCGACCACCAACCACTTGTGGCCTACGTCTAGTCCCCGAAACATAGTTCGAGATTTTTCACTATTCAATACAAGCTTAAAACAGGTGTTTGCAACCTTTACATAACAGGGATACCTCACCCTATTTACTAGAGGGATACCTCACCCCCTTTGAAGGATACCTCACCTTCTTTACAATAAGGGATACCTCACCCTTTTACTGAGGGATACCTCACCCTCACAAATTCACTAAGGGATACCTCACCTTCTTTACAACAATGCAGAGACGTTGGCTCACAACAAACTTTGCAAATTATCAAAGCGATAAACAGTATAAAGAGTAAAACAAGGGAGATTATAATAGAAATAAAAGACATCTAACCATGCCTTTAGCGTGGTTATTAAACTCCCCCAAACTTAACATTTGTTACGTCCTCGGGCAAAGAAACAAAACAACAGGCAAAACAACCAACCAAGTAGTCCTATGAGTATAACCCACAACTGTACAGATTGAAGTTCAAAGGAAATGAGAAGTTGGAGTAATACCAACAATACACTGATCAATCACTACTTAGAAATTAATGGATTTGGCAACCAATGCTTGCAAAATGATTTCAGGTAAATGCTCACTCATTCTCTCTTGTGTTTAAGCTTGTGTTTCTCTCAGTCAACACACTGTGAGTCCACCCCTTATGAATTTAATTTTTATCTCAAACATGCAAGCTCACGATTCACACAGTGTAACAATCAGAAGGACAATATTCAAAACTTTATTGGTGCTAAGGTATAAGGTAGATGAAATGAACATGTAAACAGCTACCTTGAAGAGTAAGTGAGCATTGATATTTCTAACAAATCATTAACTTACAAATCTCGTACCTTTCAAATTTTCTCTAAACAATTTTTCCAGTAATCTACATGGTCTCAAAGGGGTACCTGATCATTGTGTCAAGTATTACCCTGTAACCCATCGGTCTCAAAGGGATAGCCATTCAGCAAGCCAACTCTTTTCTTTTCATCTTCTTTTTTTTTTAAACTCAAAACAAACCAACATAAAATTATCCCATTCCAAACCTAGTTTCTTGTCAACCGCTTAAAATATTACTTCCAATGCTCACCTAGTCTCTTCAGATGGGTCAGATATCACTCACATGGCTAGGTTAAGTAGAAAGGTTCAACAAAAAAAGAGAATCATTAAGCTCAAGGGTAATGCAAAAGATGTGATCATTGGGTTAACTTTGGGTTGTTGGCTCAACAAACAAAATGCCTTAATTATGACCAAACATTATGCAAATCATGAGATCATCAGAGAATAAGGCAAATTTAGGAGAGTAAAGCCTCACAAGTGTCCATTCAGCAATAAAATCATGTTGGAGGCTCAATATTCATACCCAGGACAATGAATACAAATTATTCACCAAAAGTGGTGCCAAACCATTAACAACCGAGTAACAAGATTCATGCAAGTATGGTATGAAACCATTTCTAATGAACTTCAAACAACAAGATTACATAGTTTCCAGGCTACACAAGTAAGCATGCAAATTGATTGATTCCACCACAATAACATCACACACTTTTTTTTTAACTAAACTCTCCCAAACTTACTCTCGTGCTTGTCCCCAAGCACTTGAGTAATGACCCAAAACACACAAGGAAAAATAAAGACAAATGAATGAAAATGCAAATAATAAAAATAAAAGAAAAGGAAAATAGAAACTCCCCCTCGTAGATCAATGAGCTATGGGCAGAAGTGATCAATCATTGTTGCTTTCATTGTTATCTCCATTAGGGTCAGCTCCGCCTTCACTTGATGAGTCTTCTTTTGGAAGTGGAATGCTGCCTAAGGCATCTGGATCAACATTGAGTTGGATAGCTAGGTTCCTTAGCATCGCTTCTAACACTTGGCTTGACTGAACCATATAGTTCTCGATACATCAGAGACGACGCTTTACTCCACTGGAGGAAGGCTGAGGGAGGGGACGAGGTGGCCTGGCTGCACGGGCTTGAGCAGCTGGAGGAATCTGAGTGGGGTCGTCATCTTACAAGTAACAGTTGATCATGGCCACGTCCATAGCTGGAGTTGGCCTAATTGAGACATCACCACTGATCTCCACCCCAACTGCCCGACAATGCTACGTGATAAGGCTGGGGTACCATAACCTAGACCGTCGGGTCCTACTTTGTGCTAGAGTTTGAATGTTATGAGAGATTAGTAAGTCTATATCTACTGATCTTTCAGTAACAATGGTGAAAATCAGTAGTGCTCGGTCTCTTGTCACCTCTTAATGGTGAGAGTTGGGGTAGAATCCAACTTCAGAAAATGTGCACCAAGCCTTGGGAATTAGGAGCAGATCAGACTTATTTAGAAATTTTGGGTAGCCTCTCGAGTTAAGTTCCCACTGTGCCCCCTGCTTGCATATGGTTTGCAGCACTAGGTCAGGGTTTAATGTCTCTTTCTTCAATTTTGTGTACCCACAATCACCTATTTCTTCGGGTGTCTACAGAAATTGGTCTAGAGTTCGCGCATCAAATAGAATGCGATGACCCTGGACGTATAACTCAAATTTGTTTCGGTCATCGTCCTCTGACCGAAATGCATTTGCATAGAATTCTCGAACAATGGAAGCAGACCCATCGACTTGCAATTTGCAAAGTTTTGACCAGTTCCTCCTTAGGATTTGGTTGAAGATCTCATCATATTCACCATTCCCCAAGAATATACCTCTTTCGGATACAAATCCCCAATTACAGAGGACTTTGTTCAGGCGCTTCTCATGTTCTGCAGAAAGGAATAACTCAGCATTAAACACTGCCTGTTGGTGTGAGCTTTCAGCCTGGGTCTTGCATTTATGCGTAGGCTGGATCTTGGGTGTCATGAATCTACAAATGGAACAGAGACAGTATGAGTGTATAATTCAGGAGTTCAGAATCTATCAGAACCTGTACACAGGTAATGTGTGTTCTCTCAGAACAGGTACATCAAATCAGGGTATGCACATCAAATCCATAATTCTTTATTTCACTTAGGGCATCAATTCACAACATGCATATTTCAACCAGACCAAAAATTACTCAATTGAAGTAGAATTATAGTCAAAGTACCCAAAATCTTGAAAATGCCCATTAACCTAAAATCACCCATACACAATCAATGTGTTAATCAATTCAACAGTGAAAATAGGCACATTCCAGCATCAGAAAAATATATCAAATCCAAGAGAGAACTCATGCGTGAAATGGCAAATCACATAACATAAGCATTTACATAAAATGAAGCATTAAAATGAGGGAAAGAGAAAAACTCACCTGGATGACAAGGAATCAAGAGGGAGAGACCACAAATGCAAAAACATGAATGGGAGCGTGAGGAAGGGGATTGGTGGATTGTGAAGAAAAGAAAAGGAACGGGGAGAGGGAGTGAGGTATAGTGGAGAGAGTGAAGAGGAGAGGGAAAAGAGAGAGAGAGTTAGGAGAGGTGTAGGGTTCTGGATAGTGGGGCGTGAGAAGGGAAGGGGGAGATTAGGGAAAAAAATGAAAGGGGAAGGGATAGGTTCTGCATTTTAAAACGCAGAACCTGATATGGGCACCAAGGCCCTATGTACGCAGCGCCTAGACGTTGAGCCCTTTTTTTTTATTATCTTTTTTGTTTTTATATATATATATTTTTAAAACTAGCTCCTAGACGTTAAAATAATAGTGTCTAGACGCTTGTGTGCCAGGAATAACATGCCAAGGGCACCTAGGCGCCCTGTTTATAGCGCCTGGGTGCTATATAGGCAGAGAAGAAAGTCATTATCCTTGTTAATAGCGCCTAGGCGCTACAAAGTAAGCACCTGGGTGCTCTTACTGGAAGATTGAAGCTTCTGCAAACCTATTTCTACTCCCTGATTCTCAGTAAAAGTTCCCCAACCCAGCTCTTCTTCACCTGTTTTCTACTCTAAACCATTTCAATCATCATCAATTAATAAAAACAGGGTCACAAATCAAAATCATATCCAACCTACAACAATTAATCAAAAGCAAAATAGTAAAATATAACAAGAATGAAAGAAAACAAAACCAAACTTGGGTTGCCTCCCAAGAAGTATTTGTTTAACGTCATTAGCTCGACGTTGTGCTGCTTCACATGGAGATCAAATTAATGGACTCCCTTCTTCGCTCAACATCTCACCCAAAGTAGGGTTTGAGCCTTTGCCCATTCACCTTGAAGCTTCTATCCAAGTCTGGGTCCTTCACCTCCACTGCGCCATTAGGGAACACTTGCTTGATCTCAAAAGGGCCAGACTACCTAGACTTGAGCTTTCCAGGAAACAACGTCAATCTTGAATTGAATAAGAGTACTAATTGACCTTCCCGGAATTCTTTCCGTACAATCCTCTTGTCATGCCATCTCTTTGTGTTCTCCTTATAGATCTTGGCATTTTCATAGGCAGAGTTTCGAATTCTTCAAGTTCATGAAATTGTAGGATCCTTGACTCCTCTGCTTTGGCCAAATCAAAGTTCAAGTACTTTGTTGCCCATAACGCCTTGTGTTCCAGCTCCAGGGGTAAATGGCAAGCCTTGCCATAAACCAATTGGAGTCTTAAAGGCTGTTCTATATGCCCACAGAGCATCATCCAGCTTCATTACCCAATCCTTTCTAGAAGAGTTCACTGTTTTCTCCAAGATTTGCTTCAATTGACGGTGGACACCTCAACTTGGCCGCTTGCCTGTAGGTGATACAGAGTGGCGACTCTATAATGAATATTATATTTTCTCAACAAAGCCTCAAGCTTCCTATTGCAAAAATGGGTACCCTCATCACTTATTAGGGCCCGGGGCACCCCAAACCTTGAGAATATTTGCTTTTTCAAGAACCCAATCACAACATTGGCATCATTGGTCTGAACAGCGGCGGCTTCCACCAATTTTGAAACGTAATCCACAGCCACCAAGATGTATACCTTAGAGTATGATGAAGGAAAAAGGCCCATGAAGTCAATACCCCAAACATCAAACACTTCAACTTCTAAGATGGGATTTTGGGGCATCTCATTCTTTTTTGAGATATTTCCGGTTCTTTGACACCTATCACACCTCTTGACATATGCGAACGCATCCTTGAAAAGTGATGGCCAAAATAACCCCGATTGTAGGACCTTAGCTGTTGTCCTATCTCCACTAAAATGCCCACCATACCTGGAGTCATGACAATGCCAGAGAATCTGCTCTTGTTCCTCTTCCGGTACACATCTCCTCAATAGCCCATCAACATCTCTCTTGTACAAGAATGGTTCATCTCATACATAAAACCTAGCTTCATAGAGGAACTTTTTTCGCTATTGTGAAGTAAAATCTGCTAGTACCACCTTTCCCACTTTGAAGTTGGCTATATCCGCATACCATGACAGATTCATCACGGCCAACAGTTGCTTATCACAAAATTGGTCATTGATTGACCTTTTTTCTTCACTCTCTTCTGCACTTTCTATCCGAGACAAGTGATCCGCCACAGAATTCTCGGTTCCTTTCTTATCTTTTATCTCCAAATCAAACTCCTGGAGCAATAAGATCCATTGGATAAGCCTTGGTTTCGAGTCTTGCTTGGTGACCAAATACGTTATAGCTGCATGATTTGTATACACAACCACTTTAGAGCCCACTAAGTCAGAACGGAATTTGTCAAATGCATAAACAACATCCAATAGTTCTTTTTCAGTAGTTGCATAATTAAGTTGTGCAGCATTCAAAACATGACTTGCATAATAAATTACATGCAGCAACTTATTTTTCCTTTGGCCTAAAACTGCATCTACAGTAGTGTCACTAGCATCGCACATAATTTCAAATGGCAAATCCCAATCTGGTGCAGTGGTCAGCTTATGCTTTAAAATGTTAAAAGCTAACATGCATGCATCATTAAAGAAGAAGGGGATATCTTTTACAAGGAGATCACTAAGAGGTTTAGCAATTTTTGAAAAGTCTTTTATGAATCTCCTGTAAAAGCCAGCATGCCCTAAAAAATTACGAATGCCCTTTACATTGGTGGAAGGGGGAAGTTTTTCAATAACTTCAATCTTGACACGATCAACCTCTATCCTTTTAACAGAGATATGGTGCCCTAAGACAATTCCCTCTCTCACCATGAAATGGCATTTCTCCCAATTTAAAACCAAATTTGACTCTTCACATCTTTTCAACACTAATGATAAGTTATGCAAGCAATTATCAAAAGAAGAGTCAAAGATAGAGAAGTCATCCATAAAAACTTCGATATGTTTTTCAATCATATCGGAGAATATGGACATCATACACCTTTGAAATGTGGTCGGTGCATTGCAAAGTCCGAAGGGCATCCCTTTGTAGGCAAACACTCCATAGGGGCATGTAAAAGCAGTATTCTCTTAATCTTCAGGAGCCACTGGAATCAGGTTATAGCCGGAGTATCCATCCAGAAAACAATAGTACTCATGGCCAGCCAATTGTTCCAACATCTAGTTAATGAAAGGAAGAAGGAAGTGATTCTTCCTTGTAGCATCATTCAACTTCCTATAATCAATGTACACCCTCCATCCAGACACAGTCCTAGTGGGAATCAAATCATTGTTTTCATTCCTGATTACTGTTGTCCCACCCTTCTTAGGCACCACTTGGACAGGACTAACCCACGGACTGTCCGAAATGGGTTATATAAGACCAGCATCAAGAAGCTTGAAGATTTCCTTCTGAACCACCTCCTTCATTGCCGGATTAAGCCTCCTTTGTGGCTGCACGACTGTTTTGTGGTTCTCCTCCATGTGAATTTTGTGCATACATAAAGAAGGGCTTATCCCTTTTAAATCTCCGATTGACCATCCAATACCTTCCCTATGATCCCGCAGCACTCTCAACAGTTTTTCCTCTTCCAATTTACTCAAGTCGGAGCTAATGATGATAGGATAAGAGTTTTGCTCACCAAGAAAAGAGTATTTCAAATGTGTGGGCAATGGCTTGAGTTCAACCTTCGGTGCTTCATTTTTCTTCTGGTTGGCTTCCTCTTTTCCTCTCACTAATTCCTCCAATTCCAATTGTGCAGTCATAGGATAGGGAGATGAGGCTTCCAACAAGCTAATTACTTTTCTCACCAATGAGTCATCCTTTCCTTCAACTTCTTCCTTTGAATCAACAAGGACTTTTTCAAGAGGCAAAGAAGGGTTGTTTTCTTTACATGACTTAGAGATAAGAGATTCAAGCATATCAATGCTAAAACATCCTTCTCTATCTCCCGGATGCTTCATAGCCTCAAACATATTAAAAGTGACAGCTTCATCTTCGACCTTCAGAGTCAAAGTTCCATCCTCTACATCAATAAGAACTCTCCCAGTTGCAAGGAATGACTGACCTAATATCAATGGAATGTCTCCATCCTATTCAATGTCTAAAACAATGAAATCCACTGGGAAGATGAATTTGTCCACTTTCACCAAGACGTCTTCAACTACTCCATATGGATGCTTCACTGACCTATCTGCAAATTAGAGAGTTGCCATGGTAGGCTTTATTTGTTCAATCCCCAACTGCTTGAAAATGGACAATGGCATGAGACTTATGCTTGCACCAAGATCACATAAAGCTTTCCCAAATGTTCTGTCACCAATAGTGCATGGAATTGAGAAACTTCCAGGATCTTTAAGCTTAGGAGGAAGCTTTTTTTGTAGAATTGCACTGCACTCCTCCGTGAGCATAATGGTCTCTTCATTTCCAATCCTTCTCTTCTTAGACAACATCTCCTTCATGAATTTCACATAGGAAGACATTTACTCCAGAGCTTCGGCAAACGAGATGTTGATTTACAACTTTTAAATACCTCTAGAAACTTCCCAAACTATTTTTTATCATGCTCCTTCTTGAATCTTTGGGGAAATGGCAACTTGATAGTTAGCAGTGGAATCTTCACTGCTTGTTCTTTTTGTGACTCCTTTTCATTGGAGTCATTGGACAAATCACCTTGAGATACTTCAACTTGCTCGTGTGGCACTTTTTCATTGGTTTTCTCTTTCCTTGGTTGAGGCTCAAGTACTTTCCCACTCTTAGTTGTTATGGCTAAAGCATGTTTATTTCCTCTAGGATTTGGGACTGTGTCACTTGGCAATGAACCTGGGGGCCTTTTCAAAATCTGTTTTGTAAGCTGGCCCACCTGAGTTTCCAGATTACGGATTGAAGCATCTTAATTTCTGAACCCAGCTCTTGTTTCTTCCATAAAATCAGTAGTAGTTTTAACAAAAGATGAGGTTTGTGTGGCCAACTTCTCTAAGGCTAACTCCCAAAAAGCCTTCTTTTCATTAGACTGAGGTTGGGATGATGAAGGACCTTGATATGATGACTGTTAAGAGTGTCCTGGATATCCCATCTGCTGTCTTGGTTGAGCTTGATTTCCTTGATTACTCCACGAAAAATTTGAGTGATTCCTCCACCCTGGGTTATACGTGTTGGAGTAAGGATTATTCTGTTGCCTTGGAGGATTGTTCATGAAGTTCATTTGCTCTTGAGCTGGAGGTCCAAACATGTTTCCTGGACAATCCACACTCCCGTGTTCACCTCTACAGAAATCACAGGCCAAAGGAGTATTGCTCACCGCATTCACACTAAGAATGTCGACCTTTTTTGTGAGATTCTCAAGTTGTTGAGTCAAAATCTTGTTGTGACCCAACAATGCATTCATGGAATCAATCTCCAAGTATCCTTTTTTTTACTACAACTCTTTCCCCATTCCTCTGGTAGTCATTATTGGCCATCATCTCAAACAACTCCCAAGCTTCCTCTAGGGTCTTATAATTCAACGCCTCACCTGTTGCAGCATCAACCATGGCTCTGGTTTGAGGTAGCATACCATTATAGAAACTCTGCACTTGGATCCAGAAGTTAAAACAGTGATGTGGACACTTCCTCAGTATTTCATTATATCTGTCCTAAGCCTCACTGAGAGATTCCTCATCATGCTGTTTGAAAGAAGTAATCTCATTTCTCAGTTTTCAGCCTTGGCAGAAGGAAAATACCTTGTGAGAAATTTCTAGACCAAGACAGCCCAAGTGGTAATGCTTCCCCTAGCCAATGAGTCTAACCAATTCTTAGCTTTGTCCCTCACAGAGAAAGGAAACAATCTCAGAAGAATAGCATCTTCACTCACCCCATTGAGCTTCACATTATCACAAATTTGCAAGAAACCCACTATATGTGCATGTGGGTCCTCATTGTCAAATCCTCAAAACTGATTGTTTTGAACTAAATGGAGTAGAACCAGCTTCAATTCAAAATTATTTGCCTGAACTGGAGGTCTTATTATGCTTGCTCTACACCCATCCATGTTAGGAATAGAGTAATCCATGAGAGTCCTAACAGGTGGTTGTGGTGGTGGAGGATCTACATTTTCTCCATTGTCTGCCATGTCTTCAACAACTGCTTGAGTGCCACCCAAATTCCTTCTTCTTTCTCTGGTTTGCTTTCTCAAAGCTCTTACGGTTCTTTCAATTTCAGAGTCAAAAAGAAGGTTATCCGGATGAATGGTACCTCGCATACACTTGAGACACAATATTAGAATAAAAATAATTCAATGAAATAAGTAAACTAAAGAAACTAAAAACTAAAATGAATAAAAGAAAGAGAAATTGTTTAAACTAGTGGCTGCATTCGATATTACCGATATTGGTAAAATCGATCCCCGACAACGGCGCCAAAAACATGATGTGACCACGGCAAGTGTACCGGATCGTCAAGTAATAAAAACGGTGAGAAATCGGATATCGTTCTTAGGGATCGATGGCCAAATTCTAATTCACGAAATTAGCTACTATTTAAACTAAGATTTGGATCAAAGTGAGCTCTAATAACAAAACAAAAGAAACACATGAACTCAGGCAATGACAATATTTTTGGATTTTTATAATTAGCAAATTAACAAACACTTGGTATGCAAAACGATTGAAATTCAATTTATGAAAGAGTTGAGATCAAGCTTCATTTGATTTCACCTGTTGTATATCAATTGGAACTAATACAAGCTACTATTCTTATTTTATCACTGAATTCTCTAATTTAATCAAACCCTAATTCCTTAGACAATTGACCCTTTGTTCCCAATTAAAAACCCTAATTCCTTAGGTGAATCTAAGAAATAATAAGCATTACGATTTAGAATTCAAAGAGGTGACAAGCAAATCAATGACTATTCCAAGCCTAGAGATAAGCAAGGTTCATAATCTCGTAGCACAAATCATATACCAAATTTTCATTCAATATACAATCCAAAAAATCATCCTAAAGAGAATCAATCTTTAGAAAGCATTAGGAGAAGAGATCATAAACTCAAAACAGAATAACAACTTATATTAAGTAAACCCAATATCAATTACAAACAGGTTTCATCAAAATCCACCTAATCCCAACAAAGGAAAATTTAACTATTCATGGTAACAATGATAAAAACTAAAATAAAGGAAGAGAATAGAGAAAACTTCATAAGCAAGTGAAGATCTGATTCGTTTCCACGATTTCTTCTCTTCAGAATATCCTAGAACTCTCCAGAATGGGAATAACTCGTGCCTTCTTTCCTCCTCTGCTCCTCACTGCCCCAAATTAGGTAAAAAAATATGAACTTATTCTCTGTCCAGAGCGCCTAGGCGCTGCGTCTGGAGAGCCTAGGTGCTATACGTCAAGAATGTCCTTTTTCTTCATAATCTAGAGCGCCTAGGCACTTCGTCTTGAGTGCCTAGGCGCTCAGCTTCCAGGGAATGCCAGCTGAGTTCTTCTAGGGCGCCTGGGCATTGCTTCTGGAGCGCCTTGGCGCTGAGCGTCCAAAAAACAAGCCCTTGATCTTCCTTGGAGGCTTTAAGACTTCTCTTCTTTGGTGCTTTCCTACAAAGACAAAGTAAAATAATGAGGATTCCCTATCCTTTTGATCAACTAAGTTCAATCACAACCTCACAACAAACTTTGCAAATTATCAGAGCAATAAGCAGTATAAAGAGTAAAACAAGGGAGATTATAATAGAAATTAAAAACATCTAACCATGCCTTTAGTGTGGTTATCAGTTGGCCTCTAGTTGACTTGGGATTCACCCTTGAACCACATTGAACATGCTTACTTGTTGGACTATTTGAGTTTCAAGCATCTTAGAATGAGTCGCCATTTGGTTCAGGCGAGTATGGATTTGCTTGATGGACTCCCCATGTTGTTGCACTTGAGCTTGAATGGCATTAGTATGCTCATTTTGAGTGACTATGAAGTTCTCCATGAATGCTTCCAAATTAGACTTTCCACCTTGAGAGGATTGTTGAGCTTGTTGGAATCCTAGTGGGCCCCCATTATTTTGATGACTGTCGTATGAGAGATTTGAGTGGTTTCTCCAGCTGGGGTTGTATGAGTTGGAGAAAGAATTTTCCTGAGCCTTGAAGTTACCATTCTGGATATAGTTCACTTGCCCCAACGACGAATCTTGAGAATATGTCTCCACTGAATTGCATTCTGAAGTCAAATGCCCTCATCTACATGTTTCACTAGTTGCTTTAGGAGTATTTATGACATTGACATTCAATTTTTCAAGTGTCTTAGCCAAGGTGTCAAACTTGGCATTCAACATGGCAGTGACATCAAACTCTATCATTCCGGCTTGCTTCCCTGAAGTCGATCTCTCACTTGGCCACAAATAGATATTAGAAGCGACCTCATTAATTAAAGTTCTTGCCTCGGTCGGAGTCTTAGCCATCAAAGCACCGCCAACTACGGCCTCAAGAGCTGCCTTTGTAGAGAAAGACAACCCAGCATAGAAGGTCTGGATGACAACAAAATCCTATAGGCCATGATGTGGACACTGACAGATAAAATCATTATAACTCTCTCATGCTTCATAAAGAGACTCATCTTCCTTTTGAGAGAAGGTAGTGATGTCTTGGCGGAGCTTGATCGTCTTTCCAATCAGGTAATACTTGTCTAAGAAGGCCTGCTCCATCAAGTTCTAGGGGGTGAGTGAATTAGGGGTCTCTGAGTGAATCCACTTCTTGGCTTTCCCCCTAAGAGAAAAAGGAAAAAGTCTGATCCGTATAGCATTCATTGAAACCCCATTAATTGTGATAGCATCACATAACTCCAAGAACTCATCCAAATGTTGATTTGGGTCTTTAGTTGGTGACCCACTGAATTGCAATTGTTAGACCATCTGGATCAATGATGTCTTTTTTTTCAAAATTGTTGGCTTCTACCCGTGGCCTAACAATGGAAGACTGACAAGCATTAGTATTGGGAGTTTCATAATCTCTCAGCCTTCGCTCTACATTGGCGACTTGGTTAGTGTTGTCCACCATGTTATCTTCCTCAATTCTCTGTGCTCTTCTTTCTCTTCTAATATTGCGAAGTGTCCTCTCAATCTCAGAATCAATAAAGACAGTAAGATCTTCTTGACTCCTCGTTCTTCGCATAATAAAGAATCAACACCTAAAAATTCAAAGAAAAAAATAAAATAAAAATAAAAGAAAATAAAAAGTGCTTAAATTAATCAAATTACTGCTCGTGTTAATATCAACACGATCTCCGGTAACAACGCCAAAAATTTATTGTGAATTTTTCATAAGTGCATAGATTGTACAAGTAGTAGATAAAGATTGTTCTCACGAGGATCGATTAATTACTAACTCTTATGGCTACTTTGATTATTTAAGCGAATAAAATCAATAGTGAAAGTAAATTAAAATCAAAATAATAAAGAAAGAAAATAAATCAAGAAAAAGTCAAGATTCAACTAAGGTTTAAAAGGTTAGGACTGGGAATCCACTACACTATCCCCTATGCTAAATTGTAATCATATCTTTGTTAATGTTCAATCATGTTCTTAAAGGCAATTTGTCCTAAATTATTTAAAGCTCAATTTCTTGGTACTAAAAATGTGCTAAAACTTTACTAATCTCATGGCAATTAATCCTAGTTTCAACCCATTAAGATTTATGACAATCGTTTAACCCTTAAAGGATTTAAGCCTATGTCTAGGTCTCAATTCCTAAGTTCAATTCTTAGATTATCAAGCAATTAGATTTCATCTTTCGAACCTTCACCTAAAGCCTAAGATCATGTAAATATGACCGACAACATACCACAAGCATCAAGAACACTAAAAATGAATCAAGAACAATAATTTCATTAATAAAGAATTAAATTAACAATTCAACATAAAGAAAGAGGGAGTTTCATCTCAATCCTAGAAAAAAATGATTTAGCTACTAATGGCAATTGAAGCACAAATAAGAACAAAAGGTAAAGAAACAACCATAATTCCAAAATAAAAGAAAAGATGGAGAAGATGTCTTCAATGGTTGATCAATGCTCTTGCTCTTGTCTTCAGAATCCTAGCCTCTAATCCTTGTGTCTCTCAAAGTTTTCTGTAGTCTCTAGCCAAAAGTCTCCTTAGGTTTGATGTTTTTGCCCACTTTATATTGATTTTGAGGCAAAATTCCCTTTTTTCATGTCAGGAAGGGTCACACGGTCGTGTCTCAAAGTCAGAAGTTTCATGAGATTAAGACAGGGTCGTGTCTGGTGCCAGAATTGTGTAACTTCAACACTGAGGGAAGACACGACCGTGTCTAACTCCTGAGTAGGAATTAGCTCTTGTGGTCTTCATAAAAGTTGTAGATATTTTTCTTAGCTTTCCAATGACACTAATATCACCTCGTTTTGACTTCTGTAGCTCAAGTTATGCTTATTTTATCGTGCAAAGGTAAAAAAACTCTACAAATCTTAGCTATATAAATTCCGAGCTCAACTCCATTGCAATAGATCAATCCAAAGCTTCATAAAATCATGTCAAAACATCTCTTTTGGACCTAAAAATATAGAGAAAGACCAATAATAAAATACCAAGGATAAATAGAATAAATGTGACATAAATTCTAACATAAATCATTCAAAGCACACTTAAATTCACCTCAAATCAAACACAAAATATGTATACTTTGTCCACACATCACACAATACTGGCATCTATGGAAAAAAGTGGGTTATCTTAGGGGCATTTGTAACACCTTCCCTAGGGTATTACATGTCTGACTCCCGACTCAAAATCTGAAAATAAGTTCGTACAAAGTTTGAGTTATAAAAGATGGGTTTTAAAATTTCTTTCTTACTGAAACATAAACTTACTAAAATCCATAAGTATTACTGAAAATATATTTAAACTGATTAATATACAATATTGACACCACTTAATATTTAACAATTTAAAGATAAATATAAAACTAACAGACTCTTTTTCTTTTAACAGTAGCAAATCCTATGAAAGGTCCTACTTAATAGCACGGTACAATACTAACGAGAAAACTTAACATACTTATTCCTTCTTGTATCCATCTTGATGCATCAGACATCTGTTCTATGTCGACACTGCACGCTATCAAATCTGGATGTCCACTCTTCCATGTTGTCACCAATCTCAGAATGTCTACCACCCATTATGTCTAAGACAACTCATTCCTTCTACTGTATAATTTTAACAATACAGATACAACAAGACAACATAACAAAGAGGTGAGATCACCTACACCAATACCAACATGGCAGCACAGAGATAACACACACAACAATATCATACAGGAATATCATACCAGACTTCCAATAATATATTCAATATTAATCAACTATCATCATCCAATCATATATCAATCCAAACATTGTTCAATATACACAATAATGTCGTCAACATCATTTATCATCATCATCATCCAAGTATTCAAAACAATTGTCATAGCCAATATTCCTCAATTAATATATCAAATAAATATAAATGCTCAGATTCATGCATGTGCACATAGACTCAGTTTTTCAAAAATAAATCCATGGAGGTTTTTACAATTTCGAGAAGAATGCTTTGGTTAATTGCCCAGCCTAAGTCCACAGACAATCTCCCAGTCGTTGAAAAGAATCGTGTTCTTGTCGGGTATCGTCAATGCGTTACAACGGACTGCATCGCCAAGTGGCATATGGTCCAGCCTTAGTCCACAGACAGATATCCACTGGTCGACCATCGCGCTTGACGCCCCAAGATCCATCATAGATCTCACTATCAATTCTCATTCCCTCTTCAACCACAAGGGCCAAAATAGCTTATTAGCTATACTTTATACAATGCACGAATATATCAGTGCAAGTCCAACCACAAGGGCCAAATCTTTTCAATTTCATTTGTTCAATTTAATCATATACTTCAATGCATATTTTTCCAATGCATGTATAATGCACCAATACCAATCACATGCATATCTTTTCAATGCATATAAAATGTACCAAATACTAATCACAGGTAAAACTCGTCATTTTCTCATACAGTGTATGGACACTGGTTCAACAGTATTCATACTGTACTTTCAACAGCGAAAATCATGTTATTACATTTTCATAGTTATAAAACACTTTCGTCTTATTTTCACAAATTTGCGTAATATTCCCGTTACGTTTTCACAATTCTACAACACTTCTGTTGCATTTTCAAAATACCGTAACACTTTTGTTACGTTTTTAAAATTCCAAAACGTTTTTATTACGTTTTCATAATATCATAACATTACTGCTATTTTTACAAAATTTCGTAACATTTCTGTTACATTTTCAAAATGCTACAACTCTTCTGTTGCACTTTTAAACCACGTACTAATTTTTCAACGTTTTTCTCAATCCCATAAAAATATACGTTTCTCAAATTGCATAGTATTTTTTCACTATTTCAAAATCACGTAACTTAAAAATCATTCTTTTAAGTCGCGTAAATCATTTTCCATCATTCTCAAAATATTTAAAACATTTTCCAAATCACATAACGATTTTTCGTCATTTTCACAATCACGTAAAAATATTCTATCACTTTTAAATAACATATTGATTTTTCAACAGTAGTTCAAATTACGTAAAATATTTAAACGTAATTCAAATCGCGTAAAATTATTTAAACGTATTCCAAATCGCATAGAAATATTTTATTGTATTTCAAATCATTTTTAAGATACGTAAAATATTTTTCAACATTTTACAATCACATAAAATATTCCTCAATATTCCAAACATTATTTTGGACTTAAATAAATTAATATCATTTTCAACACATTTTTTTTTAAAATTGCGTAGCTTAAAAATCACGTTTTTAAGATACGTAAAACATTTTTCATCACCATTTCATTACAGAAAATATTTCTTAACCTTCAAAAATTCATTTTCAACCTTTCTCAAAATAATATGACTTTGTATTTCATTTTTCACATTTTCTTACTCAAGAAAATCTTTTTTCACATTTTTTACTCAAGAAATCCTTTTCCAAAATATAATCCACAAAAATCACTTTTCCATTGATATAAATCAACGTTTCAAAACTTAACATTTTCTAACGTATTTCAAAACTCGAAAATTAGTTATACGTTAGTAAATTTTCAAAACACCATTATATTCTTCATTTTTCCCAAATCATTTCCAAACACAACCTTCTTCAAAATAAATTGAAGTTCGAAAACATTTTCGTTTACAAAAACTTGATTTTCTCAAGTGATAAATACTCTAATTTCCTTTTCAAATTCTTGTATTAAATCAAGTTACATTTCCATTTTGAAAATCACTTTGTTCATAAAAATCAAGGCATTACAAGCTTTCAAAAACGTGGACATGACTATTGAAACCATCAAATATTTTTCCTTCTAAATTGATATAGTTTTACACAAACAAAACCATTAAAAATTCTTTAACAAAAACTGTGAGCACTTGGTCTTTGAAATCAAATCGTTTGTTCATTTTTCATTTTTCACTTTCTTTGTAAATCCATTTTCATTTTCTTTATAAATCCTTTTTCACTTTCTTTGTAAATCCTTAAAATCAACATTGCTATTTTCATTTAAAACTCATGTTTAGTAAAACACTTGGAAACTTTTTACACAAAATAAATCAATAAAAATTCTTTTAAAACCGTGTTCATGTACTCTTTGAAAAATAAACCCTTTGTTCATTTTCCTTGTTTTTCTAAACATCTCATTTCATCATTCATAAAAATATTAATTTGTGAACACCTATCTTGAGGTGTCTTGGCCGAAATTCACCATGTTTTAGGGACCAAAAATTAATTCCCTTGTTCTTGAAAAATTTCAACATAGACCTCAATCATGAGAGTCAAAAATCGTAGCCTCCCTTTGGCCATTGGAACCAAAAATTGATTTCTTTTCCATCATCACATCATGGCATATACATACATATTCAAATATATATCACAAGCTTGCCAAAATCAAAGCAATAAATCATGCAAATCATACCAAACATAGGCAAATAATCAAAACACATAAACACCCACAAATAATTACATGACCATGGATATGAATCCTCACATGGATTTACCATCCATCAAATATAATACCATCTCTCACCACCATACTTGGTTGGTGAGGTGCATCTCCCTCTTACCTCTTGAAGATCCTCAAAAGCTCTTTGTTTTGCTTCTTTTTCCAAGTCCTTCACCACAAAGGGTTTCTTAAACACAAAACAACACATATATTTATTAGTATCTTAAGCTTGAATAAGAAAACCGTGGATGTGCATCATGGTTAGAACCTTGAAAATCAAAAGAAAAGTGAAGAGTAACAAACTTCACCATTAAAGCTTCAATCTTTAGCTTGAAGAACAAGGTTGAAGATAGATGATTTAGAGAAAATCTCCAACATGAAAATTGCTTAGAATATCATGTAGATTCAAGATCTATGGTTGGATGAAATTAAAAAGGATTGGATGGTGATTTTGGATGGTATGGCCGAAATTCCTCTTGAAGAATAAAGATGAAATTTTTTATTTTTGTGAGAGAAAGACTTCTTAGATTTGGTTAAGACAAAGGATGAAGTGAAAACACTTAGTTTTCCTTCCACCAATTTCGTGGATCTCCATGGAAAATTCCTAAAAAAATTACAAACAAATGTTAAAATCAATAACAAGTGTAGAAATAGGTAAATCATGGTTCAATCATGGCTTAGAAAATCAAAACTAAAAGATTAGAAGAAGAAACATGAAATTTACCATTTTTGGTAGAATCTTGAAGCTTGGATTTGAAGTACTAGATGTTGGATTTTGAAGAAACCTTCAACATGAAAGTTGTTTAGAATAAGGTAAGGATTCAAGAAACTAGGTTGGATGAAATTTTTGAGTGATGGAGGGTGTTCTTGGGTGTCATGGACGAACCATGCTAGAAGGAGAAGGAGAAGGAGAGAAATTTTTCTAAGAGCTTTTGGTTTTTGGAATGATCAAGAATGATCAATAATGAGTGATAATGGTCATGAAACATTTTCCTATGGTCTTAAGCCTCCAAAACCGTGCCCCCCCTCCAAGCATTCTCCTAAGGAAGCAAACAAAGCAATAATGGTCAAGAATGATGTAATATTGACCATGACAAGTAATAATGGTCATCAAAATCACCTTTAGCTCCAAAATACTACAAAAATCGTCCCCCCCTGCATTATGCATGCAATAATGTTGTCATCTTTTTCAAGCCATTATTTGAAGCATTCCTAACCATTGATTGGTTCAATGGTTAAGATTAAGGTAGACTTTTGATTAGAAGACTTAATCTAGGTCATTGGATCTTTCCTCCTTTAAATCCTAGCCCTTAAATGTGTCTCCAAAAATGAAGGGTCCAGATTACTCCTTCTTAATTTTAATCCAAGGGTCATAATTAGTCTTTGCTACTTTTTAAGACCAAATCTCCACCATTAATTAAATTTACATCCAATGGTCATAAATGATCCTTGTTACTTTACAAGACCAAATCTTCACCCTTGATTAATTCTTCATCCAATGGTTATAAATGGTCTTTGTCACTTTTTGAGACCAAATCTCTACCATTAATTAAATCCATATCCAATGATCATAATTGATCCATCTCCACTGTTGATTAAATCAAGATCAAGTCTTTACCGTCGATTAAATCAACGGTTGATATCAAAGTCTTCAATATTAAACTTGTTTAGATTAAATCTCCACCATTGATTAAATTAATGGTGGATATCCAAACCACCAATGTTGACTTAAGCAGTATAATATTTATTTTTATATGCTAAAATCCCACAAAAGAATATATTTACTGTATTTTTATTGCCCGATAAATAAATACAGTACAAAACACAATACAAGAAATTTTCTAAAACTGTTTCTGGATTCAGGTTTAGTAAGATCCCCTGTCTCCGTCTAAACAAGATACAAATTTTTTATGCGTAGAAAAATTTTCACTTTCATGAACCACTTGGGCCTACATACACCCTGGCCTCACAAACAAAAAAATTTTATAATCATCCACAAAAATCACAAATATTAGAAAACGCACAAATATCAAATCAGATTACGTAAAATAATTAAAACCTAGCGGTAAAAATTAAATTACGTAAAATTTTCCCTAGCTCGAAAATTTTTATTTTCCTGACACGGAGTAAATTACTCAAAATGATCAAATACGCTGACGGAATAATTAAAATAATTTTACAGTATCCAAAAATTACTAAATAATAAAATTTTATTAACTATCAAAATTACTAATTAAGAGATACAGAATTTTAAGATGTTACAGCATTACTAGCAATTTTAATTCCATGTAGTGACAAATTTTTCTATGCTCTAAGGAGACCTGATAGAACTTCTGCACATACGTTAAATAGATATTGGAATAGAGGGTCCCGTTGTTGGATGCCTCTGCTAGGTGCACAATTTTTACAAGCAACACCATTCAAAAGTACAAAAAAAGAAACATTTGATACGAATCTCATAATAAGTGATATCAAATGATGAAGGAAACCCATAGATGTCAAGGTCTGCTCTAGAAAAGTACATTCAATCCTATCATAAGCCCTAGTCTTATCCAATTTCATCCCCATATAGCCTTTTTTACCACACTTCTTTCTTCTTATATGATGGAAGACTTCAAAAGCAATTAAAGCATTATCAATTATATGCCTCCTTGGTACAAAAGCACTTTGAAACTCACCCCCAATCCCCGGTAATATTAATTTAAGCCTATTTGCAATAGTCATTGTTACAAACTTTAAAATAATATTACATAGAGATACGGGTCTAAAATCTTTTGCATGCTTGGGTTTCTTTATTTTTGGAATCAGACAAATGAAAATGTGATTGAGATAAGATGGGCACACCTTTGTTCAGTATATCAAGAATTGTAGTAATCACATCGTCCCCTAAAATACTCCATAATTTCTGAAATAACGGGGCATGCATTTCATCGGGACCCAGGGCCTTAGTTGGATGCATTTGCTTCAAGGCTTGGGTAACCTCATCACTTGAGAACTCTTGGGCCAGAATTGAAAACTTGTCCTTATTTATTC
Organism: Ormosia emarginata; assembly: GCA_029884605.1. Lineage (NCBI taxonomy): Eukaryota > Viridiplantae > Streptophyta > Magnoliopsida > Fabales > Fabaceae > Ormosia > Ormosia emarginata. Next base: position 26,830,346 of record JAQQTP010000075.1, read on the forward strand.
TGTTTTTATCAACCTCAGTAGCTTCCATCACCCCAACAACATCATGTGCGTCGAAAAGGTCTCTGAAGTAATTTGTGAGCACATGTCCTATTGCCTCTTCTTCCTTAACTAAAAAACCAGACTCATCATAAATGCAATCAATCCAATTTCTATCACGGCACTGGCTGGCCTTTTGGTGAAAGAAACGAGTATTACGGTCCCCATGGCGGAGCCACGATCCTCTTGATCGCTGAGACCACTATATTTCTTCGGTTTCAAGGATTTCATCAAGTTCCTTTTCCACCTTCCTTATTTCTGCCATTGAATCTAGGCTCTGAGGTGTTGCATTAAGCATATCAAGTTTTTGCTGTGCTTCTTTAATTTGAACAGGAAAATCACTAGTCATATCTGATCCCCAAGTGTCCAAGCCTTCTAAGCACCTTTTAAGTTTTGTACTAGTAATCCTGGTCCCCCGGTTCCATAGCCTTTTCATCATCTCCACACATGTTTCATCTCCAAGTCATAACTCCTGGAAATATTATATATAGAATGATTAACTTCTATTTATATAAAAGAAGACTGATGTATAAAAATAAAAATAATAAAATATAATTATATAATAAATCAATCTAATTTTTTACTAGATTAATTATAGTTGTCTCTAAAATTAATTGTGATAAATTATAATTTTAATTATAATTAACCATACTAACATTTTCCTTCAAACTCAAGTGGGTATAGAAGAAATTAACTTGAATTTAGAAACTAAAGTGCAAAATCGACCAAAATGATGATTGAGTCTAGAGTTTAAAAAATGAATTAAAAATATTTATAAGTAGATATGCGAAAATAAAATAAACTAAAAATAATTTAAGAACATAACGTCGAGATCTTGGAGAAGCCAACTGACTCAAACTACATTTGGGATGGAACCATCTGCATATGAGAAAAGCTACAATGGGAACGAAGTTTGAAAGGGAGTCCTACCATCAGAAAGAAATCCGGAATCTTAGACGGAGTCTAAAATGGAGTCTGACATCATAACGAAGTCTGGAATCCAAAACGAAATCTAAAACGGAGTCCTGTCATTAAAACGAAATCTGAAATATAAGATGGAGTCTAAAATGGAGTCTGAAGTCTAGAATCTAGAATTTAGGAGTCTGGAGTCTAAATGGAGCGGACAACGGAAAAAGTCTAGGTTTGATGGTGATTAGTAACGATTTTAACGAATTTCACGAACTCTACATAGCGAAAAGGAAAAACTCTTTTCAAGGTGGATACTATGACTTTGATATCATGTTAAAAATAAAAATAGATAAACAAATATTAATAATTTGTGTATATTTTTAAATTAATGTATACAAGATAATTAATTTTTATTTATATAAGAAGATTGATATATAAAAAATAAAAAAAATAATTATATAATAAATCAATCTAATTTTATACTAAATTAATTATAATAATGCTAACATATACAAATTCCTCCATCCAAGATTCACCACAAATTTGTCTAATATAGCCTGGATATTATGATCACCATCCTGATTATTTGACCAAGTTTAAATATTGCCCACAAAACCCATATCATATAAAATTATAAATCATAGTGAGGCAAACATTCTCTGAAACCATTTACTTGAGAAAAGGTTAAGGCGTTCCCTCCTAGCTTCTCTTTTTGTGTTAGGACCTGCTTGAAATCACCAAAACAAACCCAAAGGCCAGCTGATCCTTCACCAAGAGTTTTTATCAGTTCCCAGGTAAGGTGCTTGTTGGACAATTCCAGATAACATTGATTATAAATTAGTTAATTCTTGATGAATAAAACCCTCAAAAGGAAGGTCTTAAAGCAGCTAGCTGGACTATAAAGTCTATAGAGAAGAAGACAAGGCCTAGTAACAGAAAAAGAAAATAAAAATTAAGATCCTCTCGTATTAGGAACTAACATGACGCTCTTATGTTCTCAATATCATAGCCTTTCATTATTATTAAAAACACATTTATGGTATAAATTTTGACACATTAGCACTATAATAAAAATCACTGTTACAATCAACGTTTAGTTAGTTTAAATAATTCAGTACTTGTGTTTCTTAAATAAAGTTTCGAATAGTCTTCGATTTTGAATTAATCGAGATCTAATACTATTTCCAGATATCTTAGGGTTTACCCAAAAAAAAAAAAAAAGAGCTCATCGTTTCAATTACTATCCAAACCAAATTTTTTTAGTATGTAATAATGTGATAAACTTCTTTCCGTCTCACTTTGCCGCTTTCCCATGCTTCCAATCTGTGAACACTTTTGGCAGTAACCTCAGGTAACTTGGTAGGATACATTCATTACTTAGTAAGATCAGGATGGTTTTTATGCACGTGTGCGTCTTTCTTCCAACCCAAACCTTAAATTAAATTATGTTAATAGCCGAATGGTAATTTTATCAAATAATTTGCTTAATGAATCTGGATGCAATATTTGCTTTCACGATCCTGATCCTTAGAAATCATGATCCATCCATATGGTGCTATACCTTTTGTATCTTTCTCATTTATTCACTAGTATCCCTTTGTTCTGATTGGTCGACCCATGGTTTTAAATTGTAGTTGCGGTCGCGATTACAAAAACTACTAAAATTGTAATATTACGATAAAATGCAGTCGATGCGGTCGCAATTGCAGTCACGATACGACTGTAGAAACTATTAAAACCGCAATATTGTGGTCACAATTACGGTTACAGACCACAATTTAAAACTATGGGTCGACTTATAGATATAAAAAACAAGAAGCCAAAGTGCTACCCCTACACCTCCTCCATGGATGACAGAGTAATCAAGTTCTTCAAGGTAGCAGCACATGGATGTTCTAGACATCATGATAAAAAGAACCTTGCGCTTATCAAAATTCATATATGTCGGGCAAACCCCTTCTGAGTAGGCAACAATAACGTTCACATCGGGAACAGTGATATCAGGCTGGGGATGTAAAAAGGTTTTTTAGAAAAAATAAAAAAGAAGAGAACAGAAACCAGGATTCATCTTAAACCAGAAGTTACAATGGAGTAATAATATCAGGCTGAATTTGAGAAAACAAAAGGGAAGTAAATGAAATCAGAAAACCAAGAGGATGGTCACTTCTAGTTTCTTTCCGGCGACCATGAGCAACAACCTCAAATTACCTTCACCGCGGAAATTAAAGGAAGAAGGAGAGATATCAACAGGGAAAAGAGAAAGAAGAAGAGGGGAGAAAAAGTAAAGTGAAATTTGTGAAGAAGTAAATTGTGTTCGTGAAACAAGGCTTGAGAGGGGATGAATCAAGCCCTTTAAAAGTACAGTCCTGCAAAACAAACTTGAAAAACACAACTTTGCACACAAATCAGATAAGGAAAAAGATTAAAAGATCATCCCACACCTTTTTTAAAAGTGTGAGTACTGTATACATCTTTTTTAAAAGTGTGTGATTAAGAAAGAGAAAGTGATAAAAATAAATAAATATGATAAATGGTATTAGATAAAATGTGAAAAAAAATGTATATACTGTTTGTGATAAGAATATCAGAGTTAATCATATAACTACTAATGTGCATAGAAAAAAATAATAATCTCTTTAGGGTATTAATTTCATTGTTAAAGTAATCCAATATTCAAGTTATAAAAACAAGAGAAAAAAAATGTATGAATTAAGAATGTGCTTGAGGATACAATTATCAGCACTGCTATATTTCACCAACATGTTTTCGTGAACGGTTTCACAATGAGTTGGAAACCAACGATCAGCCGTTCAAAGTAGTGTAACCAACTGAAATTAAGATAAAAGGAAAAAAACAAGTACTTTTATAACTCCTAAAACGGAAGTACAAAATGTTTTTGTGCGTTGTTTCACTAATCTAACTTAGTCGGATTTATCATTTTTTACAATTATTATTATTTATTTTGAATTGGAATCAGAGGGTGTATCTGATTGCTTTCTTAAATGGTGGTAGAAGATTGTTGATGGTGATTTTCTCCATGTGCAGCGATAGTAGAGAGAGTATAGTATATCTGTAAGACACTCTGATATTTAAGTTAAAGTATATATTAAAAAAGAAAAATATATTAGAATAAATGCATATCTTACGTATTTAAGTAGCTTAATCATATATTTATAGAATCTGTTTACTTGTAAGAAAAATAATATTTGAAGATAAGCAATTATGAGAATATTTGATCCTAAATATCCAAATTTTGTTAGGATATAATAATTATCCATAGAGTGGCGGTTAAGGTATTGTAGCAGCAACAAGCAAGGGCCTTGGTTTGGGCCGGCTTAATTGGGCCGCTTCTATTTGGCTATAGTCCGAGATAACAGAGTAGAACACTTTTCAATTTTAAATTAATACATTGTTTTGAAAAGAGAAAAAGAAAAAGACAGAAAAATAAATGAATGATGAATAGAAAGAGGAGGGGGGGAAAAAAGAGAAGAGCTTAAAGTTTACGACGTAATAGCGAATAAGTGAATAACGATTAACGCATGGGTCTAGTTTAAGCCAAGGTCGGGTTTCTTCTCTCTCATGAACCCAAAACTACAAAAACTGTTGACCAAAAAAACAAAACTAAAACTAGAAAATTTACACGGGACGCAAGCCCCCCCGGTGAAAATCATCGTCTTGGGCTTGTCCATCCCCTCGGAGCCTTGTGAAAGATGGGCCCAAGCTAGTGAACCCATTTTGTGGGGTATTTTCAGAGGGGTTTGGAGATGATTGTGATGTATGTTATTAAATCTCACATAGCATTCCTACCTTTAAGTGATGGTAGAATCGGTACTATACATTATAAGTTGGCGTTAAAAAAGTAATTGAATATTTAAATTGAATAAAATTACTCTAAATAATTGTATATCTTTTTTTTTCTTTTGTTTGAATAATTAAGCTTGCTAAAGTGCCAACAACGTCAAAGTCACCAATAAGGGTTGAAAGATGGCCTATTAGGAAGATGACAAAAATTTAAACCCTGAAAAAATTAATTGTTAAGAAAGCTTCTTAATCATGATAATGTTATCATGGATTAGTCTGCAATGCTTATAGGAATATTCTAGTCAAAGACAATAAATAAAGAGTCATACTATTTGCACATTATTCTGTCACATTTTCTTTTTTAGATAATTAAGAAGACAAACATACTTTTCAAAATAAATTCTTTTACTTTCTTTTATCCTAAAAAAGCAGGTGTAAGTAAAAGATGTACAATAATAGTGTACAATTGTCATTTTCTATAAATAAACTGTCTAGTTCAACTAATACATTCAGTCACTCATACAAGGTAAAAACACATGCATATGCGATGCTTTAAGGACCGGAGTGATTCTCTCCCCATATTTCCCGCACATATGCCGATTAAGATAATGCATATGACTATTCAGTCCATTCCCAAACATTTCCTACGTACCTCATCAGTCCTTACTTTGGTACCTCATTCCCTTTGTTTTTGCTAGCTCAATCTTTAAACTTATTTTTGCCTTAATCGAGGTTAAAATCTTCCTCAAACAATCTAAAGAGAGCACCTTTTACATCGGCCAGTTGCATTCTCAAATTGTATTCTTAACCTTTAGCTTCACAAATGGATGATAAATCATCGTTCTTGCCTACCAGTTGTAATACCCCCTATGTTATCCCACTTGGTGTACAAACTCTGTGTGACACATACTGAAAAATTGGTCCCATATGAATTATATACACCATTAACTGTTTTGCATAGATTGTATAAAAACTCCTGTAAAATTTTCAAAAACTGAATTACTATCCCACTGAAGATGAGCTAAATTCATGTATGTTATAGCGCCTCTCTTGTACTCCATGGCTTGTTTACAAGGCAATACCCAAAAAAGTAATTAGGTAACTAGTCCTAATTTTAGTTTATAAATCCATATAATTATCATTATTATTAATATCAGTTTGTTTTATTTTGGGTTGTTAAATCCAATATTTTTAAAACTGGATCGATCATTGAATCGATGAAAATATTGATTTACGATTCATTAAAACAATTGTAATTGAATCAGAATATTCTTACTGAGGTCATCACTCGATATTCTCGCATTTTTCCTCAAGTTAAATACTTGATTACAACCACATTTTGATCATTTTCTTAAAGATAAGATTAAAATGGATACATAATAACTAGAAGTGGATCTCTTATTAGTATGAGAACCTGTCCAATCAGCATCTGAGTATCTAACAATCTAAGTGTGTCCTTTGTCTTTATAGACAAAGCCTTTTCTTGGAGCTCCTTTAATATATCTAAGAATACGAATCATTACATCACAATGTCCTTCACAAGGTGAGTTTAAAAATTGGGTTACTACACTCACCGCAAATGAGATATCTGGACGGGTAACAGTAAGATAGTTAAGTTTTCTAACCAATCGTCTATATCTTCCTTGGTCTGAAAGTGACTCCCCCTGATCCGGTAAAATTCTAACATTGGGATCCATAGGGGTGTCAATTGGCTTTGCATTCAATAGTCTTGTTTTCTTAAGAATGTCCATAGTATACTTCCTTTGTGAGATAACTATGTCATCCTTGGATTGTGTCACTTCAATTCCTAAGAAATAACAAAGTTTGTCAAGATCTTTGGTCTAAAAGTGATGATATAGGTGTTATTTTATCTGAGTTATACCTTGGTGATCGCTACTTGTGATAACAATGTTATCCACATACACAATCAAATAGATACAACCTTAGATTGTAAGCGATAAGACAAGTGTCAACTTAGTTATCGAGTCATACCAAAGCTCATTTGAACAAAATACTAAATCGACAAAACCAAGCCTGAGGACATTGTTTGAGACCATACAAGGACTTGTGTAGATGACAAACGAGGCCAGAAGACTCCCCCTGAGCAACAAACCTTGAAGGTTGCTCCATGTAGACTTTTTCTTCCAGATCACTATGGAGAAAAGCATTCTTGATATCCAGCTGATGAAGGGACCAGTGGCGAATAGCGGCCATAGACAGAAAAAGCCGAACATAAGCCATCTTCGCCACTGGTGAAAAAGTATCCCCATAATCTAAACCAAATATCTGGGTATACCTTTTTTGCCAATAAACAAGCCTTGATCAAGAGTGTCATCAGAGCCAACCTTGACCGTATAAATCCATCGGCAACCTACAACAGACTTCTAAAGAAGAAAATGAACAAGTTCCTAAGTACCACTACTATGAAATACACATATTTCATCAATCATTACCTGTCGCCACCCAGGATAGGATAAAGTTTCACCTAGAGATTTAGGAATAGACACAAAAGATAAGGTGGAAAGACAAGCATAATGCAATAAAGAAAGATGATGGTAACTTAGAGTAACATAGTGAAGAGAAGTGTTACGAGTGGATCGAATACCTTTTCGAAGAGCAATAGGAAGGTCTGACGCAGGAGGCAGTTTCAGAGCTGGTAAAGGAGGTGGTGCCGGATGAGAATCCACAGGGGCTCAGTAACCTCCACAACCTCTGATGGTGGTGGCGGCAGTGGCAGTGGCAGTGGTCGGTGACGATAGACCTGGAGAGGGCCAGTAGTAGGGACCAGGGCCCCAATAGGGGAAGGTGGTGAAGGAGTAAGGTCAACAGGGACAAGAGGAGGAAAAATAGGGAGGACCTCAGTCATGGGCATAAGTGATAGGTCAGGAGACTCAAAGAAAGGAACATACTCGAAGAATATGACATCCGTAGAGACTAGATAACGCTTAAGAGTGAGTGAAAAACACCGATAACCCTTTTGAGACAGATGATAATAAAGAAAAACACATTTGATGGAGCGAACAAACAGTTTGCCAAGACCTGAAGTGACATTATGGACAAAACATGTCGACCCGAAGACACGAGGTGAAAGAGAATGGAGGGGTTGGTTAGGGAATAAAACAGAATGGGGTACCTGGTTATTAAGCACAAAAGAGTGCATACGATTAATTAAATAGCAAGCAGTAAGAACCGCATCGTCCCAAAAACAAAAAAGAACATAACCGTGATACAAAAGGGTCCGAGTTGTTCTAATAAGATGTCTATTTTTGTGCTCAGCAACCCATTTTGTTGAGGGGTGTAGGCATAAAATGTTTAGTGAAGAATGTCGTTAGATGCCATAAAAGTTTAAAAATTCTGAAATAAAAATTCACGGGCATTGTCACTACGCAAAATACAAATCAGAACACCAAATTGAGTTTTTATTTCATGATAAAAGCTCTGAAAAATTGAAAACAACTCTAATATGTTTTTCATTAAAAAAAACCAAGTACACCATAAATAGTCATCAATGAAAGTAACAAAGTATTTGAACCCAAAAGTAGACTCAACATGACTAGGACCCCAAAGATCAGAATGCACTAAAGTAAAATGAGACGCAGCTCGATGACACACTCTATCGAGAAATGGACTATGGGTGTATTTCCCAAGTTGACATGACTCACAAGGTAAACTAGATAACTTAAAAAAGTTTGGCACCATTTGCTGTAGTTTGGCAAGGCTAGGATGACCCAACTAAGCATTGATGGTGAGAGGAGAATTTGTAACAGAGCACACACGAGAGGTGGGAGAGAGCTGGTAAAGGCCATTAGACTTACATCTGGCGCCAATCATCCATCCTGAACTCCGATTTTGCAAAATGACAGAGTCTTTAGTGAAACTAATGCGACAATCTAAAGAATGTGTCAAACGACTAATAGATAGTAAATTGAAAGGACATCCAGGGACATAAAGAACTGAATCAACAAACAGAAAAGGAAACAGATGGACAGTTCCAATCCCTTGGGACTGTGTTTAGGAATCAATTGCTAAAGTAATCATAGGTAAATAGCCAAAGTTAAAAAATTTGGAGAAAATATACTTATTACCTGAGATATGGTCAGATGCACCAGAATCAAGGAACCAAGGACCTAAAGGTGGTGATTGAGAGAGATAAGCAAATACATTATTAGTGTGCTCAACAGATGCAGTAGACTTAGAAGTCTGTTGTTGTTCCAACCATTTCAGAAAGTCTGCATAGGCGACCGGAGATGGGGTCGGTGGTGTAGAAGGCTCAAGTAAATCAGGTACAACAGTCTGGGTAACATTAGCAGCCCATGGAGGATAACCATGTTTGGTGCAAGATCGATCCTCAGTATGACCTAACTTGTTACATAATGTACACTTCGAATGGGGCCTACTCGAGGTGCCAATGCAAGAATGACCACGATTAGCATTTTGGGAGACAAGGGCAGAAGTATCAATCGGAGCTGGGGCTAAGACAGAACCAGAGGGCTGCTTAGTTGGGACCCGAAGCAAAGTAGACCAAGCTGAGGACAGAGAGGGGATAGTAGGTGAACCCAAAATCTAATCACGGTTAGCAGAATATTCTGGAGGCAAACCATACAACTCCATGAACATGAAGAAGGTGCTGCGTTGCTCGAATTCTTGTGCTAGGGTAGCAGCAGGGGATAGTAACTCATTGAAATCATAGAGAGCACCATGAACCTTTCCTAAGTAAGCAAACATAGGTCCATCAAACTGCCTAGGAGCATTAATACTTATGAGGTTGTGACAAATCACATATAGCCTTTGAGTGTCATTGGTGTAAAGAACCTTGGCTTGCTCCCAAACAGAAGTACAAGTGGTCTGAGCACGGAAGATCTGTATGAGGGACGAGTGAATGGTGGACTTGATGATAAGGCATAACTGTTTATCAATCTTCTTCCACCTGGGTTATTCTTCCGCAGGCACAGAGGTAAGTTCTGTGGTGAGGTGGTCTTTATAGCCTTGACTCTTAAGCCACAACTTGATATCTGAAGCCTAAGTATCATAGTTGCTGTCATCTAACTTATCAGCAGAGAGAGAGGCATTGAGGTAACTTGTGAAAACAGGAGGCTCGGCCTTCCGTCTTTAAAGTCATCTGGGGAGGTAGAACTCGCCATAAGTCAAAATACACAGTGCAAAAAATTGAAATCACAAGGTACCTGAAAGTCCTAACACAAGTGAACAAAGGGACAGAGATGCCTGATGGAGGATCTGAGTGCAGATCGGTGTAGAGGAGGTGGAGATGATTTCGGCGAGAGAAGCGGTGATCGGAGAGGCGGTCAGAGCCACTGTCACGCACTGAAGAACATATCGCGCGGTGGCTATTTTGCAGCAGCAGTGGGCGGCGCGTAAGGGGGCGTCCCTAGGGCATTGGGGTTGGGCTTCTGGGGTTAGGCCAATTGGAGGGAGACGATGCTGGTGGTGTGGTCGTCGGCCAGAAAAGGTAATGGCGAACGACGGCAGATGATGGAGGCAGCGGCGGAAAAGGGAGAAAAGAGGTCGGAATGACGTCATGACAAGAGAGAAAAGTCGTCAAACTAGAATGAAAACATGGTTGGCTGGAAAAAAAATTCATCAGAAGGCAGTGGACCTAACGAGTATGCGCGGTTCTAGGATTGTCTCTGTTTATGCTCTAGATACCATGTGAAAAGCGAGAAAACAGAAGTATAGGGATTGTGAAATTGCATGCCTCAACTACACGATAATGAGCTAATTATATAGAACTATGACAATAAATACAAATATTATTATTATGATTTGATTAGCCTATAGAAGGAAACTACATAAATACAAAATACATTTACACGTTTTCAACAATTTTATATATATATATATATATATATATATAAAGTAATAAATTAACATGTTAATATCTCATATTATATTATTTAGTATTTCAAAATCTTATATTATACAATAAGTAAAGTATCTAAACATACAACATGTATAAAAGTTAAGAGGAGGTCACACTTACAAGTCCCACATAGATTAGTGAATGAAACATCCAAGTATATGATAACTCCATAATGTATAGTTATTTGTGCCCCATACTTATACTTTACTTATTGCTAAAGTTCTTGTATATATGCATATTTAGAAGGTTTTATGCTTATATTTATTATATCCAATTCTGATACATTTCCTATATGATTCTGAGCAAACTGTGCATATTATTTGATTGATTAAGTGGATTTGTAACTTTTACTAATTTGGTATTTTCTCTATATTAGGAAGAGCTCTAAACAAGATGATATGTAGAGCATTTAAGCCAGAATAGGAAGAGAAAGCAAAATCTGCATCTCAGCAGGCAACACCGCGGCGTGGCATATCAATGCCGCGGTGGTGGAGCATTCCCCTGATAAGTCAGAGAGCTACGCAAATTGAGCGCCGTGGTGCAAGGAAATCAATGTTGTGGCATCCCTGACCTAATTTGACATGCACCGCGGTGTAAGCATGTTAATGCCGCTGCGTGACTCTGTTTTTCTGAGCCTATATATACGTTTTTAACAAATTTTGTAAAGAATGAGTTTTTAGAGGTTTTTAGGTTTAGAGAGGCTGCGACCTGTTCTTCATTTCTAGGCTGATTGGAGGCCTAGGGAGGCTAGGTTAAAGGCCAACTTCTTCATGAAAGGAGATTGAAGCTTCAAGGATAACATCTATGGATTCCTTCCTCTTCTCCCTTTATTTCTCTTCTCTTCCCTATCTTTTGAGCATAATTTTTGTCTGTGAATTCGTGTTCAATGGATTAATAGTTGTATATAGGAAATACTTTGGATCTTTATATGGATATTGATGTTTATGTTATCATTTGAGTTTATATTGATGTTTGGTTTTGTTCTTCCATACCTATGCTTAATGTTTGCTCTTGTTTGGCCAATAATTGCATGATCTTAGTTGATACAAATGAACTAGACATAGGAATTTATGGATATGGATATGGTATGGTTGATGCATGTTTGAAGAGTTCAATTGGCTTGGATGAGTTGATTTGTTAACTGGATAAAAATATACCTTTTAGCCATGTATTAACGTGTGTTTGAGAATAGATCGTTCATTAGTGGAGTTTACATTAGTCCTCATTAAAACATAAGAAACATAGTGGATTAGGTAAATGACACTAGGATTAATTGATCTATACATAGGTTTTTGACTAAATCAGATTCTCAAGCTAACTTAACAATTCATTGATGTTTCTTATAAGGATTGCATATCATTAGTTGAAGTAGGAGGTGAAGAAAGATTCCCGAGATCTCTAAACCATTATCTTTATTGCTTTTGCAGTTTAGATTTAGTTTATTTGCATTTCTTTATTTTATATGTTCTTGAATAGAATTTAGCTAAGTTATTGGTTGTTACTTAGTAATGGAAGTCATATATCCTCGTGGGAACGAACTTATACTCTGTATTTGTATTACTTGAATGACCCGTGCACTTACGGTACACAAATGGTTTAACAAGTTTTTGACGTCGTTGCCAGGGATAACAATTTAATTCTATATTACTAATACCAACAATGAGTTTGGTTAGTTCCAATTCAAGTTGTATATAATCTATGTTAATTTAAATCTCTTTATGTTATTGCTTTAAATTCAATAAAGAAGTCGAATGATCCTAATCATATGAGGTCCTTCAAGGAATTCGCGACTCCTCAAAAGGATATGTCTTGGATCAAGTTTAAGAAGACTACTCATTCGCATAATTCATTTTGGAGACAAAGTCCGGCCATGACTATAAACTAGGCCCTTCTTAGGGAGGAAATCCTAAGTTTATGCTTAAGTTGTGTTTTTTACTTTGTGCATAACTAGGTAGTATATTGAATTTTATATGTTAATATGTACATATTAGTATGTTTATGTTAATAGTGTTGGTATGTTAATTTAGTAGTTTTATGAGTTTGATTGTTTGTATGCTTTAGTTAGGTTTTTAGTCTTATATAGGTTTATATGTTGATTTTGTTGTTTTGGTATGTTTTTGTTGTACATTTTGTAAAATAGTTTTTTGGACAAGTTTTGCTGCTGTTGGAGGCCACTTTGAACCAATTTCAGCAACAAAACTGTGTTTGCTGCTAAATTTTACAGTTAGACTTCTCACGCCGCGATGCTAGTGAATAATTTCTGCAGAATTCTGTAGATATGCTACAATGCCGCGGTGTTGGCAGTTTAATGTCACAACGTGGTGCTCTATTTTGTACATATTTCTTTTGTTTTTCATGTTATTTCATATTGTGGATGCTCAGATTAATAGTGTGCTTAATTTGTAAAGTGTAGGTCCCAAAATGCCAATACAAAGTGAGAACTTTGTCTCACTTTAGTTTGGGCGAGTGTCATTACATGCTTTGGATAAGTATGATGTATTAGGTATGCATGTGATGATATTTTCTAGATACAGTTGTGATAGCCACCATGTTTCAAGGAGTTTCTATTTGTTTTGGTTATTACTAATGAGTTTGCGAAGAAGTTTCAATTTTTACTATTAAGTAAATGATGTTATGCATGTTAAATTGAAAAGTTTAATTAGTTTGAATGCATGCCTTGTTGCAAAAGAATGCTAGTGTTGTTTTGGTTGTTCATGATATGAAAGGTTGCTATTTGTCCCCTTTGGAGTGAAACCTTATGAGTGTGTTTGGAATGAATAAAAATAAGAAATGATTTGATTTGATTTAATTTGAATTGATTTGATTTGATTTAGAAATCAAATTTTGTGTTTGGAACTTTAAAAAAAAATAAGATTTGAATTGATTTATAAATCAAATTGTGTTTGGAATTCATTAAAATAAGAATTGATTTGATTTGATTTTATTATTTTACATTTTAACCCTTATAAGAGGTGGTTAGAGGTAGTTATTAAGGGCAAAATAGTCTATTCATTTCAAATCAAATCAAATCCTAACAAATTCTATCAAAATTGAAGGAATTTCTAAAACAAAAGGAATGAAATCCATATGATTTTAGAAATTAAATCATTTCTTATTTTTTAACATTTCAAACACAAAATTTAATTAAATTTGATTTACAAATCAAATCATTTCCTATTTTATTACATTCCAAACACACTCTATGTGATCTTGAAGCATGTGAAATAGTTTAGTTATTTTTTATGTAAGATTTACATTCCACTTAGATGCAAGTGTAACTTTGAAAATGATAAGAGTGCATGTTTAAATAAAGTTTGTGGATGTACATGTAGAGTTTTGATTATCCTAGAAGTTATTTTTAAACTCTCTTGAGGCGAAATCCTAGATTGTGCATGACTGAGGAAATGAATAGGGCATTGTTTGGATCAATTGAGCTTTTTAAGCCTACCATGATATGATGATATCTTTAGGTCCCTTTTGGAAGCCTGATAATTGTTTGGCCTTATATGTTTTTCATTCACCCACATATTCCTTACCCTATTAACCATTCTAATGCATGTGAAAGTATTGCATTTTCTTCCTACCTTCAATGTCTATTGAGTACATGATGTGTTATTTCTTGAAGTGAGTCCAGTGAGTAGGAGTATGTATGTTTAAGAAAAATGAGCCTCAAGGAACCAAATGCAATCAAAAGGAAAAAAGAATTTGCTTTTTAAAAGTAAAAAAAAAATGAGAAGAGAGAAAAGCAAAGCAAACAATGAAAGAAGAAAAGCTAAAAAAATGAAAAGCATTGCATGGTTCTGACAAGTTGTGATCCTTCACTGTTGAGTACCCTTCTAATCTCAGTTAGTGGCTTAAGTCTTGAAATAACATGTTTATGTTTTTTAATGTTTGTATGTATCATTTCCCTTCTTTTCATACGCCCATTACCACTGGCCTGACATTATAAGTTGAAAAGACCCTCTTGATCCTCAGTTGTGTGTGGTTTACATTAGTAGAGAGAGAGTTTAGGATCAATTTTGTGGATCATATGATTCAGATGCATGTATGCTTATAAACTTATCAGAATCTGTATGATTTGAATAGAAGAAGTTTATCATGTATGTTTGTGGATAATGTGAATTGCATAGAAGGAAGATGAATTGTTAGCATGTGAAGGATTGTGTATGTGTGAAGCTAGTTTTGGGGCATTTGCGCTTTTTATGGATTGAAGTAATCATTATATACTAGTAGTTGTGATTTAATTGAAGAAAAGGAAGATTGAAATTTGCTAATTGCTGAATAAAAAGTTGTTTGAATTGTTAAAGTAAGTTTACTTAGTCATATTTTGTTTTGCTCGATGATAAGCAAAAAGTTAAGTTTGGGGGTGTGATAACTCCACGATGTGTAGTTATTTGTGCCCCATACCTATACTTTACTGATTGCTAAAGTCCTTGTATATATGCATATTTGAAATGTTTTATGCTTATATTTGTTATATTCAATTCTGATACATTTCCTATATGATTCTGAGCAAACTGTGCATATTATTTAATTGATTAAGTAGATTTGCAACTTTTACTGATTTGGTATTTTCTTTATATTAAGAAGAGCTCCAAACAAGATGATATGTGGAGCATTTGAGCCAGAATGGGAAGAGAAAGTCAAATCTACATCTCAGCAGGCAACGCCGCGACATGGCATATCAATGCAGCGGCAGTGGAGCATTCCCCTAATAAGTTAGAGAGCTGTGCAAACTGAGCGCCGCAGTGCAAGGAAATCAATGTTGCAACGTCCCTGACCTAATTTAACACGCGCTGCGGCGTAGACATGTCAATGTCGCGGCGTGACTATGTTTTTCTGAGTCTATATATACGTTTTTAATAGATTTTGTAAAGAATGAGTTTTTAGAGCTTTTTAGGTTTAGAGAGGCTGCGACCTGTTCTTCTTTTCTGGGCTGATTGGAGGCCTAGGGAGGTTAGGTTAGAGGCCAACTTCTTCATGGAATGAGATTAAAGTTTCAAGGATAACATCTATGGATTCCTTCTTCTTCTCCATTTGTTTCTATTTTCTTCCCTATCTTTTGAGCATAATTTTTGTTTGTAAATTCGTATTCAATGAATTAGCAGCTGTATGTAGAAAATACTTTGGATCTTTATATGGATATTGATGTTTATGTTATCTTTTGAGTTTATATTGATGTTTGGTTTTGTTCTTCCATACCTATGCTTAATGCTTGTTCTTGTTTAGCCAATAATTGCATGATCTTAGTTGATGCAAATGAACTAGACATATGGATTTGTGGATATGGATATGGTATGGTTGATGCATATTCGACGAGTTCAATTGGCTTGGATGAGTTGATTTGCTAACTGGATAGAAATATACCTTTTAGCCATGTATTAGCGTGTGTTTGAGAATAGGTCGTTCATTAGTGGAGTTTACACTAGTCCTCATGAAAACATAAAAAACATAGTGGATTAGGTAAATAACACCAGGGTTGATTGACCTAGATATAGGCTTTTGACTAAATCAGATTTTCAAGCTAACTTAACAATTCATTGATATTGCTCATAAGGATTGGATATCATTAGTTGAAGTAGGAGGTGATCACACGAACCTCTGCAATTTTTTGAAAAGCTGAAGCAGTGAAATAGATAGTGGAGGTTAAAAACCACCACAAAACTGTGGGGGTTTTAAACCCCCGCAAATTGATAAAAACCGCCGCAAAATTGTGGAGGTTTTAAACCGCTGCAAATTGAAAAAAAAAATCGTCGCAATAAATTGTGGCGAACGTAAATGCAACGTTTTTTTAAAACTGCCACAATTCAATTTGCGGGGGTTAAAAACCGCCGCAAATTAAAATAAAAATCGCCACAATTTAGCGCTTTTTTGTAGTGTGAAGAAAGATTCTCTATATCTCTAAACCATTATCTTTATTATTTTTGTAGTTTAGATTTAGTTTATTTGTATTTCTTTATTTTATATGTTCTTGAATAGAATTTAACTAAGTTATTGATTATTACTTAGTAATGGAAGTCATATATCCTCGTGAGAATGAACTTATACTCAGATCAGACATTCTTGAATAACTTTCAAGTGTGACTGCAGACACAAATAGTCTAATAGTATACAATTTATATAAAAGTCAAGAAGGGACAAACCTTCTTATATCTTTTTTGAGTCTTATATGTGGATCTTTGTAACTTGACATTTAGTCTCTATTTAACTCAAATTATTTTTAAATGAGTTAAAAATTAATTGACAAAAAAAATTAAGTTTTTTTTTTCAAAATTGATTCAAACTAGTTTACTACCAATTTTACTAATTTTTGATGGATTCTAACCAATTCTTTCATTGGCAGACAAATGGACCAAACTTATGACTAATTTATCATTTTTGGATCAAATTGGATCCAATTTTTTCAACCAGCTCTGTCTCTTTCATGTTGGATCCACAAATATATTCAAATATTCATGCTTGAGTTAAATTCATAGTATTCGTTGGATACATATGAAAAAGTCAATTAAAAATCCCAACAAAAATTATCAGCAGAATCAAGAAGTAGATCAAGTTAAAAAATAATCAAATATTAGCTGAGAGTATTGCATAAAAAATACAAAAGAAAATAAATTAATAGGTAGAATGAATAATATTGTCATAAATAAATTAAATGGTAATGTAGCCCGAGATATCGCTTCTGAGTGTCTATCACAAAAGTATACGTCGCATATATCACAGATCCTAAGATTACCTTTTTAATGACGTTTTATATCCTTCATTTGGGTCTATAAAGCGGCCTAGCATTTGGCTTGTGGTTTTATTTATTGGTAAAATCATCATAGGTGTAAAACAGGAAACTAAGTGTTAGGCAAACGCTCAACTTACATAACATTAAAAAGCATGGATTTAAGGGGTTTTAGGTTCGATTTTTATAAATGGTCTTTTATATTAGATTATTTATAAATATTATTATAAATTATTGTTAAAAATTTATAGCATGCTCTAATTTTAAAATAAAGTAAATTTTCCTTCCCTTGATTTTTCTTAAAAAGAATAATTGATGTAAAAGAAACAAAGGAAAATAAAGGTCGTTGGCATTATTGTTTATTATCAATTATCATTGTGCACGCTTGTAAAGACTAAAGAGTAAGGATAGTGGGGGCTTACAAAGTTAAAAAAAAATAGCGGGGACTTTTTTTTAAAAAAATAAAAGGATAGTGGGGACTTCTAGTTGTATTATGTATCATATCTCACCAGCCAATGGCTAAAATAATATATTATATTACCATGCTACGCAGAAATCGTTGATAATTGTTTGGTATAAATTTTTTTTTCGACTAAGATATACTTCTGCAAATATTACTATAAGATTAATTCATTGGATTCTTTAGCGGTTAGAAAATTCTCTTAATAATTAGCTTATCTAGATTTAAATTTTAGTTCACTTTCTTAAAATGACTTATTACTACACTCAACTCTTTATTTTTTAGGTATAAGATTAATCTATATAATAATAGCGCAAGTGATTGATGAATTTTTTTCAATTGACAATACATTTATATAGGCAATGAGTAATGTTGATGCTAAAATTCTTTTTTGTTATCATATGTAAAATAATTTATTAAACCAATCTATTAATAACACAAGTTAATATGATTTTTTTTCCATCCTCATAAAGTTTTTGTACGAACTTTTCGAATGTTTATTTGCATAACTAGGGTTATATACACAGAGCAATATATAAATTTATAAAAATATTTTTTAATTTTAAATTACTTAAACAAATTTAAAATAAAAACATAAAAATATTGTAAATTCTGATTTATATATTTTGCATTAGAATAAGAATATGGCAATGGTTTTTAAAATTATATATTTCCTGTAATAAATTCAATTATTAAAAATAAGTAAGATTTTCACATGATAAATAGACTACTTTGTTGACAAGACCCTATTTTAATCCCTTACTATTGTATTTATTCTTAATTTGATCACTCACGCATCAATTTTTATAATTTAATTCTTAACTGCTCAAAATCTGCATCAATTTAGTTTATTATGAGGTGATTTGAGGTAAATTTTGATTGTGTGATGTATATTTTTAATTAGCGTGTAGGACTAGATTGCGGAAATTTGAGAGACACCAGATTGAGAATGAATACATGAAGAATCAAATTAGAGTTTATCCTTATTTTGTTTTTTTCTTTTTAATAATCCTAATAGAAGCTGCAACACTTATTATATTTCTCTCTCTGGAATTTGAGCATAAAGATTCATGATATATACTGTACACACGGAATGTTATGGGTTTTTTTTTTTTCTTTTTTTCTTTTTTGGGGTGGGGGAGGCACTATATTTATTTGCTGGTTATCATTGGTTATATTTTCATGCCTTCTCAATTAAATTTTAACCTCCGACATTTCAAAACAAGTACTTTTAGTATGACAGCTCTGTGAAATCTGATTGTATAATTTCCAAAGGATCAAATAAAAAAACAGGACCAGTTAATTTCATTAATAAGATCCAACATTCAAGAAAAAGGACAATATGTACATCAGTTACAGGATAGTGAAAGTACTAATAATTGAAATTGAGATACAGTCACGATTGGAGAGTGAAACTCATTTAAGGTCAGCTCTGTTCTGTTTAAGTGTTAATATGAAGGACAGTTGGGGCAACGAGGGACGCTTCCGAAATACTCAAACCCTATTTCTTTCTTTTTCTTTTTTTTACAACAAACCCTACTCTTTTTTTATTATTATTTTGCTATGACATGAGCCTTTTTACGCTTTGATGACGAAGTTAACGATTTAAAGACTCCTATCAAGAAGAAGAAAACATAATATTATATATATGAGGGAGGATCGGTTTACATCAGTGTAAGTCTTTTTTGACTTATACTCATTTTCAACCGTTAGATTCACTTTCATCTAATGGTTGAGATTATTTTATTAAAAGTAACTATTAGATGAAAGTGAATCTAACGGTTAAAAATGAGTGTAAGTAAAAAAAAACTTACACTAGTGTAAGTCGATCCTTCCTCTCTCTATATATATAGATAACATCCAGACGTTACTGCACACATACATTAAGCGTAACGTTCTCGATAAAAATGAATGTCCATCACATTCCGCATAGATAGGAATTAATTATATGAAATATCAGTTTTATGTAATTTCAAGTAATAACATTTAATACGCATTAAATGTTCAGAAATTTCACACCCTAAAATGCTCATATATATAAAGGTATTTAACAAGAAGACAAAAGTATGACCTAATTCACAATGAATAATATACCCACCTTGTATACATACTGACTTGAGTGTTAGAGTACCTTTTACAGGTACTCATCCGCTCGCTCGTTACTGCTGCGGCTACGCCATAGAGGAAACCACTATCACTTACCTTCTTAAGTAATCATCAGAATCCAATTCTGAACATTGACGCCGTATGTGAGAAACGATAAATTTCTACTCCTAACACAACCATCAACACCTCAATCACAACCATCGTCATGGTGAACACGAGGAAGAGACAAACCTCGACTAACTAGAATTGCTGCTCAGCAATGCACAACCCACCTTCTGCAAATCGCTGCCCAACATCTATCCATGCTGCTCATGAACCAGTCGTACCTCAACTGGAATACAGGCAGGACGGGCAAAAGACTTCTTTCATTGGAGAGAATCTCCCTCCTTCTTCCTAGAAAGTTTCGACAAGGCAACGTCTTGGCCTACAAAGAGTAGCTTCCGGGGACGTTGGGCAACGAGTGTCAACGCTGCAGCACCTTGGAGACCGGGTGGAAAATGAAGCCCGGTCTCGTCGGGCTGTGACAGATCATCAGGAGCTATCCAGAGCGGAGTTGCTCTCTCTAGTTAGACTTCAGGATTAGAGGATTCCGCGTCAAGACAAAAGAATTCATATCCTAGAGAGAGCTGCTAACTAGGACAACGAAGCATAAAACCGGTCTCTTGGAAGGAACCATGAAAACATAAGAGAGCGACATCAACATAATGACCACCATATGGAGAATTCTAGAATTATAGATCCCAACTATAATGTTGGACCT
Source organism: Ormosia emarginata (assembly GCA_029884605.1). Lineage (NCBI taxonomy): Eukaryota > Viridiplantae > Streptophyta > Magnoliopsida > Fabales > Fabaceae > Ormosia > Ormosia emarginata. The sequence continues at coordinate 26,851,023 of JAQQTP010000075.1, forward strand.
ACCTACGCAAGAGAGCAGGAAAATAGGGCAAATGACACAATTTCACAAAATTAACCCTTTTCTGATAGACTGATGGCTTATGAAAACCCTAGGCGCTTCAAGTACCCAGCTAACATTGAAGCCTACGATGGGACCACGGATCCTCAAGAGCATTTGGATGCCTATATGTTTGTACTTTTGTTTGTAGGGGTGATGATTCTCTTATGTGACGAGCTTTCCCTTTGTCTTTAAATAAAGTCGCATTGAGATGGTTCACCACCCTATCTTCGAGATTCGTGGATAATTGGGAGGCCCGTCTTTAAGATTTTTGTTGCATTTTACTACCAGCAAAGTGCAGCCTAAGTTTATTTCATGCCTCTCCCAGATCCCGTAAGGAAATGAGGAGTCTCTCCAAGACTTTATGTCCTAGTTCAACAAGGAGATTGTAAATGTGTGTGACTGGGATGAAAGACTTAGACTGTTCTACATCAGAGAAGGATTCTGTCCAGGGTAATCCTCATTCTCATTAGCAAAGAAAGGAGCCAAAAACCATTGATGAATTACATGCTCAGGCTGACAAGTACATTAACGCTGAGGATGTTCTCCGAGCCAAGAAGCATATAAAAAAAGAGAATGCTAAACCTAAGACCAGAAAGCAACCAAACCAACAGGGATAGAATTCAAAGCCACATTTCAAAGGGAAGAACAATAGCTATACTCTCCTGAACACACCTTGAGCTCAAATATGTCAAGAGGTCATGAACACCAAGCTCCGGGATGTGCATAGACCTCCCCCTATGAAAAAGCATTCACGGAGGGACACATCCAAGCACTACGCGTGGCTTGATGGCAATGGCCACAACACGAAGAATTGTACTAACCTCCAAGATGCCATTGAATCTCTTATCTGGGATGGCCGTCTAGGTCGATTTGTGCGCCAAGCCCAAAATAATCAAAAGATGGGTCATTACAAGAAACAGAGCAATAGCCTTCGGACTCTTTCTCCCCCTACCAAAGAAGACGGCCCACGCTCGCACTGAGTTAACACCCAACATCAAGATAAGGCACAAACAACCACTAGGAGGACAATCGCCATCCCACTATAATAACTTGGACAATTACATGACACTTTGTAATTATTACTTTTGTTATGTAATAAACTTCTTTGGATATCAATAAATTGATGTTTCTCCAACTGTTGTTATATCTGAAAGCCAGTACCTTAGCCGTGACCTTGGGTCCATAGGTATTTTGGGTTATCTACAACCAGTGCCTCAGTTGAGACTTTCAGTCCCTGAGTACTTCTGCCTGACATAACCCATAAGGTTACCACACCTTGGCGAGGTCCGAGGAATACAAGGTCTGAAAAGGATCAGCTATTCCAACATTCCTACAAAAAGCCAAATTGAAGAATCCACTTGAATACCCTTCGAGGTCAAGCAACGCATTCAACGGTTTTCACCTGTACCCATTTGAGCCTAACCTAAATTCATAAATCGCCCATGTTTACAGAAGTTGAGTGTATTTTTATAAGATTTCCACACAAGGGAATCCACTCGAACACCTTCTAGGGTCAAGTAACACATTCAAGGGTTTTCACCCGTACCCTTATGGCCTCGCCTTAACCTATAAACCCACCATAGTTTACAGAGGTTAAGAGTAACTGGCCGTAGCCTAGGATCGTGGACCATACACTAAGAGGCTTCCGTGTCATATGTACTAAATGAACCCAACTTCCGAGATCTAGCTTTAGACTCATCTCGGCGAGCAAAATGAATGTTTGTCAAATTATGCGAACCCAACCATCGAGATCGAGATTTTGACTAATCTCGGTTGGCAAAACGAGTGTTCATCAAACTACATGAACCCGACCACCGAGATCGAGTGTTGGACTCATCTCAGCGAGCAAAACGAGTGTTCATCAAATTATATGAACATAACCACTGAGATCGAGCGTTGGACTCATCTCGGTGGACAAAATGAGTATTCATCAAAATACACGAACCTGACTGCCGAGATCAAGCATTAGACTCATATCGGTGGGAAAAATGAATGTTCATCAAATTATATGACCCCAACCTCCGAGATCGAGCTTTGGACTCATCTCAGCCAAGAAAAGTGAGCATTCATCAAAGACAAATACCGAGACTTGGCATTGAACCTGTCTTGGTAAATTACATGAGTAAACAACTCAGTGTGAAATCAATACCAGGATCGAGCGTCAAACCTAACTTGGCATTGCAAAGGTAAAAATTTGACAAGTGTGAAAGAGGCACTAAGATTGAGCGTTGGATTCAACTCAGCAAGAAAAAGAAATCAACACAAAGAAAACAAGTAGTGAAATTAAGCAAAAAATGCCCGAGGCCAGGACTTGTCCAAATACATCAATAAAACCCCTCGTATAGGGCAATGGAAAAATAATTAAATTGGACATCAGAGAGTAGGGCTTGGATCTTTCGGAGCCTCCTCCACCGACTTGGATCCCACCTCCACCTTAAACAGCACTGCCTCAGTTTGCACCACTTCGGCCTACACTACCTCTGCCACAATAGACGTAGTCTCTTCTCATCTATCCTTCGGAGCTGCTTTTGTCCCTTCCCCTCCATCCACCCTGTGGCCCGCTTAGTCATTTTGGGCAGCCATTAAAATAACCATGTCCACAATTTGACCATCTTGGATCTCTCTCAAGGCGCCGATCCCTTCCTCGTTGAGACCGGGGTTAAGAAGACAGAGTTGGCTAAGGGCATTCTCGAACGTTTTGTCCACGAACTTTGACTAATCATCTATTATTTGGTCTAGTTCCCCCTTCAGAAGTTCATATTGAACTAGGACACTGGTGAGGACAGACTCGTTTGAGGCTAAGTCCTTCTTCAACGCATCCTCTTGTGTCGTTGCTTCACCAAAATGGCCTTGAAGCTTGTCAACCTTTGCAACTTTGGCCTAGAGTGACTCCACCTCAATTACTTGTGCTCGGAGATAAATGACCTCAACATCATCTGCATTAAGGCGGGCAACCTCGGCAGCATCTGCGTTGAGCAACTTAAGCTCTTCGGTAGCCTGGGTTAGCTGCACGTCCTTTTGGGACACCTCTTGAGTGGCTTGGGCTAGCTGCCTATCCTTCTCGATAATTTCACCCTAAAGGGTATTGAGCTCTCTCTCCAAGCTGGTAACCTTCTAGACGAACCCTCAAGCCTCCTCCAAAAATTGAAGAGCAGAGACGACGTGCAAACCCTAGAGTTGAGACTTACGAATGATCTCCCCCATATCGCGCTCAATCAGCACATTGGTCTCGGTGAGACTTAATAAGTGACTGTCAATAAAGTTCATAGGGTCAGCCCCCTAAGCTCACACTGACCTCGATGGAAACCGGTGCGGAGCAACCCTAAGCCTCAGAGCATCCTCAGACCCTAGACCAGCTGGAACTTCATCTATTTTAAGTTCCTTTGGAATGCTTTCAATTACGGGCCTCTTCCTCCTAGCATCCATGCTGCTCTCAGCCTGCCTCTTGATGAGCCGCAGCAGTGGTACAGAACTCGATTCAGCATCCTAGACCTCAATGTTTGAAAGAGGTAGGGAGATCACCAAGGTCGTAATAGTAGGGAGCGCAATGCTCGAAGGCGTGAAGACAATAATGATCACTCATTGAGTAGTCGCTAGGGCTTGAGATCCTGACACTTCTCCACTCCTAGCCTCCAATTTCCTGGCCATGTGCCGAAGTCTAGACAGTAAAACCATGCTTTCTACAAAAAGAAAATGTATTGCAATACTTAGATAAATTTAAGTGCAAAGAGAAAAATGTGCAAGGTAAAATACTTAGCAAGGCCTATACAAAATCGACGGGCTCAACCTGGATGTCTTTATAGGAGATGACCATATTTTCTTTGGTCCAATCAATTAGGAAGGCCTCAATGATCGGAGTCTCTAGCCCTTTATTGCTCTGCTCCCAACCAGCTTTAGACCAATATAGATAAAGGTATGGTTGACCCTCTTGGGTGACGAAAAAAGGTGTCGACCCTGCCAAAGCCCCTTTTACCCTGAAGAAACCTTTTTTGAAATTCTTGAAGGACTTTTGGTATAGTTTGAAAACCTTGTGCCCAGTTTGCGCTCGCAGTGTGACCCATCCTTTGGTTTGGTTTCTCCCCGAGGTCGATAATCAGAAAAAAAAAAAGAAGAAAAAGGATTTGGCTGAATACGGCCACTTAAAGACCCGTCACACAAGCTCGAAAACTCAGACGAACCCCCAGGTATTCGGATAGGGTTAAGTAGGCGCTACTCGCAAGTGAAGAATAAAGCCCATCTCAAACTCAGAGAATGGTAATCATACCCTGATCTCGGTGAAGAAAGCCTAGTACATGTACATGAAGGTGCCCACTGGCAGTACGAATCGAGCACATCCTTTCCTCCTCTGATATGTATCAGATTGCGAACTCCCAGTCTTGTAACCTATCCACGGTAAGTTGTAGATATTGTTGTTTCTCACGAGCATCCTCTGCAATCCTCACATTGGACAGGGTGCCTAAGACCTCCTGGTCAACCCACCGATATATGTTGGTATCTCAAGGAAAGAAAAGATTATTTTGCCCAACAAGAACTGCTATCCGGGTTCGCGCCATAATGTCACCTACAGAGGACGCGCTCGAATCAGATTCAGAAGAATCACTCATGGAAGAATCATTCACATCTCTTATTGTCATCATAAGTTCGAAGAGTGAATGGGGTTGTCCCACGCCTTGCCAATTTTTTGGCTTGGTCCGTCCTTCGTAACGCCTCTAAGATCCTCATCTTAGTCAAGGAATCAAAACCCTCATCAGAATCCCCACTGTGGGCTTAAAGCCCTTGTCGTAGCTGTGGCTGTTGAGATCAGGGAGGACGTAAGACCTCCACTGATGGGCTGATATTTTGCACTGTCTCCTCACTCCCAGACATTTTCCCCCATAATGTTCAGAGAAAAGGCCAAAAACGAGGAGTACCTTGAATCATAGAGAAAAAGAGAGGTTTTGGACGATGAAGAAAGCGTTGAACCGCCTTGCGCCACTAATTGTCGTCATAAAAGACGTCGGGAATTTCTTAAGTCACTAGGGAAGAGAATATGGAGTGCAAGAATGAACAAGAGTAGGAATGGCTAAACATCGTCCTTATTTATAAGCATGGAAAGTCACCCCCAAATCATCGTCATTAATGGGGACACATATGCCTTTTTCGTTTAAAGCACTTCATCATGACGCCCCATTTGCAAAATTTCAAAATGACTAATCATGATGCTACAAATCCCAAACGACGACTTCCACTGTCCTCCAACCACGTGGCGTACCGTTTCTAAACAATTGCATCTGAAAGGATAATGCACAGGACGTTAAAAAATGAAATGATGCGTGACGTTGCAGAACACCTAAGCCAGATCACATACCCTTAATAAGACACTATGACACAACAACACCACAGATCTCAATCCAAGTTTGAGGTGCATTCATAACACAGACCCCATAAACTACATGCAGGGGCAACCTATTACCTACCCCGGACAACAGAATAATGACTTACGTGGAGTGATCCATCATGGATCCTAGCCTTACTCATTAATTCCAGGAGCCTACTATAATACATCACGATCTTCGGCCCTTTGAGAAAAACATCGTGAGATCTAACATTGACACTACAACTTGGATCCCATTGTCAATCTCGTGCCATGTGCTCCAGTTGAACTCGTATGTTGACACTTAATTGTCTCATCAAAGCGCCAAATTAGGGGCAACTATTCTAGACCAGGTACGAGTCCAGAGATCTGGAGCAACCTGACCCGCAGGCTGGTACCCAGACGTTACTGTGCACATACACTAGGCATAATGTAACACCCTCTCTAGGGCATCACATTTTCCGACTCCCGACTCATAATCTAAAAATAAGTTCACACAAGTTTTGAGTTATAAAAATATTGGTTTAAAAAAAACTTCTTTCTTTACTGACACGTAAATTTACTGAAAATATTAGGTAATCATATTTCAATTACTCATTATCCAATAATGACACACAATTTAAAGAGAAATATAAATTGACAGACTCTTTTGTTTTTTAACGCAGTATTGCAAACCCATTACGGGTCCTACTTAATAGCACGGTGTAACACTAACGATGAAAACTTAACATACTTGTTCCTTCTCCTGTATCAAACTTGATACATCAGAACTCTACTCCTTGTCAACATGCTCCCCAACGAGTCATGAACGTCCACTCCTTATTGTTGTCCCTAATCTCATAGTGTCCATTGGAATGTCCATCTTGAAGCATCAGACATTTGTTCTATGTCTATTCCTTGTCCTCAAACATCTTTTCCATTTCAACACTATCGGCAAGGTCATTCTCTGATGTTGTCTCCAAACGTAGAGGTATTTTTCACCCGCTATGTCTAAGACAACTCGTTCCTTCTACTGTATAATTTTAATAATATAGACATAGCAAAAACAACATAACAAAGAGGTGAGATCACCTACACCAAGTCTAACATAAAAGACAGGGAGATAACACAAACAACAATATCATAATTACAATCATGCCATCATCATTATGGTTATCACACAGATACAATATTAAAATCATGCTATCAACATTAATCAACTATCATCATCCAATCATATATCAATTCAATTATCATAAACAACAATTATGATAATGCCTTCAAAGATTATCATCATCATCATCATCCAAGTATTCAAAACAATTGTCATAGCTAATATTCCTCAATTAATATATATCACACAGATATAAATGTTCAGTTTATGCATGTACACAAGACTCAATTTCCTACTCCATGGAGCTAAACTCAGGTCGGAGAAATGATCGAAAAGAATCGGTCGGTACCTCATGCCTCAGACCACGTGCTATAATCCTCATTTTGATTTTTGCACATCTAGCATATACACGATAGTCTTTATCAGATCTTGATTAAGAATAGTGTCTCGGTCGAGATCATCGGTGTGTCGCGTCGGTCTAACCTACGGTTCTAATAGAGCGACTCACTGTCCATTGTAGGCAACCCGCACCCCGATGCCCCCAAGGTCAACGAGTGACCTACACTACGCATATCGCACCCACTCAAGAGGTGTGTTTTCTCCTAAGCAATCAGCCATATTCAGTCCTCATCGGACCATTCCAATGCATGTATAATGCACCAAATACCAATCATAGACAAATATGTCATTTTCTCACAAACGAGTAGTGTATGGACATTTGGTTCAACGAGAATCATTCGTACTTTCAACGAAAATCATGTTATCACGTTTTTCATAGTTGTAAAACACTTTTACCGTATTTTCACAATCTCGTAACATTTTTGTTACGTTTTCACAATCTAAAAACTTTTCTGTTATGTTTTCACAATATCATAACACTTCTTTTATATTTTCACAATACCGTAACACTTTTGTTACGTTTTTTTAAAATTCCAAAACGTTTTTATTATGTTTTTACAATACAATACCGTACACATTTGTTACGTTTAGAAAATTTTGTAACATTTCTGTTACGTTTTCAAAATGTTGTAACTCTTTTGTTGCACTTTTAAACCACGTACTAATTTTTAACGTTTTTTTCTCAATCGCGTAAAAACATACGTTTCTCAAATCGCATAGTATTTTTTCACTGTTTCAAAATCGTGTAACTTAAAAATCATTCTTTTACGTTACGTAAATCATTTTTCATCATTCTCAAAATATTTACAACACTTTCCAAATCACATAACAATTTTCTATCATTTTCACAATCATGTAAAAATATTCTATCACTATTCAAATCACGTAGTGATTTTTCAACAATATTTGATCGCACGTAAAATATTTAAACGCTTTCCAAATCGTGTAGAGATATTTAAATATTTTTCAAATCGCGTAGAAATATTTTCTTGTATTTCAAATTGTTTTTAAGATCGTAAAATATTTTTCAACATTTTTCAATCACATAAAATATTCCTCAATATTCCAAACATTATTTTGGACTTAAATAAATCAATATCATTTTTAACACATTGTTCAAAATTGCGAAAGCTTAAAAATCACGTTTTTAAAATACGTAAAACATTTTTCATCACAATTTCATTACGTAAAATACTTCTTAACCTTCAAAAATTCTTTTTCAACTTTTCTCAAAATAATATAACTTTATATTTCATTTAATGTATATTTTCTTACTCAAAAAAATATTTTTTCACAGATTCTTACTTCAAGAAATTCTTTTTCAAAATATACTTCACAAAAATCACTTTTCTATTGATGTAAATCAACGTTTCAAAACTTAACATTTTTCTAACGTATTTCAAAACTTGAAAATAAGTTATAACGTTAGTAAATTTTCAAAACACCATTATAGTCTCAATTTTTCCCAAATCATTTCCAAACACAACCTTCTTCAAAATAAATTGAAGTTGAAAACATTTTCGTTTTTCAAAAACTTGATTTTCTCAAGTGATAAATTTCTTATTCCCTTTCCAAAATCCTCGTATTAAATCCAGATTACGTTTCCACTTTGAAATTCAATTTGTTCATAAAAATCAAGGCATTACAAGCATTCAAAAGTGTGGACATGACTATTGAAAATTATCAAAACATTTTTCCTTCTAAATTGATATGGTTTTACACAAACAAAACCATTAAAATTTTTTGTTTTCAAAAATCAAAATACCGATGGTCATAAAACCAAACCCATTTGTTCAAATTCATTTTTTACTTTCTTTACAAATTCTTTTTCACTTTCTTTGCAAATCCTTAAAATCAACGTTTGCCCGTTTTCATTCAAAACTCATGTTTAGAAAAACACTTTTTACACAAAATAAATCAATAAAAATTCCTCCAAAAATTATATTCTTGTTCTCTTGGAAAACAAATCCTTTGTTTATTTTCCTTACTCTTCAAATCATCCATTTTCATCTTTCATGAAAATATTAATTTGTGAACACCTATTTTGAGGTGTCTTGTTAAAATCCACCGTGTTTAATCTTACTCAAAAATCAATTCTTTTGTTCTTGAAAATTTTCAACATGAACCCTAATCAAGGGCATCAAAACCGTAGCTCTTCCTATGGCTATTGGAGCCAAAAATTAATTTACTTTCCACCATCAAGTCATGGCATATACATATATATTTCATCATAAATAATATAAGCATACCATCAAAGCCATAAAAGCATGCATAGCATATCAAGCATATCATCAAAGTTTATAAAATCATGCGAAAGCATATCAAGCATAAAAAATTAATCAAAGCTCATAAACACCCACAAATTAATTACATGACCATGGATATGAATCCTCGCATGGATTCCACATCCATCAAATAAAATACCATCTCTCACCACCATGCTTGGTTGGTGAGATGGATCTCCCTCTTACCTCTTGAAGATCCTCAAAAACTTCTTGTTTTGCTTCTTTTTCCAAGTCCTTCATCATCAAGAGCTTCTCAAATACAAAACAAAATACATAAAAATTAGTATACTAAGCTTGATTAAGAGGAACCATGGATCAAACATGGTTTAGATCATGAAAAGAAGAGAAGAAATGTAATTTCCTTATACTTCACCTCAAAAACCCAATAACTTTGATCTTGAAGAAACTCCTTGAAGATGAATGATTTAGAAGAAATCTTCAACATGAAAGTTGCTTAGAATATCATGGAGATTCAAGATCTAAGGTTGGATGAAATTAAAAGAGATTGGATGGTGATTTTAGGGTAGATAACCGAATGGTTTCTCTTGAAGCACAAAGATGAAATTTTTGATTTTTGATAGAAACTTGAAGCTTGAATTTGAAGATCAAGATGAATGATTTTGGAAAAACTCATAACTAGAGATGTTCTTAGAATGGTGTTTAGGTTTAGAAAATCAAGTTGGATGAAATTTTTGAGTGATGGAAGGTGCTCTTGGAGTGCTTGGCAAAAACATGAAGAAGGAGAGAAATGGAGAGAAAACTTAACTTAACAAACTTCTTGAAAATGTCTAATGATGACCAAGGATGACAAATGGTCTTCAAACTTTTTCCTATGTCCAAAGCTTCTCAATTTCGTGGCTCCCCTCCAATGCATTCTCCTTGAGTGCAAATTGATAAATAATGATCAATTATGGTGAAACATTGAAAGACATGCAAAAATGACATAAAGCATTTGTCTTTGTCTCTAAACACTCCAAAACCATCACCTTCTCTTCATAATGCATTCAATAAAGTTGTCTTCATTATTTGCCACCATTTGAAAGATTTCTAGCCATTGATTAATTCAATGGTTAGGATTTAGGTAGATTTTTAATTTTAGAAGACTAAATCTGAAGCCATTGGATTTTTCTCCTTTAAATTCTAACCATTAGATGTGCCTCCAAAATTAATGGCCAAGATTGCTTCTTCAAACTTTAAATCCAAGGGTTCTAATTAGTCACATCTTTAGAAGACCAAATTTCCACCATTGATTAATTCTTCATCTAATTGGCCATAAATGGTCTTTGTTACTTTTTAAGATTAAATCTCCACCCTTGATTTAATCTAAATCAAATGGTTATAAATGGTCTTTTCATTTTTCAAGACCAATTCTACACCTTTGATTACATCTATGGTTGATATCAAAGCCTTCCTAACTAAGCTTATTCTCACACCATTGATTAAATCAATGGTTATTATCGAAAGCTTCTTTATTAAGTTTGTTTCTTACTTTTGATTAAATCAATGGTTAATATTCAAACTAAGTATTCTCATCCAAGGGTATAAATCAAGTCAAAGCTCTTTCTTTATTGACTACGCAGTATAATATTTATTCTTGTATCCTACAAATAATATTTTTATTGTATTTTTATCATCAGATAATTAAATACAAGACAAAACACAAAATGACAATAAAATTTTCTAAAAGCGTTTTAGGATTCGGGTTTAGTAAGATCACTGTCTCGTCTAAACAAGCATAAATTTTTCTATGCGTAGAAAAATTTTCATTTTGTGGGACCCACCTGGGCCACATCACGTACCCCACCAGGCCCACATACCCTTTTAGGGCCCACAGACAGAAAAAAATTTCAAAATCATCCATAAAATCAGAAAAATTATAAAACGCACAAATATCAAATCAGTTACGTAAAATAATTACCTAACGGTAAAAATTAAATTACGTAACGTTTCCCCTACGAAAATTTTTATTTTCCCGACACGAATAAATCACTCAAAACGATCAAATAAGCTGACGGAATAAACAAAATAATTTTACAGTGCACAGAAATTACTAAACAGTAAAATTCTGTTAACTGTCAAAATTACTGTTTAAGAGATTGGAAATTTTGGGGTGTTACACATAACATCCTCGATAATAATGAATATCCGCCACATCCTACATAAATAAGGATTAGTCATATGGAATAATGGTTTTTTGCAATTCTAGGTAACAACATTCAACATGCACTAAATGTTCAAATATTTCACACCCTAGAATGCTCATATATAAAGGTATTCAGTAAGAGGACAAATGTATGACCTAATTCACAACGAATAATATACCCTCTTTGGGCACCTACTGACTTAAACGTTACAATGTCTTTTGTAGGTACATACACCCTCGTTCATTGTTGCTATGGCTGCGCTATAGAAGAAACCACTATCACTTATCTTCTCAAGTAATTCTTATATATATATATATTCCTATTACGTTATTCTTATGTCATTTTTTTAATAATAAAACAAGAGAAACATATTTTTAATGCATATTTTTTGTTTTTATTTTTTTTCAAACAAATATAAATATAAAGAAAAGTATAAAAAAATAGTGTCTACAAATCTTTTCCTATAAAATAAGGCTCTTGCAAAACAACGACATAGCAAAATCATTTTTTTTTTGTTAAATTATGGTTTTAATCATTATAGTTTTCACTTGTTTTCAATTTAGTTCTTATATTTTTTTTCTTTTCAAATTATTCTTCACATTTCTAAATATTTTTAAAATATTCCTCATCATTGACTTCCATTATAACATCATCAATTTAGTTCTTACTAGATATTTTACAAAAAAAATATCTAAAAAAGCACCTATAAGAGCACAAACTAGAATGAAGGAACACATGTAAAGCATTTCTTTTAGAAAAAAGGAACATATCAAAGAACACCTATTAAACAGAAAAACACTTATTAGATTAGCTAATTAATTATGTTATAACGAAAGTTAACGGTAAATATTATTTTGAAAATGTTTGCAATAATGAATTATTTGAAAAAAAAATTATAAAAATTAAATTAAAAATAAGTGAAAATTAAAGAAATCAAAATTATAATTTTATTTTTTTAAAAAAACCCCAATCAAAACAGGCTATAAAGCTAACTTTGGCTAGTTTCGAAACTAAATATACAATATAGAAACCTCGTAGTGAAAAGAGAATGAAAGTGTCAATGATGATGTGGTAGTCACAATAATCTGTAATTTATGAGTAAACCCTCACTTTAATCCCTGAAATTATATGCACCGGTCACATTAGTCCTTAATTTTTAAAAACTATCAACTTAATCCCTGAAACTTCAAAACTTCGGTCACGTTGGTCCCTGTATCAGTTTCCATTAGTTAAACTTGACGAAAACGTATGCGTGACACGTTAACTGCCATGTTTGATTCTGATGTGGCTTCATATGTTGTCTAAAACGACGCAATTTCGTTTTTGCCCCAAAATATAAAATTTTCATCCCTAAAACGATGCAATTTTGGACCAAAATTGTCAAGATCAACTTTCCCCAACCCTAAACCCTCAGATGGCACAAGATCGACGGCAAGTTGAAGATCCAAATCACTTCAAAACCCAAATCGCTTCTAAGCCACAAGACCGATGGCAACTTGAAGATCCGATCCAAAATATAGGAGGTACACCTCCAGAATTGTTAGCATTACCAGAGGACATATGCCAAGCCATAAAATTATGTTCTGAAGATGCAGACACAAGCATGGGCTGCTCAATACTGTTTCTTGGGAAGATTCTTAAATTGAATTCTTCATGTACTGTTCTTTCTCCAGAGTGTAGAAGAATTGTCATCTTTAGAGCTATGATTAAAAGTGGCTTCTTTTGGGGTTCTTCTCAATTTTGGGAAGCACTGTACTTTTCAATGATACTATCTTATGTTGTTGTCTATGGGAGCTTAGACCTGATTTTAAGCTGAACATATCAATTTGGTTTTAGCAATGGTGCTGCTCAGATGCTTCTCTGTGACACTTCTGCAATGTTGTTTCTTGGCTTGCTTACTTTGCTTGTCTCTAGGTCTTAACAACTCAACCTCATCTTGTGACCTTCATGATTTATCATCCCTGAAGGAGTTTGCAGGCAACCTTACAAATGGTTCTATCATCACAGCATGGTCCAATGATGTTGTCTGCTGCAATTGGGTTGGAGTTGTTTGTGATAATGTGACTGATGGTGGTGGAGCAACTGCTATTAGAGTAGAGTGACTGGAACTTCATTTCAAACATGCAGAAGATAACATCATTCGCAGGGACTAATATGAATTAGTTGTCTATATGTTAGGGACTTATATGAAGTAGTTGTGACACGTCAGGGACTAATGTGAATTAATTATCTATATGTTAGGGACTAATATGAAGTAATTTGTTTTCAGGGCCTGATACCAGCAATGCAGACCTACTGCATTGAAATAGGATGTTCAGGTTAAACACATTCTCAGGGAGGCTAACAACTATGCAGACCTACTGCTAGCGAAAAGTGGTGTTACTGGAAATGATCATTTACTCTTTTGGCAGGTTCCTCTACCTGTCATGAGCCACCTACTTCAAGCAGATGCGATGTAGGTTCTAGCAAAGCAAAAGGTGATGTCTAGAATGTCTCACAGGTTCTATGTTTGGCATCTGTGGAGGAATTTCACTAAGATGTGGGATTTAGGAACTTAAGGTTTGGGGAATTTAGGATTCGAACAAGAATTAGAAACTTCGGGTTTGGGGAATTTGGGATTAGAACATGAATTGAGAACTTAGGGTTTGAGAAATAAAATCTCGTTGCAATGGAGGAAATCTGAACAATTACAATCCACCTCCAATATGACGTCGTTTCATTCTTGGGAGTTTTGTATTTTGGGGCAAAAACGAAATTGCGCTGTTTTGGACAACATAAGAAGCCACATCAGCGTCTAACATAGCAGTTAACGTGCCACGCGTACGTTTTCGTCAAGTTTAAATGATGGAAACTGATGTAGGGACCAACGTGACCAACATTTTGAAATTTCAGGGATTAAGTTGATAGTTTTTAAAAATTAAGGACGAATGTGACCGGTGTATACAATTTCAGGGACTAAAGTGAGGTTTATTCGTAATTTATTATAGCCACTAGTACTACTTATACATTTTGTGAGAATTGAAAAGGGAAAGGGAATATTAGAAACTGCCACTAAGCCTAAGCTCTCTTTTTTAATGGTTTAAACTAAGCCTAAGCTAACCATTAATTAGTTGGACCTTTCCGCTTTTGTGCAAAAGCCAGAACGGGCATTTGCAAGATCAGAAATGACCTTTATTCTTTAATGAATTTGTTTATATCTGCAGAGCAATAAGATTGAAGTTAACGATGAAAAAAGTTTTGTTCCGTTGTCCTCCGGAGAATAGATCATGGATTACACCACAGTCTACATAGAACAAAGGATCGCTCGCTTTGTTTTTGGAAAAATTAGAGGATGAAAGTGCAAAATGAAAAGCATATATATCATCAAATCAAATCAAAGCGCAATGGAGTGGATGATTCGGATACCCAATCCAGCCGATATATGCTTTGTGTCTGTCCTATTCCTCTACCATTTCGTATTGGCTTCATGTATATAGATATGCCTCGACTCTTATGCCTTTTCTATATAACACAAGATTTGAAGATTGTGCATTTTTTTTTTTACTCCAGCAGCGTTCATCTAAATTGATTAAACGGCAACTTGACCCATCTTTATTTATAGCTAGGAACATTTCTTCTGAGAATAAACATCATTTAAATTCCGATATCTAGCACATTCACACGAGATATGAAGTAAACATGGCATGGAACAGATAACTAAGAACTTAGAGAAAATGACGACGGGACAGAGTATCTTGAAATACAAAATCCTAACTTGGAACAAGTGGAGATAATGATGATTAAAAAAAAAGTCATGAGAGGTGAGAACAATCTTTTTGTTTAACAAATGAATTATGCTATTATGTACCCAAAAAAAAAATGAATGATGCTATTAATCAGTTTTCCAAAGTCAGATTCCACCCACTCAGTGCAGACCAATTAGACTTTTATTTGGCATCGTTCTCTCAATTTTCTGCAAGAACATGATTGCACGATGGATGTTTTTATCGGCAAGCGAGACTAGCGTTCATCCCCTCATCTTGGCACAAAATTCGTAAATACTTTTGTGTAGTGTATGGAGCTACTTAAATCGGAACATAGGATATACAACAGTTAATGTTCCTTCCCTTCTTTCGGAGGGTTGGTGAAGACCGGTGGGATTGCTCCAAAAGTTTTTATATGGGTCGGATCTGTGCAGAGCATTTACATGAACTTCCACGTTCAAGTTAATAGAAAATATAAGAAAAGTTGTTAGGAAAATAAAAAAAAATAGAGAGAAAAATGAAAAAATTATTTTAAACATAAAGATAAGTCTTATTTATAGTAGGATACAAGGATATTGTGCACATTCTCAAATATCACTAGACTTGTAATAGGTTAAAAAATTCTCTATTACAGTGTTGACACGTGTCCTGATTGTTATGGACAATTTAAAAAATATTTTAAGTGTCTAATTAAAAATAAAATCAGATTTGATCTTCAAATTATGAGTTAAGCATTGGTTGATGGGTGAAGACGGGTTGAGCAGGTGTTGCCCAATAGGACTTGCTGGGTCAGGTCATGTAGGGTAAGTCAGGTCGGAAATAGTCTTGAACAACAAGCCATTACGATTCATATGATTATAAAGTGTGTTGGATTTGGCCAAGTTTAAGCTGTTAGATTGTGTCTTTCTCTTGGTATGGTCCAGTTAAATATAAGCCATTAGATTAATTTTAAAACAAATCGAATTTGAATTATTTGTTGCAATGTACTTTAGAATCTTTTCCTTTTGGCTTCAATGTCACCGCTGAGGTTTATTTTTAGATCATGTGCATTGACGCATACAATGACAAGACACGTTAAAGTTCCTGCAAACCTATAAAAATGTCCGAAAACGACCTCTGTGATTCAATTTGAGTAATGGGAGGAAGCACACATGCTATCTTAGCGCTATAATGCCAATGTGGCCTTCATGGTTCATTACCACTGATTTTGTGGGCAATCTCGTAGCAAATAAGTACTTGATGAACCTTTCATCCTCAATAATTCCATAACTCCTCCGAGGACAAATTGACATTATTTTTTTTAAAAAAAAACCGCATTTCATTCATTGTTAATAAATTATATGTACTGCCACCTATTATATTTCATTTTTATTTATTTAAACCTTTTTTTTTTAGGTAAAACAAGTTTACTAGTTTCGTAATTGTAATATATTTTGATTTTGATTCATTAGTAATGCAAAAGTATATTAGTGTAAATTTTTTCACAAAGTATATTAGTTAATGTTTTAAAAATTGAACCAATAAAAATTCTCACGAGTCATAATTTGATTGATTTAATTTGTAATTAAATTATGGTTAAACCAAATAATATTTGAACAAAAAATATAATCAATTTCAAAATCTAACCGATTCAACTAGATATAAACTTTAGGAGAACCACATCACAAAAGTTAGGGAATCTCATACTTTCGATGTGAGACTCAAATTTCATACTTTGTAATTGGATCCTAACATTTTACCACGCTCTGCAGTTCTAGCGCCCACGCAAGCTGGCTGTGCACTAGCCCTCTGACTAGTCTCGGGCGAACATTACAATGCCGGCATCGCCAACCGCGCCACTCGTTTGCAGCAGAGAGGCATGGTAGAAGGCTCTGATACCAATTGATACGAATTTTAGGAGAACCACATCACAAAAGTTAGTCATTGTGATTGGAGAGCCCAATGTCATATAAACCTCACATCGGAATCTCATACTTTCGATGTAGGATTGATCAGATCTGATTTTTAAAACATTAATATTAGTATAAAAGATGCCATTAATTATTAAATAAAAAACATTTAAAGTATGTAACATGTGAATCGATCTAATTGCTCGTTTATATACACTAAAACTCGATTACATAATTCGTCCCCCACATCATTCTTATTAAGACTAGCTAAAAGGGAGAACGATGAAAGCTGCCAGTAATAAATAGATATATGAAAAAAAAAAAATGCAACTTGATATATATAATTCAGGTTAATCCATTTTCTCGCGCATGATACCCATTTGTGTTAACATCACCATTTTCATCTATCAGATTGCGACTTGAGATATATAATTACATAAATTCTTCCTCCATATCATTCTTCTTAAGACAAGCTAAAAGGGAGAACGATGAAAGCTGCAAATGATAAAAAGATATATGAAAATTATATATATATATATATATACAACTTGATATATATAATTCAGGTTAATCCATTTTCTTGCGCATGATACCCATTTGTGTTAACATGATCACCATTTTCATCTTTTTCCCAACTTTCTTTCATCATCATGTGATACTGAAAACTTTCTACCACACTCTCCGGTACCGACACAAGCACTCTCAGCGCTTTAGCATCCCCAACAACCGGTAAAAACAAGCAGTAAACATCACTGGTTAAAGGACCCATGTGCAATGGCTTCCCTTCTCCGAAGTCCACGTCTTCCAACCCTAGCTTAGACCACTGTGAAATAACCAAGCTAGTAGAAAGATCTGTTTTTACCGTCTTGTCCTCCAAGAAATCAATCATGGACCTTATGTACTCACCATCATCCAAAGTAGCCTTAGCTTGTTGCACCAATTTCAAACCATGATGAAGGTTATTAGCAGCCACCAAATCCTTCACTGTGCTCTCTGCACACCCTAGGACGAACCCATTCCCATAATACCCTTCTGGGAGGTTCACTTTTTCTCTTATGTTAACAGAGAAAAGGAGCTTCACTATGAGGGTGGGGCATAGGTTCAGTGATGCAACCCATGAGCGCCACGTGTGTGCTGCCACAGTTTCGAAGGTGGTGGTGCATGTTAGTGACGGCACGCACTGTTTCTTCAAGCGAAGCACATGGGAAGGTCCAAAGGTGAAGGACGTGGCCACCAGTGGCTGCGACTGCATCAACTTGATAAGGTCCAATTGAGGAGTGGGTTTTGTTCTGGTGTATTCCGGGTGAGGGAACTTCACCTGTGGAGGGTCTCGAGGTTTCAACACGTGTCGCCCGTGAAAGGGTATGATTGTCAAATCGGTGTTGGGGTTGTTGATGATTGTGAATTGGGCCCAAGCGTGTAAAAACTGTGACGTGCCGATTCCGTCGCACAGGCAGTGGTTGATCGCGGTGCACAGGATCATGCCCCCGCAACGGAGATTTGTCACCTGAAAATTTTTTAAATAAAGAAAAAGAAAAGTGTGAGGACAATCTGGTCAATCCGTACAATTTTTTAAATTTTAATTTATAAAGTAAGAAAGTTAAATGTGGTGGCCAATTATAAAGAATAATGCTTAATGTATATCATAAAAAAATATATCATCTCATATTTATATGAAGTGAGAAAAAATTAGGATCAGAATGTGAAAAAAAAAATGAAAGTGGAATTAATTAATGAAGAGAGATCAATTTATATTAGTATAATTTTTTTTTTATTTTTAATAATTAATTTTACTTTTATTTAATAATTGTAATTATTTTGTTAAAAATAATTATTAAATAAAAATGAGTCTAATAATTAAAAATAAATATAAAAAAAATTATACTAATATAAATTGATCTTTCCTTTTAATTAAAATAAGATGTTAAAAATTTTTGTATTTAAGTGTATAAATAATATTTTCTGACTAAAATCACACTAGGATCGAAGGAGTCACCACTAACCATGCTTTCGGAAAGCAACCAAAGAGGGATTAGCATTCTCCTTTTTTTCCTTTTAAAGAGAAAGAATATCTACTTTGACAGTTATATATTAACTAAATAAAATATAATATGTGAATAGAAATTAAATCGTTATATTAATTTTATAATACTTTATAATAAAATTTAAGGAGTGTATAATTAAGGAGATTAACATGAATCTGACCTGGATTACAAGAGGAGGAACATCTAAGAAATTCTGAGCTTCCACCTTATACAAGAGCTTCCTCCAGGACTTGTTTGGCACCTTGGAAGATTCAAGTAATTCTTCAGAAGTAGCATCCATGAAAGCCTCAGCAAATACAGCACCTTCTCCATTGCAATCCACCTCGAGCTTGTGATCATCCTCAGTGCTGGACCTCAACCTCCCAGCTAAGGGGTAGTAATCCACAAGAACTCCGGACAGAGAAGATTTCAATATATCCAAGCTCACAGATTTCTTGAATATGTACAAATACTTAATGGAGAACCTGAGGAACTTTTGGTCGTCAAGATTGGAGAGATAGAGAGAATGCTTTGGTGTTGGAGCACTTGGGGGGATGGTAATTGGTGGCTTAGGATAGAAACAATCTGGGAGTTCCACAGATTTTAACATATTTTCTTATAATTTATGAGTCTTCAAATGATGTGTATGCTTGGAGTAGTTGATAATGATGATGATGATGATAGATGGTTGCAGTGCTAATAGAAAAAGAGAGAAAAAGAAACAGTGAAAGAAGGTTAGGGAAGGGAGGGAGGAGTTGATTGAATAGAAAGGTCAGTGAGAGAGGGAGAAGAGCCTTTTATTTGTAGACCAGAGCAAGAGAAGTGACGGGTCATTCTGAAATTTACGGTTTGGATAATGGTTAGAGTCGTTAGAGTACCATGAGATTCCATATTTTAGGAGAGGGAGGCTAAGATGAGGGCCGCGTCATCATAAATTATGTATGCTCTTCTAAACAAATTTTAATTGCTTTAATTTGCTTTTATAATACAAAAATGGAAATGCAACACAAGTTCTTCTGAAAAGAGAAGTATCACTGTTAATAGTCAAGGCTCAAGGACTCGCATGGTCAGATACATGTAATTAATGAATACTTTCACCAAAGTATTGCGCTCCCCCTACTGCATGGAAGAGTAGTACATGTAAAAATTTATGTGGTTTCTTACTTTCTCAAATATACTTTTTTTTATTTAAAAGAAATAATTTTCATTTTTGCACAATAATTTGTTTTTAATCTTTGCAAGGAATTCATAATGTGTGGATGACGTAATAGAAAAAACGTGACTGCAATTTATCTCTAAAAATCTGACTTGGTGAAATTCATTCTTGTATAAAGTTTCAATTAGTGTAATTCTGGTTTTACGAGATTCTCCACATCACAATAGTGTTAGATTAATGTTCGTTCTTGTATAAAATTTCTTGTATAAATATTACATAGAGTGAAGTTGACAAAAAGAAATTATAATTTATCCTAAAACTTCACCCGAGTCTCTAACTCATTTAGACCATGTTTAGTACAAATTTTTTTATCACTGTATCAATAAAAAAAATTAATTTTTTTTACTATTCATCATATGTTTGGTAATTTTTACTTTAACATTTGTATAAAATTCAATATATTATAATAATTTTTTTTATAAATTTAAAGTTTAAAATTTGAAATTTATGATTTTAAATTATAAATTATTTTAAAAATTTGAGATATAAATAATATTTTGTTTTCAATCAGATAATTTTTTTATTTTTTAATAATTTAATATATAAAAATAATTTTTTTATATAATTTAAACAAAATTATTTTTTTAAAATTATTTTTTAATTAATATATTTATATATAAAATTAATTTTATTATAATTAATTATTAAAATAATTAAAATTTTCACTAACTAAATTAAACGCACAGATATTATGTAATAGACACGCGTAGCCGAACTCAGTCGGTAAATTCGCGAAACTTAGCGAAAATTCAAAGTGCCTATAATTCAATCCACGTGTAGATTCCACTACTGTAGTTGAAATTTGGTCGCTAAGCTATAAAACATGTCACGTCTTGAACGTAACGAGTTGATTACCCTTTCTGAAAGAGCCTCCAGTTCGGCCATATACTCATATCTGACAGCAACTCTGATTACCACAAATGTACGGTTAACACCTGAGCGTTGGTGATGCCGTAATGCAATTCCCTATGTTATCACCGGCTTAGTTATTTCACTTATTTGTGCACAAATCTAGTAAAATTAAAGGTAGACTATAGATAAGAAAGAAAAAAAAAATAAGATGACCATAATTATGTGTTTTATGAGTTCTGTTAAATACATTTTTAATAAGTAACATTACTAATGTTATTACTAGTTTGTTCCATTAAGGAAGTCCCTGTTAAGTGAGGAAGACATCAGAACTTGCTTAGTTTGTGCGTTTTGTGTTTTCATTTTTAATGAAAATATAAGATAAATTTGAAAGCGTGTTTGATTGAATTTTAATGGAATGTGATACTTAAAAATCGTTTTTTAAAATGAGACTAAATAATTTTTATTGTTTTCTGAAACTAAATAAAAAATGAAAATAGTGTAAAAGATGAAAAATAAAAACGAAAAATATTTTCTCAAATTATACAGACTCTGTCATTAAAAAGTGCACCTCAGAACTTTTTGGAAGATGCCGTCCCCACTCCACATGTATAGAGCTCAATCACATGATGCACGTACCTGTCTCACTGACAACATTCTCACTTCATAGTTGCAGACTGGAAACACAGTGCACCAGATCACACATAATAATAAGCTAATCAAGTTTTAGCATGGTCATAACTCAAAAGTCTCAAATGAATTGTTCGTACCTGGTATATTATAGTTCTAGAGGATGCTTGTAATTTCTCATAGATGTGTTTGACAACTGTTTGTAAATTGTAATCGATTCATTAAAAAAAAAAAGTATTTGTGAATTGAATCATATTTGCAGATATTATAAACCAAACTCAAAATTAACTCATCATTTTTCTTTATAACCCTTAGATTTTTTTGTATATAAAAATTTGTGAGATTTTCTGTGGTAACAGAGACATCAGCCAACGAGATTCATAGCAGTGGCCACTATGTGCATAGCGTACAGACCTACCACATCTGTTTTTCTTTCTTTGGCCGTTTGGGGGCTACATCAATCAAGTGCCAGGGTGTCGCAACTGTGGAACCTGAATGCAAGTCTAACAAACTTTTTTCTTTTTTCAGCTGATAAATAAACTAGTGTATTGTCCGGATTCCTCTTATTCCTTGAGCACATATAAGAATTACAATTTAAATAAGTTTACTCACTCATACTTATAGTTAGAAATGAAAACGAAGAGAAATTAAATGTTTTTATGTATTTTGAATTGTGTTTGAAATATAAAGGAATTTTTTATTTATACAAAAAATGTGTTATACGTACAAAAAAAATACAATTAAAAGAATATCGCATAACTATATACAAATCAAATCAATCAAATATCCTAATAGATATTAACACGCTAACATTTTCCCTCAAACTCAACTGGGTGCAGAGGGAACCAACTTGAGCTTGGAAATTAAAGTACATAATCGACTAGGATGATGAGCTTTGGTGAACAGATCGACTAGCTGGTTAAGAGTGTCAATGGAAATGAGACGAACGGCACCACGAAGAATGTGTTGACGAATGAAATGACAATCAATTTCAATGTGCTTGGTGCACTTATGAAAGACATCATTGTCAGTAATTTGAATATCACTCTAATTATCACAATAGAGAGTAGTGGAAGAGGATTGAGAGAAACTCAAGTCATGAAGGAGCTAACGTAACCAAAGTATCTCAGAAGTGGTGTCGGCAAGA
Source organism: Ormosia emarginata (assembly GCA_029884605.1). Taxonomy (NCBI): domain Eukaryota; kingdom Viridiplantae; phylum Streptophyta; class Magnoliopsida; order Fabales; family Fabaceae; genus Ormosia; species Ormosia emarginata. Next base: position 26,873,834 of record JAQQTP010000075.1, read on the forward strand.
GCCTGATATTTTGCTTCAGTACTAGAACGAACAGTCAAAGTTTGTTTCATGCTTTGCCATGAAATAAGAGCATCACCAAGAAAGATATAGTAACTAGTGGTGGATCGACGATCAATGGGATCTCCACCCCAATCACCATCAGAATAAGCTTATAGGATCAAGGAGGAGTCGTCTGAAATGAAGCTCATGAAATAGAGTTCCCTTTCATAACAAATAATAAGAAAAACAACAGCATAGTGAATAATACGCGGGGCTGACATGAGCTGACCGACTAAATATATATCATATGAAATATTTGGACGAGTAACAGTAAGATAAATCAAGCTACCAACCAATTGCCGATAGAGAGTAAGGTGACCGAGCACAGTACCATTCAGAGACATAAATCTCACATTAGACTCTAGATGAGTGGATTCAGTGTGACTATCAGTGAGACTAGCTCGAGAGATAAGATCCGAGAAATATTTAGCTTGAGACAAGGAAAAACCATCAACAAAGGAAACGACTTCAAGACCTAGAAAATAACTGAGGGGGGCTAAGATCCTTCATCTCAAAATTGCTACTCAAGCATTCTTTAATATCAGTAATGTCAGAAGTATCATCACTTGTAATGATCATGTCATCAACATAAAGAAGTAGTATCACAGTGCTACGATAAGTCTTACAAATGAAGAGAGTTGAGTCATAGAACTAGATGAGAACCTAAGCTGACTGATGGTAGAACTGAATTTGGAAAACTAGGCTTAGGGAGCTTGTTTGCGAAGGAGATAGGCCTTGTTAGGTGGATAAGTATAACCAGGTGATGGTCGTATATAGACTTCTTCTTCCAAGTCACCATTGATAAAACAATTCTTTACATTCATCTAATTAAGAGTTCAGTTGCGAGTTGCAACAATAACAACAAGAGTATGGACATAAGTGAGACAAGCAACTGGAGCAAAGGTTTCTTCATAATCAATCTCATATTCCTGAGTAAAACCTTTACCACCAAGTGAGCTTTGTAATGACCAATAAACCTATCAGAGCGAGTTTTAATCTTATAAACATATTTACATTCGACAAGAGCCTTATCAGAAGGAAGATCAATCATATCCCAAGTATTAGTGTTCTCCAAAGCCTACAATTTTTCTTTCATAGCTTGTTGCCAACGAGGATCAGTGGATGCCTCTTGATAAGACTGTGGTTCATGAAGTTGAAGCATGGTAAAAAAGCAATGATAATCACGAAGGTAGGTGGGGAGGTTTCTTACCCGAGAGGGACAAAGAGATGAGGGAGAAGTAGTGTCAGATGCAAGATTGAAGGTAGGGTAGCGTTAATGGGAGGAGTCGAAACTTTAAAAGATAGTGAGAGCTCACTAGGAGGATCAAGAGAAGAACCTGTAACTGGAGAACCTGTCTCATAAATACTTAAAGAATCTATATCATAATAACTTAGAAAAAGATCGATAGAGATACTCGTAAATAAATGAGTAGAAGTGGAAGGAATGGACTCGAACTGAGATAGTGAAGAGAACATTGTATCTTCCTAGAAGATAACATGACGAGAGATACTAGTGCACTGAGCGATTGGATCTCCGGAATGATAGCCTTTGTGTTTATTACCATAACAAAGGAAATAACAGAGATGGGCAAAGGCACGAGCTTCAAGCATAGTGTGTTCATGGGGTTGAAGCAGAACAAAACAGGTACAACAAAAAATTTTAAGAAAATTGTAGTTTGGAGACATGTGATGAAGACGTTCATAAGGAGATACATTACCAAGAACAAAAGAAGGAATATAATTGATAGCATATACAACAGTGAGAGCAACTTCATCCCACGTACGTTCTGGACAAGAGAAGGAAATGAGCATGACTCGAGTCAAGAATGTGACGATGCTTCCTTTCAGCACGACCATTTTGCTGAAACGTACCAGAACATGAAAACTCAAAAAGAATACCATGTTCAGCAAGACATGTAAGTAGTTTTGAATCGCGATATTTAGAAGCATTATCACAGCAAAAAACCTTATTGTCTTTGAAAACTGAGTGTTAATCATAATAGCAAAAGTAATGTAGACTTGAAGAAGTTTAAAATGATTTTTCGTTAAATATATCTAAGTAAAACTTGAATAGTCATAAATGAAAATCACAAAATATCGACAATCTCCCATAACAGGTGTAGGAGCTGGTCTCCAAACATCAGAATGCATGAGGTCAAAAGCAAAAACCAAAATGAAAGTACTTTTATTAATAGATAAAAAAGGTTGTTTAGCTATTTGACAAGAAGTACAATGCAAAGATTCTTCCCTAACAGAACCTAAAACACCTTGAGAAATGAGATGACATAATTTACTAAGAGAACTATGACCAAGACGTTGATGTCAAAGCTGAAAGAGAGAGGAAGTAGAAGTGGTACAATGAGTTGACATAGGAGAAGAAGGAACATGAAGGGTAATGAGCTCAAATGATCTTCTAACTTTACGATCATTCCCAATGATCTGCCCCATTCGTGGATCCTACATAGAACAACCAACAGATGAGAAAGTGAGAATATAAACAAGGTCACATAATTGTCTAACAGAGATAAGATTAAAGTTTAATTTGCCAAAAAGATAAGTGTCAAATAAGGTAGGTGTAGGTAGAGAGATGGGATCCTTATGACTTACTTCTATAAGAGATTCATCAACAATATAAATAGAATGGGTAGCATCTCTAGAGGATAGGGAAGAGAAGGCATGTGATAAGGAAGTCATATGGTTACAACAAGCAGAATCGAAATATCAATGATTACTACCTGGTGTGGTTGTCAAGGCAGTATGAGTGTTATTAGAGTGAGAAAGGACTTGTTTGAGAAAGGACTCAAGATCACCGGTAGAAAGGGAGATCTGGGAAGTAGAGGCAGAGACATAGTCAACAATTGAAGTAGCAAACACAGGCTTGGAGAAGGAACTAGCATGAGGTTGAAACTTATTTTGATCGGGACTTGGTGAACGAGTAGGGTAGTGCTTGATTAAATGTCCCGGAAATTTACAATATCGATATATCAAAGAGGGGAAGTAGGGTGCAATATGACCTCACTTTTTACAGGTACAACATTCTATGGTGGGACATTTAAGAAAGAGATGTCTAGGTTTACGGCAGTGGCGATAGAATTTGCCCTTCTGATTAGTAACTACTTATGTCAAATCTGTTTTTGGTCAAAGAAGGCCCAATCCAGTTTCTTCTGAATTCAAACAAGAAAGGGCATCCTCAAGTGTAGGCAAAAGATCCTGATGTAGCAAAGATACTCGAATAGACTCGTAATCATCAGTGAGAGCCATCATAAATTAGATGAGCTTGGTGTAGTCACGGTATTCTTCATACAACTTAGCACCACTTTTATACTTCATGATTGGTTCACACAAGATCAGTTAATCCTAGATAGCTTCCATCCGAACTAGAAATTGAAACACAGCTTGTTCGAACTCTTGTTTCAGACTATTGAGTTCTTTCAGCAATTGATATTGAGATAAATTAGAAATTATGTACCTATTCTTCAAGTGATCCAATACCTTTTTGACAATGTCAAAGCACCCAAACTGCAAATGAATACTGGACTAAAGGTATTTTAAAACTAGGTGATGATCTGATGATTTTTGCTATCCCAATCTTCTTATATATTAACAAACTTTTTTTCGGTGTCATCTTTAGCTTTAATAGGGCAAATGATGTCATATGTCACTTATCTCCAGAGTTTTCGACCTTTCAGAAAGTCACGCATGGCTTCAACCCAATGTGTGTAATTCGAACCATTGAGTAAAACTGGAATAGGTTAAGCAACATCAGATTTTTTCATAATATCAAAGAAACACAATAGAAAAAATGGGACTTTTGGGGTTGAATTGACAGAAAATGACCTAAAAAATGGAAAGATTTCAGAAAAAAAAACTTAAGAAAGGTCAAGTGCTATATCAGCAATGACACATCAACGCCACATCAGCACAGATGAACGCGTCAACAGATATATGGTAGTATGTCCACGTTAGCGACACGTCAACTAGCGCAAGTTAGGGGCGGGTTGATTCGGACTTGGATGCGGATCGAATGCTGGGGTGAACACGAGTAACGGAAAGGGTCAACTGCAAGATCTGGGTCTGGCGCGTGGAACACATGCACGAAAACTAGTTGGGCGCGTGATTGCACGTCTAACATCGGATGGCTGTGAGATTTCGGCAACAAGGAAAATGGCGCTCGAGGAATGCAGTGGTGCGGGCGGTGTCGACGGGAAGCTTCAAAAAGGCTATTATCTAGAAACGACTGACGGTGAGAAAAGAAAAATATTGAATGAAGATGAATGGAGAAGCAGCAGAAGAACAACAGGTTTCAGACAAGGGATCGAGAGCCTAGACTCTTTGATACCATGTTAGAAATGGAGATAGAGATAAATTAAATATTTCTGTGTATTTTGAATTGTGTTTGAAGTACAAAGGGGTTCTATATTTATACAAAAAAAAAGGGCTATACAAGAAAGGAAATAAAACAAATATAATTAAAATAATATCGCGTTGACTATATACCAATCAAATCAATCAGATATCCTAACAGATACTGACAGGTTAACACTTATATATACATTATTTTATATTAGTATATGATCTGGACCGAGTTTTAGTTTAGCGGATCATGAGCAACCCCGTTCACTAGATTTGGATCTCAGATATTTATATGCACTATTAGATGAGTAAATCTACCTATTTATGAGGAGTAAATCTCTCACATAATCCCTCATAGATACAGACATCAATTACATCCTACATAAATAGGAGATTTAGTTATAAGAGATAACAATATCATGAATTCTTATCCAAATTAACATCATTTAATTTATATTGAACTACGATTCTTATCATTCAATACGCTTCTATAAATATCACACAATGTAGTAAATGTATGCATTTAATTCCAAATATTACCCATCTTGTGCACGGTCTAACTTGAGTATCTGAGTACCTTTTGTAGGTACCTACCCCTTCGCACCACCATCGTTATCGCCTTGCTACAAAAGATTCCACCTACATCAAGCAATTCAGGTATTACACTGAAACCTTGTTCAAAACATTAGCACCGTCTGTGGGAAGAGATAAACTTCAAGTCCCACCACCACCCTCATGGTAAATAGTAGACAAAATCAAAATCGCACCTTTGGTGAGCAGAATCCACTATATGCTAGTCGCCACCATGGCTCCGCCCAATGTATAACCTTTATGAGTCACACCTCAATAGGGTAAACCCAAAAATAGACTACTATACTCCAAGAAAGTAAATCCAAGAGGATAAACCCAAAATGGGACTACCATACGCTATAAATTAAACCCAAATAGGGATTACCATACTCCAGAAGATAAACCCAAGAGGATAAATCCAAAAAGGGACTACCATACTCCAAAAAGGTAAATCCAAGAGAGTAAACCCAAAAGAAGAGTATCGTACACCAATAAGGTAAATCCAAAAAAAGAATACCTAAGAGGGTAAACCCAAATGGGAACTACTGTACTCCAGAAGGTAAACTCAAAAGGATAAAACTAAATGGGGACTACTATAATCCTAGAAGGTAAACCCAAAAAGGGGACTATTATATGTCAAGAAGGTAAATCCAAAAAGGGAATACCCAATAGGGTAAACCCAAATGGGGACTACCATACTCTAAGAGTGTAAATCCAAAAGGGGACTACTATATGCCAAGAAGGCAAATCCAAAAAAGGAATACCTAAAAGGGTAAACCCAAACGGGGACTACCGTACTCCAGAAGATAAACCTAAAAAAAACTACCATACTCCAAGAAGGTAAACCTAAAAGGGTAATCTCGAAAGAGCTCGAAAGAGGATTGCCAAACGCCAAGAATTACGCTATAAGGAGATTGCTATAACGACATATTTCTTTAACTGGAAGAATCCATAAATACCATTTTTATAATTGATTTTTATGCAACTATTATATTTTACAATTGTTATCCAGCATATTATTTATTGACACAATATCATAAATTGCCAAAATGGTCTATTGTCAGTGGGTGATGTTTAAAAGGGTGGCAGTAAACGCCATCAGATTCGCATGTCTAATAACGTTAATCAATGACGTTACCTTTACCATGGAAGAAATACTGTTAGTGGCATCTTACTCCAATCTTATCAAGGAATGAGAGTTTACTTAATGACATTTACATGTCTCAATGGTTAATCGCCCCTGAGCTGAATACAGAATAAATAATGGCACTACTTGTTAATTTTATCTTAGTTTCGACAAGACATCATGTCCACGAGTACCTTGGCCTAAAGAACCTAGGATCTCCGTATACATTTATTCTGACCAATACCTCGACATGACTTTGCACCCACAAGTACCTTGGCTCGAAAAACCTTGGATCTCGGCATGCCTCCATCTTGTCCGTGGAGGACCTAGGAGCTTGGCCATACCTCTTTCTCAACTAGTTCCTTGACCATGACTTTGAGTCCACGAGTACTTAGGCATGTTCTCATCTAAGCCAATATTTCAGTCGTGACTTTGAGTCCACGAGTACTTCGGCCCATTCCTATCTAAGTCAGTACCTTGGTTGTGACTTCATGTCCATCAGTACTTCAACTTGACATCACCTCTGCATAACCCACAAGGTTATCTAGCCTTGGAGAGATCCGAGGAATACAAGTTCTGAAAAGGATCAGATATTCTAATGTTCGTACATGAAGGTCAAACATGGGAATCCACTTGACCAATATCTGAGTTCAAAGAGTGCATTCAATGGTTTTAACCAGTACCCTAATGAGCTTGACCTTAACTAATAAACTTAAAAGTTTATAGAGGTTAAGCGTATTTGACCGTAGCCCGGGATAGTGGACTCTACACCAAGAGGCTTCCGTGTCAAAATCATTTTACAATTTCTGAAGAGGATCAGATATTCTGATGTCCATACATGAAGGCCAAACAAGGGAATCCACTTGACCGGTACCCGAGTTTAAGGAGTGCATTCAAGGGTTTTAACTCGTACTCTAATGAGTTTGACCTTAACCTATAAACTTAAAAGTCTACAGAAGTTAATCATATTCGACCGTAGCCTAGGATAGTGGACTTCATACCAAGAGGTTTTCGTGTCAAAATCATTTTACAATTTCAGCATTAAGCCTAACCTATAAGCCTAAAAAAGGTTTAAAGTGGTTAAGAGCATTAAACTATTGTCCGAGATAGTAGACGTCACTCCAAGAGGCTTCCGTGTCAAAATTATACTTCGAAGTTTCATACTTATTTGACTAAGTGTTTACAAAGATAGAGAAACATTTTTGGTAAATAAACTGAGCGGACCTAACCACCAACATCAAGCATTAGACCCATCTCTGTTGGGAAAAACACAAGTGTTTACTAAGTGTAAAATAAAACCACCGGGATCGAGCGTTGGACCTATCTCGATTAGGAAAAACACGAGCATTTGCTAAGTGTATAAGAGAAACACCAAGATAGAGCGTTGGACCCATCTCAATTGAACAAAAGCTAGAAAATATGATAAGCATAAATAGAATCACTAAGATTGAGCATTGGACCTATCTCAGTGAAGAAAAAGAAAAGGCAATAGGAATATAAAGATTCTAAGTGCTTAAAATATGCTCGAAACTGGGACTTGTTAATGTACAAATAAAATAAACCTCATACAGGAGGCAAAGTGAAAAGAAACAGAAAAATACACCAGGCATCCTCTGGGGTTGGCTTCACAACCGTCCCTGGTGCCTCCGCGGTCTCTTCTGTTGGGCCGCCCTCTGCGTTTTCCTCTTCCTCTTCCTCACTAACCTTCGTTGTCACAGCAACTTGGTTCATAGGTTATGCAATTTTCGAGTTGATAGAGTTACTTACAGAGCCCTCACTTACGTTAGAATCGGAAAAAGACTCACTAAGGTTCTCTAACTCTATCATGAGCATTGATGTGTTGGTCTTTTCCGTGTAAGTTTTCTAGCATGATCCACCCTCCGTAATACCTCCAACATATCCATTCCAGTTATTGACCTCAGACCTTTTATCAAAATCACCACTATGAAAAGAACATCTCCACTGTGCCTGAGGCAGTGGAGACAGTGGAACACTAAGGATTTCTAAGGAAACACTTTCCTCACCACTGTTTTGCGACATTTCCCTCTCATAATGCAAAATTATAGAAGAAAAGCAAAGAAAGAAAAGGAAGTACCTTGTTTTTAAAGAGGAAATTGTGTTGAGAGGTTGAAACAACAAAAGAATGGTTGCTGGAGTCTTGCTAGAAAGTCGTCGAAAATTGCCTGGGTTCACCTTCGCAGGAAACTAGAAATGGAAGAAGAGAAGAAGGTGAGGGGTTCTCCCCTTACTCCTTTTTATAGACGCGAAAGACAACCTAATCGTTGCCACGATTTGGGGCAAAAATGTCTCTTCCCTTTCATTTCAAAATTTGAAAACGACAATCATGATGTTACGAATCCCAAATGGTGGCTCCCACTATCTTTTGGTGACATGGCGTACTATTTTTTAGCAGAGTAGTTGAAAGGATACCTTTAGAACGTTCAAAATTGAAGCGACGCATGATGTTACAAGAGGACATTCAAGTCGAATCACAGACTTGCATCATGATATTTTGATAAATCATATCTTAGTTCAAGAACGAATTACTTTCAGAATTAAATGGGACCTACGAGCAAAATCTGTATGGTGGGAAACTTACTACAAATCACGGATGATGGTATGATGACTTTAAGCAGAGTGATCTATTTCGGATATCGACATTACTCATTAACATTGGGGGCATTCTACGACATATCACAGACCTTGACCCTTTGGTAAAAACATCACGAGATCCGGCATTTTTGTTATAACTTGAATCTCTTTGTCCCATGTGTGTTGTTTGCTCCTATTGAATTCGGATATCTTGAGACTTAGTTGTCATATCTAAGTGCCAAACTGTGGGCAACTGTTCTGGATCAGGTTTCGGGTTAGCGGATCATGAGCAAACCAGCCCGCTAGATTTAGATCCCAGATATTTATATACGTTATTAGATAAGTAAACTACCTATTTATGATGAGTAAATCTCTCACAGAATCTCTCATAAATATGGACATCAATTACATTCCACATAAATAGGGGATTGAGTTATAAGGGATAACAATCTCATGGATTATTATCCTAATTAACAACATTCAATTCAGATCAAACTACGATTCTTATCACCAAAGACGCTTCTATAAATACCACGTAAGGTAGCAAATGTATACATCTAATTCTAAACACTACTCACCTTGTGCACTGTCTAACCTGACTATCGGAATACTTTTTGTATGTACTTACCCCCTTCGCACCACCGTCGCTCCAGTCATGCTACGGAAGATTCTACCTTCGTCAACCAATTCAAGTATTACTCTGAAACCTTGCTCAAAACAATATAATTTTCATCATTTGATTATAGTTAGTTAGTTTCACCTCGTTTTTTTTTTGTTCACATCATTTTTTGCATATATACATTTTGATTTTGCCTCATATGTCTTATATGAGTGATGTGAGGGCATATTATGCGCACCTTAACATTTTTCATATAATTTATGGCACCTCTTTCTCCTCCCAAACCTCTCTATCTCTCCTTTTTCTTTCCTTTTTTTTTAATTTTTCTTTTTCTTTTCTACTTCCAAAAGAAACAAAGATTATCTGCTATTCAATCCAGTTACTCACTTTCCTGGTTCTTTCCTTCGGCTCGGGATAGGTTAAATGCTTCTAAAAAACGGAGACAACATTGAGCATATACTTCCTTGGGATGAAAATCACCTCTTGGACGCCTCTCTATTCAAACCTAAAAGCATTTCTAAACTTTTTTAACTTTAATTTGTTGGTCTTTTTGCTGTCAATAATTATCAATCAACCAACTACTCCGGACAGAATTGAAAAAGAGTAATGCTGCACAATTATAACAATTTAACAGAACTAAGTCAGAAATTGTAAATATTCAAGGATGGTCTGAGAAGTAAAAAATAATACTAACTCATTTTGACTATAATTCTAGTAAGAATTTCTGAGTATTTAGTATTTTCTAATAAAAACATTTGAATATTGTATTATACAGTATAATTTTAAACGAAAGTAAAGATTTAAGTTTTCTGCATAGTGGCTGCTATGCTGCCAAAAATTAAATCCATTTACCAGGAATATGCTTGTGCTTGATTACTAGTATCAAGTGTATCCACACGTAAATCAATCACCTTTACCTTTGTTCATTGATATGATTGTAAATTAAGTACCGGCTTCAATGAACTTCACCTGATTGCCATGATTAGACATGATTCCTAATCTCATATTTTTTTTAAAAAAAAATAAAAAATATGTAATAAAGATAAGTTACTCTATTACTAGTGCACAACAGGATTTGAATTCATGCACTTATTTGCCCCACTGAAAAGGTAAAGAACTTTGCTAGAACAAGTAATCCAATATTTATGCGCGACTTCATTGTAGATCTAAAAAATAAAGACCGTTTTTCAAAGATCTAGTCTAGTTGAATTATGGTATTCCCTATCTTACAGCTTTCATTTCACTTTTCCGCTTTTTGACTTTTAAGAGAATCAAGTGAATCCAATTCCCGTCAAACCCGGCTTAGGTTGAGTGGCATATATGATATATTTTCCCTCCTAAATCCATTCCAATCGAAGGAACAAATGCAGTAAAAATTCGGTTCACATTTTTCGAAGGAGAGCAAATCATTCCCCCCTTGAATATGGAGGCAGAGGCACTACCCAACACTCTCACAAGATTCATTTTCTTTCTATCAGATACGCGCACTCACAAGATATTTCCAGAATCAAAACCCCACACCCGATACAGTTCCTCCGATAAATATCTTTTGCCTAATCCATCACAGAGAAATCCAATTAAATAAAATCTATGCATCTTTAGACGTCAATACTCAAACTACACTATTTTACTATAACTGCCTTCCACATAAGTCATAATTAGTCTCATATATCCTCATTTTTATTACAAAATGACAAGTTTAGGACCACTTTCAGTGATTCTACTTAAGCATTCCTTGTCTTCAATTCTAGTGATAATCGTCTTCATTGTTAATTTGCTAGAGGACCTTACATCTTTTCACCTGAGATTGCTCAAACACCCCAAATTTAGTCACAACTTGCATATTAAAGAATCGATTTCAAAGTTATTAAAAACACTCCATTTGAATTTTTTTTCCCTGGAATAATTCAGTATACATGAACATCAATGAGTTGGAGAACAGTGAACTTCAAAATTTGGACATAGATTGTAATTACTAATTTACAACGGGGCAACATACGAGTTTGCTTGGGTTACATATTTAACCCATCGATTAGGATTCTGTGTTTTTTTCTTTGCTATCTGCAAGTACTTCACCTGCAGCAACAAATGGCATCTTAGAACTAACTAAGATGAGAAAGTACAAAATAAACCAGGAAAAAAAAGTGAGCGATAATAAAGAGGAAAGTTACATCTGATCCTCAAATCATGAAGGTGACAAAACTCATCTCCAATTTTAGCATGCAGTAACTCAAGCCTCAAGAAAACCAACAAAGCACACACTCCATATGGACAGATACCATTTAATTTCAAGATTAACAGTACACTTACGAGTTTTGACACTATATCATCTGCAAAATCTGGCACATTTTTCAACCAAAACCTTAAAAATTCCAATGCAGGCTATCTACTTTAGAAATAAATGTAAAGAAAATGTAGCTTCAAAAGATAATCCACATTTTACCTGAAGCCCTGAAGCATTGTACATAGGTATAGTGAAGGTCATGCTAAGAGGCCCTGCCTCCTTCATGATATTGCCTGCGTTTTCAATACAAACGTACTAATTCATTAAGAAGAATATATTTTGACAATCAGCCCAAACAGAACATTTTACCATGTAACTCCTGTGAAAATGTCAACTTTGCTCGTAAAGTATGTTCAGATCCACCAACAACCTATAAGAGGATGGACCACCCATTATTTTCATGCAATAGTACAATCTATAGAAGCCTCAAATACCTAACTGAAGATCCTAGGTTAAAACTTAAAGTTGGATTATTAACGGGAAAGCAATAGATCAGTAGTACCTTTTTTATGCCCCACTCCAGTCTCTTATTGGCTTCCTTAAAGTCAGTTGTGTTTCCAACTGATCCAGGTTCCAACTCAAAATTAACACTGAAAAATTCCCAATTGGGTGTAAGAGCATATGTTAACCCCGCAAATGACTAGAATAGGTTCCATTGCTTTGCTTGTGCACGTGAGTAGTGTATATTAGTGCGCAAATCCACTTCCAGAAGTGATACCAGTTCTCTATGTCCATATCAAGGCATCCAAAGATTGTCATTCCCATCATATTATATCTCATCCATTGCACAGAAATGAATGGGTGAAAGCACTAAATGGTCCTATGTTAGAATTATAAAGTAGGGGTAAGCATGATGTGTTTGCCAGAAATGAATGGCTGCTCAGTTGTTTTCTACAAGAAAACCATTCAATTCAGTAGTCAGTTCAACCACCGGGGAAGGGAGAATAATGGCAAATACATACAATGACTTCATCCAGCAATTCATAAATGAGCACGAAGTTGTTTCGCAACGAATCTTCATTATGAACGCCAAGGTAATCTTTGATGAGACGTGCAATTCTTTGCAGAAGTTCCAAGACAAGAGAAGTGGAGACATTGACTCTGGTTGTAGCAACAAACAACAACCCAGCGACATTCACGTGGAAGTAGTTCACACCATCTACATTCTATTGAAAACAGTAAGAATAAACACAAAACAAAACGATCAGATTAAAAAAAAAAAAGATGTAAAGAAAAAAGTAAGAATGGAGCATGCGTTGAAACGTGTTAGAAATAGAAACTGAGAAATCAATACTGATAATTAATGTATATTTTTGAATTAATGTATATAGAAAGATTAACCTTTATTTATTGAATAAGATTGATGTACAGAAAAAAATAATAAAATATAATTATATACTACATAAATCTATTGTCGTAGATCTAAATCAATTACAATCATCCTTAAAATTAATTGTAATCAATTATAATCTTAACTATAATTAATTACACTAACATTCTCCTCAAACTCAAGTGTGTATAGAAGAAAGCAACTTGAGTTTGAAAACCAAAACGTGAAATTGGCTAGGATGATGATTAAGTTTAGAGTTTGGAGTTTAGAAAATAAACTAAACATATTTACAAATAGATATATAAAAATAAAATAAATTAAAAATAATCTAAAAACACAATGTCGAGATCTTGGAGAAGTCAACAGACCCAAACTGCATTTGGGATGAAATCATATGCATGTGAGAAAATTTACTATGGAAACGGAGTCTAAAATGAAGTCTTACCATTAGAACGAAGTCTGAAATCTAAGACGGAGTCTCAAATGGAGTCTGATATCAAAACAAAGTCTGAAATCTAGGAGTCTGAAATCTGGAATCTATGAGTCTGAAATTTGAAGTCTGAAGTCTGAACGGAACAGACAATGGAAGTCTGGCATCAGAACAAAATTTGGAATCTGAAATCTAAAAGTCTAAAATTTGAAGTCTGAACGGAACGGACAATAGAAAAAGTCTGAGTTTGATAGTGATTAATAACGATTCTAACGAGTTCCACGAACTCTACATAGCGAAAAGGAAAAACTTTCCTCAAAGTAGATACCATGTTTTTGATACCATGTTAGAAATCAAAACAGAAAAATAAATATTGATTATTTATGAATATTTCTAAATTAATATATATAAGATGATTAATCTTTATTTATAGAAAAAATTGTTGTACAAAAAATAATAATAAAATATAATTATATATTAAATTAATTTAATTATATATTAAATCAATTATAATCATCTTTAAAATTAATTATAATTAATCATAATTTCAACCATAATTTAATCACACTAAACAACAAGTAATTTGATGAAAAATACCTACAAATACAGATAGAGCATCTCCTTCATTATCACTGTCCTCGTTCCAGAACTTGACTTTTCAGAAAAATGTCTTAGCGCTCCCTTTTTTTACTTCACCACGATATGCAGAAGGAATTATAAATATTAAATGGAATGTGCAGAGCAAATTTTCGCAGCTAAGATGATAAAATTTGTTGAATCACAATTAACTAAGTGTGTGTTTGGATTGTAGTTAGGATTTTCAAAAGTGAGTTAGGAGCTAAGATGAGTTGGCTCAACATACTTTTCCTTCCAAAAGTAAGTTGGGAAAATTTGTTGAATCTTTTGAAACAAAATTAACATAAATTAAAGCAAACTCACTTTCAACCAAACTTAAGTTTACAAACACACTTTCAACTAAACTTAAGTTTACCAACTACAATCCAAACACACACTAATAAGTTTGCATACCATCATTCGAAGTCCGTCCACCCCACTCCATTTTCCAACAACACGCACTCTCCTCCTTTTGCCACGTTTGCGCTTACTTGTTTTTATTACGCTGATGATTTAGCAAAGTCTCAACTATCATGTGACAAATGTGGTTTTATAAATAAATAAATCATTGTCTTCTTACTATTAAGTAAAAAACAAGCTGCACCACGCTTAAGCTGGCCTGTGTTCTTATTAAATCAATGCCACATTTGCACCCTCTTCTTAGTACTGATTGAATCTTAAGTCAAAAAATATCAATAAATAAAAATGAAATCTAGACAGATTAGAAGAATAATCGCAAGGTATGCTTAGCAGATAAGTCTGAGTGTTTGGGTAAGAGATGGAACATGCTTAATCTAGGATATTAGGTTAATTTATATAGATGATTTGAACATTGACTTCTCGGATACTTGTTGTTCAAGACATTTAAGGCTCCAAGCGTTAGGATTTGTTATGCCTAGTCATTAAGGTGTGAAACTGTTCATAACCGTTGGTCATGGTGGTGTCGGATGGTTAGTGACCATCGAGGAATCATATTAAGCACGTGTTTAATGAATCGTTTCATGTCCAAGCATAGACTAGTCGGATCTTTCAAGCAAGACTTCATTCAGGTTGACCTGGATTCTCCTCGACCTATTGTTCCAAAAAGAGCTGACCTAATAGATGTGCTTGTATGGTTGACCTATATAGGTCTATGGTAGGCCTATTATAACTTAATGTTTTGAGACAGTCCACAGCCCATCAGCTTGGTCATCTGTAAGATGGGCCGAGCTTAAAAGTGGTGGGGTAAGAATTAGGTCAGGACGGTCCATAGCCCATCAGGTTGGTCATCAGTGAAGATGAGCTAAGCTCAAAGGTGGCCGGGTGAGAATTGGATCAGGACGATCCACAACTCTTCAATTTGGTCATCTGTGAAGATGAGTCAAGCTTATGTAGGAGGACCAAGCATTCTGCAAGGTAATCCTTAGTTTGGATGCTTCGTACTTCACGCAAGTGCTTTTGCATAGAGGTTGTGCTAACTACGCCACATGTCACACATTCATTAGGTGAGCATCATGTCAATTACTTTCCATTAATGCACCTATTACTTGGATGCATCATAACCGTTAATCTTTGACCTTTAAACTCTCAACGTTAGATGCATCTGATGGTCAAGATTAAACCTTTTTCACTATCCTCAACTCTCAACCGTTGATCTCCAGCGGTTTCCTTTATTTAAAATTTCTTCACTTCATCTCCTATTTCATTCATTTCTTCTCCCCAGAACTGCACTCCAAGTTCCTTCTTCGTTTTTTCTTTTGATAAAGGCTCTCATCACCTTCTTCATCCAGATTTTCATTCTTATTTACTGAGATTTTCTTTGCAAAATACTCACTCATCAAATACTCTCCTTGTTACCTCCCTCTTTGGCATTTTCTTTAGTTTCTTTAAAGTGGGAAAGTTTTGGGTATGAAGGGTAGTACGGAGCGCGACGCCTCTGTTGGAGGAAGTAGTGAGAATGAATATGTGGAAATTCTAGGAGAATATCCACCTCGGATGCCAGAACCTCTTCGGCAGGACACTAGTCATTCGTCTCCTAAATATAAGAAGGTTAGGGAAGATTTAGACGTGGATACTTCCAACCAAAATGTTAGAGGTCGGTCGTCAACCCCTAACTAGGAGGACCCATATAACTGGGTTAATCCCGATGTAAGAAAATTCGACTCAATCTTGAAGTCGACCGAGAGCATTATATTACTCCAGAAATGTGTTGGTATAGCTTCCGATGGGAAAGAAGTCGAGTTCGTTTGCAAATCGTGCCACTTTGGATAGAGGATCTACATGTCTCCTGGTTCGTACGATGAATTAGGGAGGATTTATGTTTATGATACTTTCTTCATTCGGCTCGGGATACAACTCCCTTTCTCGAATTTTCAATATCAAGTTCTATCAAAATTAAATGTTGCTCTGACCCAACTTAATCTGAACAGTTGAGCGTTTATTCGAGCCTTCAAAGTTTTGCTAAGGTTCCTCAGCTAGGATCCGAGTATAGGAGTATTCTTTTTCTTTTTTTTTCAATGTAAAGGTGTTGGAAAAGGTGGGAGGGTGTCAATTAATGGTCATCCAAGGAAAAGATTATTTTCTGCTTTTGATTCTTCATATAAAAACTTCAAAAATAAATTCCTCCTAATAAGTTCCCCTTCGACCAAGCCTTCATTCTTCCTTAACCAACATGGGTTGGAGAGATTTCCTTTGTACTGGCAGAGCAAACCGAACCCTATGTTGGGCGTAGAATACCGAAGTCTGCTGAAAGAGGATAGAGCTGATCTATTAGAAGAATCTTCTGTTATGGACTCTACTTTTCTGATAAAGTTTGGAAGTGACTCGCCAAGCTTTCTAAATATTTGTGTAAGTGTGTTTACTTTTTATTTTCTGAGTTTACTCAGTTATTAATGTGTTTTAACTATTTCTTTTTATTACAGGATCAATGTCTCTGAAGCTTAGACTCCGGGAGATGCAAAGACGACTAAAAAAGTTGAACAATGAGGGTTCTGCCTAGCATCTCCCCGTCGACCAAGTTAATGCTCAGCTGGAACCTATTCAAATTGTTCCTGCACCAGAATCTTCCAAGACTAGGTCAGATTGATGGTAAGAAAATGGCCTCGATTGGATTCGGAAGACCGAGATGTTAGCACAAAGATCTGATCAGTAGGTGAGGGTTCTTCCTTCCAAAATTCTGGGATCCGAATTGCCTTCAAGGCACTAAGTGGGTTTGTTGCTGGTGCAGATGGATCGTCCCTCTGGTCGGCTAATTTTCCTTTCGAAACACTACTGGATACTCAAATTACTATTCCTAGAGATAAAGAGTGCAAAGAGAAGGTCAGCGGGATTGGACTTTGTCGATGGGCAGAAGTATAGCTTCTTCTGGCTACTAGTGTCATTCGGTCATCCGAGCTTGAATTGGAAGATTCCAAGAAAAAGTTATCATCCTTCAACCAGCTTTACCGATCGAAAATGGAGAAGGCCCAAAAGTGACACTTGGCCAAAGTTTTCGAACTACAAAAAACGGAGATAGAGGCTCTGTAAACAAAAGCCTGCCGAGTTAATCTGCTGGAAGAAAAGAAGAAGAAGGTTGAAGAAGATTTGACTATGACTAATAAGGAGAAGTAGGAAATCGACCGAGTACTTAAAGAAGCACTCGACAGTAAAGCCAAGCTACTTGACGAGTTGGAGGGCTTGAAAAATGATATAACCAATCAGAGGGTTGTCTGATATGAGACCGATCTTAAACAAGCTAAGCTTCTGAACCCTAATGGGATATTTGTCAATCAACTTGGAGAGCTAGGTCCCTTCAAAAGGGTTGTTGACGACTAGATTGTTGATGAAAAAGATGAAGAAAAAGAAGAAGTTGAGACAATGGCCAAAGGCCAAGAATGAAAAATTCTTTGTAATGATGTGTAATCCAACATTTCTAAATGATTTTTTAGTCTTTTGAACTCAGATTTATATGTAATGCATTTCCAAGTATAACTCAGTATTTGGCCTTTGTTTGGTTTAATTAGTCGTTTTTATTCTTCAGTTTAAACTTGTATATTTTGTACTTAGTTTTATTTGATGAATTGAAATATCTGTATACTTTAGATGACTTCGTATGCCTTCGATTTTAACAAATTGATCTCGGACTTTTCTCGAGTTTGGCCGACTTCATACGCAAGGCCTTTTCAATCGACATTATGGTTTGACTATGACCTCGGTCCTTCCCGACTTTAGCCGCTTTAATTTGACTTGTCAACTTATAAGATTTGAATTCCTCATATAGCTTCGAATGTCTGCACATTTTAATGGAGGACTTTGACCTCATAATTTTTCTGAGCTTGGCTGATTTCATACGCATGGCCTTTTCAATCGGCATTATGGTTTAACCATGATCTCGAACTTTCCCAAGCTTGGCTAACTAAATTAACATTCTGGGCCAAACATGATATCGACATTTTTAGGGCCGACATCGGTATTTACTGTGTCGACATCGGCTCGAGGTCAGCATCGACATTTATTGGGCCGGCATTGGCTTGGGGCCAACATTGGTAAGGGTGTTCAATGGGTCAGGTCAACCCACAAACTCGCGAGTTTCAACGTAACCCAACCCGTGCGGGTTGAGTTGGGTTCGTAAGTTGCGTTTAGTTAAAAATGCTTTAACCCATAGTATGTAGGTCATGTAGTGGGTTGGAACACGTCCAACCCGAACAAGCCTGACCCACCCATATCTTTTTTTTTTTTGTAAAAAGTCGTTTAGACGATAAAGAGTATATGAAAAAAATAAAGAGTGAAGTCAGTGATTATGTCAATACATATAACATGCGTGATGATACTAACTTCGATTGGTTAGAATAATTTGTTGTTTAAGTTATGACTAGCTTTGTTTAGTTTATTCCAAACTTAATAAGACTTATTAGTTGTTAATTTGTTATGCACTTATTGACTTATGATGTTTAGTTTATTTGATATTAAGTCTTATTATGTTTGAGTAAGGCCGGTTGAGACTTATGGTGTTAATTTGTTAGATTGAGACCAATTATGTTTAAGATTGAGACTTATGGTTTTAATTTGCTAGATTTTGTATTTTGACTTTTTTTTCAAGAAGTTTTTTTTAAAAAAAAATCAGACCCACGGGTTCGACCCAACCTAACCCACTCTTGAGCATGTCGAGTTGGGTCGGGTTGAGTGAAAAAATATCATTGACTCAACCCACTACTTTAGTGATTATATTTCCTGGCTGCCTCTGCTTTGCAGCTTCTTCCCAGATATGGGTGATATCCCTTTCTTCTTCCAAAGGTCAATCTTCTTGGCTTCATCATTGGTTTCTTCATTGAAGGCCAACCTTCTAAAGGTAAGCTTTCCGACTTCAACTGGAATCATAGCATTGGCTCCAAAAGTAAGTCAGAAAGGTGTTTTTTGAGCAAATAGTTGGGGCGTGGTGTGATTTGCCTAAAGGACACTCAACAATTCTTTTGGAAAAAGCCCATTGGCGTAGTCTAACCTTCTTCTTAGCCCGGTCAAGATAATCTTGTTTGCTGTTTCGACTAAACCATTTGTCTGAGGGTACTTGACTGAGTCATTATAAACGATAAACTAAATCGACATATAATATTTTTCCAGAAATTTTTTTTACCTTTTCTGAAGTTATACTAGAAAGGGGTTCGACATCAATTCATTTTATAAAATAATCGATTGCAACCACGATGTATCTTAACTGTCAGACCGCCACCGAAAATAGACTTAGTAAGTCAATCCCTTATTTGCAAATAGGCCATGGAGTCTGTAGGCTGTAAAGTTATTCAGGTGTAGCCGTATGTAAATTTATGAATTTCTAGCATTTGTTACACCTCTGGACATACTTTAAACAATCAGCTTTCATTGTTGGCCAATAAAGTATGGCCCTCAGGACCTTTCCTGCCAAAGATTGTCCAACAATGTGACTACTGTAGACTTCTTCGTGGACTTCTTCCATAATCGCATGAGCTTTATCTTGACCAACACATTTCAAAAATGGAAGTGAAAATCCTCTTTTGAGTAGCTCATTGCTGACCAATATATAGTAACTGGCCAACTTTCTTAACTTCTTTGCTCTCTTATTGGCGGCTGAAAGATCACCATCGCGCAGATATTTGATGATCGGGCTCATCCAGCAATTCAGGTCTTTGATAAGAGCAAAGGACTCGTCCACCTCATTGTTAGGTCGTTCAATTACCTCATGGATCATGGATCGGTTATTCTCGGGTCCCTTTGTGTTGGAAAGCTTTGAGAGCAAGTCGACTCAAGCATTTTAATCCCTTAGAGTATGTTGAATCTTAAACTACTCAAACTTATTGACTGCATTTTGGACCTTTGTCAAGTACTTGGTTAGCTGGGTGTCTTTCGTTTGGAATCCCCCTTTAACTTTTTTGTGACCAATTGAGAATCTGACTTAGCGATGAGTCAGGTTGCTCCCATTTCTGTGGCCAGGGTAAGACCAACAATGAGTGCTTCATACTCTGCCTAGTTGTTACTTGCTTTAAAATTGAACTGCAGGGACTGCTCAATCAGAACTTCGTTCGGCGCCTCCAAGATTATACTTACCCCACTTCTTTTTACATTGGAAGCTCCATCCATGAATAAAATCAAAATGTTACTATTCAAGTCAAGTGGAAGGGGAAGGATAATTCGACCAAGAAATCATATAATACATCCGATTTGATTGGGCCTCGGGGTTGATATTGTATGTCAAACTTAGATAACTCGACCGACCGTGATATTATTTGACTGGGACGTTCTGGATTCCTGAGCACTTGTTTGATCAGCTGGTTAATTCTCACAATATTACTTGTTCGATCCGTGCACTTGCGGCCTTATAGAAGATAATCAAAAACTTGTTTGTCCCTTTTTAAGGCCGCAAGTGTACGGGTCATTCAAGTAATACAGATACAGAGTAAAAGTTCATTCCCACAAGGATGATTGGCTTCCAATACTAAGTATCAACCAATAGTGTATCTAGTTTTATTCAAGAACATAAAAATAGGAAAAAGTACATTAAAACTAATCTACAGTCAGAAAAACGATAAATGAAAGTAAAGATAATAATTTAGAGATTTAGGGAATCCTTCTTCACTTCTACTTCAATCGATGACATGAAACCCTTCAAGCAACATAGATGAATGAGTTAAGTTAGCTTGAGAGTCTGATTTAGTTAAAAGCCTATGTCTAGGTCAGTTAACCCTGACTTCCTTCACCTAGCTCACTATGCTTCCATGAGAACCAGAGTGAAATCCACTAATGAACGATCTATTCTCAAACACACGCTATGCATGGCTAAGAGGTATATTTCTATCCCATTAGCGAATCAACTTATCCAAGCCAATTAAACTCATCGAACATGCATCAACCATACATATGATCTCAAATCCAAATTCTTATGTCTAGGTTCATCAGATTTCAATAAATCACTTAACAGCTGATCAAACTATCAAGAACATTAAGATCTATATGATTGAACATAACCAAATATCAATATATACTCAAAACAATACATAATCATTAATATTCATACAAAGATTCAAAGTAATCCTTAAATACAGCTCAGCTAATCATTGAACACAAAAATATACACAAAAATCAGTGCTCAAAGGATAAGGAAAGAGAAGAAAACTAAGGGAGGAGGAAGAAAGCTCATGGATGTGATTGTCTATGCTTGAATCATCCTCCATAAGGAAGATGAACTTTAACCTTGGCTCCCTAGGTCTCTAATCTGCCTAGAAATGAAGTTCCAGTCGTAGCTTTTCCAAACCTAAAACAGCTCTCTCGTAAAATATTCTAAAACTGTATTTATAGGCCCAGAAAATAGAGTCACGCCGCGGCATTAACATGCCTATGCCGCGACATTACATGCCTGCTCCGCGGTGTGCAAAATTCGTAGCTCTCTGTCTTGATGTAAGGGATTCACTACACCGCAGCATTGATATACCTGCGCTGCGGCGTCAACTACCAGAATACTTCTTTGGCTTTCTCTTCTAATTTTAACTCAAATGCTCTATATATCAGCTTTTTGGAACCCTTCCTACAATAAGAAAATCACCAACTCATTAACAATTAGATCCACTTAATCAATGACAAAGTAAGCATAATTTGCTCAATATCATACAAGAAAGGTATCAGAATTGAATATAACAAATATAAGTACAAAACCTTCTAAATATGCATACAATGAGGATTTAAGCAATTAATGAAAGCACATATATGGGGCATAAATAACTACATTTTATGGAGTTATCATCCTCCCTATTAGTCTTTGTATTTCCTTTATCGTTGTCGGCCTCCTCATTTCCATTATGGCCTTACACTTATTCAGATTAGCTTCAATTCCTCTGTTGGTGAGCAGGAAACTAAGGAATTTTCTAGTCTGAACCCCGAACACACATTTTCTAAGTTTAGCCTCATGTTAAACTTTCTTAATTGAGCAAAGATCTCAGCGAGGTTAGAACAATGGTTTTTGTTGACTGGAGTCTTGGACACTATATCGTCAACATAAACTTCAATGTTCCTACCAATTTGTTCTTCAAATATCCTGTTCATTAGCTGCTGATAGGTTACTCTAACATTCTTTAGGCTAAAAGCCATTAATCTGTAATAGAAGTTTCTGAATTCAATGATAAAGGTGGTCTTCTCTTCATCGTCTGGATGCATTTGGATATGATTGTACCCAAAATACGCATCATAAAGCTAAGAAATTAATAATCGGAAGCTCTATCTACCAACCGATTGATGCAGAGAAGTTGATAAGAATCCTTAGGGCAGGCTTTGATAAGGTCAGTAAAATCTGTGCACATTCTCCATTTTTATGACGGCTTTTTCACCATAATCATGTTGGATAGCCACATAGTATAATTCACTTCCCTAACAAACCCTACTTCCAAGAGCTTCTTTGTTTCTTTAGCAGCGGCCTTCTGCCTCTCGGCTCCCAGCTTCTTTTTCTTTTGAGCAACAAGCTTTACTTTTTGATCTAAGGAAAACTTGAGAGAGATAATTTTTGGATCAATTCTAGGCATGTTTGTCGCGGGTCAACAAGTGGGCCTTGATGTGGGTTACCTGGTTAGGTTTGGGACCCAAAGAAATATGATATAGCTCCTCGATTGGCTGAGGGTGATCCATCTCGTCACCTCTTAAATCTAGCTCGGTCATATTTACATTATGAACTAGCATTTTATCACTTTGCTCATAACGATCAGTTAGAACTTTAGGCTTCAGCTTCAAGCTCTTGTTGTAACAGATCGTAGCTTCTTTCTGGTCTGCATGCACCGCTCCAACCTCAGTCTTTAGGACCAAGAATTTCATTGTTAAATGGGGAGTTGAGACCATCGCTCTAAGGACAATAAGCGATGGTCTCTCAAGAATAGCGTTATATGGGGTATAACAATCAATTACAGGATATTCAACTGGAACAGTTTTAAGAAGAGTACTTGACCCAAAGGTCATCCAGAGCTTGATATACCCCTTAACATTTACTTATTTGCCGAAAATATTGACCAAACTTCCGTTGAATGGGGTCAAGGTGCCTTATGGAATCTGCAACCTCCGGAGTATGGACATGTAAAGAATGTCGACCGAACTCCCCTGATCGACCATCACCCTTCTAATTTTATCATTTTCGATGATAACGGAGATCACCATCGGATCATCCAAATTATCGTCAAGGCCAGTAAAATCCTTATTAGAAAAAGAAATGATTGCACTCTCCTCATGTTGTTTGGTTTGAAGAGGAAGCGTATAGTTTATCGACATCACTGCTTGGAGGTGATGCTTTCTGGATGAATTCAAGCTTTTACTTCCTGCGAAACCATATGCTATTGAAATGATGACTCTTCTGATCATGTGGTCTCGGGAACCAGAGACAACTATGGCTGTTTTGCCCTTTTCACCTGAACTCGAACTCCTTCGACTGGACTGATTCCTCTCTCTTGCTTCTCTGCTTCGACTTCTATGTCGATAGATATATTTTCTGAGATGACCTTCTCGAATAAGCTGCTCAATTTTATCCTTCAAAGTAATGCACCCCTCGGTAGAATGCCCATACATTTTGTGAAATTCACATCTCCTACTTTGGTCAATGTTAGACGGAACCTTCTGTTGTCCTACATTTCTTGGTATCTAGATTAAGCCAGTGTTATAGATTTCTCAGAAGATTTGATCTTCAAAAGTGTTCAGCGGCATGTACTTATCAAACAAAGGCTGTAGCATGTCTGAAGCCATTCAAGGAGTATGATTAAATCGGTCGGCTTGATCTTCCATCCTCATCTATCCACCTCTTTGATTTATTCCTTGTCCTCTAAACTGTCGGTCTTGCAAGATTAGACAAATGAAGATTTGAGGGTTACTCTCACTTCCTCTGGCCTCTAGCATGGTGAATCGTTGCTCCATTTGTCTTCTTACAACAACGATTTCCTCCATGTTAATGTATCCCACAAATTTAACTGTCAAATCATCTAGGTCCAAAGGAGGTTTCTGGCCATACATTATGCAAATGGTCTTGCTCGTAGACCGGCGATGATAGCATGTCGAGATACATCAGGGTTGAGATCCCTAATCCGAAGCGTCTCCTTACTAAATCTCCTCATGAACTCCTTGAGCATTTCATCCCGACCTTGCTTCAGATTAATTAAACTAGCCGAAGTCTTTTGGTGGGTCCTACTAGTAGAAAAATGGTTTAGAAATTTAGATGATAATTCTGAAAAATCATAAATTGAACCTGCTTCAAGACTCAAGAACCAAAGTAATATTGATTTCTTCAGGGTTGTCGGAAAGCTCGGCATTTGATCAGATTAGTTCCTCCGTTCAAGAGCATCATCGAATTAAACATGATAGGACGCTCTTGGGGGCCGGTCATTCCATCGTACAACTCCATGGTCGGGAGTCGGAAACCTTCCGACAAGGGAATTGACATTATGAACTCCAAGAAATAGTGGTCAGCAACGGGCGGAGGATAAGTCTGTTAGCGATCTTCTCTTTAATAAGCAATAGTCCGAGGAACACTTGGTTGTCACTGAACTTCTCTATTCAAAATTTTTTCTTCAGCCTCCCTTTCATCAGTCACCATTTCATGCTCCACACGATGCTGATCTCTGTTTGTTATCTAATCAATTCAGGTGTTTATGTCCCTGATGGCCTACATCATCATTTCGATAAGGTTGGGTTAAGGATTTCTTTGGTTGATTCCGTTAAAAATATTGTTTTTGCTGACAGCCACGATTTGTTGGAAAAATGATTTTTGTCATTTGTTGGTTGGTTGAAAGGAAAATTTGGTTGATTGTAGGGGAAGAAAGTTTTACCTGAGCCCCGCAATGGGTGCCAGATGTTCTGGAAACTAACCGGGTCCTAGATTGGAAGGGATCGACAAGCAAAAAGGAAACCTAGGCAGGTTAGAAGAAAAATCGCAAGGTATGCTTAGTAGGTAAATTTGAGTGTTTGGGTAAAAGATAAAACATGGTTAATCTAGAGTGCTAGGCCAATGTATATAGATGATCTGAGTACGAACTCCTCAGATACCTGCCATTCAAGACATCGAGGGCTCCGAGCGTTAGGATTCGTTATGCCCAATTATTTAGGGCTTAAAATCGTTCACAACTGTTGGTCATGGTGGTTCCAGATGACCAGTGATCATTGGAGAATCATATTAAGCACATGTTTAGCGAGTCGTTTCATATTCGGGCATAGACCAAATGTATTCTTCAAGCAAGACTTTAGTCAGGTTGACCCAGATTCTCTTGGGCCTATTGTTTCGAAAAGAGCCTACCTAATAGATGAGCTTATATGGCCGGCCTGTATAGGTCTACAGTAGGTCTATTATAGCTTAATGTTTTGGGACAGTCCACACCCAAAAAAATCAAAATTCAATGCCACATGTACTACATTGTGTCAAGGTTGCTATAATAGCAATAAATTGAGTATAAATAGGGGGTATTTATTTGCACCTTAGAATGGATTTGACTTGATCAGAATCTCGCTTAGATATTTTAATTAGGAAATTTTTGTTAATATGAACTCGACCTAGTTATAATTTGATAATGATTAAGTTAGAACTAAATTAACTTAATATGTAAACATAATGTATAAATTTTAAACATTATGCATAATTAAATATTATGTATAGTTAGGTCATAAAATTATAAAAATAAGAAATTAAAATTAAAATATATTTTATAATATATATTTTAAAATAAATAATATTAATATAAATATATTATCATGTTATGTAAAAATTATTAATTTAATTCAAGAATTCTTATTATTTATAACTAATTAGAAAAAAATAAGTTTTAAAATAATGTAGCATATCGGGAGTTAGGACAAGTCAAGTATAACCTAAATCTAACTTAAAAATACACCAAGTTTAATTTTTAAAATTTAAATATATCTTAATTAACTTCAAGTCAAAACGGATTTATAAGATAATGAGATTCTTAAAGGATAAAACTTAAATTCATTTCTTTATATCAATTACATCTATTTTATCAATTAAATTATAATATATATTTATTAATGTTTCTCTCTCTTATTTTTTTTTTAAAAATAAATATATATTATAATTTAATTAATAAAATAAATATAATTAACATAAAAAAATAGACTTATATTTTGTCCATTCTTAAAACCTCTATTAAGTTTTGACCTGTCAAATGTACGGGCATAGAGGCCTACGGGGAGCTCTTTATTCCGTTGTTGGGGGAAAATAATGATGTTGGGCTAGCCCATCGAGTGGCTTAGCTAACAAAGAATGGGCCTAGTTGGTTCAATAGTCAAGGCCCTAATCGACGACTCTAACAACATGCAATTATATATACATACACACTGACAACTCTAGCAAGGCAGAGCTCACGTGTTGTTTGTTGACTATCTTTAGGCTTTTGTTTATCAATATGATTAGATAAGTTTTTCAGATAATATATATATATATATAAAACAAAACTAAGTTTCAACCCTCCTTTCCAATTCCTTTAATTATTTTTATTTATTATTTCTAATTTCAATTAATTAAATTAATAGAAAAATGGAAGATAATTAAAAGAGTTAGATGAAAGAATTAAAAAAAATAATTAAAGTCAAATTTTATTCTTTACAAAATTAGGGACATGGTCAATTGACTAGGATGTTGCTCGTAATTAGTTAGACTTCTGCACTCTTAAGATTTACAGGATCATTAAAAAAGGATCTTTTATAGTTTATGGACAAAAGCCCAAGAGCTTCATATGACATCTTCTTCATAACGAGTTACGTGCAAAACCGGCTTTTGCATAAAGCAATGGCTTTGGGCCTTAAATTTTTAACGCCTTTAAATTTTATAATGATATAATTAATCATTTTAAAAATAAAAATTAAGGTAATTAATAAAATATTAACATATTATCTCATTTTAAAATTAAGTGTGATAAATTTTTACTTTCTCTCACTTCTCACATTTTTATCAATTCTCAACTAACAATTGTTTTTTTATTAAAAAATATGCAAAAATCAATATAATTAATAGAATGAAATTATTCTCTCACTCTCTAATTAAGTGCCTAATAAATTTCGATTTCTAATCACTTCTCAATTCGCACAATGCAACTTATGCTCAACCATTCTTTTCATTTTCAATCAACTACTACTATTTTTTACAATAAATAAAACTAATTATCTTTTTTTAAAATTTGTAATATCTACTTTTGAATTCTTCTTTTCTCATTTGCTTTTAACTTTTTTCCATTCTTTAATTTCAATCTCCTTCAAAGATTTGGTTAAAAAAAAGAATAGCTTGAATATAGAAGTTTTAGTCAAAAATTTTGTATCTCAAAAAGTTAAAAGAATAAAATTTTAATAATTTTTTTCGTTTATTTCAATAAAAGGCCTCATTTTATATTTTGCTAAGTCAACGAGATTATTGAGCTGCCCCTCGTTGCATGTTGCGTGATAGGGATAATTTACAGCAACGCGTGATCTTTCTTTGCAACTACGATAAGCAAGCATCTAGGATTGGGTTATTATGTCTAGCTAGGATATTTAAGTTGATTTTTCTACTTATGGACAAAGGGCAATGACTTTTCTACGAATCCTGTAATTAATCGGTGGTCCAAAGTTTGTCTAGAAAATTGTAATTTAGATTCCTGATAGAGTGATAATTACGAAATTAAGAGCCTATCCATCCGCTTTTATCCATATAGAGAATATGGAGAAGAAATTAATGGTATCGGTTTTAATGAGAAAGTGGAAAACTAGAGATGCCTTCAAGCGTTTTGCAAGAATGCACTGAGTTTAGAGAGTGAGTGATTTCAGAGCTGCTAAGGAGCCTATACACATCGCAAGAAGATATAAAGTTAGCGATGGATTTAGAAATTTTATGTAATATGAGTAAAAATAACATATGAATATATAAAAAAATTCAAATAGAAATACATATTAATAAAAATAAATAAAAAATTGATTTATAATTATTTTTTATATTAAATGATCTTTTTATCATTAATATTATCAAAAATATATATATATATATATATATATATATATATATATATATATATATATATATATATATGTATGTATGAATAATTTTAACAACTAATTATGTGAGATGTAGTTTAAAAAAAAAAAAAAAAAAAGTTAGATAAATTTTAATTTTTATTTTTGCAAATAACTATTATGTATAATAAAAAAAATTTAAAGGTGAGTAGGAATATATGTCTCCACTTTTCACCAAATAGGTCTGTTCGACATAAAATAAGTGAATGCATGTTTGGAAACGATTATTCTTAAGATAATAATCACTTTTTTCTAAAAAAATATTTTAAAATTTTTTTTATTTTAAATTATTTAAATACAAAATAAATTAATCTAAATACAAACAGAATCCTCTAGGGCTGCACATGGGTTGGATTGGTTAGAGTTTTGGGTGAAAAAAAATCTAAACCAATCATTAAAGGTCGAGTTGGGTTGGATCGATTTTTTGAAAAACTTCCAAATAACCCGAACTGAACTAACCCGATTGTAATCGGGCAATCGGGTAGGTTCAGGTTTAGTAATCGAGTTAGAAACTCTCCCTTGCCCACAGAATGACCACCATGAACTGCCATTCCTGTGAGCCGCTGAGCCCCACAATCCCAACCCTGCATTTCCTTCCTCCACCTTGAGCCAACCACCACACCACCCCCCTTTGCGCCAAACCCCCAAGCAGCCACCGCACCGCACCCCACATCGCCATCAACACCAAAATAACTCAATCAACTAGAAAAAAAATTTTAAAAAAAAAGAGAAGAAAGAGAGAGGACCATCTCGCGGTGACTAGATCTGAGTTCGCAGTGGCCAGATCTGGGTTCACGATGGCCAGATCTGTTTTCTGGTATGGTGATTCTAGCGGGGGGCTCCGAGCCTACGACGGCGAACCCAAATCTGAGGAAGCAGAAGAAGATGACAGTGACAGTGTTTTCTCATCGGGGCTACATCGATCGAAACCTAGATCTGGTAGAAGGAAGCAGAAGAAGGAGCCTGAGGGGTCGAAACCGGACGATAACAGTGACATTCTCCTTCGCCTTGCTGACATCAGATGAGGTGGTTGTTACAAGAGAGGAGGATTCTAGTGAGAGAAAGGGCTGAGAGCCTGAGATGCTACGACAGCGAGCATAGCTGGTGGATGAGCTGGATGATGCGGGCAATGATGGCAGATTTTCGGACGGTGGAGATGGTGGTGAAGGGGCGGAGGGAGGACTTGTCCTTAAGGACGATGCGGTCGAGCTCGGGGACGTAGAACTGGTTGGCGGCGGAGCGAGAGGGGACGTCGAAGGAAAAGTCATTGCTGGAGAGGATGGAGCGGGCGATGGTGAGGAGTAAGGATTCGATGTTGTGTTGGACGGATAAGAGGGAGAGGTCTGAGACTTCGCGGCAGGGGAAGAGGAGGGTGAGGTCTTTGAGGGTTAGGGTCTTGAGATTTGTGAGAGAAAGTGAGAAACTGAGAGGAGGAAGTGAGGAACGAAAATGAGGGTTCGGGTAAGGAGAGGTGAAGAAATGAAAACTTTAAGGCAAAACGACGTCGTTTTCCTCGGGTGGTCAGGTTATCGGATCGGGTTATCGGATCGGTCTTCCAAACCCGCTACCCGAACCAATGGAAGGACGGGTTTTTCGAGTTAGACCTGAACTAACCCAATTACCCGACCCAACCCGGATATTTTATATCGAGTCGGGTCAGGTTGTCCGGGTTCACGGGTCGTCGGTTCGGGTAGTGCAGCCCTAGAATCCTCACTCAACTAGGCTCCACACTCCCTATATATCTTTCCAAATGTGCACTCTAGCTGAATGCATCTTTCTTCAATGTTTGTTGATGGTTTTCTTTCATCATGCTAAAAACTTGATGCTTCAACGTTATTTTTCAAACTACATTATATTTATTTTTTGTTGTACTTAACAAAGTTATTCGTCAGGTTTACTTTGAAAGGATCCCAAGAGTCTTTGACATGTGGGTAAGACATGCGGCCGACTGTCATGCTACTTTGGTGTATAGTTTTTGATAGAACATAAAATAACAACCCAATATCTTATTTTAGGATTTAATTTGGATTTATTTATATTATTTTTAGTTATATTTATGTTCTTTTTTTATTTTTTTTATTTTATATAATTTATTTGTTTATATAATAAAATTTTTTGGCATGACTCATATATACTTTGACTTCATCAGACTTTTATTCAAAATGTTTTTACGGTATTAAAGTTTATTATGATTAACACCTTAATTTAATGATGACAAATACCTTCACCACCTTCCACTGTCTGCGCCTAGGCAATGTATTATTGCTCCTATGACACATGGAAACTCGAGCATCTATGACACATGGAAACTCAAGCATGTGTTTGGATCCACCTAATCCTAATTGTGAGATTTTAACTTAAAATTAATTAGTATTAAGTGGTGTGACCCAACAAATATATAAACCGTACTCAAAATATTAAGGTAGACGATGTGAGACTCTTAACACTCCCCTTCCACAGATGCCTGGAGGAAATAGGAGAGCCTAGCGAAGTAGGCAAAAATAAGTCTAGTAAAGTAGACAACAAAAATGAGATTTTGACTCTGATACTATGAGAGATTCTCTCCTAAAACTAATTGGCATTAAGTGGAGTGACTCAATAGATATATAAACCGTACACGAAATATTGAGGCATACGATGTGAGACTCTTAACACTAGCTACTTCCATCGGCATCGGTCTATCAAACTTGTTTTTGCATGGTGGTTAACAAGTCGACTCATGAATTCTATATCAATGACTAACCTCATACTAACCACCAAAATCTTTAGTAGCTTTATCAAAAAAACTCTAGCGTCTTTTCCTATGACTCACTCCCTCGGATGTGCATGTCACTTAACAATAGATTTGATTAACCCCTTCAATCTGACCATAGACGTGAAAGGAAAACTAAGTTCGATTGACACTTTAATAAATCTTTCACCTCCCATTAATTTCGAAAATCCAAACTTGATGTGTTGCAAAGCGATGTCTAGTATTTGAAGGGGGTGGTATAGCATAGAATAACAACCTATCATCTTAGGATTTAATTTAATTTATTTATGTTATCTTTAATTATGTTTATGTTCTTTTATTTTTATCTTATTTTTTCATTATCTTATATAGTTTATTTATTTATATAATAAACTCTCCAACTTAACTCATACTTCGGTTTAACTGAACTTTATTCAAATTTCTTTAGTTTTGGCTTGGCCAGCGGCTCTGAATTCTGATCAGTAGCCGTGGTTGTTGGTCTTGGTCTTGGTCTCATTCTGATTCAGATCTACTCAGCATCATTAGTTTTTGCTTCCATTTAGAGAAAGAGTACAAATTGCAACAAATCTCAAATTTTCATGCTGACCCGTATCTATACCCTTACCGTACCCATCACCGTATCATGACTAGTTGGTAAATGCTAAAATGTAAAAACTAAATTGAAAAAAAGGCACCGAACCAAAGTGGTCAGACCAAACTGTCTCCTATGTAGGGATAACAATTTTATCCGCGGGTATGAGTACTTGCGGGTAATATCTGTGACGAGGACGGATAATATCCGTTTAATTTCTTCCGCAGGTATAAATACCCGTTTAAGTTATTCCTGTTTAATAAACGGGAGCGAGGGGGGGGTAGTTTCTCGCACTACATGGGTCGCGAAAAAAAAATAATTTTTTTATATAAAATTATTAAAAAATTTATTATATAAATTAAAATATTATTATATTATACTTTTTTTAATTTATTTTATTTATTAATTTATTAATTTTATTTATAATTTATTTAATACTCGGATATCATAATCTGCGTTCTACATGAAGAATAATAAACGGATACTCGACGATATGAGCAGGGACGGAGGCGGATATTATCTGCAGGACGGGGACTACTACCCGCCCCCGCCCCGCCCCGTTGTCATGCCTACTCCTATGTCCTACCTTACTTTCCTAATAAGAAATTTTAGCAATTTTGTTATTTCTACCTCCTAAACTGATGCACTTACTTCTACACTTTTAGTTTTAGAAAAAAAAATTAAATGTTTCTCACTTTCCTCCATCTTTTTTTTTTTGAAAAAAATAATAGATATAAAAGGAAATGTATAAATTTAGGATGCAGAAATAACAAGCGTAAATTTTAGTAGTACATAACATGGAACACGAGATCCACGCTCAACCTCTCCCATCCCATCCATCCTATTACGAAGAGATATTTATTGTTTATACAATATATAGATTAAGTTAATCAATATTTAAATAATTATATAAATTTTGTATCATATATTTATTTTATATTAAAAATAATAAAATATTAATTATTGATTAATTTTATTTATACAACCTGTATAGATAAAATTTACACAAATATTTCTCTAGGTGGCTCGTTGAAATTTACACAAATATTTCAAGCTCGATGATTGACACATGTAAAAGGGGAGGAATGAACCGTGGAGATACAAGTTGCATGTTTGGCGAGTATAATAAAGATATAGATATCGCTTCCTTGAAAAACTTATCACTCACTAGTAGTCCATGTCGTCTTCTACCTCTTCTTACTTGCCGCTTTGAGCATTTCTATATATTTATGTGTTTGTGCAGTGCATGGCTCCAAACTCTACACCCTATATATACCCTCATCTGCTCCTCACTCTAGAACCCCTGATCGAGTCTCCATTTCTTCTTTTTCTGTTCTCTTACAGACAGTTCATGTAACCACACTACTTATCCATATCCGTTCATTCTTCCTCACACCACCTTATCTTCTTTGCGCAAATTAACCATATTTTTATATACTATTCTACCCCATAACAGGGTTATACTCGTCAATTAATGGAGGGGTCAGGGGAAAATTGGCCTTCTGATTCTGATTTGGTAAATGCAACACAGTACTCACTATTCGTATAGTACATATGTTATATATGCGAATATGAATTATGATCATCTCGTGTCGTGTGTGTGTGTTTTGCTTATAGTATATCTAACTTTCTCTTGTTTGGTGTTTTTATATATTGTTGTATATAGGAAGTGGGTGATGACGTCAACGATTTCTATTTTGATGATGAAGAATTCCCTGGTGATGGTGAGAGTCATTCTTTTGCTGAGACCGTTGATCCCATGATGGGCGAGACCAACAGAAAGGGGAGACAGCGGGAACTCACTAAGAGATTGATTGCACTTTCAGCTACCATCCCCGGCTTGAAGAAGAAGGTTAGTAACTTTAATTAGCACACTCAAATGATTGATTTCTTTTTCTTGCATGTTTATCCGTGTTAATTTTTACTTAAATTTCGACTATGAAATTGCTTTTTTTTTTTCTTTCAAATTAATTCGATTACACCTATATATGTCCCTTTCATGTTGTCTGAATTGTAATTATCTCTCCCTTTTGCTTTTGAAATTGGAAAATGATGTTGTCACGTCACTTTGTAGACATTAGAAATTATTATTAAGATTGTCCTTGAATTATATATTTATAAATTTAGAATATCATATTAATAATCAAAGACGTATTTTTTGTATATATCTTGTTCTTGTTAAGTTTACGATCAAGAAAGATAAAAAATTATACATACTTGTAAATTACAAGAATCAAAATATTCATCTCCTTCTCCTCTCTCTTTTGGATGGGACAACAATGGTTTGTGAGTAAAAAAGATCATATATCTATCTTGAAAAGACACACATAAATATAGAGGGAGTGGAGAAGGAATATGTACCTTCGTTGAAGGGTTGTCTTGTTCCACCTATTATGGAATCAAACAATTGAGCCTCACACATTTTCAAGCACACATACTATTTGAACTCAAAGTCCAACATGTGATTTTCAATAAATCATTTGATCACAATATAAAATGGATTCCAAGAAATATCAAGTTACCATTCAATCAATTTTGACAAACAGATAAATCAATGAAAGTCCAAAATCATAGGAAAATTTCTAACATATTTTTCATCTCACATTGTTTTTCATCACAATTTTTAATGGTTGTAATTAAGTGAGAGAAAATAATTAAAAAAAAGTGATGTGATCAATGATATGGATAATAATATAAAAAATAATATACAAAAAAGTGATGCAAAAAAATCGAGATTGTTTGAAATTATATCGACCTCCTTCACCTATTCAATTATGTGTTTGAAAATACCTCAAGTTGAAGGTATTGCTATTACAGATCAACATTATTTCTTTTGAAACATAATTAATAACACTAAAGAATGTAATTTAAGCAAAGGTACTAATGAAATGAAGTCAATGTGATCCGGTCGTTCTTTTATTATATTTAAACGTATATACTTTTTCCCTTTTCTCCTAAGGTTGCATTTAAAATTTGTGAATAAAAATAAAAGTTTTAAATAAAAAGTAGAACATTTAAATATATTTGAAATTTTAAAAAGTTTTTACTTTTTATTTAATATTTTTTATCTTTAATTTTTTAATAAAAATACTTTTTAGTAAAATCCTTATCTTAATTCTTTTTCTTTCTTTCACAAAGTATCCTTTTGAGACTAATTCCAATTTGAGAGCTTAATAGCGAGACCTTGGCCACATGTGCTTTTAATGAGACTTGAATTCTTACACTGCAAATAAAATTCGTCCATGTCATGCTCAGGTTACTAACCCCGTGGCTGTTATATTAATTCCGTTAATAATATAGTAATGTCCCCATAGAATGTAACACTGTTTGAGAAATCTTTTGAAACAAACAATCGATATCCAAACATTACATTATAGGTTTCTTCTTTTTTTTCTTAGAAGGCATTTAAGATCAAATCTAAGCAGTTCTCAAAGTGATTTGCATAGTTGCTTTTTTTTCTTTTTTTTAACATCAATGTTGCATACTTTATGTTTAAGCATTTTTTTAGACCAACAAAAATATTTTTTTTGAAAAAATTATCATTGATTGAAAAAGATATATATCATTGTAAAGCTTTGGTCCATGTTTCAGCATCATTTATTGTAACTTCTTAGACCTACAGTACAAAAACCCTTTAAAATTGC
Organism: Ormosia emarginata; assembly: GCA_029884605.1. Taxonomy (NCBI): domain Eukaryota; kingdom Viridiplantae; phylum Streptophyta; class Magnoliopsida; order Fabales; family Fabaceae; genus Ormosia; species Ormosia emarginata. Next base: position 26,909,255 of record JAQQTP010000075.1, read on the forward strand.
GCATTAAATTTGACTTAATTTCAAAGTTTAAAGATCAAATTAACTTTAAAATTATTTTTTTTTCCATGCATTTTTATCAGTTTTTTGTTGATAAAAAATTTAAGAGGTGGATAGGTAGATCACAACTAAGGCGATGCACTGCAATTAGAGAATGTCTTTTTTTAAGGCTCAAAACAGAAGCAAAACAAATCAAAATTACATATGAAATGCGCTATCAATAACAGTGCTTCCCATATCGGCAACCCATGGGATTTGCATGAGCTTGTTGACGACCAAGCTCCAGTGATGACCATGCTTGTTGTCCTAACTCGAGAACTAGGTCAAAAGATCGGGAAGATCTTGAGACCAAGCTCTGTCAATGACATGTCGTCCTAGGTTGATGACCATGTGGCCATATCGTGAATAGTAAGGCTTGTTAATGGATTGAGAAAGGTCAGTCCAGCCAAGAACATGGTTAGTCAGATCATGCACAACCAAGCTTATAAGTGGACCAAGTTCAAAAAGGTTGGCATGGTCCATGTAACATCCCGAAAAATACATATTTGATCATAAATCATCATTTTATAATATTCTTGATTTTTAGGAATTTTTCTGGAAATTTTCGGAAACGACGAATATTTTAATATATTCTTCGTTTTCAAACGCTGAAGCTTGAAAGGTAGGATGAACGCATGATAGTCGTTTTATAATATTTCCTATCCTAATTTCTCGGAATTTCTGGAAACGCTTAATATTACAAGTATAGCGTTTGCGTACTGTGGCGGGAGCCAGAATCGAAAACAGCGATCTTTTCTCTGCGACCAACTTTGGACTATGGACAGTCAAGACATCGAGGATCTTACTAAATTTGAGCTTTGTCGAGTGCAATTAGTGAATGTTTACGAATGAGAGATTACGAGTAAGAATTGTTTTGTCCTAACTCCGAGAACTAGGTCAAAAGATCAGGAATGGTTTGCCGAAGGCCTATGAGGAAGGCGGCAGCATAGACTACTGGGACCTAGGTTGGCAAGGCAAAAATGCTTGGTCAAACTACTAAAGTAGTTGGGTGTAATGTTTAGATAAAAAGTGAAACCTTTTTGGCTTAGGAGGTCGGGCTAGTATAAAAAAGGCTTGCGAGGCTACTTTCCCAATGCTTGCCTGTCGTGAGACAATTAATTACGCTTGGTCATCAAGGCACTGACCTGTCAATGACATGTCGTCCTAGGTTGAGCACGTGCGAATTGTCAGTTGAGCTATCCATTCGAGTCTGGTTAGGCTAGGTCCGCCTGATGTGACCTCGGTCGGGTTAACCTGGATTGGCTTGGGTTGGTTTGGTGGCTAATCAAGTAGTTAAGGTTGATTTGAATGGATAAAATTCTGGTTGTTGGAACCTTGAGTGAGTCGCTTTTGGCGTTTTTGTTTTTGGCTTGCTAATAAAATCAAGTTTTGGGGCTTCTGGTTTTGTGCTGGAAAATGAGTGGAAGTAATGACTTGAGAAGAAAAAATTATTCAATGCATGCGATTAAAAATGTAGATTGATAATGACAAGCGCAAATGGAATTATAGGTTAGGTTAGCCAAGGTCTAGAACTAGTGATTAGTTGGTGGGCCCAGCAAGGTTCGTTCTTCCTCATATTCAGTGGCCATATCGTGAATAGTAAGGCTTGTTAATGGATTGAGAAAGGTCAGTCCAGCCAAGAACATGGTTGGTCAGATCATGCACAACCAAGCTTATAAGTGGACCAAGTTCAAAAAGGTTGGCATGGTCCTCAATCCCCTAACTTGGGCAGCCAAAGTGTGGTTATGACCTTGGGGCGGCGTGGGTGCGGGTGGCCAAGCTCCTGACGATGGACCAATTATATAAAGGATCGATATGGTCCCAAATGTCTCCCGATCCCTCAACTTAGCATGGACAAAGTATGGTTGACCAAGCTTGATAGTGGGTCGATTATATAAAGGACCTGGTATGGTCCATAACCCCTAGCTTGGGCAGTCAAAGTGTGGTTGGCCAAGCTTGACAGTGGGTCGAGTATCTAGGGAATAATCCCAATTTTGTTAAGTTTGGGTTTTGATTTACGTGTACTTCATTTGTTAGAAAAAGTACATTCTCGCCATGTTACGGGTGCTGATAAGTGTTGGTAATAACTATCACTGATCCTGGTTGGATTCTTTGCTTTAGCTAGGCATGAGACCGTTATGATCATGATCCTTGGCTGATTGGGCATGATTGATTACAGTGTATTAAACATGACCTGGTTTAGGATGAGTTAGTTTAGGCCGACCTAATTTGGACTGAATTGGTAGAGTCGACCTGGTTTGAGCCGAGTTGGTTGGGTCAACCTGGATGGGTCGAGTTGGTTTAGGCCGACTTGGTCTGGACCGAGTTGGTTGGGCCGAGATGGATAGGTCGAGTTGGTTTAGGATGACCTAGTTTGGATTGAGTTGGTTGGGCCGACGTGGACGGGTCAAGTCGGTTTAGGCTGACCTGGTTTAGACCGAGTTGGTTGGGCCAACCTTGATAGACTTACTCGAGCTAATTTGGTTCATTTGGTCCATAGCTCTCTAGCTTAGGCCTTTGCTTGCAATGGGCTGAGCTATGTTTGAGTTTCCTAGGTTATGCCGAGGTGACCAAATTGATACGATTCACGATCTTTTAGCTTGGACAATCAGTTATGATAGTTCGAGCTTATATTAACGACAATTAGACTTATCCGACCTTATTGTACTTGGACAATCCACAGGCTCTCAGCTCAGGGCAATCACAAGGTTAATGGATAAGCATATTTCAACTCGTCAGAATTTTTCGACTTCGTCCCTAGGTAACCTCCCGAGTTAGGTGGTGAAGTGATCTAATTTTGATCCCAGCAATTCAAGTTTTTATTCTTTCTTTAGTTAATACTTAGTTTTTTTGTTTTCAAGATATTTTAGAGTACAACTCAAAAACACCAACTTTATCGAGACAAGGAAATACTGAGTTTTTCAAGGCTTGTTATCATATTGAGTTCTAGTTTCTTGGACATTTCCAAGTCTTGTTTTAATCTCAAATTTTTCTGAGTTCTTCATGCCTGCACTACACTTCCTATAACTTCGACAACTTCTCTTAGAAACTGAGGTTGTTGTGCCTGTATTACCCCCCTCAGAAACTAAGGTCTCTCATACCTATGTTTCCTAAGACATAGGATGCTCCCCTTTAATTTGAGTTTATATTTTCCTATAATTTGAGTTTGGTCCCCTCTAATCTGAGGTCTTCTAACTATAATCTGAGGTCTTTTTCCTCTAATTTGAGGTCTTCTGCCTCTAATCCAAGGTCTTCTGTCTCTAATTTAAGGTCTTCTATCTCTAATTCAAAGTCCTTTTCCCTTTAATCCGAGGTTTTTTTTTCCTCTAATATGAGGCCTTTTGCTTCTAATCCAAGGTCTTTTTTCCTCTAATCCGAAGTCGTTTTCCTCTTTTTACCTCTAATTCAAGGTTTTTTCCTGTAATTCAAGTTCTTATGCCTCTAATCCAATGTCTTTTTTCCTCTAATATGAGGTCTTTCCCCTTTAATTTGAGGTCTTCTACCTCTAATCTGATGCCTTATTCCTTTAATTGGAGGTCTTCTGCCTCTAATTTGAGGTCTTTTGCCTTTAATACGAGGTCTTCTAGCTCTAATTTAAGGTCTTTTACCTCTAATTTGAGGTCTTCAACAAATGTAACATGTAAATAATTGGGAATTTATTAGTACTTTATTGAGACTTTGGGTATGCCTCGTTAAAAATTTACCAGGTAAAACCTAATGGGATAAATCCTGGAGAAAGAAAAAGAGTACAATGTCTTCGTATTGATACAATTAAAATTTCAAAATACAATGAAAAACTAAAGCAAAGTCAAAACACAATGAAGAAACAAAGCTTAACTGTAGTACTTTCGAAAGGTGGATCCATTCTATATTCTAGGGAGGAGTTATAGTTGCTTACTTACCCTCTCTAGGTTGTTCAGGAAATAGCTGTTCCTATGCAGATTTGGGCTAAGACTTCTTTTCCTTTCCCCCTTTTTTTCTAGAGGCTTCCTGCTCCCACTCCTTCTTCTGTTGACATATTTTCTGAGGTGACCTTTCCTGATTAGCCATTTAGTCTTATCCTTGAGTATTATGCACTATTTCATCGTGTGACCATACGTCTTGTGGTATAATCACAGTTTTTGCTTACGTCTATGTATGGCTCGACTTTTTGCTATCCTACATTTTGAGGGATTTTGATGATTCTGGAGTTGAACACTTCCTTGAAGATCTGCCTTCTCTGAGTGTTCAATGATGTATATGCATAAAACCTTCGTTGTGGGATCAATTGGGGAGTTATATTTTCCCTTCCTGCTTAACCTCAGTGTTTATAAAGCTCCAATTTTTGTTTTGTTTAGTTCATTTATTTCCTTGTTGATGTGACCTCCTCAATGTCTATGTATCTGGTTGACCTTGTTCTTAGCTAGTTGAGATCCTTGGGTGGTAGTTTGGCCAGCGAGTTAGTGAAGGGGCTTGGCCTCAACCCGACCATAATGCATGTGATGGCACTGCAGGGTTAAGGTATTAGATTTGAATAGCCCTCATCATTGAACTACCTCATGAATTCCTTCAAAGATTCGTTTGCTTCCTACTTCAGATTAATCAAGCTAGTCGAGGTCTTTTGATGTACTCAACTGGTCACGAAAAAGGTCAAAAATTGATTACACAACTCTAACAAATCATTTATTGATCCTAGCTCTAGAGTTGAGAACCATAACAAGACTGATTTCTTCAGAGTGGTCGGAAAAGCTCTACATTTTAATGGATAAGTTCCCCCATTCAACAACATCATCAAGTTAAACATGGTCAGATGTTCTTGGGGATCGGTCGTTCCATCATACAACTCCATGGTAGGAAGTCGAAAGCTTGTAGAGAGTGGAACCGTCATGATAAACTCAAAAAATGGGAGGTCAATTGCTGGTGGTGGGTGGTCGGCTTGACGAAGGGCATTTCTGGCTGAATCATTTCGAACAGGCTCCTCTATGTTTTGTTGGTTACTTTCAGCTTCATTTTCTGGTTCAACATGACGGGTCTCTTTGTTCACCATATGTTCCATTATGGTCTCCATACGTTCATTTCGATCTTGGGTATCTCGAATGGCTGGAAAAAGGGTTTCGATGGTTAGATTGTTGTTGTTGGTAGGCTGGGGGTTTTCGAGGTCTAGTGTCTCGTTGTTGACGTTGCTCTTGGTTGCCACCATGGTTGGTTAGGTTTGGTTATTTTCTGCAAGTTATAGGGAAAGAAAGTTTTACCTTGAAACATGGTGGGCGCCAAATATTTTGTCCTGATTCTAAGACCTAGGTCAGAGGACCAAGAAAGGGTTGTCGAAGGCCTATGAGGAAGGCAGCAGCGTGGACTACCTAGGACCTAGGTTGGCAAGGCAAAAATGCTTGGTTATACTAGTAAGGTAGTTGCGTGTAATGTCTAGGTAAAAAGTAGAACTTGCTTGGCTCATGAGTCCAAGCAAATATAAAAAGAGCTCCCGAGGGTAGTTCCCCGACGCTTGCCTGTCGTGAGAAAATTAAGAAATTTGGATGTTGGGCGTGTGTTATGCCTGGTCATCAATGCACTGACTTGTCAATGACCTACTGTCCTTGGTGGAGCACGTGTGAGTTACTAGTTGAACTATCCTTTCGAGTCTAGCTAGGCCAGTCCACCTGATGTGACCTTGGTCGGATTGACCCAGATTGGCTCGGGTTAGTTTAGTCTGAATTATCGAAATAGGTTGAGCCAAAGTCTAGAACCAATGATTGGTTGGTCGACCTAGCAAGGTTCATTATTCCTCATCTTTAGCGGCCATATGGCGATTAGCAAGGCTTGTTAATGGACCGAGAAAGGTTGGTCCAGCTAGGAACATGGTCAATCAGATCGTGTTTAACCAAGCTTATGAGTGGACCAAGTTCAAAAAGGTCGGTATGATCGATTCACAGTCCCTCAACTTGGGTAGGCAAAGTGTGGCCAGTCAAGCTTGATAGTGAGCCGATTATATAGAGGACCTAGTATGGTCCAGGAATCCATCCAATATTTTTATGTTGATGCAATATTCGATCTTATGACTAAATTCTTATTGACTAAAATCAAATCATTTTAATAATGAATAGCAAATTAAAGTGATATTCCATATTAAAGTAATTCATTTTCACATGCAAGTTAAGATCTTATGGGTCTTAACATTTTTAATTTATATGAAAATATATTTTTTATTCACATTTATATTTTAATCAATATTTATAACAAATATTAAATTTGAATGACATTTCTAAATATTTGATTTATAATATAACACAATGACGTTGTTAGATTTATGTAACCGATCTCACTTAATGAAAAAATATTTAGTTGTTGTTATTGTATGATTTATAACAGATATTATTTATTAGATACATTGTATGAATTTTATAAAAATAATTAAACATTTTTATATTGAGATGGGCAAATATCATATGTAGATGGACAATACTTCCATCCTTGACGAAGCTAGCAACTATGTGAAACAACTTCAAGAACGTGTAAGAGATCTAGAACAAGAAGTTGAATCCCACACTCGTAGCAACAAAGGCACCACCTCTTGTGAAGTGAACTCTGATTACTACTACGAACCAAATGACATTCTTCCCGAGGTCAGAGCAAGAGTCTTACAGAAGGAAGTACGAGTCATAATCCATTGTGAGAAACAAAAGGACGTTATGCTTAAAATACTGTCCCAGCTTGAAAATCTTCATCTCTCAGTAGTCAATAGCAGTGTCTTGCCATTCGGGAAATCCACCCTCGACATTACCATTATTGCTCAGGTGCACAACGATTAATATAATATCATTTTCTAAAGGAATATGCTAAGAGACCAAAACTTTAAGTCAGTGCAAGATCATTGATTAATATTAAAATGTAGATTATATTGTCCTCTCCTAAGATTTAAAACTTATAAATTATTCTCGCGATGATCTTACTATTTTAAATCTTATATGTTTTATTTAATTTTTTCTAAAAATGCATGTACTTTTTTTTTTGGAAATTTACGTACAACATAATATTCAAAATTAGCAAAGAATTTCATAAGCTTTGCAAATAGTATGTCAATGTAATTTATTCTTAATATCACAACCACTTAGCTATATGTTTTACTAATCAATTGCACACGCGTATATAATGTAGGGTAAAATAAAACTCTGACATGCTATATTATAATGCAGATGGGTGATGGATTCAACATGTCAGTGGATGAACTAGTGAAAAGCCTGAGATTAGCGATCTTGTCACAATAGCCTGTGCTAGTGTAAGTATTGATGTGGTGCAAAATTACACATCTTTTTCTAGTTTTATTTATTAAGATATTTATTTGATTTTAATAATTTTATTTGAATTTAAAATCTTTTAAAGATAAAATTCTAAAAGAAATTTTATTCAAATCTTAAATTTTAGCTAAATCTGATTTGATGCAGCAATTTAAACTGATCTTAATTAAATTGTAATTCTTATTAGAAAGATCAAATGAGTCAGAGACATAAAAAGAAACAGGTCTCTTATACCTAATCTATAATTATGAAGAGAAGGCCAAAGGAAAAGTCAATGACGAAAAGTCGCCATAGAGGAGAGATTGTGATCAAGCGAAGAAGACGACAAGAGAGCCCGCAAGGAGAGACCTTTGACAAAGATTAGGAGCTGAATCAAGAAAAAGAAGCAATCTTAAAGAAATTCAATAGCACACTTTATCTTATTTATTCTTTTCTTTGCTAGGATTAATTTATGTTTTATATTGTATCTTTGAATTCTATGTGTGGTTTAATACTTATGGGAAGATAAATATTTTTTCGGAATAGGACGTTACTCTTCTACTCTTTTATGATGAATTTTGTTTTATTATTTATTAATATGAATCTATTATTTCTTAATTCAATTATAGTGTTCTTAAAATTTAGGGGTATGTTGCTGGTCATATTTTCTTAGATCTAAGGTATTTTATTGAAGGTTCGAAAGATGAAATTTGAATATCGAAACCTCCAATAATTAAACTTGGGACTTATGACCTAATGATAAGCTTAATCTTTCGAGGAGTCATAGGATATCATAGAACATAATAGGTTTCAATTAACTTAGTACCTTATGTAATCCTCTTTATAAGTTCATAATAAAATTTAGTTTCTTATGGATTTAAAAGTAATATTTGAATTAGATTGGTGTCAATTTTTTTAAAACTAAAACTGATATTATGCCAACACGTAGTACAAGCTGGAAAATGTTTACTATATCATTGCATCAAGAGCTAGTAGGTCATTGTCAAAATCATATTATCAGTCATATATACATACATCATTACTAGTTGTAAAATAAGCATTACTAAACTATATCACAAGGTCATATTACATAACATATAACCTATAGCCCTTTGAAAAGGTGAAGCCTATAATAAGTTAGGCAAACTAATCAGTGTTTACTCAAGAGTAAAAACACATATATCTCTAATAACTCTAATATATTTTCTCCTTCTCTCGGGAATCATAATCCATGCATAATCAATCTGGATGATAATCCTGATGCGTCATATGTTAGTCTGAAATCACCATGAACATAGTGAGAATTTAAAATTCTCAGTAAAAAATAAACAGTTAAATTTTTTTTTACAAAACACGTGGTGAGTTTCAAGTGTATAAAGTCACATAAAGTCACATGACAAGTAAGTGTGATAAAATAAGACTAATTTAGGTAGCATAACCAAATTATAAAAGCATAAATAAATGAATGCTAAAAATATCACACAATGCAGCTTTATATGGAAACATCATTAGGCAAGCTCTTAACATATTATAACATCTTTGCTTTATTCTTTTATATGTTTGTTTGTCCCACATCTTGATCAAAGGCCTTCTTTTTCTTAGGAAATTCGCTATCTTTAGTGTTACTTTTAACATTGTGACGACAAAGCAAGATATTCCCACATTAACCAAGGTAGATAACATAAAAGGATTTTGCATCTATCATGTTATCTTCTTAGCGATTAGGTGCAACATTTTAAATGTCTTCCCTATAGATGACTTGTTTGTCATTATACAAAAATACAAACAATATAAAACAACTAATTTGTCATAAAACAAATTCATCATATCCAAGTTTATAATAAACTTTCAATAATTCGTGACATAAAATTCTCAAAACTTCGAGTCATCAAATTCAAATTTCAATTCATCAAGGACTAACTTTAATTTAAGAAATATTTTATTAATTCTTTTAAAGGTCCTCATCGTAATTCTTATCATAGTCATCGTCATAGTCTTCATCATGGTTCATAGTTTTGTCCAAGTCTCAATAATAGTTTCACTACACAAGAGTCCTTTCTTTGTAAAGGTCAGCATAAAAGTTAATAATGAGTTCATTGCACAAAAGTCATTTCCTTACAAAGGTTAGCATAGAAGTCATAAAATTGTTTCTAAGTCAAGGTAAGATAATTTAAAGTAAGAAAATTTATGTAAATCAAGAATATTTATTGAACTTAAGTTTTAATAATATTTTAATTTTATAGATTATAATATTGGTCCCATAGAAAAGTAAACATTTAAGTTATAATAACTCTAATTTTTGTCAAACATCATTAGGATTTCAAAGGTACAACATAAATACAAATCAAATTAAGTTTCTAAAGTCCAACCTATATCCTTTTAAAATAACATGTGAACAACTAAATTAACACAAAAAAGAAATTATAATAATATGCACAAAAAAGATTTTATGAATAGAGAAAAAGTCATTAGTAAAGGTAACATATAAGGAAAAATCATGTTAATTTACTAATAGAAAAAAGATTTTTGGTGAGATGGGGAACGACTAAGACATATAATAAATGAATATTAGGAGCAGGAGAGAGGATACTAGTACGTGTAATGGGTAAGGAAGCACTATTTCCCATAATTACAAAATCCTTACCATTGTACTGAGTGGACTGGTCCAAATGAGATAGGTCATTAGACATATGGGTTGAAGCACTAGTGTCCAAGAACTAATAAGTCACTGTTGGTTCATTAAGAGAGCAAGAACTAGTCAAGTTTTCGGCAAGATGAGCAGAGGACTCTCCACGGGCATACCTCTGGTTGCAGCGATTAGCATAATAGCCATCAATGCTACAAATTTGGCAACGAGGAGGACGGTGTCCTTGACCAGAGGAATAACGACCACAGTCTGTTGAGGAATTTCGGCCATGGCTAGGGGTTCAGCCATATGAGTTGTGAAATGAGCCTTACTGATTTGACTGCTTAGGACCACGAGTTGTAGCGGTGAATGCGGCAACAAGAGGTGCAAAAGGTTCAAGAGACTTTTGGAAAATCTCAAAACTCTCAACTTTTGAGACTAGATCAACAAAATCTAGGAGAGGTGTGAGTGTCATTTGGGCAGTAGAGAAGCTAGAGAAATCAGCACCGAGGCTACGAAGAAATCAATGCACCTTATCGGTGCCATCAATAGGTCGACCAATCACATGGAGTTGGTCACGAGAGCCTTGAAGGAGTGGGCGTAGTCAGCAACAGATCGGATGCCATGTTTCATCAATTGAAATTCATCTTTGAGTTGGATTTCTCGAGCCTTCTAGTGGTGATTGAAGGTATTCTCCAAGGAAGACCAGACCTCATGTGTAGTGGTAAGTCCACCAACTTCAGCCAATGCTTCTTCGATGAGAGAGGAACGAAGGAGACAAAGGATTTTTTTATCAGTAGCCTTCCACGCCAAGTGTTTGTCATTGGGTGTTTGAGAGGTTGCAAGGTTAGTTTTGGGGGGCGGCTTAATGGTGCCATCAACATAGCCCAGTAAATCTTGGCTTTCAAGAAGGGGAAGAAGTTGGCTTTGCCATAGGAGGTAATTGGTGGAGGAAAGTTTGATGGTGATCGTGTGAATTAAAGTGTTGAAAAGGAGAAGGTTTGAGGAGGTTTCGGTAGCCATTAGAGAAGGAGGGAGGATCGTAGAAAAGAAGTTTAATCCAATTGGACTCGTGGCCCTTGATTCTAAGGCTTAAGGCTACTTCTAAGGCTTAAGCCTTCTCATACATAACTCATTGACCCTTGATTCTAGGAGATTAGTCTTGATCATTATTTGTAACTTATTACCTTGATTTTAGGTGATTAATTTTCATTCTTTTATTCCTCTAATTGAGATGTAATTAATTTGTAATTAAATTCTACTATTATAATAAGAAAGCACTCACTCACGTTCAAAGTGTGGTGACTTCATAATATTTACATAATATCAGAGCTAAGATCATCTTTATTGCCTACTTCGTTAGGTTTCTCCTACTTACTTCGCTAAACTCGCATGTTCTATCCAGACATTTGTAGATGAAAGTATTAAGAGTCTCACATCGTCTGCTTCAATCTTTCAAGTGTTGTTTATATATTTATTTGGTCAATTCACTTAATGTCAATTAATTTTAAATTAGAATCTCACAACTTTGTTTTCGTGTGTCACATCAATAAAATGAAATTATGACTGTGTTTGGTTTGAGTTTATTGATTCAAATGCATACCCAAGTTTAATTATTTTAATTTAAATAAAACGTCTATATACGTAAGATTACTTGGGTTGCATAAGATATGTGTCTATACAATTTCTACATTTTTTTCATGTTTTACAATTTAAATGATTTATGTCTTGATATTGATACTTCATGACCAACTGCGGTTCGGCTATCATTAATTGGAAATAGTTGATATATGATGTACACGATATGCATAAAATCCTAATAATTACGTCAATTTCAATGTTAAATGAAAAAAAAAGAAACAAAAATAAAAAAGATTATACGTAGCACATTATATAGATTTATCATTTATACAAATAAATACTAATATAATTTATGCAGAATATAATATATTATCACTTTCAATATATTTTCTTTTCAGTGCAGAAACTGTAAATACCAGACATGCACAACGTACGTATAAAGTGAACAATGTTGAAAATAACTATCTCTTCAACTTTAAAACTAGCCAACTCTCCTAACAAAAAAAAAAAAAAAACTAGCCAACTCAAGGCGAAAAAAAAACTGCTATTTTTTCACGAATGATATTCGTGAAAACGACACACAAACTATTACAATCCTACTATTTCAAATACTATTTTGACTATTTTTTGTTCTTTTTCTTTTTTTTTTTTAAAAAAAAGGACAAAAGCAATGATATTTTTGTGCCACATAATTCGTAAAGCGATTCGTGAGTTGCATTTCGTCTGAAATAGCGATGCTAAAAAAATAAAAGTCAAACTCAGTCACCATTAAAGCAGAAAATGTTGGTCGTAAAGTAATGTGTTCTCATCTTTTACTCTTTTAGGACACCTTTTTACTTTTAGAATGGCGTAAAACCCACATCCTTTTGATTATAGCAAAACTTGGATCACCCAATAGAATGCAAGGGAGACTACTTCATTCTTATCTTTATAAAAAGAGAAAATTATACAAACCCCTCCTGAATTTTCTCTAAAAGACATTTTACCCTAAACTTACTCTGAAAATACACCCCACCCCATTTGGCCCATTGACCATTAGACTAAGTTAGTGGAGTAACCTCTTGTTTTTCAATCACCATTTCCAGGCAAGCCTTATCTACGTCACAGTCTACACAATCTAAAGTACTGCATGGGCTAAGGTTAAGGTTTTAACGGATCTCTGCTGGAGTTCATCAATCGCTCGTTGGAGTTCATGAACCTGAGGTACCACATGGGTCTGGTGCTCACCACCATCACAATCCACACAATCAAGTACGACAAGTGGGAGAGGGAACCCGAAGATCATCTATATTTATGTATTAAAAGGAATTTGTCTTATTAAGACTTCATAAGAACATTTTATTAAATCTACTAAATGCATAAGATCAATATGGAAGTGTGCCGTTACGATTGCCCAATAGGAACTTGGTCTCCGTTAACGTGAAAGCGGGAATAAGATACCTTTAGTGCAACAAAAAAACCCGAAGGTAATGTTTGATTGGATGGAATGATTTTGAAGGAATGAAAATATATAAGAATAAGAATGAGAGTGAGAATAGAATGGAATGAAATGTTAACAATGTTTGGTTTAATATGAATAGGTAAGAATGAAATGATACTACATTTTTTATTTTTTTTTATGTTTAGCACTTCATAATTGATAAACAAATATATTTTATTCATGCTAAATAGCCTTACTTCAGGCTTCAGCCCGATCTATGCTAACAAATTTTTTGGATCCGGCCCGAAGTTAGCCCCAATCTAATGTTGTTGGAGCCTACAAGAACTAGGATTTTTCCCAATAGGATTTTCGGGCTGAACAAGTGGACCAAATGAGCTTATTCATCTTTTATACCAACACTTTTTTTTTTTATATACATTTTATACCGATACTTTGCGGTAATGGAATAAAGATTCCATCAATTTTGTGAAGAAATATCTATTCTTAAAATTGTAGGAATGGGCGTTCTCTTAGGAATGCTTATTTCCATTTTAATGAGGAATGGAAATAACCCATTCCTTTCCATACAAGTAAACATGCACTAAATGTTTGTTATTAATTAATGTATTGCATCTTAATCATCAATCTATATGAAAAATATAATTATATAGAAGCTAAAAAAAATTATATAGAAAATTTTTATAGAAATTTTTTTACTTTGTCCCTTAACTTTAATTACTTTGTGTTTTGTTTTTATTCCATAACAGTTTCTTCTCAAATCTTAAAAAAAAAATACTAAATTTGTCTCAATCACTACTTCAAAAAAAAAAAAACCTAGCTAGACGTCTCAATTGTGTAATGTCCTTAAGATGCCATGCATGTTAACATATTCTTTTAACAACTTAGCATTTATAACAGTGTTAGTTAATACACATTCAAGTAGCAACATGGTTAGACATGCAAATGTTGCAATCTGAGTTCATTCAAAGATGCAAACACAAAGAAATCCACATGAGTCCACTTTTTAAAAGAGAAATGCTGGTTTACATGACAACTTTTATACCAAACTGTTACACGAAATATGTGTCATCCACTTCCATGATTAAAAACAAAGCACCCTTTCTGATTTCTAATTTTTCCCTCTAATTATGTATAGTGCCACGTAATTCATAGTGGGATTTGTAGAATTTTTGTTCGTGTTATACCGCACTCCTCTTTTTAAAATTTGTTCGAACGTAGCCATACTGAGTTTCAACTACATATCAACAAGGGCACAATAACTCAGAACATAGATGAAAAAAAGGTTGAAAATCAAGTTATTGTTTTTTTCTAATGTTCTTTGTAACATGTAATCGAAATAATTGTACAGCCAAGAGGAGAATATACTGAGTGTCGATCGTTGTTATATTATGCACTGAGTTAAAAGAAAGGAATATATGATATACAGGCTTTAAACAAGAGAGCGGGAAGGGGGGGGGGGACTATACAAATCTCTCTCCCCTCCTCTTGTAAAACACAGCACAATATTTCCTTTAATTTGACCACAAACTAGCTAGCATATGTTCCATTCTTCTATTACATGCTTTCAACTGATAAATAGCTTCCTAGAACTAGGAATTGAGATTTTTTTCTTGTTACTGTCGCAACCGAAATCGCGATGGGACGACCAAAAAATATAAAGATTGTGAATCAACGGAGTCGCCACCAATGTTTATTTAATTTGGGAAAACATTAGAAAAACCCTTTTAATAGGAAGACTGGTCTTTCAGAAAATAAGTTCGGATTCTAGAGTCGATTACATGGTAGAGAAGGTGTTAAGTACTACACCACTTGATTCCAAAACGTACCTTAAGTTAGTTGTGCAAATTTTAATAATCTTAAATTTATTTATTTTACACTTTTTTTAAAAGACTTTGTAACTATTTTTTTATTTATTTTTTTTTTAAAAAAAACAAACATTATGAAAATTAAATTTGTCTTGACAGAATAGAGATTCTGCTCCTACGTATCCTCAGGTGTAATGAGGAACTCAAAGTTACGTAGTTCTATAGAAAATCATTGTGGGTTGGTTATTTTTAATTTTTAATTTTTAATTTTTAATTTTTATACAAAAACTTTTATTTTAGAAAGACGAATCATCAAGCTGTCACAACTCAGATGATTCTAAAAAGGTTACGGAATTAACAAGCTGTCGCAACTCAGCTAATTCCATTTTATTGATTGATTTTCTTTGTTTAAATATTTGAATCATCAAGTTGTCACAACTCAGATGATTATAAAAGGTTACGAAATTAACAAGCTGTCGCAACTCAGCTAATTCCATTTTATTGATTGATTTTTTTGTTTAAATATTTGAATTATCAAGTTGTCACAACTCAGATGATTATAAAAGATATAGAATTAACAAGCTGTCGCAACTCAGCTAATTCCATTTTATCGATTGATTTTTTTTGTTTAAATATTTAAATCATCAAGTTGTCACAATTCAGATGATTATAAAAGTTTGAATTAACAGTTTGTCAACTCAAATTAATTCCATTTTATTGATCTTAACACGGTTCAATTATTTTATTATTATTATTATTATTATTATTATTATTATTATTATTATTATTATTTAGATTGTAAGATCAACAACTAAAAAAACAATATTAACACAATTAACATAAACATCTTTGATAAATAAAATAAACATAAACATAATAGGATAAACAAAACCTTAATACAATCAATAATAATTTTGTTATCAACAGATAATTTTGTTTGTTTATTTTTTGTTATCAATAGATAAATTAAACTTTTAAAAAAAAATAAAAAATAAAAAAAAGAGAGGCATTTAAACCAAAAGCAAACTTATGGGATTTAAAAAAAAACAAAAAGCAAACCCAATATAGCTTACAAGAAGGATGAAACAAAAAGGGGGGGTCTCCTTTTTTATATCTGCAGAGAGACCAGGGGAGAAAGATGAGGGTTGCGGTTTCGTGCGGCGGCTCCGGCGGACGGAGAGCCCGGGCTTGGCTCGTCTTCGGTTGACGGTGGCTTCGTGGTGGTGGCGGTTCGAACGATTGGAGCTTGGATCTGTGGGTTCCGGCGAATGGAGCGGCAGTGTGGGTCACAGGCCGACGGCGGGTCGAACTCAGTGCTGGTCTTCACGGGTCACGGGGCCTGGGACAGTACCGACGGGCTTGGTGGGCAGCTCACGGCTGGGCTTCGAGCTGCCGCAACTTACAGCTGCTCACGGTGGGGTTATGGGTGAAGGTGGGTTATGGAGGTGAGTTTAAGTTTGATGAATGGTGGAGGCTTGGGTGAGATTGGTGATGGAAATGAGTTGAAGTTTGTGGGTGGTTATGGAGGTGGAAGCTTGGGTGGTTGGTTAAAGGTAAGGTCTTGAGTTGATTCGGTTGGGGTGTGTTGGTGATGATGAAGGTAGAAGCTTAGTGGTGGTGGTTTGATAGGTGGTGAAAGGTGGTTTGTTTGAGGTTGAAAGTGATGGGTTGCTTCTTGGTGGTGAGGAGGAACCAAGTCAGAGGGTGAAATAGCATGAGAATGATGAATCCCCCTGCTGAGGAAGAATCAAAGAGATAAAAAGAAAGCTCCCCTCCTGTTCTACGTGAGTGGAGAGAAAAAACAAAAACAAAGGCTTGAAAGTATGTGTGTCTTTGAGTGAGTGAGGGAGTTGGTTAGGATCGTAATGGGGAGAGGGATGTCGATACGTGAGGTGAGTGTGTCGCATAATAAAGCCAAAAGGAAATTGGGAGCAAATGAGGCTTGTCTCCTCTGCCAGTGTAGTGTAGATAGTGGCACTGTGTGTGTTGCAGTGTATGGCCAAGAAAGGAAAAGAAATGTAGACCTAGAAAAACAAAATGGTTTCCTTCCAAAGATAGAAGAACAACCAGCTTGTACGTTTTTTTTTATTTTATTCTTTTTTTATTTTTTTATTATTTTTTTTGGGCTGTAATTGAATTTTCTGCTTTTTTTTTGCATAAATAAAAAGAAAAAGCAACAATCTAAATAAGATAAAAAAAAACTTGAAAAGAAAAGGTTTAAAACATTACAATTAAGAATTATTTGATACAATTATTAATCCTTAATCAAGAAGCAAAATAAAAGTTTTATAGACAAAATTGAGTATCAACAGTTACTTACGTGGTTTGCAAATGCTTTCTTGCATCTTTGAGCTCCTAATATTAATTGTAGAGGCCTATTAACTGCTGTGTTGAAGCTTGCTTACCACGTAAACCATCCCTTGTAAAGATAGATACTCGGAAAGGAGACTGTTAATGCTATATGATTTCTTGAGGAAAAATACTTTCTAAATAAAATCTCTTCTATTTAACTCTACATTTCTAGGGTGCATGTTCTTTAAGTGCCATACGTTTTTATTATTTTAGTTTATGATCAGCTTTTGAGTTATAACACTTCTTTCTAGCATGCATGTTTCCTAACTGCCTATTTCTTATCACAATATCCTATCTGTAATGGAGATAGGATAAAACAAGTATACTCAAACTCGTATGCGAATAGTTGCCTCTTCAATAAAGATTAGCATTTCTCTTTCAATATCTTCTACATATATATTCCGGGGGCGATAAAACACCCTCTTCCTGGAAATTCTTATGGCCGCCACAACAACAATTCATCTTCTTCGCTAACCACGAATTCCACCACCTCTTTTGAATCTTCCATCGCACATCTCCATCCTTAATTCCATGCATATTTCTTACATCCAAAACGGTGTAGGTGAAACTCTAGATTTTCACTAACTATCTCCTTCGGTGATCCTTGCTCATCCGAAACTATGTAGGGTGCCATTATTTGGATGTTTAAAAATAAAATAAAATGGAATGGAATAGGAGTAACTCTATTTCATTCCATACCTCACTAACTCCCATTTTCTTCCCTCCCAAAATGGGGATAAATAATGGAATGGGATGGAACAATTTATAAAATTATTCATCTTTATTTTAAAGTTTAATGTGTTTGAAATAAGGATAATATAGAGAAAAAAAAAACCTATGATTCTTACTATTCTATCATCAAATTGTTAGATTAAATGTTTCATGTGATGAGCTTGTAACTTATCTTATTAGTTTAATAAGTAATTAAATTAAGTTAATAGGTTAAACTCTTATTGAGTAAAAGAGAAATGATAGTTTTGTAATTATAGTAATTGTCAACTTGATGGAAGTTAGCAATATTTAAAAAACATGTTATGTGCAAAACTTAAGGTATGTTCTTAGCCGTCAAGATTTTTTCTTCTTTCATCATCAGTAAAGTAGAAGAAATATAAAAGAAAAGGTAAAGGAATAGAAATTGAGTTTTGAGATATCTCTAACACTCTTGAAATACAATCTACTAATTATTCATGGATAAAGATTATTATTTTCTTACACTCTTGTTTGTGAGAATCATGAATTATAAGATCTTTATGTTTGAATGGTAGTTTTTTATATTAAGATTCTTAAAAAACTTACAAACTAACATAAATATCTAAACAATGATACAAAAACTTTTTTTCATTCCATTCTTTTTCATTCTATATCATTCCATTATATACCATTCTTTTCCACTCACTATAAAATATCCAAACAAAGTCTAAAGGTATCAATGTCTTGTTAAAGAATCCAAAGAAATAAAGAGAAATACAAAAGTATTTGTAAAGAAGAGGTTAAGAATTTATGAACACTGCATAATGTAATTGAATACCAAAAAATAATTTAACTTAAATACAAAGAGACTATATATAGGCTAAATAGAGAAAGAAAAATAGTATTATACCCTTAATAAATAATAAAACAAAATAACTCAATATTTCTTAATATATCCTCTCAAACTCATGATGCGGCAGCTACAAGTATCGAGAGTTTGCCAACTAGAAAACGAAAACGGGAAACAGAATGCGACTTCGTAAAGAAATCTGCAATATGCAAAGAAGAAGAGACAAAGGGCAAGGTAATGGTGCCATGCTTGAGATGATGATGAGTAAGGTGATAATCGATCTCAATGTGCTTAGTTCGTTCATGAAAAATTGAGTTGTGAGCAATCTGAATAGAACTCTTGTTGTCACAATACATAGGAGTGGGATGAGAAAAAGAAACTCCCATATCTGCAAGTAACCAACGTAACCAAACAATCTCTTTGGTAGTAGATGTCATAGCACGATATTATGCTTCGGTTGAAGATTGAGAAACAATATATTGTTTCTTGCTCTTCCAAAAAATAAGAGAGTCACCCAAAAAGATACAGAAACTAGTAACAAACTTGTGATTTGTGGGATCACTGCCATGATCAGCATCAGAGTATGCACGCAGCTCCAAGGAAGAGGTGGATGGAAGTAAAAGACTCTGAAAGACTGTACCCTGAAGATACTGCAAAATACGAAGAACAACTACCCAATGAACTGTAGTAGGAGAAGCAACAAACTGACTAACAACATGAACAATATATGCAATATCTAGATGAGTAATAGTAAGGTATACCAAGTTCCCAACAATAGTATGGTATAAAGTAGGATTTGACAAAGGTAAGCCATCAGAAGAAGAATACTTTGGGTTAACCTCAATGGGAGTATCAACAGTCTTATTATCAGTAAGTCTAACTCGCTAAAGAATATCTGTAACATATTTCGATTGAGATAGAAGATAACCTCTGGGTGAGTAGGCTACCTCAATACCCAAGAAATATTGTAGAGAACCCAAATCCTTCATTTCAAACTATCGAGCTAACTCTGTCTTCAAAACTGAAATATCATCAATATCATCACCAGTAATAATCATGTCATTAACATATAAAGACAAAATGATACAACCTGCATCAGTACACTTAACAAAAAGAGTAGAATCATAACTACTAGAAGTAAATCTAAGAGAAGAGTTCACAACAGAAAATTTCTCAAACCAAGCACGAGGTGCTTGTTTGAGACCATATAACGCTTTCTTGAGCTTGTAAACATACCCAGAATCATGTGAAACATAAGGAGGGGGCGTCATATAAACGTCTTCTTAAAGATCTCCATTCAAGAAGGCATTTCTAACATCGATCAAGTTAAGAGATATGCTAGTGACGAACCGAAGCTACTGCAATAAGAGTACGAATAGTAGTCATTTTTGCAACATGAGCAAATGTCTCCTCATAATCCATACCATCTTGTTGAGAGTAGCCTTTTGCAACCAACCTAGCTTTGTATCGCTCAAAAGATCCATCAAAATTAGTCTTGATCTTATACACCCAACGACAACCAACAACACTCTTATCAAGAGGTAGTTTTACCAATTCCCAAGTACCTGTCTTATGCAAAGTAGAAAGTTCCTCATCCATAACTTGCTACCAAAGACGATCAAGAATAGTCTATTTATAGGAAAAGGGCTCAGAAAGACAATGAATAGAAGCTAAAAAGGAAGAAAAAGATGAAAAATAACAAGAATAAGCAAAATCTAGTAATTGTGTAGACTTATGAATGTGTTTGGATTGACGTAGAAATGGATCCACAATCTCAAACAGAGCTTAAGAGACCATAGGAGAAGAATGAGCTTCAGGTGTACAGGAAAGTAAAGTGTCAGTACCTGCAGAAGGGGTATTTGAAGTACTAGGAACCTGAGATGACAAACTATCAGAATCCTTAAAAAAAGGATCTATACGAATAAGGCCAGATCTAGTCAAGCTATGAGTAGTGGATGGAATAGAAAAGAAAGGTATATGCTCGAGAAAAACATGACGAGACACATAAAGTTTTTGAGTTATTGGATCAAAATAACGATATCATTTTTTACCTTCACCATAACCAAGAAAGACACAAATAGCAGATTGAGAGGACAACTTGCTGTGTTCTACATGAGGAAGAAGAACGAAACAAGTACAACCAAAAACTCTAAAGAAAGAATAATCAGGAGCATACCTATACAATTTTTCAAATCAAAAGGAGACAAACCTGAAATATGAGAAGATGAAATTTTATTAATTAAACTTACAGCAGTAAGAACAGCTTCATCCCAAAACACACTAGGAACAGAAGTAGACAATAAGAGAGAACGAGCAGTTTCAACAATGTGCCTATATTTTTTTTCAGCAACACTATTTTGCTCAGGAGTATTGTACACGAAGTTTGGTGAATAGTTTCATCTAAGGCAAGCAACTCAAAATTTATTAGAAGTGTATTCACCACCAAAATCACACCTAAAACATTTGATAACAACAGAATGTTGAGTTTTGACAAGAGTCTGAATGGCTGTATATATCTCAAAAAATTCAGAATGGTGTTTCTTTAAATAAACCCAATAATAATGAGTATGATCATCAATAAAAGAAACATAATATCGAGACCCTCCTTTTATGGCAACAAGAGAAGGTTTCCATACATCAGAATGAATCAAATCAAATGGAGAAGAAGAAATAGAAATACTTCGATTAAACGGTAAAGCTGAAAATTTTGCCAATTTACATTCACTACAATCAGAAATATCATAAGTTTGTAAATTTCCTAAAGCCCCTGTGAATGCCAAAAATCTTAAACGAGAAGGCAAAACATGACCTAAACGAGAATGTCATAAGTAAAAACTAGAAGAAAAATGACTCAAATGAAAAAAAGACAAATTAACATTAGTAGCAGCAACAACAACTGGCACTTTTAACTCATCCAAAATATATAATCCCCCATTCCTACGGCCTGTCCCAATTAGCTTCTGAGACTGCAGATCCTGCACATAACAAGAAGAAGAGGAAAAAGTGACTAAATTACAAGCATCACATAACTAACTAACAGAAAAAAGATTTAATTTAAGTTTCGGAATATGATAAACGTTAAGGAGAGACATATGAGGTGTAACAACAGAACCAACACCTACTAAAGGCATAGGAGTGTCATTAGCAGTCATGACAGGAATAGAAGATGAGTAAATAGAGAAGCAAAATATGAAGAATCTGGAGACATATAATATGAAGCACTGGAATCCAAGACCCATACAGAATGTGACATACCTGAAGAATTGTGAGGCAATTGACTTACGGAAGAGGCAGACATAACTTGTGGTTGCATGGAGAGAAACTTCTGAAATTGCTTGGCCAGAGTACTAGGATCAGTGAAAGGACCTGGTAAAACAACTGCCACAATATTAGACTCTGGTGGTTTGTAACCTTGAGGTGGTCTATAAGCATTAGATTGTGGTTGGTTTCTAGGCTTCTAAGCTTGAGATTGTTGTTGCGATTGATTCTGCTTTCTCAACAACTTAGGATACTGAGCCTTCTAATGACCATTTTTGCTTACAGAAACTGCACTCATCAATGGCAACCCTTGTATAAGGCTTATTCTGATTGCTAGATAGTGGCTTAGAAGGTACAACTAACACAGAAGGATTAGAAGTAGAAAGAATTCCCTTTTCAGAAGAAGACTTAAGATGCATTTCTTCAGCCAATAACTCACTGACAACTGAGTCAACAAAAGGAAGTGGAGAACAATACTTCTAAGTCCTTCAAAATCACTGTAAATTGCCATTAAAAACTGTACCAATCGTTGCTGCTCTCTACGAGCAATATAGGCACCACATGCCTTTAACTCTGCTAATTCTGTAAAAGCCAATTCATCCCAAAGATCTGTCATAGCAGAATAAAACTCTTGAATACTCATATTCTTCTGCTGAAGAGCTCGTATGTCATTCTCCAATTGATACTGCTTTGCAAATTTTGATTGAGTGAATAACCTCTACAGATGATCCCAAACCTCCTTTGTTATCTCATACTTCGACAACTGTATACCTATGAAATGTTCAACAGAATTGTTAATTCAAGTAATAATTTTTGCATTATCTATTTCCCAGGTATCTATCAAAGCAGTATACCCTTCATCAGTAGTCTTAGGTTTCACAGTAGGTCCACTAATATATCTCTACATCTTTTTACCCTTAAGAAAATTTCTCATCACATAACTCCAATACGAATAATTCTTTCCATCTAACCTCACACTCACAAACTGAAGCGAATCGTCTCTTTCAGTAGCCATAATCAAAAAATAAAGGAAGCCAAAAGAAAATACCAAATTGCAGACACTGAGTGAAGAACGAAAAACCAGATTGCAGAAATACCCTCACGAAATTGTACGGTATGGTCACGGCTACACCATAAAAATCGAAATTGTACGATATGGAAACGCCCACGCTGTCAAAGTTGGATCCACGAAAGCTGTGTTTGAGACTATGCTTCGTCTCATGGCTTTATCTGATACCATGTTAAAGAATCTAAAGAAATAAAGAGAAATACAAAAGTATTTGTAAAGAGGAAGTTAGGAATTCATGAATACTGCATAATGTAATTGAATACCAAAAGATAATTTAACCTAAATACGAAGAGACTATATATAGGTTAAACAGGGAAAGAAAAATAGAATTCTACCCTTAATAAATAATAAAACAAAATAACCTAATATTTCTTAACTTGTCTTTCATCTTGTTGATGGCATGGCACTCCACTGCCCCTTTTCAAATTCACGGTGACAATGTCTTTCATCTTGTTGATGACACTCCTGCCTTTCAATTTTGGCAGCAGGAGGACTTTGTTGCTCTCTCTTGTAGACTGTAGTCAATCAATCATCTCATCTCACACTTACCGCTCACTCTGTTGTGCAGTAACTGACAAATTGTTTAAAGGATCAAAACGCACATGCTTGTTTGCTTCAACTCAAATGTGAGTTCCATTCTATGCATATTGGAGATCCATCTGTTGATATATCTATCTGCTCGATTGTCTTTCTTCAGTGCTCCATTGCCTACATTTGTGGAGCTGCGTTGCGTACTGCCCTTAATTTGTAGGATGAACACTTAGGTCGATTGCAGAAAAGCCCTATCAACAATCCTGAAACCTACTATATTGGTTGCACAACCACGTTAACGCTTCAAAGCTTCCTCTAATGAGTAATGACAATACCAACTATGCTTTCTTAGCTTATCAATTTCTTGAACCATCTGACACCATATGGTATTCCTGACATTGGTGCATCCACCCACATGACATCCACAGCAGGTTATATCCTATCCTGTTCTCATATTGTGGCACAAACACAGTTTGGGACCTTGGGGTGGATAATGGCTCCTATTACACATATTAGTACCTCTTCTATGTGTATAACACCTTCCACATTCAAATTAATTATACTCATGTTTCATATTGATAATAAGCACTTATTAAGATAAATTTGAGTTTTCATAGTAGAGATTGACTAATTAATTTGTCATGTGAAAATCTTTTAATCAAGAATGCTATGAAGAGCAATAAATAAAAATGCCATTAGGGCATTACAGGTTTGGGTAAACCCACATTCAGTTTGCTAAGGCAGTTACACTATGTCGTTTTAATTCTCTTCAATACAGGATAACCATTAATTTCCTTCTCCTCCAATTTATAGCACACTAGGAAATATATAAATTTGACTTATCCATCTTTACTGTTATAAAGGAAGTTAAACACCGTTCATGGCTAGCTCTTTCACATTTTGTATTTAAAATATATATCTTTTACAACTATTCACATTTACTTTCTTCACTTCTTTAAGCAGTTTTTCCAGTTTCTACAAGAACTTAAAATTCTCATTCATTTATACAGTCTCTCCTTCACTTCTCATAACAATAACATAGTAATTATTCAAACTTTTATTAGTTGAAGTTAAAATTAGATAAGATATATAATTTGCATACAGGATTAAAAAGCTTAATTATAAAAACACTCAGAATGTAAACTTAATTTATTGATCAATATAAGATTAGGATATCGTAATAACGAACAAGAATGAATTCATGTAAAGAAACACATTATATTAATGCCACAAACAAAGAAAAGAAAATTCACTACAAAAGAACAATGACTCTCCAAAACTTCTAAATCCTTTAACTAGAATTCGTGGACTTATTTTATTTTTATTTTTTTTCAATATCAAATGCCGATTTTATTAATTATAAGGCATCAGCAACCAGTAAATCAAAGAGAAAACCAGGTTGTTCCTTATTCACTAATAACCTGAAGACATTAATTTACCAAAGTGAGCAAGCCTATCTGCTGGCTGATGCATGATCTCTCAAAATATCTGATCTTCATCATCCAATAAGTCAATCTTGTGGCGTTGGTTGAACAAATCATCATCTTGCATTTCCTATAGAACAATTCAAATTAAAACACCAATCTATATAAAGTAATGATATTTGTCCATTTTTTTTTACATTACTTTGTTTTTAGTAATAAAACACCAATCTATATAAAGTAATGATATTTGTCCATTTTTTTTACATTACTTTGTTTTTAGTAATAAAATAAAAAAATATATACAATACAACATCTTCTTTCTACCTTCTATTTCTTAAAAAAGCAAAATGTAAAATTAATGTAAAGGAATCATTTCCCATCTATATAATATATAAGGATTAGGATCAGGTGCAATATTCACAAAAGAACTGCACCTCCTATAATTTCATCTCTGATGGTTGAAAAAAAAATTGTGTTAATTTTTAATATTTTATCATTGAAAATAAAAAAAATTAATGGCTTAGATCCCATCTAGTTTCAAAGAAATTGCAGGTGATCGTGATCCATATATATACATAAAACTTGATCGTATATACTAACTTATCATATGCCCCAATCTAAAGAATATATAGAATATAAAGATATAATTTGATATTGTGTGAGTCAGAGTGTGTGTAGTTAGTTACCAATACCATATCAGAGAACCAGTTCTGGCATGTCTCCCCCATTGGCAATGAAATGGAAAAGATAGAAAATATAGGGACTTGGTTGTGTTGAGTATGGATTGGGTTTTAGGCAGAGGGAAGAAGAATGATGTATGATAAATGGAAATGGAGGAAGACAGAAAACAAAAGAACTCGTTGAACATGCAACTTTTATTTCCACCGTTAGATTTCAATTGATTTCACGCGTTGTGCATATCTTCGGGAAATCATGAAGGGCCAAGACCACAATGGTGGACCAGGGACATTGCCTACCATCCCTTTCTAAGCTTTGACTCGTTCATCTTGCCTTTTATTTTGCTCTCTAGTTAATATGGTGTGATTTTTGTTTAGTTGAATGGGTAGATGCAGTTTTGATGTTGAACTTGCCAAAGAAATTTGAAAATTTTGATTTAGAATTTTAATCCTATTGTCAGTACAAGTGAAGAACTAGCATGCTTGATTTTGGATTGAATGGGCAATGAAGAACTATGCATGGATTATCTTGGTTTAGTGTTGTTTTGGTCATTTCATTTCTTGATGTGATGCACTGTGTGCATGCTTTTGTATCACTAGTTCTCCTTTCTAGTGTGTGTTTACTTATCTCAGATTTTGATGGGAATGTATGCCTAGAGAAAGATTATGCCTTGTATGTGCAGGGGCTACAATTACCTGTTGAGTTGTTTTGATTCCCGCTTGGGGTGAAATACTAGACATTGCACAATCAAAAAAGTGATAAGGATATTTTTTAGACCAGTTGAGCCTTTCCTACCTTAACATCAATTCTTCCCTAGGTACTTTTTGAAGCCTTGTATGTGTGTGTTTGGCCTTATTTTTCCTTCTTGACCGACATTTTTCCATCCCTTCACCATTTCTTGTGTGAAAAATATTTTATCCCTTCCACATGTCCTTTTGTTGAATGCATGGTTAAGCATTTTTTTTTTTATTTGAGCTGAATATTATGCATGATATCAAGGAAGAAGGGAACAATCAGGAGTCAAGCCTTGGAAGCAAAGAAAAATGTGGAAAGTTACAAAAAGATGAAGCAAAAAAAGTTTATACAAAAAGTTTGAAAAAAAAAGTATAGAAAAAGGAAAAGTATAGAAAACAAAAAGAAAATTGCATGTATAGAAGAAAATGTGAAAAGTTGTACAAAAAATAAAATGAGTAAAGGGGCCGATTATTTATGTTGGACCATATTTTTGCACTTTGATCATTTGTTTATGGCTTGAATAATTTGAATTGTTTAATTGTGTATTCAACTTTTGATGTAATTTCCTTCCCCTTCTTTCTTTACCCTCACACATGGCCTCACATCACAAATTTATAAGACCCTCTTGATTTTTGGTCACGCTTTATTTACATTAGTGGAGAGAGGAATAAGGACCAATCATAGAGGATATGAATTTGAAATATATGTGCATGATCATAATCCAATTTGGGGGTGTTGACCTTGATTTTGAAGAGATTTTGCATTCATATATTAGAGGGAGTTTGGTATACATTTGAGTGCATTGGCATGCACTGTTTTGAGTTTGGAATGTCAATTGTAATGTTTTGCCTTTGGTATAACATGTTTTTAAGGCATTGCATGATGTCCATTTGCTAGTATTGCCATGTTCAAAAGCTTGTAACCTTTTGAAAAATTTATGGGTTGTTTGTTTGGTTGCTTTGTCCTTTTCTTTATTTTGCTCGAGGACAACCAAAATATTAGGCCTGGAGGTGTGATAATTGTATGAAAGTGGAGTTATTCTAGCCTATTTTACATGAATATATGTACGCTAGTCCCATTGTTTCTTGTTTTTTTTCATGAAATTGAGTCTAAGTCCATGCACTCTATAGTCATTTGATTTTAGCTTAGTTTCACCTTGTTAAGGACATTTCAATGTGCTTAATTGATTCAATTATGATTTGTTATCTTGGACTTATTATTTGATATTGTTTTGTAGGTTTTGGAAGTCAAGGAATATCTTGGAATGGAGCTATAAAGGAAGAAGCATTAAGAATGAAGCACTCAAGGATTTGAAGAAAGCATCAAAAGAGCAAAGATTTGAGTCAAAAGTCCACGCCTAGGCGTAGTTGTCACAGTTGATAAATAAATTTTGAGGTTGAGAGAACCATGCATATGCCTGATTCAACCACACAAATGCGTGGTTTAAGTTGACTTTGCTAAAGGTGTTCCACGCATATGCGTGGTTTACACTTGATGGTATTTAAGCCATTTTGTGTTATTTTTGAAGGACTTTTTCATTTTTCATCAGTTTTTAACCATTCAGACACATTCTTCTTGTTGGATTTTGGGAGATTCGAACCTTAAGGAGTCCAAGTCATAATTTTAAGTCTTCTTCCTTCGTGATGGCTTCTATGGTTTTTCTTTCCCTTTTCTCTTTTTATTTCTCTTTTTTCATGAGCAGCTAAATCTCTCAATGCTAAGGAGAGATGTTACTTGTTTTGGATGTTAAGGTAATGGGTTCTTGTTTAATCTAAGTTTTCTTTCATCTATTTGAGTATTCTTCTATGATTATAATGCTTTTATGACTTGATCAATCATAAATTGTTTTGATAGGTATGTTGAGGATTAGAAAATTCCTGTATACTATATGTTTATTGTGATGAATGTCATGATCTAGCAATAATCTAGGAATAGATTTTGTGATTGTGTGATTCCTTTGGAAATCTCATGCTTAATCATCCTTTTAATGCTTGGGTTAACTATGGAATTGACTGAATCTAAGTAATTAAAAGAGGGTTAATTCACTGAAAAAATTAAGTTTTGACTAATTAAGTATCTCTCTTTCATCAATTGATGGAATTGAACTAATTTAAGTAAGAACTTATGAAATCAACGGAAGGATAAAATGAAATCAACCCCTAATACTTCTCTCATTAGTGTTCCATCACAAATTTTCATTCTATAAACTCTACCAAAAAGACATTGTTATTTGTTAATTTCCTTGCCCTATCTGATTTACTTGCTCATCATTTCATTGTGTAGTTTAAATACTGTTTAATTGGTAAATTTGGTACTTAGCAACTTTTCAATCCCTTAGAAAACGATGTTCTCAATATTATATTACTTGTGTGATTCGATATACTTGCCGATAACCAACACCTAGTTCGACATGAGAGAAACCAACACAAATTTTTTTTTAAACATGAGCGCAATTGATTCAAGAGCTCAAATGAAAAATAATTTTTTTTTATGCTGACACAAGTAGTTTATAGACTGATTCGCTATATTTGGATAATCTTTCCTTGAGTTCATATTGTATTGCAAGTAATAAAAAAAGTATTCATGCTTTACTTTTCATCATCATCATTCTCTAAATCATAATTTCACTTTTGTCCAAATTTCCTTGAGAATAATTTTTTTTCCTACTATTTTAAAATTGTTGCTCGACTACAAGTAGACATATGTTTCCTGTGTTACCTGGAAGGGCAATGGTCTTGGAGTTGCCCCCTCAACTATCGTAGTTCTAATAATGTTGAGCACACAATATTACGTGAATATTTCTCTCCATAATACTCTAGTACAATGTCATTGTAATTAGTGTCGTCATTATTTTAAAAAAAAAATTATTTGTTTTTAGTTTTTTTCTTATTCCCTAGATTCTCTATTAAGGGGCTTCTATTCGTTAGAAAATTTATTTAATAAACTCGTATAAATTTATTATTATAATCCACAATACTTTTCTCCTTTCTTTTTTAGATCTTTACCTAGTGTTTTTCTTATCGTCATAAGAGGTATAACCGTTTTTACTATGCAAACTTTTGATCATATCAACCACTTGAAAATGTTATTATTAGAGTCATCATCCTAATTGTCAATGGAAGACGAAAAATGAGTAGAGCAACCAAATCTCATATTGCTCAAAGTCACTAATATAGTGATTCCGACAGAAAATTCGCTAGAAAAAAGTTCTGGTAGCCAACATTTGCCACTGCATATGTTTGTTGGAAAACGTCGTGCTCTGACAAGTTGTGGTTTTTTTTCTGGTTGCCATATTTGTCGGTATTTTTGGAGGATTGATAGATTTTTGTTTTCGTCCGACATTTTTAGGAACAGACCCGTATCCACCGAAAATTCAAATTTCAGGCGGATTTGGAGAAATTTTTTTATGGATATAGATGACGGTAATCTCTGAATTTCTTGCAGTGTGGGTGAGGAAGAGAGAGAAGATGGAGATCACAACAAAGATGTAAAAGAAGGAAGATGGGTTTGCCATAGTTGATTTTGGTTGAGGATTTTTGTTAATTTTAAAAAATATAATTATTTTTTAAAAGGATGAGGTGAATTCATTAAATGAGGTGAATTCAACTCTACCATCCATTATTTTTAAAGGTTAAGATTTGTGGATTTTACTTTCTATACACTACAAGAAATTCACCAATTAGTGATTAAAAATTCCATAGTGAGAGATTAACGAAGGAATACTCTGTAACACCCCACACGTCGCTAAATTAGCTATGAAATATTTTCAAAGTTAATTCATAGCTAACTCATTACAACAAGGAAAGTCCCATAGCTATTTCTCGTTAATGCATAGTTACAATGTATATATTAAAACAATTTTTTTATTCCCTCGTAAATTAGCTATGAAAAATAAAAATAATAAAAATAATGTGTATATTTCAGACCAGATAATAAATAAAATGCATGAAATGATTGAGATTTTTTCCTTTGACAATACTTAACTATTCCCAATCCCACATCTCTCTTGGTAATTGATGAACTTCCAAAAACTCATGTTTTTGTGGTTCAAAATCTTGATTTTCATCATCTTCTAAACCTTTTTTTTATTGAACTTTGTTCGTCGTTTTTATCATGTTTTTATTATTTTAATACGTTGTTCTTTTTACATATTTTAATACGTTGTTCTGGTGTTGAGCGCCCAACTTCTCATCGATTAAGCGCCCAAGCATTGCTGCGCAGTTAATCGCCCTATTTCTGACCGATTAATCGGTCAAGCACAGAGAAGATTTCACAACGCGATTAAGCGGTCAAAAACTGAGTGCTTAAGTGCCCAATACGTTTAATGATGCGTTTTGAAGCCTATAAATAGAGAAGTAAGGTTTGTGGGCAGATATCTTGGACAGTTTTCAGCAGCCATCAAAGAGAGAAACGACGACACAAATCCTAGTTCGGTGTGGACGCATTCAAGAGTAAAAATTAGGAATTTTCTTCTTCTTTTCCACTTGTCTTCTATGGAGTTTGTCAATTTCTTCTCTCTATTTTGTTCTTTATCCATGTGTAACTAATTTTTCTTCGTTATGGGGATGATAGATCTTGTTCTTGGATTATGTAAACTCGATTTTGTATTTAATTTAAGTTTCTATTTTATGATTTATGTGTTTATCTCTACTCTTAATACTTTTCTAAACTTGATAACTTTGGGAATGATTTTTGAGTTTATGTATGATTTAAAAAATGTTGCATAAATTTAGAACACGTGATAAACACTATAATTTCTACAATCGCTAGGAATAAACGTTGTAGGTTGTGTGATCTTTCTTTTAATTCCCTCGTCTTTAATAAAGTCTTCTCTATTTGTGGTTAGACTAAGGGATTTGTTAATTCTAAATAGTGTGAAGGTAATTAATATACCAAGAAATTTGATATTGATTAAATTTGGAAATTGATCTTAAATCATGAATTAGAGCTTAATCAAATTACTATTTTAATTTTCATCAGAAGAGTTCAAGTGAAGTATGAATCCTAACACTTTCTTATCATTGTTTCAAATCTTTGTTTAATTGCTTTGATTTACATTATTTAATTTTAATTATTTTCTTGCTATTAATTGCTTTTAATTTTACTTTTATCAATTTTAATTTTTTAATAGTTTAAATAGTATTAAATTAACAAAATTAATAATTGATAATATAATCATCGTAGGATAATATTTTTTTTATTACTTTATTATTTTTATGATTTAATGCACTTGTTAATTTTCACAACAATAACCTTTGCATTACCATTTTCATGAGAAGGAAACATGGATATGGAGGAATAATCAAAATCAGCACCATATATTGACCCCAAAGAGAACACAGAAAAAGGTTGCATTATTTAGGCGGAGTCACAATTCCCACAAAGCCAAGAAACTTGCAAAGAAGAGAAAGAAACTTACACAGATTTGTGAAAAAAATTTACATGCTTGTGGAGCCATATAAATCTTAACCATTGATTTCTAAAAGATAAAAGAGAGAGAAAGAGAATATAAAAAAAAAATAGATCGCTGAGATGCTCCATAAAAAAGAAATTTCATGGTGCGAAAGAATTGTTCTGTGCGATTTGCCTAGCTCTAAAGTACGAAAATGATGAAGATATCATTGTATCACACTTTCTTTGTCTCTTATTATCGAGATTTTCTCACCTACTTTCTCTCTTGAAAAAAAAAGATGATTTTACATTTTTTAATATAAATATTATATATATTTTTTAAAAGTATATGATTGAGAAAGAAAAAATAAAAAAATAAAATAAATAATATTAAATAAAATATAAAAATATATATATATACTATTTATAATAAAAATATCAAAATTATTTTCTCTTTCTTTTCCAAAATCCAAAGTAAAAAGAGGAGGGCATAGCTACTGTTGCCTCTCCATGCAAGCAAGGCCAAGTCTCTTGGTTCAAAGAATGAGCACTCTGCAAAATACAAAAAAGTTCGGGTGCTTTTTCGCCATCATCTTAGAAAAAAAAATATTAAGAACATATTTTTTATTATATTTTTTAATATATTTTTTGTTAAATTACATCATATATTAAAATATATATTTAATTTTAATTAGTATAAAATTAATTTAATTAATGTATAATTAAATTTAAATTTATGTTTTAGTGTATTATATAACTCAATAAAAAAATATATTAACAAAAATGTAATAAAAAATACATTTCTAATACTTCTCCCTTAAGAAAACCCACCTTCTCTTTCTCCTAAACGCGCGCACATCTTACGGTGTTGTAGACCGACATTATTTATAATTCACATGGTGTTGTAGACCGACATTATTTATAATTCACATTGAGAATGTTTATTGAAAAAATAATGTTTTATAAATTATATTTATATATTTATAAAAACATGATAAAACTTTGTTAATAAGTATATTAAAGATACTTATTAAAGATATGAAATAAAAAATTTTAAATAAAAAAATTATTAACAAGTGTTTAAAGAAAATAAAAATAAAAATTTTTAGATAAAAATAAGATATTAAATGTTATAAAAATTAAATTTTTATTATTATTTATCTTGTTTTTATCTAAGTTTTTATTTTAATTTCTTTAACAAGTGTCTTTAACAAAATTAATAAAAAAATAAAATATTTTCATTTTTTAGTGTATTAAATGTATTATTTTTATATAATATTTCTTATTTTAATATCTTTTGTTAGTATTATAAAAAATAATTTTTTTCTAATTTTTAATACATTAAATATATTACTTTTATAAAAGAAATTCTTTTTAAATGATTAAAAAGTATCTTCACGACACTCTTTAAAAAAATCCAAATTATATATATGAGTAAGCCACTAGCAAAAAAGCTACATTGGAAAATGTCTAAAACTAGTTGGGTGTGTGTAAGTGTGTGTGTGCGTGCGTGAGAGTGTGAGAGAGGAGAGAGTCATTATAGTTCTTTTGCATAGACTGTTGAGAAAAGCAAATTTTTAATTAGATTGACTTCTCTTCTGATTCAAGGTTCAACTAAGGACAAATGGGGATGAGGCCAGAGGGAGATAGTTAACCCAAGTTTGCTAAACTGCGCGCTTATATTTAGATTGTAGACCGAATCCAAAGCTTATAAGATCGTGAGTATTTGTTCAAGAAATGATCCCTGAGCAAGCAAGCAAGCGAGAATGCATGCTTTTTTAACAATCTGAAAGCTCGGTCTTCAAGTTTCCTCACGTGAAGTTCACGTGGCACTTATGCAAATAAGTAGGAAAAACCAATTATTATTTTTTTTAATTGAGTTATACAATTAATAAGTTTTTAAAGTTATAGTAAGTGACCACTGACTCAACTAACAAGATTGAATTGCGTTGATTTAAACGTGTGAGTATGATTTCTATTGGCAATCTTTCATTGGTTATTTATAAATATTACTATGTGCTATTGAATATTGATGATATTTGTGGCATGCCTCAACCTTAAAACCAAGTTGTCTCCTCTCCTCCTTAACTCGTTTTTAAGAAAACAAATTTCTTAAAATTACATATTTATTTGGAAATTAATCTCAACATATTAAACCTTTTAGTTAGGTTATTATAATATTGTTTGACTGGGGCCAAATCAGTTAAGAGTTTTGCTACTTTGTTTAATTGTCAAACATTCAGTGATTATTATATACCCTCATCATAGATATTTGAAGTCCATCAAATATAAACTACTAATTAATAAATGTCACAACTCACTGGAGTACCGATACTAAAAAAAATTAGGTAAAACAATAATTCTTATAACACAATTGCAAGAGCAGTGCTATATATCGCGAATTCAGATTGGTAAAATTATTACAAAGGCATCAAGACAAATATAAGTTGTGCAAGAAATGTAACAATTTTTATTTTAAAAAAATATTATTTCACAAAACACAAATTTCTATTTTTTTTTTCATACGTGTTTTGTGAAAATGTATTTGTAGAAAACAATATTTTCCCACAATGCATATTAATTATAGTTGTCGATATAATTAATACTGGTAAATATTATTTTAAAAAAAGTGAAAAAGCAATATTCTAATAAAATATGACGTGTAAATAAATTTTTTAAAAAAAAAAAACGAAAATGATATATATTTTTATATATATAAAGAATATAAAATATATATATATATGTCTAGCATTTGACTCAGCTCTCCTGAACGTCTTACAAATATGTGCTGTTTCCATTCCTGGCCCCCTCATTTACAGTCATTTAAATAAAGAAAAATAATGTTATTATATTTTTTATTATATTATTTTTTATCATTTTTAAATAATTGTAATTAAATAAAAAAATAATACAATTAATGGTATAAAAAAAAATATAAAAAAATCAAAATTATTAAATAAATTGCAACTATGAGCATGGGAGAATAATAAGACTAACAAAAAAAAAATATAAAAACTCATGATCGACAAATTTATGGCGAAAGCATGCCCCCCAATTGTATGGCGAAAGCATCTGAATTCAGAACCCTAGAAGTCCAACTTAAATCTCGCTGCATTGGCTGGCAATGCAGCTAGT
The DNA here is from genome assembly GCA_029884605.1 of Ormosia emarginata. Lineage (NCBI taxonomy): Eukaryota > Viridiplantae > Streptophyta > Magnoliopsida > Fabales > Fabaceae > Ormosia > Ormosia emarginata. Next base: position 26,944,107 of record JAQQTP010000075.1, read on the forward strand.
TCTCTCCTATCTAATCCATCAACTATGCATAATTACTTCTTGACATTAGAATGACCCCGGCCCTGACATCATTCATAACGCAATCAGATCTTCCTTCGCATCTGAGTATTTTGTGTACATGCAATTTGTGACAAAAGAATAGTATTATAGTGATATTATTATTTTATCGGAAAGTTCAGAGGTGACAATTAATTGTAAACTATTTAGAGTATATTATTTATTATTTATATATTTATATTTATACAGTCTAAGTAAATTCTGATTTATATGCATGATTTTATAAATAACATTGCTCTACAAATAAAATTGAGTAAAACCAGACATAATTGTATGTAAATTTCAGTAGCTAAATTGAAACGAGAAACTCAAATATGGCTAGATGAGGGCATAAGGCAAATTATAAACTATGGAAAGTTTGAACTTTTGAATATACAACAACAACCACACCAAATATATTGGTTCATTAGGTGGTTTGCCACTGTTTGAAAAAATTTAAGTGAAAATTTCCTACTTTAATCATACAAATCACTATTTTACAAATATAAAGTTATATAAATATAAATATTTTTATTTTTAACATAATTCATATATTTATATATATAAAAAGATAATTTATATGCTAAAATAAAAAATTCCCATTCAAAAATTAGTCTGATTATTCCCATGTTAATGTTCCTGCGCGATACCTGATAAAAAAAGAAAAATATTTGTACTATAAATCATATTGCAATGGCAGTCAAACAATCTTTTCCTCGATGACACCCTGACGCCGCTGTATCTCATCTCATCAATCATCATACACAGTCACTCCCCCTTCTTTCCCCCCAATTACCCCTTTGCTCCCTTTTCCCCCCTCGATAATAAAATTAACAAACGGGGCACTGTGGACATCTCATAAATCAAAGCCAGTAATTATTAATTACTGATACCCAAACTCTTTCATTTCCACAGTTGCCTTTTTCTTTCTCTTTCTTATTCTTTTTGTTCTTAATCATAAATAGCATATTTAGAAAAATCTTTCAGATTTTAATAGATAATTTACTCACGTATATTTAAATAAGGAAAGGGATAAAATAAGAATTTAATCTTATATTCATTACAAGTGAATAGAAATGATTGAATTGAATTAAATAAATGGTACAAAGATTATTTATATACTTATAGAAAATAATTGACTAATCAGTAATTACCTAACTAACTTTGTACAGCTGGTACAGTTGACATAACTAAACTTGAGTATCCTAATACCCCCCTCAAGCTGGAGAGTAGATGTCAAGTACTCTCAGCTTAGAAAGAAACCTGCTGAAAGGAGATAAATCCAAAGGTTTTGTAAAAAAATCTACAAGCTGATCATGAGATGAGACAGGAAGAAGTTGAAATAAATGTGCTTGAAACTTCTCACGCACTATATGACAATCGATGTCAATGTGCTTAGTGCGTTCATGAAAACTAGGATTGGAAGCTATATGTCGGACAGATTGACTATCACAAAACAAAAGTGCTGGAGAAGTGAAGGAAACACTGAAATCCTTCAACAGATAAGTCAACCATTGTAGCTCACATGTAGTAGATGCCAACGCACGATACTCTGCTTCAGAGGAACTACGAGACACAGTAGTTTGCTTCTTTGATTTCCAAGATATCAAAGAAGAACCCATAAAAATATAGTAACCAGTAACTGATCTCCTTATGTCAGGGCAGGAAGCCCAGTCAGAATCGCTAAAAGCTTTCAAGTGAATGGGAGAATTAGAAGGAAAGAAAAGTCCTTGGGAGGGAGAGCCTTTGATGTAATGAAGGATGCGAAGGGCAGCCTGGAAATGATGAACAGATGGGGCTTGCATGAACTGACTTAAATGTTGAACAACAAAACAAATGTCGGGACGTGTGTTGGTCAGGTAAAGAAGACGCCCAATGAGTCTCCGGTAAGAAGTGGGATCATGTGGCGAAGCATCATGATCAAAGAGAAGCTTGGTGTCACGAACCATGGGAATGTTGCAAGGCTTAGCTGCAAGTAAACCAGAATCTGCAAGTAAATCAAGGGCATACTTGCGCTGACAGAGGTGAATCCCCTTTGCTGTTCTGGAAACTTCAAGTCCCAAGAAATACTTGAGCTGACCAAGGTCTTTGATCTTGAAAGTGGAGTCAAGGAAGTGTTTTACTGAGTCAATCTCTGAACCAGAAGTTCCTGTGAGAATAACATCATCAACATACACAAGTAAAGCAGTAAAGGATGAAGCTGATTTTTTTGTAAAAAGAGAGTGATCTGATTGGGACTGAGTAAACCCAAGGCCAAGCAAGGAAGAAGATAGTTTGGCAAACTAGTGCCTACTAGCTTGCTTTAAGCCATAGAGTGACTTGGTGAGATGACAAACTTGGTTCGGTTTAGAAGAAACAAAGCCAGGAGGCAACGACATGTACACCTCTTCATCAAGATCACCATGCAAGAAAGCGTTGTTAACATCAAGTTGCTACAAATGCCAATTCTGAGTTGCTGCAAGAGCAAGGAGCAAACGAACAGTAGTTAATTTAGCAACAAAGAAAAAGTATCCAAGTAATCAATTCCTTCCTACTACGTGTAGCCCTTTGCGACAAGCCGGGCTTTGTGTCTTTCAATGATGCCATCTGCTTTATATTTGATTTTGTAGACCCACCTACATCCAATAGGAGTCTTACCAGGAGGCAAATCAGTAAGATACCAAGTATTATTAGCTTGCAATGCATCAAGTTCAGCCTTCATAGCATGTATCCAGTCTTGGGATTGAATTGCTTGAGAATAAGATTTAGGTTCAGTTGTTGTGGAAAGAGCAAGAGTATATGCTAAATGAGAATGAGAGAGTGCATCAAAAGAAAGGACATAAATCAAGGGATAGATGATGTTACCTGAAGTTGAAGATTGATTGGACTGTGCTGAGTTAATAAGAGAATGATGAAAATCCTTCAAAAAAGCAGGAGCTCTGCGTAGTCTAGTGGATCTGCAGGGTGGTGGTTGTGAAACAGTATCAAGCATACAAGACTGTGTAGATAAAGGATCCTATGGTTGGGGAATGGAAATAAGGGTAGGTTGGGCAGCAGTGGACATTGGTGGTTGAGGAACGGGTTCAAACAAAAAATCAAAAAATGGAGGATGAGGTTCATAGGAGGATATAACAGTAGTTAAAGGTGAAGCATAAGGAAAAACATGTTCATGGAATATGACATTACGAGAGATAAACACCTCTCTTATGAGAAGGTCAAAAACAATATAACCTTTCGTGCCATGTTTAAAGCCTAGAAAGATGCACTTCCTAGATCTAGGATCCAAGTTGGATCTGTGCTCCTCAAGTGTAGAGACAAAGCATAATGAACCAAAAACTTTAAGGTCAAGAAGGGTGGGGGGAGAGTTGTAGAGAAACTCAAAGGGAGATTTGTGGATAGTGGTGGGTAAAGGAAGACGGTTGATAAGATGCACAGCATGTGTGACTGCATATGACCAAAAAGGTTTGGGAAGATTGGAATGAAATAAAAGGCTACGAGTGACATTAAGGATGTGCCTGTGTTTTCTCTCAACAACAGAATTCTATTGAGGGGTTGCAATGCATGATGTTTGATGTTCAATTCCAAATTTGGCATACAAATCATGATAGTTAAATTCACTACCATTATCGGACCTAATTGCTTTGATAGTAGTGCGAAATTGATTTTGGATGAGAACAACAAAATTATGCAGCAATGGTCTAGTTTCTGGTTTGGTTTTCATAAGGAATAACCATGTGTGTCTAGTGTGATCATCGACAATTGTTAAAAAATATCGATGACCGTGTAAGGAAGGGACAGCAAGAGGTCCTCATATGTCAACATGAATAAGATCAAAAGCATTGATGGTAACAGATGTACCATGTGAAAAAGGCAATTTAGATTGCTTTGCCAAATAACAAAAATCACAAATTTTATTCCCTTTGTATTGCACGTATGGAAAATTGGTACAAATGTGTTGAAGGATTTTAGTAGAAGGGTGTCCAAGCCTAAAATGCCAAAGGTCAAAGTCAGTAGAAACAAAAAGAGAAACACTGTTTATACAATTTGCAGGAAAAGAAACCATGGATGGCTGCAAGGGAGCTCCTGGTTCTTTGAGGTAGTAAAGTCCATTGTGTAACTCAGCAAGCCCAATCGTCTTCAATGTAACATTGTTCTGAATATCACAAGAGGAATAAAAAAAGGTTAATCTACAGTCAAGAGAGACTGCCAATTGCTGAACAGATATAAGATTGAAAGAAAATTCAGGAATGTATAATATATTATAAAGCTGGAAAGAATCTGAAAACAATATAGTGCCAGAAAATTTGGCAATAACAGTGGAACCATTAGGCAAAGTAACACGAATGGGTTTAATGCTATGGAAGTTAGCAAAATGATTTAGAGAATGAGTGACATGGTCAGTTGCATCAGTGTCAAGGATCCATCTATCTGAAAAAGGATTAGAATTATCTGGGGTAACTATGTGAGTTGAGTGATGAGTAGATGACTCACCAACGGGAGAGAAACTAACTTGATTGACACTGTGCTGCTGAGGAGAAGAGGAAGATTGTTGCAACATAGTAAGAATTTGTTGCACGTGCTCAGGACTGAACTGCTGATAATTTTTGTTGGTATCTTGATGATTTACTTGTGGAGAGACACCTTTATCAGATGCAGGTAGACTTGAACCATCATTGGTTACAACATTATTTACAGTACGGTTATTCTAATAAAGAGTTGTGCAACCAGTTGTGCAAAGACGAACAGGAGTAGGTCTCAGCGATTCTAATTCATCCCAAAGAGTTCTCAAATGAGTGAAAAAATCATTGACTGACCGATCTCCCTGTCGAATAGAATGAAGCTCTTGCAATAAATCAGAGATGCGAAAATGATTTCCTTTAGAAAAACGCTCTCGTAAATCATCCCAAAGCTTCTTGGCATTGTTGATGTAGACGATACTTTGAGCAATCGAAGGAATCAAAGTGCGGGTGATCCAAGAAATCACCATGACATTGCAGCGTTACCAGGCTTCATAGATTTTATCATCTTGATTCGGAGCAGAAATGGCACCGTTCACAAATTTCAACTTGTTCTTCGATAATAGGGCTCTGTACACGGCTTGACTCCATGAATAGTAATTAGAACCATTCAATGGAGGAGTGACGAGGATTGCAACTGGATTCTCTCCAGGATGAAGATAGAAAGGACGTGAAGGATTTTGTGAAGGATCCATAGAACCTTGATCGTGAAGAGAAAGATTAGAAAAAGGATTTTCCATGAACAAGAAACAGAGAAAAAGATGCGGAAACGAGAGAATCTCCTGATACCATATTAGAAGTGAATAGAAATGATTGAATTGAATTAAACAAATGGTACAAAGAGTGTTTATATACTTACAGAAAATAACCGACTAATCAGTAACTACCTAACTAACTTTGTACAGCTGGCATAACTAAACTTGAGTATCCTAATAATATTCTTATATTCACATACAAAAAATAAAATTTTATCAACTGACTAGCATCTTCATTTTTCTCTTCTCATTTCATTATTAAAATTAAGATAATCTACTCCAACACAATGTTACTGAAAGGTAAATATAAGAAAATTTATCAAAAAAATTACATGTTTATATTTTTAATATTAAATTTCTTATCATATTTTAACCTTGACATAAATATTCTTAATCAAACTTAAGGCGAAAAATATTAATCAATAGAAAATAATACTATTCACACAAATTTACACATATATATTATTTAACTTTCTTTATATTTCTATAATTTTTACTATTTAATTATAATTAATCTTACTTTATTTTTTATATATTTACATTTAATTTTATACATATTTATAAAAAATATAAGCTTTAAAAATTCGCAACCAACATTTTTGAATAGTAAATGACTTGAGATAAACCTACCATGGGAGGGCTTAAGAGCTAAAAGGTATATCCCTACAGCGAACCTAGGTAAGACAAACATGTAAAATACAAGGGATTGCAATCTTATCGAAATTGACAGCAATATCTGCATTTCTCTAATATATATATATATATATATATATATGATGAATTTATATTAATGTAAATTAATTTTAATTATTAAATAAAAATAAAATTAACGATTAAAAATAAATTAAGAGAAAATCAACTGATATAAACGAATTTTTATAAATATTGATATATATATATATATATGAGAGGATCAACTTATATTAGTGTAAGTTTTTTTTGACTTACACTTATTTTTAATCTTGTTAGATTGACTTTAAATCAAAGTTCTTTTAATGAAATAATCTCAACTATTAGATGAAAGTGAATCTCATGGTTGAAAATGAGTGTAAGTCAAAAAAGACTTACACTGATGTAAACCGATCCCTCCTCTATATATATATTATCAATAATCTTTTGTATAAAATAATATTTCATTATTTTTAAATCTATTAATTCTTCAACTCAAACTGCTATAAATACTGTTAGCACTGATGATATTTTTGCGTTCAAGACAACATCATCACCATGAACGGCGAAATCTTCTTACACGAGGCTACAACCACCTCTTTTCTTCCTCATGCACCTGAACCGCAGAACCCAATACAAGAGCCATGTCGTTTACCATTTCAACCTACAGCTTCTCATGACGCAAGCAACGAAACGGCTCTCGAAGGAATCGCTGCGGTTGTGGGAGAACAGGTCCTCTTCGGACCCAACCACCACAAAACGGCAACGCGTTTCGTTTCGGTTTCGGAGCCCGAAACTCCGAAGAAGAAGGAAGAGAAGACAGGTAATCTGAATCTGTTAGTGAACAAGAGCTATAGAGGAGTGAGGAAGAGGCCCTGGGGGAGGTGGTCGGCGGAGATACGCGATCGAATCGGCCGGTGCCGACACTGGTTGGGGACCTTCGACACGGCGGAGGAGGCGGCGCGTGCATATGACGCGGCTGCAAGGCGATTGAGAGGCTCCAAGGCTCGGACCAACTTCGAGATACCCTCGGTGCTGCCATTATCGTCGACGTCGACCTCGTCTTCTTCGTCGTCCGAAGTTAAGCTGAAAACCGCACGCAACACCAGTAGGGAGTGCTCTGTGGTTACCTCTGTAGAACAATTGTTCAGTGGGGTGCCTGAAGTTAGAAGAGAAAGGGATGGTCGTCAACTTCATCATAATTATTATAGCAATGGTGGTGGTGAGAAAGGAACAAGTGGGTTTGGGAATGTGGAGCTGGACTTGAAGTTGGGTGTTGTAGGTTAAATAGTAGAGTACATATATGTCTAACTGTCTGGGTAGCTTCCAGGGTTTCTTTTTGTTTGTGGGGCTGTGTGGGCTTATGGTGGTTTATTTGGGTATGAATCTGTGCCATGAAAGATGGAAAAATATGTAGTTGGATTTGGATGAGTGAAGTGCTATGTTTTTTGAGGAATATGTTGGTATAGAAGTTAAATTGACTATATTATATATATTTTGTTAACATGCTGTTCTACTTCTATGCTGTCAAGCATAAAATGAAACAAAAGCTCTAACTTTATGCAATGGGTATTAGTTGAGTATTATTATGGCTACTAATTAGTGATTAAAGCGGTTTAGTGCAATGCAAGTAGTGCTGACTGAACTAAACTGACACTTGGACCTGAAACTAAGAACCGCACCGTGTATTTAATAATGCAAGCGCATGGTTCTAACATTATTTTCTTCTACAGTATATATGACAGCAGGAAAGTAACTAGCATTTGCAGTTTTGAATGGTTCATAATTTGCATCATCTTATTAGGGAGTTTAGTGGAAGTACATGCTGCGTTACATAAAAAGTGTACAAACTGGGACTTCTATTCCGCTACTTGCATTTGGCAGTGGCAGTTGCAGTTGCAGAGAAACTTCCTGAGTTCAATTCGAAGGAGAGATATAAAAACATGGGGGACAGGACCAGGCCAGTCCAACACAACAGATCTGCGTTTCTTTTCTTTTTCTTTTCCTTTCTTTTGTCCCCCCCCCCCCCCCCCCCCGAAACAAAAACGAGGCCTTAACCAAAGGTAAAAATTGTCTCCTTATATATATCTATATATATACATACACACCTGTGTAGATAAAAAATTTCTGAATGAGGCCCTAGAAGGTGAATGAGGAAATAGGCAATTAGTTCTTAATTCTTATAAATATCTTGTACTAATTTAGTTTATGAAATTATTTAAGTTAATAGTTAAATAATAAATATTAATTTAAAACTTATAATAACAACAACAATCAAACATTTTTTTATTAAGAAAAATCTGTTACATAAATCAAACGATGTCATTGTGTCTTATAATAAAACAAGTGTTCAAAAATGTCATTCAAATCCAAATCGTTTTTAATCATTTTTCCTATAATCTTTCTTGATCTCTCTCTACCTCTAGCTATTAGGTTATCTTCTACATACTCTACTCTTCTTACAAGAGTTTTTAAGAGTCTTCTCCTTACATATCCAAACTACCGAAGGCCAAATTCTCTCATCTTTTTCACAATAGGTGTTACTCTTACTTTCTCTCTAATGCATTAATTCATAATCCTATCTTGTCTTGTATGACCACACATCTAATACAACATACTCATCTCAACGGCACTGATCTTATACTTTTGTTGGCTTTTTATCACCAAACATTTAGTACCATACAATATCGCAGACTTTATAGCCGTCGGTAAAATTTACCCTTAAGTTTGAGAGACACTGTTATATCATGAATAACTCTTGAAACACTCATCCATTTCATTCATACAGCTTGAATTCTATGGTTTACATCTCTCTCTATCTCTCTGTCATTTTGTATGATAGATCCAAGATACCTAAACAGTGTGACTTGTGGCATGGTATGATCTCTAATTTTCACCACTAAGCTAGTATTAGCAAGCTTCTTACTGAACTTACATTTCATATACTCCGTCTTACTCTTCCTTAGACGGAAGTCATGTTATTCAAAAGTTCATCTCAATAGCTCTAGTTTCTCATTTGTTTCCTCTTTCGACTCTCTAATTAAGATTATGTCATCTGCAAAAAGCATGCATTGTGGCACCGACTCGTGGATATGCATAGTAAACACATCCAAGACCAAGGTAACAAGATATGGACTCAAAGTTGACCTTTGGTGCAGTCCTATAGTTATAGGAAAATCTTCTGTGACCTCACCTTGTATTCTCACACTAGTTTTGGGCCCATCATACAGGATTGCTCGAATATAAGCAATACGAACTCCTTTCTTCTCCAGAGCCTTCCACGAGATCTCTCTCGATACCCTATCGTAGGCTTTTTTCAAATAAATGAAAATCATGTGTAGATCTTTTTCCTTCCTCTGATACCTCTCCATCAATCTTCGTAGAAGATAGATTGCTTCCATAGTTGACCTCCCAAGCATAAAACTAAATTGATTCTCTAAAATATGAGTATCTTGTCTTAATCTCCATTCAATTACTCTTTCCCATAACTTTATGGTATATGACTCGTGAGTTTAATATTTCTGTAATTTGCACAGTTTTGTATATCTCATTTGTTCTTATAAATAGGGATTAAAGTGTTTCTCCTCTATTCATTTGGCATTTTCTTATATTTCATTATCTCGTTAAACAACTTTGTGAGTCGGCTTATACTTTTATCTCCTAGGCATTTCTATACTTTAATAGGTATATTATCATGTCCGACTGTTTTTCCATTATTCATCCTCTTCAATGCTTCTTTTACTTCAAACTCCTAAATTCTATAATAAAATATTTTATTTTGATCATTTTTTCTAATGTTTAAAATGTCTGAGTTCCCTAATGTCTCATATCTTTCATTAAATAACTTGTGAAAATAACTCTTCTATATACCTTGTTTCATAACCAAGACTTTATTCTCTTCATCTTTAATACATTTCACTTAATCTAAATCTCTTGTCTTCCATAACAAGTTAACTATTCTTGTTTTTTTTTAATCAAATTAAACGGTAACTAAACTACTAACGTAACGTCTTATGTGTTTAGATACAGCCCAACATGTGTTTTGGGTGAGACCGTGAGAATGACTGAACGTTCTTTAACTGCCGGAGTGACTGGATGTTCTAGATGCTTTACATATGAAAGATTAGGATTTACAAGGCTAAATGATATATATAGTATTTCAATCGAAATGGTGAATAATGTATTAATATGGCATTAGTGATATTAATAAGCATTACTTGTCACATCGTTATCCTTTAATTTGTTAAAGTGAGATAATTAAAGGACTAACTTACCATGTTAAAAAAAAAGGACAAACTTGCTATCGCTTTCAAAATTTTAATAGCTAATTTATATGCATGATATTTTCAGTAAATTACATTTTTACTTCAAAATGAATCTATGTTACGAAACCGAGGACTGCAATCTTATACGCACTGCTCAGTTCAGTTGAAGTGTGTGGGATATCCTTCTTATTTTGTGGTTCACTCGCTTCTTTGCTTCGAGAGATTTTTTCATAAATTTAAAGTATTTAAATTGAATATATTTAATTAATTATATTATTAATTAATAATAAATAATTATTATAATTTATTATAATTAATAATATAATTGATCAAGTTTAATTACTTTAAATACTTCATATTTATATAAGAATTTATCATCTATCTTTTATCTTCTTCTCACTTTCCAATATTTCATTCATTTGACAGTTTGTCACATTCCCTTGGCAAATGAAAAATTGTGTGTGGACAAGTCAATACAAATTGTGTAGCTATAATACACCAATAAATAATGAATAAGGTTATTTAAGCATATTTATATACACATTATTTTATAGTATAGTATTTTGACTAATTAATTATTGAGTTTATTTAATTAATAATATTTTTAAAATTTTTTGGTTGAATAATTTATTCATACTTTACTACTAATTTAAAAGGAATTGTGACAAAAATAGTGGAAAAATTGTGATTAACTATAGAGCAAACTAGTAAGCAAAAAATAAAAGCAAACACCTGTGTTAATATGTAAATCATGGAAAATGTGAGTCATGTTCACATTGTATTTGTACTACATATGTTTAGTCCTAGACTTATAAATACATGTAAATGTCTTTGTTCTCTACACATTCAGAAACACATAAAATATTCAATTTCTCTGTGTTCTCTATTTCAATTTCTAACATGATACCAAAACTTAGACCCTCGATCCTAGTTTGAAATCTTCCGTTATCTCAACATTTTTCGTTGGTTCTACATTTTTGTTGTTTTTCCGTCACCGTAGGATACTCCCCACCGCTACTATCTTTGGTTCGAGTTGTTCTCGACATCTCCATCAACACCTTTGGCACCATCTTGTCCAGTCACTGTCGATCTGTTAGTCGACGAAGTTTCACCGAAGTCCGCCTCTCCACATGCCTACGCGCACCCCTAAAATGTTGTGCGTGTGACTCACGCTCCAGAACCAACCCAACGACCTGATTTGCAGAACGCGAGCGCATCTATTCATACTGACATGACCTTCCACATGGACTCCTGTGTTGACGAGCAAGTTGATGTAACACCAGACCTCTTACTAAAGTTTTTAAGTAAGAGTTTTCCATTTTTGAGGTCCCTTTTCGTCAATTCAGCCCTGAAAGTACACTTTTTTACTATTGCCTTTGTTTGCTGCAATGGAGAAACCAAACATTACTCCTTCTATTTCAGTTATATTTACTATCCCCAATTGTTACAGATATCGTAAGGAATTAAGACACTTGATTGAGAAATGTCTCACACATCCTCCAAGGTCTGATTAGAACATGTTTCAACTTCATCATAATTCTTCAGAGCGTGTGCTTGTTGCTGCTGAGTCCCCAGCTTCTTCATCCACACCCCAGACTACCTTTTCTGCAAGTGATCTTGTGTCTCTTCTTAAGTGACTACTTTTCAATTCTGGTAATATCTCTCATGCCTTGTCAACCACACTAGGTAATACTAGATGATAATTTGATTCTGCTTGCTGTAACTATATGATGTCCAAATCTTAGTCTTTTTCATCTCTATTCATTAATTATATTGCATATTCTATACATACAACTGATGGATCTCTTATGAATATAAGTAATACGGATTTTGTTTCTCTACCCACTCTTAGTTTGCCTTATACATATCTTATTCCCAAATTAAGCTTCAATCTTATTTTTGTTGGCCAATTATGTGACCTTGGCTATGAAGTCACCTTTTCTTTTGGTTGTCGTGTGTAGGATCCACAAATGGGATAAGTCACAGGGACTAGATATAAAGTCATAAGGCTATTTGAGTTCACCAAACTTCATGTTCCTCCAACATTAAATCTTTGTGCGGCATCCACCTTCTCCTCCATTCAGCTGTGGCACCAACATCTTGCTCATAGTTCTCTAGGAAAGCTACATCTTTTATATCTCAAGAGGCTCTAAGTTCGGTTAATAATGAGTCTTTTCACTGCACTTCCTATCAAATTGCTAAACAACTTGCACTGTCCTTCAATAAAAATACTTCTATCTCTAATTCTCCTTTTAGTCTTGTGCATTTTGATATTTGGGGACCTACCCTTATACCAATTATGAGAAGTAATCGGTATTTTGTGATATTTATTGATGATTATTCTAGTTTTACTTGGATATATCTGATGAAAAATCATCATGAGTTACCTCAAATTTATATCTATTTTGCCATAATGGTCAAAACACAATTTCATATTGTCAATAAGGTTTTTTGTCGAGATAATGCCATAGATTATCGTGACTCAAAACTTATGACTTTTTTTACTGAACAAGGTACTCTCTTTGAATTCTCATGTCCTAGCACTTCTCAACAGAATGGTGGCACTGAGAGAAAACATCGTCATATCCTTGACTTTGTTCAAGTAATGTTTATCTCCTCCTCTTGTCTCGAGCGTACTTGGGGTGAAGCCACTCTCACCGATGTCTATGTCATTAACCATCTCCCCTCCTTTGTCATTGGTAATGTCTTTCCCTTTGAGCATCTTCACAACTCTTATCCAAACTACAATTCTCTCAAGGTCTCTGGTTGTGCTTGTTTTGTTCTTCTTCAACCATATAAATACACTAAACTGGAGCCTCAAGCTCGCTTCTGTTGTTTTCTTGGTTATGAGACAGAACACAAAGGTTATCATTGTTGGGATCTCCTCTCTCAACGCATTTATATCTCTCGCCATGTTGTCTTTGGGAACACATCATGTTCTCTTCATTGTCTAAGTTCAAATACATCCCTTCCACCTCAACTACTATTTTCACTAACCCTCTATTTATTTCTTTCATAGTGATTCTGATGCAAGTTCTTCTAGTAAGCTCACAGACAATTCCGAAGTTCCAACTAATGCTGTTGAAGCAATCCTAGACGTTGATCCTGCACCAGCACCTGCTCATTCTCCTCCTCATGAGTGCCAAACTCGAGTAAGAACTCAACCTTCCTATCTTCGTGATTATCATTATTTTTCTACCATGTTTCACCTTCAAGAACTGCAGTCCTATCAAGAAGCCTCCAACAATCCTCATTGACAGCAAGCTATGCAAGAAGAATTACATGCTTTGGAGAATACTAATACTTGAGACCTTGTTGATCCTTCTTTTGACAAGACACTTGTAGGGTGTAAATGAGTGTACAAGATTAAGACTCGTTTTGATGGATCTATTGAGTGTTACAAAGCTCACTTGGTTGCCAAGGGTTTTACACAAAAATATAGCATTGATTACGAAATATTTGCGCCAATTGCATGCATCACTTTAGTTTGCATTCTTATTGCCATCGCAACTACTCAAAAATGGACCCTTAATCAAATGGATGTGAAAAATGTCTTTCTCAATAGTGATTTGGAAGAAGAAGTTTATATACGTCCACCCCTTAGTTACACTTGCCCAACAAACAAAGTTTGTCATCTTCGAAAAGCTTTGTACAGTCTTAAACAAGCTCCCCGAGCCTAATTTGCCAAATTTAGTTCTACCATCAGTCAGCTTGGGTTATTGCTTAGTCATCACGACCCAACTCTCTTCATCCGTAATTATTACTTCTTTATGTTGATGACATGATCATTACAAGTGATGACACTAATAGCATTACTGATCTTAAAGCTTTCTTAAGCGTAACTTTGAAATGAAAGATCTTGACCATCTCAGTTACTTTCTAGGTCTTGAAGTTCTTTCTCCTGTTAATAGTACTTCCCTATCATAAGCTAAGTATGCCTCAGATCTTGTCTCTCGAGCCAGTTTTATAGATAGTCGCATTAAATCCACCCTTCTTGAAGCCAATGTATGATTTACACCTATGGATGATACTGTACTTGATAATCCTACTCTCTATCGCTAGTTGATAGGATGCTTGATTTATCTTATTGTTATTCGGCCATTTATTTCATATGTTGTTCACTTAGTCAGTTAGTTCATGTCAACTCCACGCTCCATTCACTATGTCGTTATTCTCCATATTATTCACTATGTGAAGGGAACTCTATTTCATGAGCTTTATTTCTCTGTTGGTTCTCTTTTGATCCTTCGAGCTTTATTCTAATGCTAATTGGGATGGTGATCCCACTGATCGTCACTCCACCACTGGTTATTGTATCTTCGTTGGTGACTTTCTTATTTCTTGGTGTAGTAAGAAGCAAACTTTGATTGCTCGCTCTAAGACCGAAGTAGAGCATCGTGCCCTAGTTGATATCACTTCTGAAATACTTTGGCTTTGGTGGCTACTTGAGGATTTGGGCATCTCTCAATCTTCTCCTGCTGTCCTCTACCGTGACAACTGAAATACTATTTAAATTGCCTATAATGATGTTTTTCATTAGTGCACTAAGCACATCGAGATTGATTGTCACTTCATTCGCCAACACATCCTTTGTGGTGCTCTACGTCTCATCTCCATTAGCATTTTTGATCAACCCACTGATCTATTGACCAAAGATCGTCATCTTAACTACTTCTATACTCTAGTATCCAAACTCAAATTAGTTCTTTCTACACTCACTTAAGTTTGAGGGAAGTATTAGTATGTAAAATATAAAAAATGTAAATAACATATAGAATATGTGTCATTTATAAAATATGTAACGTGTAAATCATGTAAAGTGTATTAAATATGAATCATATGTACATTATACTTATACTATATATGTTTAGTCCACGACTTATAAATAAGTATAAATGTCTTTATTCTTTACACATCTCTCTCTTTTTTATATATACTTTGTTTCGGTGTCTAACATCCTGTAAGCAGGGTTTTTTTGGGGTACTGAGCAAGCCCCAATTTTAACCCTGTTAATTGTCACTTTCAAAGAGTGAGGCTGATATTGTAAGTGGGAGAGGGTCCTTAAAAAGATAAAAACGGTGCGTTACCCAAATGGTGCATGAATTTAGGCTTAGATAGATGCACAATTTTTTTTTTTCCTGTTTTTCTGTCCAAATGTCTTCTACTGAACATAGCCTTATAAAGCCTGAAAATAAAAAGGAAGATGTCTCTATTTCTCAAAAAAAAAAAATCTTATTATTTGTTCACTCACTTTTCTACTTACTTTTAATATTTATAAGATATGATGATTAATAAAATAATACATAATTATTCGAATTACTTATATAATAATATTTTTTATTATACAGAATATTAAAATTAGAATTTATAATATCTTAATTATATATAAATTATTATTTATTTTAAAAATATTCACTAGTTATTAAAACATATTTCTTAACACAAATTAAAGATATAGTGATGAATAAAATTTTAAATAATTATTTTTATTACTTTTATGGTAATTTTAACTATTTTCTTTAACTTAATCTAATTAAAATTTATTATATTTAATATAAAAATTATTGTTTATCTTAAAAATATTTACTGTATTTTATCAGTGTTAAAAATATATATAAAATTAGATGTACAAAAAATAGGATCAGAATTTTTTCTAATATCAAAAAATAGGAAAGTGTTCTATTAATTATTTTATTTTATTAAAAACACTATTTTTTTATTTTCTATTTTTTAAAATATACTATTTTGACAAATAAAACACTTTTTTATTTTTTTGAGAACAAGAGAAAATCATGAACCAAAAAATAATTCTCTTCTCTTAATACAATTTTTGACATGATATGATTGATACTCATGAGACCAGTGTAGTAGGCAGTGTATTTACGGTTATTGATGAACAAGGGGTTGTTTAGCTAATGACCAGAACCGCAATCAATTATGATGGCATGAGTTGTGCGATTTGAGTGGTGGGAATCACCCTACAATCCGCCTTACTTTGATGCAGAAAACAAAGAGAAAATCAACGTCAGCTTCCTCTTGTTTCAGACCTGCGTACGCGCGACCGTAGGGATTTGATATAGCAGTATAGCACCTTTGATTGACTGATTGCACCCACAAATAATAAATGAAGGTAGAAATGATGGCATCATCTTAACGTTAACATTCATTCCTTATAATAACTTTCTTATTCTCTTATATTCTTACATTAAAAAATATATTTTTTTTATATCTTATTTAATATTATTTATTATATATATTTTTTATTATTTTTTTATTTAATTATATTTTAAAAAAATATAAATAATACTTACACCTTTTTAAAAATATAAAATAATCTTTATTCAAATTTTATACAACATTTTTATAGTAGTGATAAGCATGTAAATAACAAGTATATTATCTGGTAATTAAGAATATTAACTATTTTCAGTAAAAAAAAAAAACAAAGAGAATATTAGCTAATTATTATTTATTAATTATTTACACATTGATTATTGGCATAAAAATAATGTAAAAAAAATTGATGTATAAATATTTTTTTTTTTAAACGCCAATTAAATCTAATATTTATGCACGTAAATTATACTAGTAATTAGGTTCCTAATGTATAAAAGACATTATTCTTACATTATTTTTGTTCCATAAAAAATTATCTCGTTTAAGATTTTTACTTGGAAATTGATTTAATTTATACACAAACTTAGTTGTTTGTAGAGCTTCAAAATCAATTCTTAAAAAACTAAAACTACAAAATAATACTTAAAAATAGTGAAAAAAAAATGATTTCCCCTTTTTATATAACTTTTTTCCTTCACCAATGGAGGAGGCATCGAGAATTTGGATGCCTCCGGGTTGTCCTTCCTTTTTTTTCTTATTAATTTTGTTTTTGTATTTCGATAAAGCTTACTCATCTTGTGAACTTGAGAGAAGGAGATATTTGAGAGATAAAAGAAGACGCGGGAGATAAGAAAATGGAAAGTGAAATGAAAAGTAGTTGCGAGAATCAAATCCTGTTATCATTTTTATATGTATTCAATTTTTACTAATTGAGCTATTAATGCATAATTTTTTTTTAATTTTTTGAATGAGAGAAGGGTGTCTTATTTCATTCCAAGTTAATGTCCCAAGTTGCCCATATTAGTACTTACAAATTATTTATCTAAATAAAAGATCATTAATAGAAACGGAACTTAATTATTACCCCATGATGTTTCATGACCCGTGTTCATAAAGTTTCACTTGTTTGTTATGATAGTTTCAGCTAGTTAGATAAGTTATTTAGTAACTAATTTAGTGTGTGTTTGGTTATTAAACTTAAGTTTGTTGAAAGTGTGTTTCAAAACACTAATTTATGTTTGGAAACTTTTGTTTTAAAAGTAGTTAACAACAATTTTAACACAAAGCAGTTAATTTTGCTTCCAACTCAAGACTTTTGGGTAAAAAATCAGTTAAGAATGAATTTTTTTTTTTTCGCCAAACATCTTTTCACGCCATTCAAGAATTGCAAATTTACTTTTGGTGTGTCCAACTACTATCCAAACATGCTCTTAGTAGTTAGTAGCTCTTTGTCGATAGCTTGTAACTATATGTAAAAATACATTCTCCATTGAGTTGAATACACACGTATTCATTTTCCATTTAAACAATTCTCTTCTCTCTGAGTTTTCTCTCACTCTCTCTGATTCTCTGTGACCTTGATTTTAATTTCAACCCTCAGATTCAAGATTTTGATATAGGATTTGAGATTTGAGCTCTTCTAAAGAGCTCTACTTCCACTGTTTCCTCCTTCTACTACTTGAAATCTTCATCATCAATTCCTTAGTTGATTGCTGATGGAGAATGATGCTATTCCAGTTGTGAATCCTGCTTTAGATACAAGAAGTCCCTTTTTACTTGCAGCCGAGTGGCACTAGTAACTTCTCCTCTCACTTGATCTAATTTTCGTTCATGACAGCGGGCTATGAAGATGGTCCTATTGTCCTTGGATGGAACAATTCTTGTTCCAGATGTAACCGATCCATTGCATCCTCTTTGGGAAAGGTGTAATACGACGATACTGTCATCGATTTTTTTGGCACTAGGCATAGCTCGATCAGTATTATGAATGGAAAGGCAATTGATGGGTTGGAAATCTCAAAAAAGATTCTCGAAAGGATATGCTTTTAGAATAGCAGAATTGCAAGAAGAAATTTATAGATTTAATAAAGGAGAATACTTTGTAACCTGCTCAAGACCTTTGAGTAAGGAAGGAGAAAGGGCCTTGACAATATCATATATCACCAAAAGGTTTTACAAAGGGAGGGAAGTATTAACTTCAAAAATGACACTAAGCTAAAGTACATACTAGTTCTTGACAATAAGAAAAGTGTACTAGCTGGTTCACCCCGCACGGTTTTTTGATTTATTTATTACATTTCATGCAATACTTCCCAGACCAAAGCTCCAATCAGAAATTGGCTTAGTCACAAATATTTGAGCAATGCTTATTTGGCTCCATGCGTTCACACACGCCCGTACCCTTGATGATCCACACACCCTCATCAAAATTTGCCAATGGGCTTCGGGCTAAAAACCCATAACATGTTCAACAAAGACTTAAGAGATTATTTTCACAACACCCACGTACTATGCCACCAGCATTCAGTAATCTAAGTAGGCCATTACCGTTTTACTGAAACCGCAGTGTGGGAAGATGAACCACATGACAAAAGGTAGAGGAAGAGTATGAGCCAATTGACATGCGTAAAATACATTATGAGCAAGTACACTTTATCGTCAACTAATATAAGACTTTGAGTCACAGTTATCGATCTCACAAAGAAAAAGTGATAATTACTATATTCGTAAAACTTTTTGTTATTTAGATAATCGAAAGTGTATGAAGAGAGTCGAGATAAAATTAGAAAACAAATAAGAAAAACAATCAACAATCACACAATGCAAAGATAATCAATGAGAGAAAAACTAGGGTGTAAGGTTCACTTGAATCTAATTAATCAAATTTTTATTTATTTATAATATAAGGTAATTCTCTTGCCAATATTTTGTTATTTGCTATTAAATCCCAATAGTCATAAATGAAACAATATTCTATTCCTAATTTAATTCACCTATTTAGTTATTTAGTTGAATTAATCAAAAATGCATTAAGTTTCAAATTCAAGAGATGAATTAACATAACTGTCAATTCGATTGATAGAATAAATTAATGTTTGGTCATTCACTAATCTAATCCTAAATTTATCATATAGGTCAACTCATTGAGTGCGGATGGTCATCGGTCAAACAATGAATTAAAACATGTCAAAAGAGATCAAATTCTTACAAAAATACAAGCAATATAATATACCTAAAAAAAAATAGTATAATCAAATTCAAGATCAAACCCAATTAATTAGAAAAACAAGATCTCCCATAACCCTAACTATATGTTTAGCTATTCATGTTCAATACAAATAAATCCATATCAAAATATAAACTCATGGAAAGAAAACTCAAAAAAAGGAAAAA
The DNA here is from genome assembly GCA_029884605.1 of Ormosia emarginata. Lineage (NCBI taxonomy): Eukaryota > Viridiplantae > Streptophyta > Magnoliopsida > Fabales > Fabaceae > Ormosia > Ormosia emarginata. Next base: position 26,963,838 of record JAQQTP010000075.1, read on the forward strand.
AACTAGAGAGAAGATAAATCAAAACCCCTTTTACGGTGATTATGATCTTCAAGCCTTCAAGAATTGAATCTTCTCTTTGAAGTTGTCCTCAAAGGATTTGTGGCAATTCTCTTCTGAATTATCTCTCAAAGTATGTCGTCTCTCTCTCTCTAAATTTCTGCTACATGATCTGAACCAAAAAGAGCTCATTTGCTAAACTCGTTTTCCCTATTTTATAGAAAAATTGACAACTTTTCATATCTAACTTGCATGATTTTTCTTACCCTTCAGTTGGTCGAATTTGATCTCGATCTCAATAGAGAAGTTTTAGGATTTTCTGTTATCTTTTTAATGCCGCAAACGGCACCTCAATCTAATTTCTGTAACTTAAGATATGATCTAATTACTAAAACATGGTCAGGAGAGTACAAGAATCTGAATTTGCAACAAACTTTATCTATTTGAGAATCCTTATTCAATCTTCAATCTAATTCTTATTTAAGATTTTGCATCTAATTAGAATTCTAATTAGCATATAAAAATATGATAAAAATCCTTCAAATATTTATCTTCGAGAATTTCTTATTTTTACACAAAATCTGATGATTTATCCTAAAAATTTAAATATGACTAGATGAAGAGATAACTATTTAAAAATAAATAAAAACTAAACAAAAATCAATTCAAAATCCTAATAAATAAACTTAAAAGATGAGTGTATTTAACACTCATCACCAACCTTAGCTGAAAAGTCCACGTAACCATTAACTACTATTAAAAAATTGATTTTTAGTGACTAATTTAATAATTGAAACTAATCAGTCATAGAAAGAATTGATTTAAAGACAGAAATAAAGGGAGAACAAAAATTTCAACTAAAATAAATCGATCATTAAATTGGTCGTTAACAATCGATTTAGCAATTAATATTTATTATAAAAAGAAAAATAAAAATATAAACATTTTTTTTCTAATAGCAACCAAAATTTTAATTGCTAAATTTACTAATCTTTTAATTTAATAATTTTTAAATAAATTAACAATAAAAATTCGAACACAAAATTTATAAATTTAATTTTTATTTATTTTTTATGTCAACATTTTTTTTAAATAAATAACTATCGATAAATTGGTCGCTAAAGTTTTAATTAAAATAAATTTTAAAAAAAGTATATAGCGATTGATTTTCAGTAGCTATATTAAAAATAAAAAAAATATTTTGCGACTATTTTTTTCAGTCACTAATAGCGACTGTTTTTTGGGTCGCTAAGTTTGTGAATGAAAAGAATATTGAAATATAATGAAAGTAGTGGCCAATTGAAAATGGGTCGCTAATGGTGAATTAATTCACTAGCCCGATCTCTCCTCTCCCATTTCTCCAAATCGAAATCCCTAGCCTAGCGCCGCTCCTCCCTCATTTCTGCAGCAACCCACTCTCTTTGTGTCCATTGTGCGCGTTGCTGTTGCCCCCTCTCCTCCCTTGTTGTGTTTCCTACCACAACTGTTTGGCCACCATGCGACAACCTCATACTGCGACCTCCACCTTTCTTTGGTCATCCCCATTCTAAACTTGGTATATTATGCTTAACTTGATTTTTGTTTTGTTTTGTTTTGTTTAGCTGGATATGATTTTTTATTAATTTGGAATAAGAAACAAAAAAAAAAAAAAAACAAAAAGTTGATAATTCAAAAGTTTTTTGTCCTTGTAGGATGCTGCTGAAGCATTTCTTCAAAAAGAAAAGAATGCTCCAAAGAATATAACTAATAATAGAAATCTTACTTCAATTTATCAGGAAAGATTTCTCTTTTATTTAAAAGAGCTTAACTTGTAATCCCAAGTACATGAGGCTTTCCTCAAGGCAATGCTATTAACTTTTTCCCCTTTATTAACGTTTTTGACTGTCTCCCCAAAATCTGTAATTAACTTTACAATTCTGCATCTCTGGCTAAGGTGCAATCATGTTTGAAATCATTCTATAGTTGGCTATGGGTTAGAGAGATGTAGCAGGATCAACAGTAAGGCTAAGCAGAGGTCTATCTTTTGTCGTGCACAGAGAAGAGAGAGTGATGCTCGTTCCTCTTTTGATTTAACTCCAGTACAGGTAATATTTTTGTGATTTAATTACTAAAGCAGCAATTTCTTACTCAACTAGTAGCTTGGTTAATAACTGGGTTATGGTGATTGAGTAACAAATTGCTACTTTAATCAAATCAATATATACTTTTTTTATACTTCGAGGTGGTGCCTTATAGGCAAATTGTTTTCAGATCACAATTAAGTTCATGCTACTCTAGTCACAGTGCTCACAGGCATCTGGAATAGTCCTAAAGGGTTTTGGTGTTGAGGAGATCGAGCCTAAGATATACTAATTCTACTTTGATGAGAAGGTCGATGCCTACACCATCCAAGACTCTTAACTTGGATGTTAATAGAAGACAAATGACTTGGGCGTGTCTTAAAAAGATAGGACAAATTTATGTACAGGAAAAAAGGGACAAATTTGCAAGTTTCACTCTGTTCCAATGAGTACCCTTATTGTTGTAAAAATAAAAATAAAAAATGAGAACCCTTATTAAGAACTAACTTGCTTCCCCCCCTCTGAATGAGGCAGATGTTTAACTTAATTTTGCTGCAAAAGGGGAGTCCTTTGTCATCTCTCATAATAGTTTATATGAATAATCTAGATTAAATTGAAACATCCAAGTTAAGTTTCACAAGCCAGTAAAAGGGGAACCAACTCCCATATATCGAGACTTCTAATTCCAAGTGCTACGAATTTTCTTTTATTTTTGTGAGAAAATTAAATTTTGATAAACTAATAGGTATATTTGGATAAATAGTTTAGAATTTATTTTAAAAGAATTATTTTTCAAAGAATAAATTTTGTGCTTAGATTTTTTTGTGAAAAAGTAATTTTATAAGTTGTTAAACATGTAGACATAACACTTGACTTTCATTTGTTTCATGGGCTTCAAAATTTAACTCATCATGTACGTAAATCGAAACTTGGGTTTGGGAGAGTAACTCATGCCTACATCTATGCTAGAAATAAAACATCATTATTACGAGAGAAAAACGCTTACAAGAATAATCCTTTAAAAACTTAATTCATATTTTAACTTTTATATTCTTATATCAAAAAAGTGCATACATTTATTTTTATATTTTATTTAATATTATTTATTATACATATTTTTTTTTATTATTTTCGCTTAATAAATCACATCCCTTAAAAATAATATGAATAATAATACATCCCTTTTTAAATATGTAAGACTATTTTTTCTTTCATATTTAACTTAAAGTCGCTTGTACACCCTTTCTCATAACTCAAGACCCCTTTGTTACTTGTCAGTTTGTCTCAGCACACACTTAGGTTACTAGTTCTATTTATAATCAAATCTTCTTGGTCTTTAGCTATACTTAATTCAAAGAATCTCAGCTCACTAGCTGTTGAAGACATTATCTTATCAGTCGAAAGCGGCATAACCAAGGAGGTTCATCAATATATGCCAATGCCTCAAGATACACCAACTATGCAGGAGCAGCAGATGGTTTTTAGCATGAGAACAATTGCTCCTAGAACTGAGGTTGGTAAAGATAAAAGGAAATTTAAAAAAGCTGTCCACAAGAAGGTTAAGGATACAGAAGACCCCTCCCTCGTTGTTGTCCTCGTGCTACAGGCATCACCTGGGAACAAAATGATGAAAAAATGAAGCCTTAATGATGAAGGGGAGGGAGAAGGAAAAGGATCCGTACGGATATAACATAGTTAATTTCTGTTTGCACCTAGGGCGCCACTAACTACCTTTCCAGACTTGTTGGAAGTTTGGACATAGGCACTTTTATTTTCTTGGAATGCTGGTACCTTTTCATTCACAATGAATAAAGTTATATTTGGAAAAAAAAAAAAAAAAACTCTCTAATGTAAGCAGGCAATATGTGAGCGCAGAGAACATACCTCACCAAGGACATACTATTTTTTGCTACCCATTGTACCAGTTTGCGGGTGGAGTGTTAGAAGCCATGCTAATTTTTCCAAGTACTTAGTTGTTAATAGAAGACAATTGACTTCGGGGTGTCTTATAAAAATAGGACAAAATTATGTACAGGAAAAAGGGGACAATTTTGCAAGTATCACTATGTTCCAATGAGTACCCTTAGTATTTTTTTTTTTAAAAAAACGAGTAGCCTTATTAAGAACCAACTTGCTTCCCCCCTTTCTGAATGAGCCAGATGTTTAACTTGATTTTGCTGCAAAAGGGGAGCCCTTTGTCATTCCTCATAATAGTTTATATGAATCATCTAGATAAAATTGAAACATCCAAGTTAAATTTCACAAACCAGTAAAAGGGGATCCAACTCCCATATATCAAGACTTTTAATTCCAAGTGCGACGATTTTTCTTTTTTTTTTGTGAGAAAATTAAATTTTGATAAATTAATAGGTATATTTGGATAAATAGTTTTGAGTTTATTTTAAAAGAATTATTTTTTAAAGAATAAATCTTGTGCTAATTGTATTTGCTTGTGAAAAAGTAATTTTATTAGAATAAGTTGTTAAGCATGCAGACATAACACTCGACTTTCATTTGTTTCATGAGCTTCAAAATTTAACTCAACATGTTCGTAAATCGTAACTTGGCTTTGGGAGAGTTAATGAGTGTTGGGGGCCGTAAGGGAAGTCAAAATAAATAAGATGAAAACATGAAGCACACATATACAAAGATTTAATGTAATTCGGTAACTCAGGAGTCAGCATCTATCTTAGAAGTAAAACATCTTCACAATGAGAGAAAAACTTGTATTAGGATAATTAGAGTTAAAAACCTAATTTATATCCGGTCCAGAATTCCTTATACACCTTCTTTCATAATATGAAGAGAATCTCTATATCACTTGTTGTCACTTTGTTTCAGGACACACTTAAACTATTAGTTCTATATATAATCAAACTTTCTTGGTCTTTAAGCAAATTCCTCCTTGATCTCTAAGTAATCTTTCATAGTCTGATAGTCTCCGAGTTTCCTTGTTCTCTAAGCCTCCTTCGTTTTCAAGTTTCTCAAATCATTAATTTAGATTTTTTAAATTTCTAATGATACAATTGCTAAGAATAAATATAAATAAAACCAGTTTATCTTAAGATATATGAGTCAAAATCTCAACAATGGGTACACTCAGAATTGTTGTTTCCAAATTCTTCTTGAAAAATTCCACACAGGTGTGCAAGTGTAAAGAATTACATAGAAATTTAAATAAGTCTAGTTAAAGTTTTAGGCCTGCACCAATGTGAGTCCAATATAAAACATCTACATGTGTGTCTCCGTGCATGGTTAATAGCTGGACAAGCCATGTCAAAAGATAAATAAATAAATAAAGGCCGGACAAGCAAATCAGCCACCAATATTCAAGTCTTTAAATTTAGGTGTTATAATGATAATTAGATGTTAGGTCCTATCCTATGTTAGGCCACTAAACCTTCTCCCGTATCTAATTGTTTGCACCTCTAATCTAACAAAAATGAAAAATAAATAAAAAGTTGTACTTTTCTTTATTGGGCAACAAAAGCTGTACAAATGTTAGTTTAGGAAATGGAAAATTATGGGTATATTTATTTTTGGAACGATTTTGAGGAAATTGTATATAAGTGGGTTTAGAAGCCCAAATAATGGTGTCTTTTTACAGCACAAGATGTCCTTTGTTTCTATTCTCGTAGTATGTTTGAAAAACTGTAATGTGAAGGTGTTCAAGAATTCAAAGTGGAAGATGATTCGTGCATCTAAAGAAGAGGTAGGAAAACATACAGGAGTGTAAGGGTTAAGAAAAATTATAACGAAACTTTTGATGAAACTTGAGCTAAGTGATAACGAAACTTGAGCTAAATGATAACATTAGAGAAGTTGATGTTTTGACTCCGGATTTACTTATGGAAACTTCAGAATTTGAGTCTGGTATGTTGCTATTGATGACTTTGATATGTTAGAACTTTTTGAGTAATAGATGGTTGTGTATATTTGGAGAAAAGCAAAGTTTAATTTTCTTGAGAAGAAACTTTGACAAGATATTATAACTAGCGATAGCAGACATTAACCTTAGTGTACCTTAGTTCAAACCCCAAGTAGTAGGAGAGTTGCTAGCCCGACGTGTCAGTGATTTTTTTATTTGCTATTACGTTTTCTCCTTCATATCATTTGTACACGATACCAAAACCTCTGCTACCAAGTATTCACTCCAATGCATTAATAATTGATTCATATCATCTGATGTTAAAACCCATGTTCTTCTGAAAATTAAAGAAAAAAAAATGGTTTGACAGACATCAGTCAAATAGCAGAATGAGGAGGCCAAGAGATGACTAACCATGTAGAGTCTCAATATTCTTTTTTGATACAAGAAACGGAGCAAGAGCCCAAAGGGAAGAAAATGTTCAATGATGGATATGTGTAAATATGCAAATTTGGCGGTGGAAACAACTGTTGCATATCGCATTAACGTTGGTAAATGTGTTGGTTTCAGCTTCCTAAGCCCCTAAACTGTAAATATTTGTGTTGGTTTCGGATAGGGTTTCATATATGTGGGCTATAAATTGCACATGTTACCATATGAACGTGATAGTACTGAGGTTGCTAGAAGGTGCCAAGTGAATACTGAAGCTTAATTCAACAATACTAAAGGTATTGAATGAAGGCAATACTAAGGCAATATTGATGTTTCTTAAGTATTGAAGAATTGTTTGTGTTATCATGAAAAGATTAGTTGAAGAAGCAATCTTGGTAATATTGAAGTTACCTGATTCAAGATAGTATTGATGTTATGTAAGGAACTAAGACTATGATCAATGGAAAAAAAAATAGTTTCTTGGATAATTCCTCTCTTATTGTATTATTGAAGTGTTTCAACACCAGTGGTGGTGATTACAAGATAAGTACTGATTATAGAAAATGTGCATAAGAAGAATAACAATGTAGAGAGAGAAAGAAACATAATGGTCGAGAAGAAGAAGATAACAGATTTCACATTCAGCATACCCCTTTCTATTCATACCCCACCTCTTATATTCCCTCTTAATCCGCCACTTAGTCTCTCAGCTTGGAACTAACTACCTTCACTCTTGCTCTTTTGCCAACTTCCTGATCTTGTGGATCTTCAGCCACGTGTCCACTGACACTAACTGTTTTTCTGCCAGCCCTCTTGCTGTGCTGATTCTCTTCCTCACCTATCTTCCTAACATTTCCCCTCCCATTGAAAACAACCTTGTCCTCAAGGTTGAAGTTGGGATAATGTTGTATCATGTAATCCATGCCCTCCCAAGTAGCTTCTGTTGTGGGAAGTCCCTCCCATTGCACAAGAACTTGAGTTACTGGCTAATCCTCTTTTATTATATTTCTGCCATCCAGTACCTTGAATGGTTGCAAGATTGGACCCTGTTCAGTGGTTAACAATGGTAATGGAACATGTGGTTGACTAGCATCTCCCTTAAATGGTTTCAATAGGGAAATGTGAAAGACCGGATGAATCATTGTTGTACCAGGCAAAGCAAGTTTGTAGGTCACTGCTCCCAACCTTTGTATAATTTCAAATGGTCCAAAATATTTCATCCCCGACTTCTGATTCTTTCTTACAGCCACTGAATTCTATCTATATACCAAGACCATATCACCAATTTCAAAGTGCCTGTCTTATCTTTTCTTATCTGCCTGCTATTTCATTAAATTATGTGCTTTACTCAAATTCTATTTCAGTTGAGCCAATAAGGAATCTCGTTGTTGTAACAATTCCTGTAGTAAAGGTGGATCATTGTGGTCCACTGTATATTTGATCAAAGTAGGAGGGTCTCTTCCATAAATAACCTTAAAGGGTGTCATCCCTAGGCTGCTGTGATAAGATGTAGTATACCAATATTCTGCCAATGCTCACACCTTATACCAGCACCTTGGGTTTTCAAAATGTAAAACACTGAAGATATACTTCAAAACATTTATTTAGAACCTCTGATTGCCTATCTGTTTGAGGGTGATAGGCTGAGCTCATAGCTAGTGTAGTTCCTTGCAATCTGAATAAGTATTACCAAAATTTGCTTGTGAAAACTTTGTCTCTATCAGATAAAATTGATTTAGGCATCCCATGTAACTTCACAATATTATTCAGGAACAACTCAACTACTTGTTTGTTGGAATACTTAGTTTTTAATGCAGCAAAATGGTTGTATTTTGATAATCTATCTATGACTACCATAATTACAATATAACCAAAAGAAAGTGGCAAACATGTAATAAAATCCATAGCCACATCATCCTAAACTTGATTAGGAATTTGTCAACGACTGTAGCAGTCCTCCAGGTAATGCATTTGCTAATATAGCTTTCTGGCATATGCTACAATTTTGCACAAATGCCTTAATACTTTCTGTCATTCCTGGCCAGAAAAATTCTCTCTCAATCCTTGCTATGGTTCTAGCAATACCAGCATCTCCCCCAATTGGTGAAGCATGGTATTCTTGTAAAATGTGCTGAATTAAACTATGTTGTGCTGGTATAACCAATCTGTCTTTCCAAAATAGTAATTGATCTTTAGTTGTCCACCTCGAATCTGTGTTTTTGTTGGCTAAACATAGCTCCAAGTTCCTTGTAGTTTCAGACTCTATTCGAATAGCTTGCTTCAGGTGAGGCAAAAATTCTACCTTAGGTTATGACCAAGCCAACATGAATGATCTTGAGAGACCATCTGTTGTTACATTGTCTTTTCCTGGTTTGTACTCAATGCTGAAATCATATCCCATAAACTTGTGTAGTCATTTCTGTTGCTCTGGAGTTTGAATAGTCTAGCCTGTTAAATCTTTCAAACTTCTTTGATATGTTCTAATTATGAATTGATAACACAATAAATAGTGCCTGAATTTTGCTAAGGCCTCTGTGATAGCATATTGCTCTCTAGAATAAGTCGATTGTTTCTGCATTCTGGGGGATGACCTCTTTGAAAAGTAAGCTATTGAATGCTTGTTTTGGCATAAAACAACCCCTATACTAGTCCCTGATGCATCAGTTTCTAGTATAAAGGGTTCCTTGAAATTAAGGAGTGCCAAAACTGGAGCAGTGGTTACTGCATGTTTAAGGTCTATGAATGCTTTCATTGTTGTGTCACTCCAACCAAAATTTTCTTTTTTTAATAAATCAGTCAAAGGGGCAACAATAGAAGCATAATTCTTGATAAATTTCCTGTAATAGCTAGCCAATCCCAGGAAACCCCTCAACTGTTTCAGTAATTTAGGTTCAGGCCACTATAATACTGCCTCCATTTTCGTTTTGTCCATAGCTACTCTAGCACCTGTTACTATATGACCAAGGTATTCCACTTGTTATAATCCAAATGAGCATTTTGACAGTTTTGCAAACAAGTGGTGGTGTAGTAAAATACTTAATACCATCTCCAAATCCTCCAAATGAGACTTCTAATCTTTACTATAGACTAGAATGTCATCAAAGAACACTAAAATTGATTTCCTGAGTAGCTGCTGGAAAATCTTATTCATTAAGCTTTGAAAAGTAGATGGTGCATTGCTGAGGCCAAATGACATTACTAACCATTTGAAATGGCCTTAATGTGTTCTAAAAGTTGTTTTGTGCCTATCCTTAGGGTCCATTAATTCTTGATGGTAGTCTAACCGTAGGTCCAGTTTTGAAAAGTATTGAGCTCCATAAAGTTCATCTAGTAGCTCATCCACTATTAGCATTGGGAAATTGTCCTTTACAGTAATGACATTCAAAGCCCTGTATTGGAGTGGACCCTTCTACTAGTGTGATTTTGTGATTTTGTTCTCTGTCAGGAGGTAAACCTGAAGGCTTGTCAAACACTTGCATGTATGTGTGCAGTAGTAAGGTTATTTTAGGCTCCAAGTCACTTGGCAAATCCAACAACTAATCTTTATGCTAATGTGAATGCTGCAAATGTAGTGTAAACACTTCACTAATTGAATCTGTGTGATGTAGTCTTCTCAGGTGGTGAAATTGTGCATGCACTGGTATTTTATTCTTGTCCCCATAAAGAGTAATGAACTGGCCATTGCAAAAAAAATTCAAGGTGAGTGCACTGTAATCAGCCACATGAGGGCCCAAAGTGGCTAACTGATAACCACACAAAGTGAAGTTATTTGTGCTGTGAACACCCAATTTTGACCGGATTTAAAAAAAAAAAAAAGAGAAAAAATATAATAATTAAAAAAAAGGAGAAAAAACAAAAATTAAATTAAATAAAAAAAAATCACTCCACTACACTCCACTCACTCCACTACACTCCACTACCTTCCACTATCACACACTCTCACTCATGTAACTCACTTTTCACTCCATTATCACACACTACACTCAGTTTTCACTCCACTCACTTGCACAACAGACACTCCCACTCACATTTCACTCAGCACTCAATCTCCACACACTCCCACTCACATTTCACTATTAAAACACATGCAATACTTGCACAATGGACCACTGACATTCACGTAAAGCAGCGGAGGAGCATTTTGTTTTTTTTATTTTTCTGGTTTTTTAAGGGAAAGAGAGCATCCAACAGGGGGGGATCTTCTTCACTCTCTAAATCCCCAATCTTCACCTTTCAAGCTGACAAAAAAACTCACCATCATATCACCATACTATCCATCTTCATTCACCATTTCTGAGACCTCCAGCACACCTTCATTCACCCTCACCATCTTCAATCTCCCCATCTTCCTTCTACCCACGCTGACACCTTCCACCACCCATCTTCACCATAAACCAACTTTACCACCTTCATCCTCACCCATTCCATCATCTTCATAATTCACCATCACTGAGTTGACTCATTCCAAACCACCAACACCGTGAACCAACAGTCGAACCCAGCAAGCCCCACCGCGCTGCGCCTCTGCTAGCACCGCGCCAGGAGACCCGCAGCGTCATCCACTCCATCGGCCGATCGCTCCGCGCCGTCCAAGCCGTGACTGGAAACGCTCTGTTCTGTGCGTCTCTTCCAGGTCCCCTGTCTTCATATCTCATATCATTTTATTTGTTAGTTTAATGGCTGATGGCTTTTGGCTTTTGAATCATGAAATGAAAAATAATAAAGAAAGTAAAAGCAAGTCATTGGGTTCCTGAAACACCAACCCACTGATACGTGGGTTGGCCCTCTTTTTTTGGCATTTGAATAAAATAATATAAAAAAGGGAAAATGTTTAGGCTAATAAATTTTTTGAACTTTTCAGAAACATTAGAAATCCATAAAGAAAGAAAACGAAAATAAAAAAGGAAAACTAAAAAATATAAAAAAGAGAGGGGAGTTTGCTACGAAAGTGAAGTCTGATGGTCTTCTTTTTCTTTTGTTTGTTTTGTGCTTTTCTTTGTCCTTTTCTCTTTGTCCTTTTGTTTGACTTGCTGGAAAATGAAAAAGGGTGGGGAGAGTCTCCTGCGAAAGGATAAACTATGATGCCTTCTTTTTCTTTTTGGATTGTTCTGCTTAATTTCTTTCTTTCTTTTCTTTGGGCTTTTCTTTTAATTTGGTTTAGTTGGGTAGAATGTTTTATTTTAGGAGTTTTGTAATTTTAGGATAAGTATATATATATATATATATATAACCTTAATCGAATCGATAAAATATCAAAAGAAGATAAAATAAATAAATAAAAAATAAAAATAAAAAATTTTTAAAAAATTTTTCAAAAAAAATCTTTAAATTAATGTAATGATCAATGATATTGATTGAATAGCGGATGTTATCTTCAATGTCGTTTGGATCATAAGAGTTTATTGAGTAGTCTAGTCTGGTTAACTTAAACCCTGTGCAAGAATTAGATTAATAAAAAATCTAAAAACTACAAAAGAAAAAAAACCAAAAAAAAAAATAAAAAGGGGCAAAAGTGAAGGAAATAAAATAATTGAAATATTTTTTTAAAATAAATAAATAAATAAGTGGGATTAACCGAGTTGTGACGAAATTGTTAATCTCATAATAAAATTTTTTTGTGGATCATCCGAGCCATGACATTTTAATGATTCAAATTATTTGAAATAAACAAATAAATAAATCACTATTTAATAAAGACAAAAAAATTCATTTTTTAATAATAAAAATTCATTTTTATCATTTTTTTACTTTTCATGATTTTATATATATATATATATATATAAAATCTCCTTTTAACAATAATAAATTTAATAATCCGTGAGTGACGCCTAGCGTAACGCAAGCTTCGCTCATTCAAACTTTAATTTGATTAACAGAGTCGCGACGACCTGTTAATTCAAATAAAAAATTTTAAATTTTTTTCTTTAAATAAAATCAACCAACCCACACTCATTTTCTACAGAACTACGTGACTTTGAGTTCCTCATTGCACCTGAGGATACGTAGGAGCAGAATTTTCATTCTGTCAAGCCAAAATTAAGTTTTCATAATTTGGTTCTTATTTTCTTTTAAAAATAATAATAATAAAATATTTACAAAGTCTTTTTAAAATGGGTAAAATAAATAAATTTGAGATTATTAAGTTTTTGCACAATTAACTTAAGGTACTGTCTTAAGACGGGTGTGTTAGGGGTCTTTGTGGGATTAAGTTTCCACCCTTCCTTAACCATAACCGACTCCCGAATCCAATCTGGTTCCAAAGACCATTTTCTAAAAAGGTTTTCCAATTTTTCCTGAATTCAAATAAAATTGATGGCGACTCCATTTCCGTTTTTAAATTCACGCGAGTTTGCTATTTCGCCGTGATCTCGGTCGCGACAATGCCCTATATCTGAGCTATAAAGAGTGCTAAAGTCCTTGTATTCATGCATATTTAGAGGATTTTATGCTTATATTTGCTATATTCAATTCTGATACCTTTCCAGTATGTTTATAAGCAAACTATGCATATTTGATAAGTGATTAAGTGAATTTATATTTGTTACTGATTTGGTATTTTCTCTATCACAGGAAGGGCTCCAAACAAGATGATATGTGGAGCATTTGAGCTGAAATAGGAAGAGAAAGCCAAATTAGCATCTCAGCAGACAACGCCGCGGCGTGGCATGCTAATGCCGCGGCGTGACATTCCTTGCATCCAAAGTCAGGGGCTTTGAAGAATTGAACGCTGTGGCGCAATGATTTAATGACGCGACGTGAGTGACCTAATTTGACACGCACCGCGGCGTAGGCATGTTAATGCCGCGGTGTGCCTCTGTTTTATTGAGTCTATAAATAGATTTTGTCATATTTTGTAAAGGGAGTTTGGAGAGCTCCGTAGATAGTTTTAGGTTTTAGAGGAGCTACGGCTTTGTTCTTCATTTCTGGGCTGATTGGAGGTCTAGAAAGGCTAGGTTGGAGGTCTTCTTCCTTAAGGAAGAGGATTTAAGCTTCAAGGATCTCATCAATGGCATCCTTCCTCTTCTCCCTGAGTTTTCTTCTTCTCCCTTATCTTTTGAGCATTGTTTTGCTCTGTAAATTCGTGTTCAATGGATTAGAAGCTGTATTTAGGAAATACTTTGAATCTTTATATGATTATTGATGTTTATGTTATCTTTTGAGTTTCTATTGATGTTTAGCTTTGTTCTTCTATGCCTGTGCTTAATGCTTGCTTCTGTTTGATCAACAATTGCATGATCTTAATTAATGCAAATGAACTAGACATAGGGATTTGTGGAGATGGACATGGTATGGTTGATGCATGTTCGACGAGTTCAATTGGCTTGGATGAGTTGATTCACTAACGGGATAAAAATATACCTTTTAGCCATGTATTAGCGTGTGTTTGAGAATAGATCGTTTATTAGTGGAGTTTACACTAGTCCTCATGCAACCATAAGAATCATAGTGGATTAGATAAATGACACCAGGGTTGATCAACCTAGACATAGGCTTTTGACTAAATCAGATTCTCAAGCTAAACTAACTAAGCATTGATGTTACTTGTAAGGATTGCATATCATTAGTATGAAGTAGGAAGTGAAGAAGGATTCCCTAGATTTCCAAACCCCTATGTTATTGCTTTGGTAGTTTAGATTTAGATTAATTACTTTTCTTTATTTTATATGTCCTTGACTAGAATCTAGCTGAGCTATTGGTTGCTACTTAGTAATGGAAACCTTGTCCTCGTGGGAACGAACTTTTACTTCGTATCTGTATTACTTGAACGACCCGTGCACTTGCGGTACACAAATGGTCTAACAAGTTTTTGGTGTCGTTGCCGGGGACAATGGTGTATTTCCAAAGTCTTTAGCCTTATTCCTTAGCAATTGCTGGGGGATAACGATTGAATTCCATATTACTAATATCAACAATGAGTTTGGTTAGTTGTAATTCAAGTTGTAAATAATCTATGTTAATTTTAGTCTTTATTATTTGTATATAGGTACAATAAATGGAGGATGAGCTTTATCATTTGAGACCTTTGAGGGAGCTCGAGAACCCCCAATGGAAGACCTCTATTCAGGCGAAGGAAGGCCTACCATCCAATCCATCACTTTTGTGAACAAATCGGCCATGATCGAAAGAGTTGGCAGGTTTGCCTTGCGAAAGTCCTGCCGGGACTATAACTCAAGCCCTTCTTTGGAGGGAACCCAGGTTTTATTGTTTTTGTTAAATAGTATGTAATTAGTAAGTTTTAATTTATAAATATGTTAGTATGTTAGTTTTTTTATAGTTTTAATAGTTTTTATGCTTTTCTTTAGTTTAAAGTCTTATAAATATGTTAGTAAATTTAATTTACGTATTTAAGTAGTTAGTATTTATGATTTAGTATGTTAGTTAGTTTAGTTTAGAGTCTTAAATATGTTAGTATGTTAGAGTTTAGTAAGTTAATTAGTTTTTATGCATTAGTTAGGTTTTTAGTTTATAAATAGGTTAGTATGTTTGATTTTATGTTTTTGTTAGGTTAGTATGTTTGATTTTGTAGTTTAGTTAGTTTCAATTATTGTATATATTAGTATGTTTGATTGTTTTGATTTTAATTAGTTATATGTTTTTGTTTTGTTATTAGTTAGATATAGGTTAAATAACTAGGATTTTGTAGTTTTTATAATTTTTAGTTGTACATTTTGTAAAATAGCTCTTTGGACAAGTTTTGCTGCTGTTGGAGGCCACTTTGAACCAATTCCAAAGAACAAAACGTGTAAGTCGCTAAATTTAGCGGTCGACTTATCACGTCGTGGCGTGGATCTTTGTGAGTCTGCGACGTTAATATTAGTTTTGTGTATATTTTTTGTATATTTTGTTTAAATTCAATTTTTCTTTTTTATATTTCATTCTTTTGTTAATATAATTGTTTTTATTATTCAGCTCTCTAAATTTTAATCTATTTTTAGGCTCAAGAACCCCGGGAACCATGGAAAGTGAGGACTTTGTCTCACTTAAGTTTGGGGGAGTATCTATACATGCTTTGGATGAGTATGAAGTATGATATATGCATGTAATGATACTTGAAAAGATACAGTTGTGATAACCACCAAGTTTTAATGAGTTTCGAGTTGATTTGGTTATTACTAAGGAGTTTGTAAAGAAGTTTCAATTTTTATAAGACTGCTAGTGTTGTTTTGATTGTTCATGATATGAAAGGTTGCTATTTACCCCTTTGTGAGTGAAACCTTATGTGATCTTGAAGTATGTGAAACAGTTTAGTTGCTTTTGATGTATGATTTACATTCTGCTTAGATGCAAGTGTAATTTTGAATATGAGATGAGTGCATGTTTAGAGAAGGTTTATGGATGTACATGTAGAGTTTCGATTATCTTAGAAATTGTTTTTAAACTCTCTTGAGGCGAAATCTTAGATTGTGCATGACTGAGGAAATTATTAGGGCATTCTTTGGACCGATTGAGCCTTAAAAAGCTTACCCTGAATGATTATATCTTTAGGTCCCCTTTGAAACCTGATAATTGTTTGACCTTATTTGTTTTTCAAACCATTGTCATTGTTAACCTGTTAACCGTTCCAATGCATGTGAAAGCATTACATTTTCTTCCTACCCTTTATTGTTTATTGAGTACATGATGTATTGTTTCTTGAAGTGAGTAGGGGTATGTATGTTTAAGAAAAATGAGCCTGAAGGAACTAAATGCGATCAAAAGTAAAAAGGAAAAAGAAGTGCTTTGTAAAAGTAAAAAAAAGAAAAAAAATGAGAAAAGAGAAAAGCAAAGCAAGAAAAAGAAAGAAGAAAAGCTAAAAAGGAAAAGAATTGCATGGATCTGGCAAGTTGTGATCCTTCACTGAAGAATACCCCGCTAGTTCGCTTGTTCTCAAGTCTTGAAATCACATATTCATGTATTTCAATGTTTGTTATGTATCATTTCCTTCTTTCACAGTTGCCCAATACCATGGCCTAACATTACAAGCTGTAAAGACCTTCTGATCCTCAGTTGTGTGTGGTTTACATTAGTGGAGAGAGAGTTTAGAATCAATTTTTGTGGATTTTATGATTCTTATGCATTTATGTTTATAAATCTATCTGGATGTGTATGATTTGAATAAGAGAAGTTTATCTTGCATGTTCGTGGATATGTAGATTGCATTGAAAGACGCTGAATTGTTTACATGCGAAAGATTATGTATGTGTGAAGCTGGTTTAGGGGCATTTGCACACTTTTTATGAATTGAAGTAATCAGTACATACTAGTAGCTTTGATTTAATTGAAAAACAGAAAGATTGAAACTTGAAAGTACTGAATGATATGTTTAAATTGTTAAGAAGGTTTACTTGGTCGTACTTTGTTTTGCTCGGGGACAAGCAAAAGGTTAAGTTTGGGGGTGTGATAATTACACAAAGTGAAGTTATTTGTGCCCTATATCTGAGCTATAAAGAGTGCTAAAGTCCTTGTATTCATGCATATTTGGAGGGTTTTATGCTTATATTTGCTATATTCAATTCTGATACATTTCCAGTATGTTTATGAGCAAACTATGCATATTTGATAAGTGATTAAGTGAATTTATATTTGTTACTGATTTGGTGTTTTTTCTATCACAGGAAGGGCTCCAAACAAGATGATATGTGGAACATTTGAGCTGAAATGGGAAAAGAAAGCCAAATTAGTATCTCAGTAGACAACACCGCAGCGTGGCATGTTAATGCCGCAGTGTGACATTCCCTGCATCCAAAGTCAGGGGCTTCGAAGAATTGAACACCGCGGCGCAAGGATTTAATGTTGCGGCGTGAATGACCTAATTTAACACGCGCCTCGGCGTCGGCATGTTAATGCCGTAGCGTGTCTCTGTTTTATTGAGTCTATAAATAGATTTTGTCATATTTTGTAAAAGGAGTTTGGAGAGCTCCGTAGATAGTTTTAGGTTTAAGAGAAACTACGGCTTTGTTCTTCATTTCTGGGCTGATTGGAGGTCTAGAAAGGCTAGGTTAGAGGTATTCTTCCTTAAGGAAGAGGATTTAAGCTTCAAAGATCTCATCAATGGCATCTTTCCTCTTCTCCCTGAGTTTTCTTCTTCTCCCTTATCTTTTGAGCATTGTTTTGCTCTGTAAATTCGTGTTCAATGGATTAGAAGCTGTATTTAGGAAATACTTTGAATTTTTATATGATTATTGATGTTTATGTTATCTTTTGAGTTTCTATTGATGTTTAGCTTTGTTCTTCTATGCCTGTGCTTAATGCTTGCTTCTGTTTGATCAACAATTGCATGATCTTAATTAATGCAAATGAACTAGACATAGGATTTGTGGAGATGGACATGGTATGGTTGATGCATGTTCGACGAGTTCAATTGGCTTGGATGAGTTGATTCGCTAACGGGATAAAAATATACCTTTTAGCCATGTATTAGCGTGTGTTTAAGAATAGATCGTTCATTAGTGGAGTTTACACTAGTCCTCATGCAACCATAAGAATCATAGTGGATTAGGTAAATGACACCAGGGTTGATCGACCTAGACATAGGCTTTTGACTAAATCAGATTCTCAAGCTAAACTAACTAAGCATTGATGTTACTTGTAAGGATTGCATATCATTAGTATGAAGTAGGAAGTGAAGAAGGATTCCCTAGATTTCCAAACCCCTATGTTATTGCTTTAGTAATTTAGATTTAGATTAATTACTTTTCTTTATTTGATATGTCCTTGACTAGAATCTAGCTGAGCTATTGGTTGCTACTTAGTAATGGAAACCTTGTCCTCGTGGGAACGAACTTTTACTTCGTATCTGTATTACTTGAACGACCCGTGCACTTACGGTACACAAATGGTCTAACACTAACCAAGATACTCGAAGCACTAAGTTTGCTCCTGTAACCAGAAGTAAGTACACTGGAAGTTATAGCACTTGTCCTTATACTTTAACTTGTAAATTTTTTATGCATCCCTCTGCAGTCATGGTATTTCCATTCCCCACCATAACTTGAAATTATGATGCAGGCTCTATTGTTAGTTTCAAAAATTGTGTTATTCTTGGCTGTAGAAAATTATCACTGCTTCCACTATATAATAATATTTGTACCCTTGTGCCATTGATATGACCTTGGAACTTCATTGTGCCTATACCATTGGCACCTTTTAGAGCATTTTATGATAGATGATGTGTTGCATTTGCAAAAATTTCGAACTCTGCATAATTGTTTGAAGGATCAGGGTTGTCTGGAGGCTCAGGGTTAATGTTTTTGATAATTGTCATCCTCTACTTGCAAAATCATTAGGTGTTTATTAGGACATTTATGATTCATATTGAATCTTTCATCACAAGTATAACAAAGTCCTTTCTTTCTTCTGAGTTGCATCTCTGCAGGAGTCATATTTTTTATGTTATTTGCTTTAAATAGTTGGTTATAAGGCTTATATGGTGGTGTAGGTAGTAGTGGTGGTAAAGAATTGATTTTGGGTGGGGTAGTGGAATTTGTGGTGTTCTGGTGGTATCTGTTTGGGTTGGTTGGGTAGTACTGTTTAGGCTTTTAGATGTACTTTTCCTCAAATAACTTGGCTAGTGAAACTGCTCGCATGAGGTTAATTGGTGTTTGAGCAACAACATCTCTCCTAACCTCAGTCTTTAACCCACTAATGAAACAATCGAGAATTGCATCTGAACTTAACTCAGAAACTCGATTTGCTAATGCTAAAAATTCCACATAATAATTATCTACTGATCCCGATTGAGTCAACTTGAACAGGGTTGATCTAGCATACTCATAAGGTGATGGACCAAAATCCAATTCCAATGCTCGGGTAAACGATTGCCAAGATTGAAACTGGAGATTTTTGCTCATCATCTGAAACCAAGGCATTACATTTTTTTCTAGATGAATTGCAACTATAATCAAACATTGGGCATTAAGTGTAGTATAGTACTCAAAAAACTGTTTAGCTTTAAATATCCATTACAACACCTCAGTTCCATCAAATCTTTGAAAATCAAGTTTAATGTTCTTTACTTGAAACATCTGTTTTGTAACAGCCGTGCAGTCAGGCTCTGAGCTCGAACCACCATGAGGTGAGCTTGCGTTTTGAAGTAAAGTCTGTAAAGCTGTTTCAATTCGGTCAAATCGTTCCTTTGAGGTTACTTCATTTGTTCCAATTGAGCATTGATTGCAGCTTCATTTCTCGCTAGTTTAGTCGAATAATCGTGATCTTTCCTATCCATCAATTCACCCGTACGTTTCAGCTTTGCTTGCAGCTCTTTCATTTAGGTATTATAAGCCATGGTGGGAATGAAATCACCAAATGTAAGGAACTAATATTATGATCAATGGAAGACAAAATAGTTTCCTGGATAATTCCTCTCTGTTTGTATTATTGTAGTGTTTCAACACCAGTGGTGGTGATTATAAGATAAGTATTGATTATAGAAAATGTGCAGAAGAATAATAACAATATAGAGAGATAAAGAAACAGAATGGTCGAGAAGAAGAAGATAATAGATTTCACATTCAGCATACCTCATTCTATTCTTACCCCACCTCTTATATTCTATCTCAACCAATCACGTAGTCTCTCAACTTGGAACTAACTATCCTCACTCTTGCTCTTTTGCCAACTTCCTGATCTTGTGGATCTTCAGCCACGTGTCCACTAACACTAACTATTTTTCTTGTAGCCCTCTTGCTGTGCTGATTCTCTTCCTCACCTATCTTCCTAACATGTTATCTTAGTATTTTGGTAGAATTGATGCTGTCAAATATGGAATTAAATGGTAATACTAAAGTTACCATAAGGTCGACACGCCAATAGACATGACTGAGATGCCAGTAGATATGCTCAACCCCTATATTGGAATCTGAATAGTAATGGTGCATAACAACAATATTGATATTGTTGAAGAAAACTCCACAAGAGATTAAGCCATTGGATCTAGTTCTACAAAGTTGTATAGCGACAATACTGATGTTGTTGACGAAAAGTTCTGACGAGGCTTAACTTTAAAACACGCATTGCAAACATGTGACTTTGTAGAAGATCTTCAGTTATAAGATGTGAGTCATGGGTCCGGAACCCACGATAGGGGTTTATCCCCACTGCTTTCTGTTTTGATACATGATGCACTCCATGAAGACATGAATTCAAGTTATGCGTTGATAGGAAAGAAGCAGAAACTGTCGGTGACATGTGGCTAATCTGAACAAACATCAAATCACTGCATGATTATTGGATGCTTGGAGCGGTTACTCAGTTATTTATAAATAGAAAGTCTTGGTAACACTGCAAAGGGTCTTGAACACTATACACTCCTTACCCGTAATAAGAAGACAAGATATTAGTGACCATCCTTTTTATTTTCTTTTTTTATATTAGACTATTTTTTTTAGATTTTAACTTGAACCTTAGGAGTAGCTCGTAGGTTATAGTTGATGATCAGTGGTATTTGAAATTATATTGTAAGTGTATTTCTTAAGCTTAATTTCAATTCCAATTTCACTTCTTCAATTAACACGTTACATTGCACTTGTTGATATTTGATGCATGCATGAATAATGGCACGTATTCTTTTCATTGAATATCATCATTATTAATGATGTGACAAACTACATAATTTGGAAAATGAATCCACAAAAAACTTTATGAGAGTTTGATTCCTCTCTTCTCTCGATTGTCCAAAGGTCGATATTTTTGGGTTTAAGGCTACCTGCAAAACCGTAGGCCAAGTAGGACTCTACAATTTTAACTCGGAAACATTTAAAGATTGCAAATTATGGGTCTAAATAATACGGAGAAATTATAAGGAATCATCCAATTCAATTTACTCTTTGATTTATTCACTCTGAAGCCATCTCAATCTGGAGGTCCATGATTTTATGTTTGATAGAAAAAAAAAAATAAAAACGATTTTACCAACTTTCACATTTCAAGGACATAACGTGGTTGGAGTTCCAGTTGAGCTGCGCTGCTTTGATGTGCACCGCACCTAGATGTTATCCTGTTTTTTTTCAAGGAATAGATAATGCCACAATTTTGAGACCACGTAAGAAATGTAATTTCTAGACAATCAATTTTATGTCGTAATTTGTTTAAAAAAACATTTAAATTAAGATTATAAATTTCAATGTTATGTTTTAATGTATTTTTTTTAATTTTTGATTAATTGTTCACATAATTTTAATACTTAATAATTAGGTAAAAAAAAATTTAAAGTGACGGCTCTATATTCAAATCTCTGACATTGTAAGTAAAATTTACCTAAGGTCGCAATTCACCTCTACTGTACCCAACCATTGCTGGATTGCTTTTACATAAATTTAGATACAAAAGCAACATAACTAAATTCAAGATTTGAAACATTTTCATCAAAATCATGTAAAATCTCTACTCTGCCCGTGAAAGATAATCCGGCATTAGAGGACTTTTATGCGCATGAGAGGACTAAATTCAGTCATGATAATAGTTTTGGGCCCAAAGGCCTTTCTCAACCCAAGAGAAAATGGTATTACACAAAATACAATGGTAGATTGCTATGTGGCAGATTGACAAAAAAAAAAGGGGGGGGATTGCTATGTGGGAGCAAGCCCATCATCAAGTGGCACAGAAAGCAATACTCGCAAAACATAAGACCAGACTCACTGAAGTCCAAAAAAAAAAGGACCAGACTCACTGTGTTAACCATTGATTTTTTAAATAATTGGTGAATGTTATAAAAATTGATTGTGTTAAAAAAATTAATTAAACAGTCAGGAAGTTCTATCAAATATCAATGGTTTATTTATTTTTTGCATTTTGTAATTTTTTCCAACATTACCTTGATCTAAATTGGAGAACTAGTAGTTTCATAGAACGAAAACCTATATGTTTTAGGATTATTTTTTTTCCTGCTGGAATGCTCAGGTTTTAGAAAAAAAGGGTATAATGCCATGTTTCATACCACTCTACATGCAATCTTTCACGCACAATTATTAATGCAGCCACCCTAAGAAGTCCCTTCTTCAAAACTTGAACCCATTTTAAAAGGGCATTTTTTTTCCTATTTCGTTCACATAAGTGGCACTCTGCAGATTTGTTTAGAGTGACAAGAAGACATTGCGGTCATCTGAAGTTTGCATTTATTTTCTTTTTTCTTTTTTATCCATTAGTTAATTGTGAATTTTATTTTATGTATAATAACAGAGGAATATTATTTAGCAGGAAAATAATCATATTCTCCTGTGTGTCTTTTTAGAGTGAGAGGCATAGTTGTCATTTGCCAATGTCATTCAACCTTTTGTTCTTGCCAAATGCAAATAGTTATCAATATCAATAAAGAAATACAGAATAAAAGTATAAAACTCTAATGGCTTCTAGTAGCTCTATAAGCTAGTTCATCACTTGGGATTCTTGGCTCACAGAACTTCACATATTTTCCAATTTGCCATCTGAATTGAATCGCATGTCAAGTAGCAAGATCATCATAAGATATCTATGGGTAAATAATTGCCAAAACACATGGGGACACCCTGCTATTACTAGATGTTACTCATATGTTAATAATGTTATCAGGAGGACACCTTGAATTTATGAATGACACAACAGATGCAGAAGATCCCCGAAGCCTGCTAGCTATGTGGCAATTTCTTGTTGTTCAACAAGTCCACCTTGCTTGCTATCATACCTAAAAGATAAAAAGTTTCAACTTCAAGCGGTGTCAACATCTTGGACTTCATAGCAATGCCCAGTTAACAAGGAGAGGAAGGAAAGAAAAATCAAGTTCCATTAGTTTAGAAAAATATCAATTATTCAATACTTAAATACATGATGATTCTCGCTTATTTCTACTTTTACTAAGTACACCCTTAACGTGAAACAACAAATGTCATTAAATTCCACTGAATCAATCAATTTGTTTGGTTTCCAGCACGGCGAGTATAAAATATTTTAAAAATGATTATGCTAATATAGAACTAATGTGCTATCAAGTAAGGCTTTTCAAGACTCATCCCTTGTTAACCTGTCTCATCCTAAAGTTAATTAGACTAGTTCGAGTTTTTAAAATTTGATTCATTATATTTTTTGATTAAGTTTGGATTATATTTAGGGTTGGTCTAACTCAGTTCGATACAACATAATATTTTAAAATTTATTTTTTTAAAAATTAGTAATAAATTATAATACTTTAAGGTTGGTCCAAGTGTTGGATTATAAGTTGGATTATATTTAGGGTTGGTCCAAGTGTTGGATCAACAAAAGTGATTTTGTCGGAAAGATTTTATAACTGCTATCAGTATTTGTCGAAAGTAAAAGTTACCAATTCTGAATTCGACAGCTATAAGATGATATTGAAAATTCTAGTGGCTATTACAAATGTTAAATGGTCAAAAGTTGGTTATTGTCGAAAATTAAGTAAGAGAACGTGACATAAACTGCCATGTACGTGGTCAGTTTTTAAGAGTCAGTTATTTTTTATGTATTTGCCTATAAATACTAGTATTCACGATGTACAAATGGTGGTTTTACTGGATATACAATCCTAACATCTCACTCAAGCAGATTAACGTGTTTGACTCTAAGTATGACTTCTATTTTCATTTTCAGTCATTTACGTTAATGCAATGTCTTTTTAAATTCTTTATTTTCAAGCTTTGCCCTTTAAATTTCTTTATCTTTTCTGCACCCTTACATTTTCTGTATTTAAATTTTCTACACTTTAAACTTTCTTCACCTTTATTTTCTGCACTTTAATCTTCAGTACTTTTACATTATATGCACTTTCACCTTTTTTGTACTTTACATTTTCTACACGTTATTCATCAGTTTCCTAAAAGCTTTTTTTCAAACGAGATTACCACATAACTCTGAACTCACATTCAATTGATAAAATATATTTGTTTGTTAGAATTTGTCCTAACCAAATTCACTCATAAACAAATTGGCACGCCCAGTGGGACGAGTTCAGAGTAACTCGTAGTGTCACAAACCTCTTCATAAGAAGATGGTTTTATGCGTTTAAGAAGTAAAAAGTTAGTATATTCTTGTCCTTCTCAAAATACGCAAGTTATGAGTAACGCAAATAACTAGGCGTCGAATGCACTTTCAGTTGATATTAATGTGCCACCTTCGACCGTCGTTACCGCGTCACCTTTAACCGTAGTTAGTATGGGTCCTGTGGTTGATATAATAGCAACTGGTACTCTCAGGAGTAACCCAGTGCTAGAACAAGTGGTGCATGGAGTGACTCAGTCATCACCAAATCAACTAAGTAATCAGAGTGTAATGAACTCAAATTCAAGGTTGGCACCACAATATGATTTGCCACCAAATTATGTTCCTCCTATGTTAGCACAAATGGGACTTGGCTCTACTTTGGCCAATACTGTAGGCCAAACAACAATCCCACAAGGCCAACAACAAATAAGTTCGGCTTTAGTAAGTTTTAATGGCCAAGGAACACGAGTTGCAAGTTCAAGTAATCCAACTCCTTTTTGGCAGGAGAGATTGAATTTGGGACTTGTATTCCTAAATATGTCGAGAGATAATTCTCAGAATATGACTGGGCCAACTATGAATTCTTTGGCTAGCTTTTGAAAACAAATGGATGGAAGTAACCATGAAATAGTGCATATGTTCACTCAGCAAATGGGTGCTGTGATTACACCAATCATAGAAAACACAAATAATGCTTGCAGCGCGTTTGATGAGGACTTCATGGGTGAAGCCCAAGCCCAGGCCCAAGTCCAGAAAGAAGTCCAAGATCCAATACAAGGTCTAGGAAGGCCCATGACAAGAGCAAGAGCTAAAAGGACCCAAGAAGAACTTAAAAAGATGTTGAACAACTTATTAGAGGCCCAACATCAGATTGAAGCCCGATATGTGGAGCCTAAGATTTACACATGCATAGCCCACTTGGAATGAAAGGAGAAGAGCCAAAAGAGTCAATTTGAACTTTCAAGACCTTTAAATGTTTTTGGGGCTCTTTTTATTTGTTTTTATTTTCTATTGCTTTCTAGTTCTATTTGGTGTATGCCTGTGTTCAAAAAAATATATTTTGTCCACAGCAGGATTAGAACCCAGGCACTTGAAGCTAAATATGTCTCCTTAACCACTGGAACATATCAGTGATGCTTATGCTAAGGGGTTTTGTTTTTTTTTTTTTATTTTTGTTAAGTCCTAAATGGGCAAACCTCTAAACTGAATTGTATTAAAACATTTGGGAATCATTAGGGAGATAGACTTTTGGCATATAAGAAAATTGAGTGTTTTGCTCTGCTAGGGTTCTTCCTTGCATCATTTGATCTTATCAAGAATTAATCTTTTCTTGTGGCGATCCTTCTTGGCTTATCAAACTAGGTTTGTGGCGCCATCCTTATCTTTTTCTTTTCATCAATTTTCGTTTCTAATTCTTCTTTCAATTTTCGCAATTTTCTCAATTTTCGTCTCAATTTTCTCGTGCTCATAACTCAAATTATACTTACTCTTTTTCGGTGATTTTTGAGTCTAAATCGTGATTCAGAAAGAGATCTTTCACCTCGTTTTGGAATCACTCAATTCCGAAATCTGTAGCGTGAGTTATAGAATTTTCCTAAAACGGACGAAATTAGTTCTTTTCCTTCTTTATTCTTTTATTTCAATTTCACCTTCCAAATTCAGTTTGCTCTAGTCCTAATAGGTCCGAAATCAAGAGGCATATGGAAACCTCATCATTTGGTATCAAAGCTAGGCATTAGGGCTAGTGTTTGGGTGTGATTTGGAGACAAAAGAGGGCTGTTTGGGCTTATCGTTCATATCTCGCGTTTTACATATCCAATTTCGATGATTCTTGAGTCAAAATTGTGTCCAGTAACGTGAACGTTCACCTCGCCGTGGAAACACTCAAATCCGAGTTTACGTAGCGTGAGATAAAGTGGTGCCAAGTAAGTGAAAACAAGACTAATTGTGATTTTTTTTTCTTTGAATCGCTTGAATTGTACTAAGATTGTAGAGGCTGAATTTGATTGTTGAATTAAAAAAAAAAAGAATTGGAGTTTAAAAAAAAAGAAAAAAAAAAGGGAGATTTGGAAGTGCTTCAACATTTGGTTTGAGGAAGCTATTTGAATTTCGGACCTAAAACCTTGTTCTTGTCTCTTGTTTGAATTTATGAATCACTTGTCTTTCTAATTGTGAGTAGTGAACTTGTTCTTTGCTACTTGTCTTGTGATTCTTGCAAGTTAAAAATCTATTTCTTGAAGAGATTGTTTGATTCTAGTAAGAACTTTAAGCAAGAGAAAGAGTGGAAAAAGGCAAGAGAGATACATTAGCTTAAAAGCCAAGTTTGTGTGAAACACTTTGAGTGAAATAGTTTTGGAGAGGACTTCTTTACATCAAATTAATCTATGGCTGAAAGAGAGGGACCACCATCCCCTACTAGGGAGCATAGGTTACTGTTAGATGCCTTAACTCAAAGGATGAATGAGGTGTTGAGGGAGCATACGGAGGGAATTTATGAGAGGCTTGAAACTTTAGAAAACCAAAACCAGAATGGGGAGAATGACCAACATAGAGATAGAAGGAGACATGAGAGGCATGAAAGGAGAGAACATGAGGGAGAACAAAGGAGAAACCGAGAGGAGGTTGTGAAAGTTACCATACCACCATTTAAAGGAAAAAGTGATCCTGAAGCCTATATTGAGTGGGAGATGAAGGTAGAACAAATTTTCTCATGTCACAACCTAAATGAGGAGAGGAAGGTCAAGCTAGCTACCTTGGAATTCACTGACTATGCCTTAGTTTGGTGGGATCAATTCCAAAAGGAGAGGAGGAGGTATGGAGAGCCTATGTTAGAGAGTTGGGAGGAGTTAAAAAGAGTGTTGAGAATGTGGTATGTTCCATCCCACTACCATAGAGAGCTTCTCAATAAACTTCAAAGAATGACCCAAGGGAGTAAGAGTGTAGATGAGTTCTTTAAAGACCTTGAAATAGCCATGATCCGAGCCAATGTAGAGGAGGAAATGGAGGTTACCATGGCTAGGTTCCTTAATGGGCTGAATACAGATATAAGAGATGTTGTTGAGCTTCAAAATTATGTAGAAATGGAGGACTTAGTTCACCATGCTATGAAAGTGGAACAACAACTAAAAAGAAAAAGTGTGAGAAAGAGTGTATCAAACTATGATAACTCTAGATGGAAGGATAGGTTCAAGAAGGAGGGTACCTCATCTTCTAGGATCTCCACGATAGCCCCAAACCCAACCCAAAACAAGGGCAAAGAAATGGCAAACAAGTCTCGGTCTAGAGACATAAAGTGTTTCAAATGTTTGGGTGAGGGGGCACATTGCATCCGAATGCCCAACTAAGAAGGTTATGGTGTTAAAAGATAATGGAAAAATCACTAGTGAGAGTTCCCAAACTGAATCCTCAAGTGAGGAAGAGAGAGAGGAAGAGGAGGAGATTCTGAAGGAGATTTGTTCATTGTGAGGAGAATGTTAGGAGGAATAGCCAAAGAGGGTGAGGAAAGTCAAAGAGAAAATATTTTCCATACTAGATGTCTTATCCAAGGAAAAGCTGTGTTCCTTAATCATTGATGGAGGAGTTGTACTAATGTAGCAAGTACTAGGTTGGTGACAAAAATGAATTTGGAGACTAAGCCCCATCCTAGACCATACAAGTTGCAGTGGTTGAGTGAGGAGGGAGAATTGAGGGTGGATAAGCAAGTGGAGATTGAGTTTTCTATTGGAAAATATAAAGATAAAATTTTGTGTGATATGGTTCCAATAGAAGCTAGTCATTTGCTTCTTGGGAGACCATGGCAGTTTGATAGAAAAGCTCACCATGATGGTCACGCAAATAAATACACTTTTCACCATGAAAACCGCAAGGTTACAATGGTTCCATTGTCTCCAAAAGAGGTATGTAATGATCAAAATATCATGAGAGAAAAAAGAAAGCAAGAGAGGAAAGAAAGGAAAGAAAATGAAAATGAGAGCAAAAAGAAAGAGAGAAAGAATGCTTTGTTTGTGAAGAGTGGAGAGGTGAGGAGAGCTTTAATGGCAAGGAAGTCTATGTATATACTCTATAATAAGGAGATTATTGCACTTGATTCGACCTTGAACTTCCTAGTGGAGTTAAATCTATTTTGCGGGAATTTCAAGATGTTTTTCCAGAAGATATACCACCAGGACTTCCACCATTGAGAGGTATTGAACACCAAATTGATTTGGTGCCAGGGGCTGTGTTGCCTAATAGGCCAGCATACAGGAGTAATCCTCAAGAGACCCAAGAAATTCAAAGGCAAGTTGCTGAATTGATGAACAAAGGATGGGTTGAGGAGAGCTTGAGCCCTTGTCTTTGTACAGTTATATTGGTGCCAAAGAAAGATGGAAGTTGGAGGATGTGTTCTGACTGTAGGGCCGTCAACAACATCACCATCAAGTACAGACATCCCATTCCCAGGTGGGTGGAGTTTCTTGAACCATTTCCCTATGTGATCAAGCACAAGAAAGGTAAGTCCAATGTGGTTGCTGATGCTTTGTCACGCAGGTATGCTTTATTGACTACTCTTGAAACTAAATTTCTTGGTTTTGAATATATTAAGGAAGTGTATGAACATGATGCTGATTTTTTCTCACATTTATCAAACATGTTCTCATCGTATCGATGGGTATTTCAAGCATGATGGTTACTTAATAAAGGACAAGAGACTATGTGTGCCAAAAAGTTCAATTAGGGAATTGCTTGTTCAAGAGGCACATGAAGGGGGCTTAATGGGACACTTTGGGGTGCAAAAGACATATGACATCTTGCATGAGCATTTTTACCGGCCTCACATGAAGCATGATGTGCATAAGTTATGTGATAAGTGTCTTGTTTGTAAAAAGGCTAAGTCTAGGGTCATGCCGCATGGATTATATACTCCCTTGCACTGTTCTTGAACACCCTTGGGTGATATTTCTATGGATTTTGTGCTAGGTTTTCCTCGGTCTAAGGGAGGGAAGGATTCTATTTTTGTGGTGGTTGACGGGTTCTCAAAGATGGCTCACTTCATACCATGCAAGAAGGTGGATGATGCATGTCATGTAGCTGATTTATTCTTCAAAGAGGTGGTAAGACCGCATGGTTTGCCTAAGAGTATTGTAAGTGATCGGGACTCTAAATTCCTTAGTCATTTTTGGAGGACCTTGTGGGGAAAGATAGGCACAAAACTATTATTTTCAACTACTTGTCATCCCCAAACTGATGGGCAAACAGAGGTTGTAAATAGGACTTTGTCTACTCTCCTTAGAGTTGTACTAAAGAAAAATCTTAAGTCTTGGGAGGAATGTTTGCCACATGTTGAGTTTGCTTATAATAGAGCAATACATAGTACTACTCAGTTTTCACCTTTTGAAATTGTATATGGTTTTAATCCTTTGACTCCTTTGGATTTATTACCTTTACCTAACATTTCTCAATTGCAAGATAAGTCAGGGCAAGTTAAAGTGATTTTGTCAAGAAATTGCATGAGAAGGTTAAGGCCCAAATTGAGAAGAAAACGGAAGGGTATGCCAAGCATGCAAACAAAGGAAGGAAGAAGGTAACATTTGAACCAGGTGATTGGGTATGGGTACACTTCAGGAAAGAAAGATTTCCATCTCAAAGGAAGTCTAAGCTTATGCCAAGAGGAGATGGACCTTTTCAAGTATTGGCTAAGATCAATGATAATGCATATAAGATTGACTTGCCAGGTGAGTATGGTGTGAGTGCTACCTTTAATGTGGCTGATTTGTCCTTTTATGATGCAGGTGATGAATTAATGGATTTGAGGACAAATGCTTCTCAAGAAGGAGGGAATGATGAGGACTTCATGGGTGAAGCCCAAGCCGTGCCCAAGTCCGAGAAAGAAGTCCAAGATCCAATACAAGGTCTAGGAAGGCCCATGACAAGAAGCAAGAGCTAAAAGGGCCCAAGAAGAACTTAAAAGATGTTGAACAACTTATTAGAGGCCCAACATCGATTGAAGCCCGATATGTGGAGCCTAAGATTTACACATGCATAGCCCACTTGGAATGAAAGGAGAAGAGCCAAAAGAGTCAATTTGAACTTTCAAGACCTTTAAATGTTTTTGGGGCTCTTTTTATTTGTTTTTATTTTCTATTGCTTTCTAGTTCTATTTGGTGTATGCACTGTGTTCAAAAAAATATATTTTGTCCACAAATGCAGGATTAGAACCCAGTGCACTTGAAGCTAAATATGTCTCCTTAACCACTGGAACATATCAGTGATGCTTATGCTAAGGAGTTTTGTTTTTTTTTTTATTTTTGTTAAGTCCTAAATGGGCAAACCTCTAAACTGAATTGTATTAAAACATTTGAGAATCATTAGGGAGATAGACTTTTGGCATATAAGAAAATTGAGTGTTTTGCTCTGCTAGGGTTCTTCCTTGCATCATTTGATCTTATCAAGAATTAATCTTTTCTTGTGGCGATCCTTCTTGGCTTATCAAACTAGGTTTGTGGCGTCATCCTTATCTTTTTCTTTTCATCAATTTTCGTTTCTAATTCTTCTTTCAATTTTCGCAATTTTCTCAATTTTCGTCTCAATTTTCTCGTGCTCATAACTCAAATTATACTTACTCTTTTTCGGTGATTTTTGAGTCTAAATCGTGATTCAGAAAGAGATCTTTCACCTCGTTTTGGAATCACTCAATTCCGGAATCTGTAGCGTGAGTTATAGAATTTTCCTAAAACGGACGAAATTAGTTCTTTTCCTTCTTTATTCTTTTATTTCAATTTCACCTTCCAAATTCAGTTTGCTCTAGTCCTAATAGGTCCGAAATCAAGAGGTATATGGAAAACCTCATTAGCGTTGGCTCAACAAATAGCAAGACTAAATCAAGCCTTGGGAATAGAAGGGTTGGCCAATGATAATGTTCAAAGAACCCAGCTTGGGGCAAATGCAGGAGTAGCTGTACCCCAAGTGAACATAGGACAAGACCAGCAAAATCTTGGTCAACCTTGACAAAATGATCAACCACGTTTGGCATATGGTAATGTCCATGTGCTTCATCGAAATGATGAGGATCAAATGGCTAGGAATGATGCAGTCATGAGATTGCTTAGACGAAATCTTAGGAGGGCACCAAATGGTTGAACAAAATGTTAATCAAGTAGTGGAACAAGTGCTGAATAAGTTTGGGTTCAATGTCGGATATGTCAACCAACTTTATTTTGTTTCAGCGTTTCTTGAGTGGGTACAACAAGCAGAATTATCCAGAAGAATTAAAATTCCTAAACATTCAAAGTTTGCTGGTGAAAGTGGAGAATCGACCGTCGAACATATTGCACAGTATACTATAGAAATGGGGGAGTTGGCCACTATTGAAGGCCTTAAAATGAGATTCTTCCCAAGTTCACTTACTAAAAATGCATTTTCTTGGTTTTCGACATTGAGACCGAATTCGATTCATTCTTAGTCTCAATTAGAAAGGAGTTTCCATGATAAATTCTTCAGGGGAGATTTGAAAGTTAGACTTACAGATCTCTTCAATATTAAGAGAATGTATAATGAAATAGTAGAAGATTACCTATCTAGGTTTCGGCAAATGAGGAGTAGGTGTTTTACTCCTATACCTGAAGCAGAAATAGTAAAAATTACTGCAGGAGGTTTAGACTATTACATAAGGAAAAAGTTAGTGAACCAACATTTAGTTGATCTTGCCCAACTAGGTGAAAAAGTTAGGTAAATAGAACAACTAAAAGCTAAAAAGGTTCATAAACAAAAAAGATTCCTTAAAAGGGAAAAAATAGCATTCGTCGGATTAGGTAAATCCGACAATAAAACTGAAGATAGCAATGACAAATTTGAGGTCAACATTACTGAACTTCAGAGTGTCCTCCTTATATGTGTCAGGCTCTCCAGCCTACAAGAAATAAGGAAAATATGAATTATGTTAATAGAAAAACATATACATTTGACGTAACAAGAACCGACAAAATCTTTGATTTATTGTTAAAAGATAAACAGATTAGACTGTCGGAAGGCTATAGGTTATTAAAATCTGATGAGATAAAAGACCAGAAATATTGTAAATTTCATAACAATTTCGGTCATGTTACTAACGAGTGTATTCGTTTCAGAGATTTAATTCAGAAGGCACTAATGGATGGGCGTTTGAAGTTTGCTGACAAGCCTAAAACGAATATGAAAGTTGATAAAGATCCGTTTCAGGCTGGAATTTCATACGTTGATCAATATGTTCCTTTAAATGTTGGAATGATCAACATAAAGAATTTGCAGGGATTCGACATTGACATGGAAGATGCAATGAACATTTATCCCAGTACAGGAAAATCTCTTGAAAAGTTTCTTGAAAGGAAGAAAGAAAAAGGCAAAGTAAGGTTGTGTCCGAGGTACAATGCAGTGTATGATGAATTTGTTGCAAAAAAAGCTGTTGATGAGCAACAGGGTAATTCACAAGGTAAAAAGAAGTTTTTTGACAAGAAAGTTGGACAACCACAACAACCCTTTAGTACTCTAAAACCAGTTTATACTCCAATGCCTAAGCCAGTCTATATGCCCAGGCCTGATATGAATGGCTGGTTAGTTGAGTCATCTGGTGAATCTATAGGGAGTAATTCATTTCCTAGGGGCTGTGTCGGACCAGCTAGGACTAGAGTGCCACCTGCTAATTTACTGTGGACAAATGGGTTAAAAATTCTGCAATGGCAAGTTACACTTATTTTCAACGAAACGTGGCTGCCAGGAAAAATAGATTTTAGAAGGATTGATCATTCTGGAATGAAGATTACAGACATGGTAGAATCAACCAAGATGAAGTTTTGAATGGCCAGGATGTAGCAGGGCCATCAAAGTCTTTACCAATGTCAAATAGTCAAAAAAGAAAGTTGCAGAGGTTGAGACAGGCTTAGAAAAAGAGAAATTTGCCTGAAGGTTTGGTTGTTAAAGAACAACCTACAGAAATGGGATGTTTAGTAGTTGAGGTTAAGTCAGCACCAAACGAAAATAAAGATGACAATAAATTGAAGAGTATTGTAAAAAAAGAATCCGCAGATACAAGGGGGCAATTCCAGTTGAGCCAACAACCAGTGAAGTTAGATGGCTGAACGGGAATGATAATTTCCAACAAGAAAAACTTGCAGAAATAAAGAAAGGAAAACAGGTTCAAGAGCCTATTCCAAACAAAATTGGGAAAAAATGGCCAATTGGACTTGTAGCAGCAGAAAAAGAAGTAAAGAAGAATAATCTAGCAGCTAAGGAAAACAAGGACATGGTTAGGTTGAAAGCTGAGAAAATGATAAGGAGAATAGCTGAGAACAAAAGCAGTAGTAATGTTGAAGATTGGTCGAAGGAAGAAATCTTGAAAATTCTGAAAGATCCTGACCAAGATGTGGAATGGAGAAAGAAAATGCTCGATATTATCAAGAGGAAAAGAAATTGCCAAATTTTAGATATGGATTTGACGTTTGATGAAGTTATTGAAGCCTTGATTTATCCAGATGATCTTTTAAGCTTTGGTGATAATGAACTTGGATGATATCATAATGGCTATCGATAATAGTTTGCCGTCAGAAGAGTACCTCAAGCTTGGTGGATACAAAAGTTATGAAGAATCAAATGAAGAAGAATTCTTGAAGACGATGAATATGAACTTGATTTTAGTTATACCTGCTGAATTCGAAGGGTATCACGAGATTGAATATGTAGGAGAGAATGAAGAAGATCTGGATGACCTCAGTGATTATTGGCTTTTCTTTCAAGATAACATGTTAACCATATTTGACAATACAACATATTTTGAGAAGCCAACAGAGGAACAGAAGACTCATCTCTGCCCATTGCACATCAAGGCTATGTTAGAAGGCAAGTCGACAAATAGAGTCTTGATAAACATAGGGGCAGCTATCAATCTGATCCCAAGGGCAATGTTAAAGAAACTTAGGAAGAATGAGTCTAATTTAATGGCAACTAACATGATTGTTACAGATTTTAGTGGCAAAACTTCCTCGTCAGACGGAGTAGTGATGTTGAATGTGCAAGTTGGATCCATTGGAAGGTCGACATAATTTGTCGTAATTCCAACAAAATCCAGTTATAATCTTCTATTGAGGAGAGATTGGATATATACCGTTAGAGCAATATCATCGATGGTTCATCAGAAACTTATTCTTTGGAATGCAGATGATCAGGTAGAAATAGTAGAGGCAGATGACAGCCCTTGCTATTTACAATAGCTTCATGTTGATTTTAAAATTTATGCTCGAAATGTCAAACCGGTCACAGCAAATAATGGAGTTATCGACAAAAATGCGCTTGAAACATGCTTAATGGATCAGTTTGGTATTCGACTATTGAATAAGGCCAAAATGGATCGGCCGAGCACTAGCCATTAGTGTTAATCAGTTGGATCGACTGTCAGCTTATTTGGCCGACAGGGCAGTGTACACCACTAAAGGTGTATTGTCGAACTGCATAATAGATGATGGTTCTTTGGATTTTGAGAAAGGACTTGATGAAAGACAAGGTATAGAGTTGGAAGATCCTTTGGAAGAAATAAACTTGGACACTGAAACAGGCAGAAGGCCTATATTTGTGAGTTCATTTCTGCCAAAGGAGTTCAAAGAAAAGCTTGTCGAATTAATTAAGGAATATAAAGATTACTTTGCATGGGATTACGACGAAATGCCTGGATTGAGTAAAGATCTTGTCGAGCATAAATTGCCATTGAAAGAAGGTTGTAGACCTGTCAAGCAAGCTAATAGAAGATTTGCACCTGAAGTGGTTTTGAAGATAACAGAAGAAGTCAAAAGATTGTTCAAAGCTAAGTTCATCAGAACAACCAGGTATGTCGAATGACTTTCTAATATTGTTCCTGTAATTAAGAAAAATAACAAGTTAAGAATATGTGTAGATTTTAGAAATTTAAACACTGCTACACCTAAAGATGAATATCTAATGCCAATTGCGGACATGTTAGTTGATGCCGCATCTGGACATGAATTGTTAAGTTTTATGGATGGTCATACATGTTATAATCAAATTTTTGTAGCCGAGGAGGACGTGTCGAAAATTGCTTTCAGATATCCAGGAGCTATTGGGATATATGAATGGATAGTCATACCTTTCAGATTAAAGAATGTAGGGGCCACCTATCAAAGAGCAATGAATACAATTTTCTACGATGTCATTGGAAAATTTATGGAGGTATATATTGACGATATCATTGTCAAGTGGGAAACAAAAGAGAGCCACTTAACAAACTTGAGGCAGACATTTGACAGACTGAGAAAGCACAACCTCAAGATGAATCTAGAAAAATGTGATTTTGGAATGTCGGCTGCTAAATTCTTAGATTTTTTAGTCCATAAAAAAGGTATTGTGGACAAGAATAAAGCCAAGGCAGTTTTGAAAGCCGCACCACCGACGAATAAGAAGGAATTACAATCTTTTTTAGGAAAAGTGAATTTCCTGAGAAGATTTATATCTAATTTGTCAGGAAAAACCAAGGTTTTTGCTACATTGATCAAGTTGAAGGCTGAACAAGAATTTGTGTGGGAACCTTGCCACCAAGAATTTGTGTGGGAACCTTGCTACCTTGACAAACCCTCCGATCATGATGCCTCCAGTGCCTTGTAGACCGTTGAAATTGTATATATCAACATCAAATGATATTATAGGTAGTATGTTGGCTCAAGATGAGAATAACGTTGAGAGAGCCGTATTTTATCTTAGTCGAGTTTTAAATGATGCTGAAAGGAGATATAGTACAATAGAAAAACTTTGTTTAGCATTATATTTCTCGTGTACTAAACTTCAATATTATATGATGCCTTATAATGTATTGGTTATGTCAAAAACTGATGTAATAAAGTATATGTTGTCAAAATCAATATTAAATGGATGTATTGGTAAATGGACCATTGTTTTGTCAGAATTCTCTTTACAATATGTTCCAATGAAAGTTGTCAAAGGCCAAGCAATTGCTGATTTCTTGGATGACCATCCATGTTTGGATGTTGATAACATAAATTTCATCGAGTTAAAACCTTGGCGTTTATATTTTGATGGCTCAAGGCATCAAAATGGAGTTGGGGTAGGAATTCTAATTATTTCTCCTAGAGGTACTCCAACTCATGTTTGAACTTAAATATACATGCTCAAACAACGAGGCTGAGTATGAAGCCTTAATTGTCGGATTAGAAATATCAATAGAAATGAAAGCATGTAATGTGCATGTTTTTGGGGATTCACAGTTAGTTATTAAGCAACTCACCCAAGAATATAAATGTATCAGTTATAATCTGAGCAAATATTGTGTTGTGGCGAGCAAGTTAATGAAGAAATTCAACAATGTGATTATTGAACATATCCCTAGAAATTTGAATGAGGAGGCTAATGAATTAGTATAGATTGCCTCTGGGTATAAAATTTCGTCTAAGGTCCTGACAAATCTAATAGAGATTAGAGAACTTTTATATCCATTAGAAGAAAGAGATGTACTACAAAGTGATATTTCGACAGTTAATGACTGGAGACAGCCAATATTAAGCTATTTGAAAAATTCAAGCCAAAACATAGATAGGAAGCTCAAATACTGAGCGTCAAAATTTGTAATATTAGGAGGGGCTTTGTACAAAAAATCTATTGTTGGAACTTTAGAGATTTGCCTGAGTGAAGTAGAAGCTTATATTGCCTTAGCAGAAGTCCACGAAGGAATTTATGTAGAGGTGGCAAAATGGGCTAACCCGACCCGACCCGCATTCAACCCGCCAAAATACGGGGCGAAGCGAGTTAGCCCATTTTGAAAATTGAATTGGAAGAGTCAACCCACCTCGCTTTAGTATGGGTTGGCGGGTTGTGTTAACTGCATAAAGAAAAAAATAAAAAAAATAAGTGAATTGATCCTAAAAAACAAAACAAAATGTATAAAAAATAAAAAAAATTGTAAAGATTAAAAAATAGAAAAATTATAATTTATAGAGATTAAAAAATAAAAAAATAAAATAAATTTAGTATCATACCCATAAAAATATCACAAACACAAATAATAAGACTAATTTGTAACACTTTTTAAAAAAAAACTCAACCCGACAGGCCAACCTGCACCCGCCTCGCTTAACCCGCGGGTTAAGCAGGGCGGGTTATGCGGGTTATAAATTAAAAGTGGGTTAAAATCTTGAACCTAACCCGCAAAAAAATAGCAGGTCGGCGGGCCAACCCAACTGATTGAACTCGTTTTATCACCTATAAATTTGTGGAGCTCATCAAGCAGGTGATAAGATGAAATGGGTCATTCGACGTCAAAGATATTATTAGCCTACACTGGTTAGGAATTGTATAATTTTTGCTAAGTCTTGTGAGGAGTGTCAAAGACATGGTCATATAGAAAATGTTTCTGCTAGTGAATTACATTATATTATTAAACCTTAGCCATTCAGGGGATGGACTTTGGATTTAATTGGCCAAATTCATCCTGCATCGTTGAAATGACATAAATATATTTTAGTAGGAGTCGATTACTTTACTAAATGGGTTGAGACTATGGCCTTAAAGGATGTAACCCAACAGGATGTGATTAATTTTATTGAAGATAATATAGTTTGTCGGTTTGGAATACCATATACTTTGACAACCGACCAAGGGTCAATATTCATTGGAAGGAAAGTTGTCGAATATGCTAGTTCAAGGAAAATTAAAATGCTCACGTCGACTCCATATTATGCTCAAGCAAATGGCCAAGTAGAGGCCATGAATAAAATAATTAAAAGTTTGATTAAAAAGCATATTAGTCGATAACCTAGAAATTGACATAATATCCTTCATTAAATTCTATGGGCTTATAGAAATTCACCAAGAGAATCGACGGGCACTTCACCATATAAATTAGTTTATGGTCATGATGCAGTGTTACCAGTTGAGATTAATCTTCAATCAATTCATATTCAAAAACAAGATGAGTTACCAGTTGAACATTACTGGAACTTGATGTTTGATGAATTAAACGAATTAAGTGATGAGGGATTAATTGCTTTGGAAAACTTGATTCGACAAAAAGAAAGAATTGCTAAATTTTACAACAGTCGAGTTAAGTACAAATCTTTTAAGATTGATGACTTGGTTTGGAAAGTAATCTTGCCCATGGATAAGAATTGTCGAGAATATAGAAAATGGTCTCCAAAATGGGAAGGACCATTTAAAATTACTCAAGTATTTTCTAGGAATGCTTATGCACTTGTCTAAGTTAATTCAGGTTTGAGAGTTAAGTCTATCAATGGCAAATATTTAAAGTCATATAAGCCGACAATGTGTGAAGTAAAAATTGATAATGATTAAAATAAAATTTTATTCATATATTCGATAATTGCAAGTTACATTACAACTTGTTAAAGTTGTTAGAATATTACAGAGAAAAAATAGACCTATTCTAAATAAATCAGAAGCTTCTCGCTAGCTGAAACATGTGTCGTTTGAGCTCATAGGACCTGAAGAAGAGGAAGAAGTAGACGACCTTTAACTTGTCCTGGACGAGATGATGGTTGGTTGCCTACTCCCTGATGAGTCGTCCATATCATAACAACCGTGTTTTGGAAACATTGGATTGTTACGATGATTACTGAAGCTCATCAGGAATATTATGATTCTTGTTGAAACTCACGATAAATATCACTATTAATACAGAGTCCTTCTTCCATTTTTCCCATTGAGAAGAGGAAATTATCTGAAGACATGGTGAAATTCGCTGGAAATGAGAAGGAAAGGGCCATATTGCACTATTTGAATCTTGGTGTCTCTGAAGAACACTATTTATAGGATTTTTTGCAGAAGAAGTCATTTTGCAATGTTTTGTAACTTGCATTATAATTAATTAAATTAGTTATGATGCGCAGTTATGAGATACATTGAAAAAAAATAGAATAAAAGCGCATTTAAGCGTATAGAATTATGGAGCAATAAATAAAAAAAAACGTATTGGAAATTAATCAAAGGGAATGCTTATTAGGTATTGGCCTAGAAGGCCATACAAATCCTGTCGGATTGTTAAACCAACAGTATATATATATGAAAAATACATTTAAGTTCTTTGAAAAACTTCCCAAGAATCTTTCAAGATTTGTTTGTTGGCACAAGCTTTTTGATATTCTGGTTCAAAAGAGTTTATATCTGCTAGCACAGCTTTGGTCTCGACAGCCCATTGTTTCGAGTTGTTGATAATGCTTTGACGCTTAACGCTCCCCTATTACAATGCCATACTAAGCTTTTGCTTTCGACGGTGAGCTTCTTCAAGTTTTTTCTCCAAGTCTTCAATTTTTTTGTGTAGTTCTACCTCCTTATTTTTTCTTTAACAGGATGGCCTTTTAATTTGGCTTTCTCATTCTTTGCGTTGGTCAGCTGCTTTAGGATCTTAGATTTTTCTTGAACTTTTTTATCATAAGCAAGAATGATTTGACGAATGGTAGGCAAATTCAAGGACATGTTCTGGAAAAAATCTTTGACAGTTGAAGGAAGAGCTCGACTGGTTATTGGAAGTTGTTGAGAAAGGGGTTCCTACTCAGTTATATTGGCCAACATTCTATCCTGAAGTGGTTGGTCAGAACTTAATTGCTCAAAAGAGTAAATGAAGGTGTTCTTCAACTCAGCCAAAAGTCTAGTGACATAAGAGTCACTAGAATCTTGTCCGGGTTGTGTAGATGAGCGAGCTGACCGTGGAGAACTTCTATGACTACTCGACAACATGAATATCAATTCATCTAAATCTATCTCTATGTCCTCAGAATTTTCTAGTTCTGCGGCAGTCGAATTGATTTGAGATGCTGGGGGTAGATTGGAGGGTGCAATTTCAGCCAAGAAAGCATCCTTGTCGAATTCTTCTGAAAAGATTTCGACGGGATTGTCTTCATTTATTTAGGAGGAACTAGCACCCATTGCAGTTTGGACTCCTGTTGGAAAAGGCAAGGAGATAGCAGGCATTATAGGAGCCAGAGAAAGTTGATCCTCCGGAGAAGGATTTTCATTGCCTTGCCTTGCAGGACTGTCAGGTATAACTTGATTTGTCAATTACTGTAGAAAACGAAGGTAATGTTAGAGCAAATAAAATCAAAAGGATTTTTCAGTTGAAAAACTTGAATATTTTACCTCAGCAGACTGTCAAATTTGATCTTCAGTGCATAATTCGACGTCGGGTCCTGAAGGACTTCCAGCAATTTGTCCAGTCTCTAGATCCTGAAATAGAGGAAAGATCAAATTCTTGACTGAAGTCCAAATTTTCAATCCTTAAGGAAAAAATTATGTCGATTAGCATATACCTTGAAGGGGGTGGAAGTGGTTTCTGCTTCAAGTTCAGTAGTAGGTTTCAAAATAGAACTTAAGGATTGAGTCTTCTTCTTTTTCTTCTGCAAAGGTAAAATGAGGTGAGAAGACGCGTGATATTCATAAATACTAAAAAAAGCTATTTTCAGAAAGGGGTAAATATAATCCCTATTTATCAGGAAAAAATGGCTATTTAATGTTTGAAATGATAAATTACAGTTGTGGTTTTCAAGAAATCCACGAAACATTTTACTAGATTTTTTGAAAATCAAATCAAAATGTTTTCAAAAAGATTTTTGATAAGGTCTTTGACGTCTGATTGGAACTAGAAGATAAGATTAAAATTTATCTTTTTTTCAGCAGTGTCAAAAGAAAAATTTTGGGGGGCATTTGTTGGGGGTAAAAAATACAAGTTCTAATTTGACAAAGATATTTCTGACAGATGGGTGATATTCGATGAAGTTGGATGATTCGACGAATAAGGGTTTCGACAGCCAGATGACAGCATTGATACAATTGACGAAGAGATTTTCGGCAGTTAGGTGATGACATTGAAGAATTTTTCCAAGTATTGGATCAACGAAAGTGATTTTGTCAGAAAGATTTCATAACTGCTATCAGTATTTGTCGAAAGTAAAAGTTACCAATTCTAAGTTCGACAGCTAAAAGATGATATTGAAAATTCTAGTGGCTATTATAAATGTTAAATGGTCAAGAGTTGGTTATTGTCGAAAATTAACTAAGAGAACGTGACATAAACTGCCATGTACGTGATCAGTTTTTAGGAGTCAGTTATTTTTTATGTATTTGCCTATAAATACTAGTATTCACGATGTACAATTGGTGGTTTTACTGGATATACAATCCTAACATCTCACTCAAGCAGATTAACGGGTTTGACTCTAAGCATGACTTCTATTTTCATTTCCAGTCATTTATATTAATGCAATGTCTTTTTAAATTCTTTATTTTCAAGCTTTGCCCTTTAAATTTCTTTATCTTTTCTGTACCTTTAC
Source organism: Ormosia emarginata (assembly GCA_029884605.1). Taxonomy (NCBI): domain Eukaryota; kingdom Viridiplantae; phylum Streptophyta; class Magnoliopsida; order Fabales; family Fabaceae; genus Ormosia; species Ormosia emarginata. Next base: position 27,005,447 of record JAQQTP010000075.1, read on the forward strand.
GTTTTCTGCGTTTAAATTTTCTGCACTTTAAACTTTCTTCACCGTTATTTTCTGCACTTTAATCTTCAGCACTTCTACATTTCATGCACTTTCACTTTTTTTTTTCACTTTACATTTTCTGCACGTTATTCATCAGTTTCCTATAAGCTCTTTTTCAAACGAGATTACCACACAACTCTGAATCCACATTCGACTGATAAAATATATTTGTTTGTTGAAATTTGTCCTAACAAAATTCACCCATAAATAGAGATATCAAATAGATCTACTCATAGAGCATTGTCCTAATTTAGACCACTACAGTCACATTTGGGAATTAGGGCCTCCACAAGTACTAAAGTTAATCCAAAGCACTAAATACAATTAACAATATACTTTGAAAATACATACAAAATATGGGTCAAAAGTTACGACTATCGACTGCAAAGTGTATATTACCAGTGACTACTCACTGTCTTTTTAGGATCATAGTAAAACGACCTTCCTTGTTAAGTTGTTTCTGCTATTTTAATTCTATCATGCTCATTGGATTATTTACTTATTTTGCATTGACTTTCTTTAACTATGTTTTTATCTCTTGACAAAAACAAGGATTGCCATTCAATTCAAATTGGAAGATATATTATGACTATGATGAGCACTAGAATCATCCTTGTAATTTGATTTCAGGTGTCAGGTTGGTAATGGCAGATATGCTACTCTCCTAATAGCTAACATTAACACAAAATGTGTTTGCAATATCCATTGTTGGTTCCCCTTCCCCATATAGGACATTTAAACTTTCTGTATATTTTGTGAAGGTGAAGACTTTTATGAACCTATATGCTAATTTGGGAGAATTAGTTGCAAAATTTTGTTATGTGGCATAGGAAGTTAAAAATTAGAAAACAAATGTGAAAAAAGGGTGACATTAGCGTGAAATAAGAGAAGGAACATAAGAGAATTAGTTGCAAAATATTGTTATGAACCCTTTGTGGGTATTGATATGCCTCAAGTTGATTCTTTTATTACGATCCATTAGACACATTATACAATTTCATTTTCTTTAGACAAGCTTCTCTTATTACATCTTTGCATTAAATCATTAGTAAGATACAAGTCAACATAAAAAAATATCAAGCTTTGAAAATTGTCTATTTTGTAATTGTGCTTTCTAAACAGTGTCGGCTCAAGGATAAGGCTAGTAAAGCCTATGCTTTATGTCTCATGATTTTCTTAGTGTTTCATTTGTAATAAAAAAGACCTCATTCTTTTCCTATTGTTGGAAAACATGGTAGAATGGTAGAGAAAAGAGAAAATAGAGAGTTGAGAAGACATGAGAAATATGATTTTATTGAAAGTATAAAGTCAGTCCAATATGCCAAGAGTATGACTTATATAGAATGTAAGAGAGTAACTAATTAGTAACTAATCACTAACTACCTCAACTAATCATCAACTAACACAACTATATATCTAATAGCCCTCGATAAGCTGAAGTATGCGCACTTTGCATCTCCAACTTCAAATAAAAAGTACAATACAACTAATCAATGAGAAATTACAATGAAAATACAATGCAACTAAGTAACAAAAAATCAACAAAATACAATGAATCAAGTTGTAATCACATCAGCTAACAAGTAATCTACAAATATGGAAATCTGGTGACATCCAAGGTTCATAGCTCTACTTCTGGCGTCTCTACAGCTCTCGTCTAAGCAAATGAATCACAATGAAATCATCATCGACGAAAATGAAAATGAAAATGAATATGAAGTGAGTCGACTTGTCAAAATTAACATTAGTAAAAAAATGGCTCAAAATTGAGGCTCTATAGACCTCCAAACATCAAGAAATCCCAAATTGTGGGAACAATATCATCAAATGCCAAATTAAGACAAATGCTTAACCACTCAAGCAGAAGCTAGATTCAAGGCTTAACCACTTGCTAGAAACAAAAAACAAAGCCATCAAGGCTGAACAAAATCTGGACAAAGCTGAATCATAAACTTGACAGCAAAGAACTATTCGAAACTTAGCTGAAATCATCTAAACTGACATAACTATGCTGCAAACAACCAAATCAAGTAAATTCCCAAATCAGAGGGCTCACACAAATTAAAAAGATCAAGTAATTCCTCAAAGTAGTACTATTTTATCACATTTTATGCTAAAAAGCACCACGACACCATGAACTGAGAACCCAACCATTGAAATTGAAATCAAATTCTTCAACCAACTTCATACAAAAATGAAGAGAACCACGTTCTCAATATCTCACACACATCATCATTTTATGTGCATCATCTAGAATAGTGCATTGCTCCATATTGTAGAAGCAACTTAGATCGAATCAAGGCGCAACACAATTAGAGGAGCCACAGAGCATGGAATCAACAAAGATCTTTGACACAAGATCTGGTGCTTCAATAGAGTGGATAAAATTTTAGCATCAAACATCAAAATCTAGAATGCTTCAGTTGAATTTGAAACATGCATGACTCCGATCGAAGTAAGAGAAAGCAGATTGCACTAGAATCGATTCAACCAAACGACGCTAGAAAGTGGCACTTCCAACCACAAAGAACGTCGATGGGAACATATCAAAACCAACAGAGAGCAAATGCTCACAAACGAAGATTTAAGATTGAACAAGAAAATAGATGTGAAGTCTCTCGATCTAGTCTTGAAGATGACAAAGAATTAGGTTTGAAACTCACCACTTCACCAGTGAACAAGATTGAACTAGAACGAGAATGACAAATTTGAAATGTGAAAAATTGAAATTGAGAGAAAATATGAGTTTTTGAGAAAGTGTGGGAAGATAAAAGGGAACTAAGAAGAAAAAAAACACACACACACACACACACACACACACACACACACACACACACACACACACACACACACACACACACACACACACACACACACACACACACACACACACACACACACACACACACACAGAGAAAGAAAGATAGAGGAAACACACACACACACAGAGAAAGAAAGATAGAGGAATTTGATGGAATTTTTTTTGTTGAAAAGAAAACAACAAGAATTGAATAAGATAAACAACTAAAAAGTTGTTTGGATGAAGATAAATGAAGAGAAAATGAAAAGGAAAATAAAGGAAAAAAATGCAGCAAAATTCAAGGTGAATGATATTGTTCTGATACCATATTGAAAAACATGGTAGAGAAGAAAGAAAATTGAGAGTTAAGAGAAAATGAGAAATTTCATTTATTGAAAGTGTAAAGTTGGTACAATAAGTCAAGAGTATAGTTTATATATAATATAAGAGAGTAACTAACTAGTATCTAATCACTACATCAATTAATAATGAACTAACACAACTATATCTCGAATACCTATCCTCTTTTTATTTTTTTTTTAATGATACTCTAATTTTTATTGCTCTAATATTTAATACTCAAGTCACATTACAATTTGACTTTAAGCCACAAAATATGTCAAGCCGCCTCTGTTTCTAAATCTGCTGTCTGAGCACATATATCTCATTGCACAACTTTCTTGCAATTTTCTAGCATCCACCGAAAACATGTGCCGAGATGATTGTTGAGGAACATAAATGTATACTTGTAGTAGAAACATAATGCTACTACCAATAACAAAATAACATTGACGATGATCCACCACTAGAAAAAAACCACGAGAGTCCAGAGGAGTGTCTCTATCGCAAGTACCTCAGAAAAATGAAAGATAATATTTGCTGGCCATGTATTGTCATCTGTTTGAAGGATTATTTTTGCAACTAGTGCATTGGCATGAGTAAATATAGCTACGAGAAAAAATAACATGATTATGCTTGGCGCTTGGAAAGGATTGATGCTTAAACCTTGATACTTAATTTCAGTTAGAGTCACCAATAACGTGATGATAAACCCGTAGACAACATGAAGTGAAACAGAGAAACTGCACTCAATTAAAAAAAAAATTATTATCATGCCAATAAATAAAATTGGAAGGGAAGGGGTGAAAAATAAAATAAAATTAGTGTGTTCAAAAAACAGAATTGACCACCGGTTTAGTTTGATTTAATCTAGTTTATTAAAAAAATATGATAGTTAACAGTTTGAGATTCAAAATTATATGAACTAAACCATGTGGGTCTGTGTTTAATTAGGTTTTAAACAATTTACTCACAAAAACAAATAAATAAATAAATATATGAGTAAACGATTTAAAACCTAAACGTAGTATCTTTAACTTTCACGCAGATTGTATAATATATAAGAGAAATTGTTTTCAAGTCCTTAAATAAATATTTTAATAAATTAATAATATACATACACAGTAACTTTTTTTGGGTTTAAACATACACGGCAAATTATCCCGTTATTTTAAGCTTCTTTATTCTGGCGTGCTACAAAGCAAATAATTATGTATTAATTATTATTGAGTTGTTGCTACTTCTATAAGGGTATTTTTGGATAGAGGGATTTTAGAGAGAAAGGAAAGGGAAAGTTAATTTTTCTTTCTCAAATTAAGAGTTATAAAATGTTCATAAAAATGAGAAGGGATGATTGAAAGGTTACATGATAATTTCTCATTTTATTCCTTTCATTTAAAAAAAAATCCTCAATTAAGGATAATATTTACTCAAAATAAAAAATTAACCTTTTCTTCCCTTTCCCTCCAAATTCCTCCATCCAAGCATACCATAAAGGTACATAGTAAATATAAATTACAATTATTTAATTTTTTAAACCATTTATTAATTCTAATTATAGTTAATACAAAAGAAAAATATTACGAAGGGACCTCAACTTTAAGTGCAATTTGATTTAAGAGTATTAACTAATAAATATTATAATTAGGGACCTTAATATGTTCAATTCAACTTCCAGCATCTAGCCATCTAGTTGGCACCAAAAAATGCTAATTAGATATCAAAAAATACCAAGACAAAAGTGAATATTTGTTTAAAATATTAATAAATATTTTTTCAATTCAAATAAGTTTTATATTCGTTAAAATAATTTTATAATTAAAATTAAATTAAATTATTTTGTCTATACCAATAGGGATGTAGGTTAGGCCACCCGTCAAGAACTTATGATCTGATTTGTCTCAGGCCTGACCTGTTTACTAAACAAGTTAGGTTAATTTTTTAAAAAAATTAGTTTAATTAAAAAAAATCAGGCCACATACCATCTAATAAACTTTTTAAATCGACAAATTAGCTTAGCCTGTTTAGTTATATATAATTTAATATATATTATTATAATAATTATAATTATTAATTATCAATTTCTTATAATATATTAATATATATTTTAAATAAATTTTAATAAAAGTCAAGAACTAAAACCTAAGTTAATAAGTTAAAATAGAAATAACATATTAGAATTATGTTATAACTTAACATTCACTCCCTATTTTTGTAAATGTTCAGCACTTTTTTATTTTAATCTTTAGTTAATGTGAGACTTACAAATATACTAAATTGAAAAATTATTGAAGGTTATATATTCTGTTGAATCAAGTTCATTTCATTAGTTTGATTCTTATATTGTAATCCTTGTTATGAAGTTGCTTAATTTTTTCTTGTATTTAGATTGCTGCTAGTTTTGTCTTTGGATATCATGCCTGGACTCAATGATCCTACTAATTTCTCACTGCCACAGCATGTTCTTATGTTGTCCTTTAAGAGTATATATGCCCATGTATAATATGTGTTGTTTGACATTATTACTAAGATCTGTACTTTCACCCGTTGCATAGATGTCGTTTCCCAGGGTCATCAGCTAATAACGCTTTTAGATTTTGTACAAATCCTCATTGTTTTGAGCTTGATAATATCATGTAAATAGGCTATTTTTAGTATCACTGTCTTTGCCTCTGAATCTACTATACATTAAACATGATGTGTCATTGCTTACAAGTTTCTTGGGATGTCAGGCTAGAATGTAGATGATCTTGAGAAGTATTCAGAGGCAAAAGATAAACTTGAATTCATGGAAAGGACATTAAGGTGGAGGCATTTGGCACCCACAGCACCTAATACTCTTGGTATACATTGTATATGCTTCAATGTATTTACTGTTCTACTTGATTGGTTATCAATCTGAGTCATTTTTCACTTAGCTTATAAAATTTTCTGGAAGGTTGAACATTTGGTAATCGAATATTACCTGCTATTTCTGAAAAAATATATAGAGTTAAAATTCAAACTTTTTCATTGCTTTTTTTTAAAAAAAAAAAAAGTTATTTATTCTTATACTAATTTTGTCTTTTAGAGTGCTATCTACAGCCGTCAAAATGGGTCAAACCCGATGGGTCAGTCCGAATAGCCTGACAAAATAGACAGGTTGGACTAGTAAAAATGAATAAAAAATTAAAAATGACCTGAATGGACTAAGCTCGAATGGGACAAGTCCGAACGGGTTAAGTCGGCCCGCATTAATAACACTACATTAAGCCAGGCTGGACTAACAAAATGCTAACCCAAAACTAACATGACTCAATCTAGCCCAACTCGAAAATGGCTCAGCCAGAACTGGACCGGCCCGTTTTGACAGCCCTAGTGCTATCCTTATACTGATAGGGATCCTTTCTTCATTGAGAGTTGTCCTCATGTTTACTTTACTAGCAATCAGGATAAATATGAAAAATATGTGAAATAAATTTCATTTTATTTCTGTATTTTAGACTTTTATACATAAATGGTTTCTCTTAATAAAATTATGAAATGTAGAAAAAGTATTATTTTAAAACTTACGCTCTTTTGTAATTTGGTATATTTTAAAGTCTCACATCGATCAAAGATTAGAGTAAAAAAGTGGTAAGCATCTATAAAAATAGGAGGTAAGTGTTAAGTTATAACAAAAATATATGTTTGTCTATTTTAAGACTTAAGTTTATTAACTTATGTAAATGTCTGTTGGTCTATTAAAAAAGTAGGTCTGTTAACATATGTAAAAATATATTGACCTATTTAAAAATAAGTTTGTTAGCTTATTTAAAGGTTTATTAGACTATTTTCAAAGTAGACCTGTTAACTTATTTAAATATTTTATTACAAAGTAGACCTTTAAAAAAGCTTTTAAGTCAGATCAAACTTTTAAAAATGTCAGGTCAAACCTTAAAAATTTACGTATTTCAGACTCACAAGTTAGACTCAAGTCTTATAATTGGAATACATGTCAGACCTGTTAAAAGTAAAATCTAATCTGACCTGGTCTATTTCCACCTTTATATACCAATTATTATTTCGAATGCAAATTATAAAGCATATACAACTTTTTGAACATTTCATTCTTAATTATACCTAAAATAAAAAGCAATTATATAATTATAAAGAATATATATATATATATATATATATATATATATATATATCTAATGAGATGAGTTTTTATTGTGAAAGAATGAGTAAGAGTAAATTTTGACTATACAACTATACATGAATGATTAAGATTAAAAGTTACTTAAAGATTATGTGATCACTTAAAAAAGTTACATGCATTTATGTTATATATATATATATATATCAAAGTTACTTAAAAATTATATAACCACTTAAAATAATACATGTATTTATGTTATGATCTCGACTGCTCATGTAGAATCAAATGGTCAAGATTAATTCTTCTTACCTCTTATAATAAATATTTTTCTCACTATATATATATATATATGTATATATATATATATATATATATATATATATATATATATATATATATATATATATGTATATACACACACATACACACACATATGGGGCACATATAGTGAGATGAATTTTTATTATGAGAGAGTAAAGAATAAATATAGATTATATAATCATATATAAATAGTCAAGATTAAAAGTTAATTAAAAATTATATGATTACTTAAAAAAATTATATGTATTTATATTCTAATATTAACAATACATTTATGTTTCAAGGCCCATATAACCTTTTTTTGGTAACTAAATATACTTGATGTCCTTGGTTAGGAAATAAAAAGATGGGATCTTGAATTCGTTGGAGAATAGAAGTTAAAGTCTCTAAACAATACTCTACTCGTTAATGAAGCATTTGCATGAAAGGAAAAAGTAACAAATCATGGTTTAAAACTAAACTCTTGTCATGGTTAACCTTTAAAAAAATAAAACTCAGGTCTTCTCTTTAACTTCCTACAGTTCTGTTTGATTTTTAAAATTTTGAGAATAGTGAAGGTTAATTAGTCTGGTTCGAGTTTGCAATTCTACAAATTAAGGCGATGCTATAAGGTAGATTTTTTGACCAAAGTGTCATTTTTGGCAAAAAATATTATCAAAATGTCACTTTTCTTAAACTAATTATCAAAATACCATCGTTTTGGTCACGGTAGCATTTTTTAATTTTTTGTTGGGTCACGTGAAATAGTAAAGCTTGCAGCGTATCCCACGCAGATACGCCAGAAGCGCTTGGCGTATCCACGCAGATACGCCAGCGCTCTGGCGTATCCTACGTGGATACGCCAAGCGCTTTGACTTATTCCATGACGTGGCCTAACCAAGTTTGTCAAGTCAGATAGGTTGGGGCTAGCTATAATGGACCGGATCGAACCGACCTAAATGGGTTAGGGCCCTGCACTAATAGACTAGGAGCCCAGGTTAATTTGGCCCACGGCCGAATGTGTTGGGACTGACCCGAATGGATTGAGTTAGAGGTTGGTTGGTTAGACTAGGCCCGCCCGAATGGGCTGAGATGGGCCGAATGGATTGAACTGAGTTGGGCCAAGATAATTTAGGCCGAATTTGGCGACCCGACCCTAATAATTTGGAATGACCCAATATGCCCGTTTTGGCATATTTTTCAGTTTTTAAAATAATATAAATAATAAAATTAGCCTTGAGACAAACTAAAAATAATTTTTAAAATTAATTATTAGTATTTTATTATTTTAAATATTTTATATTTATTATACATTTTTTGGTAGAACTACGTTATATTTTATTATACTTTAATTATATTATACTTTAAATCTCCTTATCATATCCCGTTGAGTTCTAATCCATTTCTCCCTCAGGATAGAATTTGAACTAAATAGACAGGATAAGATAGGTGACAGGATTGATTTATCCTATCCTGCTGGTTCACCAAACAACAGTTTCAGACAGGATATGATAGTTTATCCTATCTTGTCTCTCTTATCCTGACCACCAAACGAATCCTTAACGTATTGTAATCAAGTTTTAACGCATGACAAAATTAATTTATGAGTCCCAACACATTCGGACCATGCCTGCCAAATGAAATGAGTTTAGTCCATTCGGGCCAATCCTAACCCATTTGGGTCAGCCCAGTCCCGTCCATTATAGCCAGTCTTAACCCATCTGACTTGGCAAACTTGGTTAGGCCATGTCATTGGATACGCCAGAGCGCTTGGCGTATCCACGTAGGATATGCTAGAGCGTTTGGCGTATCTTACGTGAATACGCTAAACGCTCTGACGTATTTTACGTGGTCCAATAAAAAATAAAAAATATTATCGTGACTAAAACAATGACATTTTGATAATTAATTTTAAAAAAATAATATTTTAATAATATTTTTTTTTTTTTGCCAAAAAAAAACACTTTAATCAAAAACTCCTATAAGGCATAAAGTGCAGTAGTATACAGAATGTGTGGTCGCAATAGCGAATCGATAAGCTTTAAGTGGAGAAAGAAAGGAAAAAAAAAAAAAAAGTAGGAAAATATCAACAAGTACCTCTGTGTCTGACAATGTGGTGTTGTGCCTGTGCTACTGTCTGCCATCGTTGGGAATGAAAGAAAGAGAGTCAGGTATTTACCCCAAAAAAAAAAAGGAGGGAGTTGGTGGCACTAATGTGTAATATGACCAAAAATTTTGGACAGTTTCTTGTCCCACACCGACCAAGATTATGAGCGTGTCTAGGTGTTTATAAAGGACCGGTTGGGCTCTTGTTATCGTGGAAAAAAAAAATTGTATCTTAAGAATAAGAAACCCATCAGAATCCCATCTTAAGAGTGAAAAAAGTTCGTTAATGGGCCTGTTCTCCGCGCTCGGATTAGGTGACTAAATTTCAGTAACATTTATAATGTTTTTAAATTTTTTTTAAACATTAATAGGTAATTTTTTTTTATTTTTCTCCCCTCTCTTTTTTTATAAATGCTCCATTGTAAATGTAATTTGTTAAACAAGTCACATATAATATATCTTAATCATAGATGTATTACATGTTAATACTTCATTCATTTTACTTATTATAATAGGTAAAAAATTTTGACTTTTTTTATTCTCTCTTTTTTTACAAATACTTCATTGTGAGTGTAATTTATTAAATATGTTGTAAATAATATATTTCAATCATAAATGTAAAATTCTTTCAAATCAATAGTTAAAAAAATTGGAGCATTTATGCTCAAAAACACTTTAGGAGAATTTTAAACTTTTCCCTAAATTCCTTCTCTTAAGTGTGGAAATGAAACCCCATCTTATGAGTGAAAATTTCTTTCCTTAAGAGTGAAAAATTTCGTCATCTTAAGAATGATTATGCAGTAAATTCCTTCCTTGGAATATTTCTAGTGGAATAAGAATAACAAGAATAAAAGTTTGTTATCTTAAGAGTGATTACGCGATTTCAAAATCTCCCTGACGAATGACCTCTTATTTTCCGCAGTCGGAATAGGTGAGTAAATTCTTTCCGTGAAATATTTCTAGTGAAACAACAATAACAAGAATATCATGTTTTGAGTAAAAGCAATAAATAAAAATATATTTGAGTCAAAGCAATAATAAGAATATTTGAATATTTATGGTGAAACTTATTTCACAATCCTGGACTAAGGGTGTATCTCTCATAAGGGAGTGCGAGGAGGGTGACTAAGTGTAAGTTTTAATTTCTTTCAAAAAGAAGTTTATAATAACTTGATTTATATTTAAGAATTTTTATCTCAAATATAATTTTGATAAAACAAATATCATTTGAATAAAATTAATTAAAATTATTTTTTAATGTAAAACTACTGAAAATATTATGAATTTTATATTATAACATTAATATTATCATTTTATTTTATTTCATATTTTTTAAAACAATATATATATATATATATATATATATATATATATATATATATATATAGAAAGAGAGAGAGAGAGCAAATATAAATAATAAAAAAACAACAAAATGCCTAAATAAATTAAAACAATAACAAGAATACCATCTTTTGAGTCAAAACAATAAACAAGAATATTTGAATCAAAGCAATAATAAGAATATTTTTGGTCAAACATCTTTCACAATCTAGAGACTATAAGAGTGTATCTCTCATGTCACAAGGGAGTGCAAGTAGGGTGACTAACAGTTCGTTTGGTTGAAGAGAAAATGACAGGAAAGAAAATAGGAAGAGAGAAAATGGAGAGATTTTTATTCTTTTTTCTCGTTTGGTTGTGAAGAGAAAATAAGGAAGAGAGAAAAATGAGACGTGAGACCCACCATAAAAATTTTCTCTCCTGACCTGCGGAGAAAATGAGAGAAGAAGGGCTGGAGTTGTAAAATTACAACTCTACCCCAATCCTCTCCTTGTCGTTGCGCCGCCGTTGGTCACTGACCCAGTAGCGGTTTTGTCGCGCTGCCGCTCGTCGCTGACCCAGTCGCGGGTCCGTTGCGCCACTGCTCATCGTTGACCCAGTCGTGGTTCCATCGCGTCGCTCGTCGCTGACCCAGTTCACGGCTCTGTCTCGCCGCTCATTGTCTCACCGTCCGAACTGGAGCGGATCCGACGCCCGAATCGCACCACGCCGCTCTTCGTTTCATCGTCTGACCCGCAACAGATTTGACCCTCGCGTCGCACCCCGCCGGTCGTTGTCTCATCATCTGACCCGCAGCGAATCCGACGAGCTTGATGGGCGGCTCGTGCAGTGGTTGTTGGTCCAAATAGTGGTGGGTTGAACTCGGTTTTGGTGTTGGGAGCTTTGGCTGGAGGGTTGGTTTTACATGATGTGTGGGGAAGATGATGTGGTGGTTAGAGGTTGGAGATGAATGGTTGTAATGGTGAAGAAAGAAAGGGGGAGAGGGGACGGGGAAGGGGGAGAGGGGACGGGACGGGGAGGGTAAAGTGGGTGGGAGGGTTATTGGTCAGAAGAGATGGAAAAAAATGATTTTTTTAAATAAAAAATTATTTTATATTTAATTTATAATTTAATTTTAATTTTTAAATTAGTATTTTTTTATAAATTATATTTATTTACTTAATATAATTTTAAAAATATTTAATTTAAAAATATAAAATATTATATTTATATTCATTATATATTTAAAAAGATAAATATATCATTTTATAAATTATATTTTTTATTTTTTTATTTAACTCTCATTTTCTTTTCTTCGTTTTCTCTTCAACCAACGACGAGAGAGAAAATATATTTTTCTCTTTATTTTCTTTCTCTCTATTTTCTCCCTTCCCATTTTCTCTCTTCTCATTTTCTTTTCCCATCCAAACAAAGCATTAAGTGTGTGTTTAAATATCTTTTAAAAATAGATTTGTAATAACGTGATTTATATTTCAGAATTTTTATTTCAAATATGATTTTAACAAAATGAATTTTATTTAAATGATATTAATTAAAATCACTTTTGAATATATAATTATTAAAAATGATATGAATTTTATATTATAACATTAATATTATCATTTTATTTTATTTCATCATTTTTTAAATATACTTAAACAATTTATATATATAGCTAATATAAATAAAAACAACAACAAAAAGCATAAATTATAATTAAATTTAAATACACAAAAAAATATAATTAAATTAAAATTTTAAAATTCAAGCTAAATCAAGAAAATGTGAAAGTTAAGTTTAATGTCATATTGATTATAAATTAGTATTAAAATATTATTAAAATAATATTTAATATCAAATTATAAGAATATATTTATCCATACATATATAAACAGATTTTCTTAACATAAAAATAACAAAATGTTGATTTTCCATGAAGCTAAACTTAAGTTTGTCCTCAAATTTAATTCTAAAAAAAAATTGCCAATCATGACAACTAGCTGCAACTACGAACCACGAATGGCAGACTACCTTTCCGAGGCTACGGCAGACCACCTTTGCACGAACCTGCCATTCTTTCATATGAGTGGTGATGTTTGGTTTCACCTATATAAGAACCAAGAAAGGGAAAAAAATGGTGGGTGTGGGTGTGGGTGTGGGTGTGGGTGTGGGTGTGGGTGCCAAGGTCGGGATGGGATCTACTTGTCTTCTACCTTAAGTTCTGAGTGGTGATGCTGGGTTATGGCTTCATGCAGGGACGGATGGACAGGTAGCGTGTGCATGGGTCACGGCCTTCTCAAAAAATAAAAAATATTAAGTACCTATAATTTTTATAGAAAAAAAAAAAATTTATAACATATGAGTAACAGATAATTTAGTTATTATTAGTACTAAATAATTAAAATCTTATAACTACAAAAAAAAATTAATTTTTTTAATAAAAGACTTTTTAATTTTTAATTTATCTATTGAAACATAATGACTTTGTGACTGACTCTTACTCTTCTCACCCACTCATTACGCAACCTAACCGCTACAACAAAGAACTAAAGCTGTGAAGCAGCAGGTTTGTCCCTTCCCGATTGCTCCTTGGCTCCCTTCAAGGGATATCATGGTTTTTAACTTTTTATGATATATATATATATATATATATATATATATATATATATATATATATATATATATAAAATATAATATATGGCTTAATATTATTGTCTTCTATTTTGAATTTTGACAGGATGAAAATGTTAAATATGACCATGTGATCAAAGTATGATCCACGAACAGATGAACTCAAAGTCTCAAAGTGAGATTTGATTCAAACTTTCAATTTATTATTTATCTCAGACCATCACGGCATCACCGAGTAGGATTTGGCCGTATAATCAGAAAAAGGTCAAACCTCTTTTTTGTTGTACTATTCCTTTTTTTTTAAATTTCTGTAATAAATATACTGTTAATTTATTTAATTTTAATTAATTTAATTTTTTGTTCATTTGATCTTCTATCCATATTTAAGTTGTTAATATTTATTTTATTTTACCATATATGATATTACAGGAGAATAAAAAAAATAAGAGACTTCAATAATAAAAAAACAATATAAAATAAATGCACTTTTTAAGAGGAAAGCTATACATAATTTTGAAATTCAAGTCATTAAGTCCTTTATTCCTGCTTTAAATACACAATTGATCAATGATGAACAACAAAAATCTAAAGTCTCAAGAATTGAAAAAGATGAATTTGATATCTCCTTACTAGAAAAAGAATCAAGAAAGCGATGTCCAATTTGGAAATATCATATTGATCATATCATTTTGTGAGAAACATGAAATTGATGTTCCTGGTATGAATGCATTGTATATTCTAAGAAAAGGTCGAACTTGTAAAATTATTGATCAAATTTCAATGGTGCATCATTATCGTGTTAACTTATTTCTTGCTATTATAGATACTTAATTGCAAGAGCTTAATAGCAGATTCAATGATAATATGATGGATTTACTTGCTTTAGTTCGACTTTAGATCCTAGAAATAACTACAAATTTCTGGATGTTGATAAAATTTGTGAATTGGCAATAAGATTTTATCCTAATGATTTCACTGAACATGAAAAACTGCACATTAAAATACAAGCTCAACATTATAAACTTGATGTTCCTAATCATTATGAATTGAGTAGTTTGTCAACAATTTCTAAGTTGTCAAGAGTTGATGAAAACAGGAAAGTCTTTATCATATCTTTTGATTGATCGTTTGATTTGTTTAGTGTTGACTATTCCTGTTTCTATTGTTATTACTAAGAGATCTTTTTTAGTTATGAATATTGTGAAGAATAGATTCAAAAATAAGATAGAAGATGACTTTTTGATTAATTGTCTAATCACTTATATTAAGAAGAGAATTATTAAGAAGTTTGATATATAATTTATCATTGATGAATTTTACGATATAAAAGAACGTCGTGTTTGTCTTTAATAAAAATATTATATATTATTTTTGTTATTACAATATAAATTTTATTAATAAATATTATGATATAATTTAATAATATAATTCATAATTTTTTATTCCCTCACTAAATATTTTTTAAATCTGTCCCTGACTTCACGGTGCTCTCCTTAAAGATTCTGGCGTCATTCAAGAAATTTGGGTTTTGATTTCCACTTGTAGAAGCTCTGTACTTTCTTTTTGGTCTTTTATGTAATGAAATTGCTCCAGGTGGCTTTGTAATTTCTTACCCTTTTGTTGTTGCATAGTTTTATGGTCAAAGTTCATAGCTTTGAACGTTTCCTTCAATATTGTCCCATCAATAATTATCATAAAGTAGAGGGGTACCAAAGAAAACACCGTATAATGCCATGTTTCATACCACTTTACATGCAATCTTTCACTTACCATTATTAATGCCACCACCCTAAGAAGTCCCTTCTTCAAAACTTGAACCCATTTTAAAAGGGCATTTTTTTTCCTATTTCGTTCACATAAGTGGCACTCTGCAGATTTGTTTAGAGTGACAAGAAGACATTGCGGTCATCTGAAGTTTGCATTTATTTTCTTTTTTTTTTTATCCATTAGTTAATTGTGAATTTTATTTTATGTATAATAACAGAGGAATATTATTTAGCAGGAAAATAAACATCTTCTCCTGTGTGTCTTTTTAGAGTGAGAAGCATAGTTGTCATTTGCCAATGTCATTCAACCTTTTGTTCTTGCCAAATGCAAATAGTTATCAATATCAATAAAGAGATACAGAATAAAAGTATAAAACTCTAATGGCTTCTAGTAGCTCTATAAGCTAGTTCATCACTTGGGATTCTTGGCTCACAGAACTTCACATATTTTCCAATTTTCCGTCTGAATTGAATCGCATGTCAAGTAGCAAGATCAGCATAAGATCTATGGGTAAATAACTGCCAAAACACATGGGGACACCCTGCTATTACTAGATGTTACTCATATGTTAATAATGTTATCAGGAGGATACCTTGAATTTATGAATGACACAACAGATGCAGAAGATGCCTGAAGCCTGCTAGCTATGTGGCAATTTCTTGTTGTTCAACAAGTCCACCTTGCTTGCTATCATACCTAAAAGATAAAAAGTTTCAACTTCAAGCGGTGTCAACATCTTGGACTTCATAGCAATGCCCAGTTAACAAAGAGAGGAAGGAACGAAAAATCAACTTCCATTTGTTTAGAAAAATATCAATTATTCAATATTTAAATACATGATGATTCTCGCTTATTTCTACTTTTACTAAGTACGCCCTTAACGTGAAACAACAAATGTCTTTAAATTCCACTGAATTAATCAATTTGTTTGGTTTCCACAGCACGGCGTTTATAAAATATTTAAAAAATGATTATGCGAATACAAAACAGATTAGGATTGTCTCTCGTAGTTGCACCTCTAGCAGTATCATTTGGGCTATTTATTTTTCATCTAATGGTCAGTATTTTTTTTATTTTTTAATATTAAAAATATTAAAATTAATACTAACTGTTGGATAAAAAATAAATGACTCAGATGTTATTGGAGATACTGCTAGAGGTGCAGCTGCCAGAGACAATCCAAATCCATACGGAACTAGTGTGCTATCAAGTTAGGGTTTTCATAACCCATTTGCTCGTCAGCCTGTGTCATCCCAAAGTTAATTGGGCTAGTTCGATTCTTAAAATTTGATCGATTGTATTTTTAGATTAAGTTTAGGTCACATTTAAGGTTGATGCAACTCACTTCAATACAATATAATATTTTAAAATTTATTTATTAAAAAATTTAGTGATAAATTATAATACTTTTAGGGATAAGGCTATTGACACTATCAATTGTCTATTCACACTCCTTACTAACTAATTACAATTTTAATTTTCCTTTTAAAAAATTATGAGTAGCAAATGAGGAGTGTGAATATACAATTTAGAGTGATAATAGCAACACCCTACTTTTAGACATAAATTAATATTTGTTGCATAATATAATAATTTTTTTATTAATATAATTTGTTTCATAATATATTGTAAAATATTTTTTACTTTTAATTTCATATTTCTAAAATTTTATGATTTAACTATGCATAATGTCTAATTTTGTATATTTTACATAAATATTGGGTTTATTCAGTCCTTGCCTAATCCTTAGTCGAGCCATGACTAAGTTGATTCTAAGTCCAAATAAACGGCCTGGTCAACATATCGAATTAGGTTCAAGTCAGGCTAAACCCATCAAAGTCATCCTTTGAACACCCCTACTAACAAGCCTATTAAATTTATTTTTAATGGACTCCACTAACATCATTCTACTGTTCTTTATTTTTTTTTAACCCCCTTACACACAATTTGTTATTTACGTATTAAATCGGTTTCAATTTCAAGATCGGGAGTATAGCATCGTTGAAAGGGGGGAAAAGAAAAGAAACATACAGAAATGAATAAACTATTGTTGGATGAAACAAATAACAGTTGAAATAATAGAGATCTCATATCATTTTAATTCTCTTGAATAAAAATCCCAAGTGATGTACCTGTGAACTGCACGAGTCTAGCGAATTAAGGGATGAAAATGAGATATTGATTTTAATATTATGTAAGATTTTAACTTAAAATTAATTGATATTAAGTGGAGTAATTCAATAAATATATAAATTACATCTAAAATATTAAGATAGGTGATGTGAGACTCTTAACTGTCTCATACAATAAGAGCAATTGTTGAAGAAAAATTAAGGAGCAAGCATGTAGGAAACAGGTTTCCAGTTGCTTACGTAGCAGTAGCAGTTAAGTTTCTTCTTTAGTTTACTAATGGTTGTAATTTGAGTGCATTTTGAAGTTTTAAATTCTTTTGAGCGTATCAGATCCATGCATTTTGAGCGTATCAGCTCTATGCAGTTTTAATTTTTTTTTAACGTATCTGCGTCATGCATTTTAAATTCTTTTGAGCGAATCAGCTCCACGCAATTTAAATTCTTTTGAGAGGATCAGTTTCATACTTCTTTAAATTTATGTCACTTATTTTGAGTGCATCGACTCCACACATTTTAAATTTCAATCATTTGAGTGCATTGATTCCATACTTTTTTAAATTTTTATCATCAGCTCTTTGCCTTTTAATTTATGAGCACATTGGCTCTTTGCATTTTAATTTTTTTTGAGCGCATCGGCTCCTTCCATTTTAACTTTTGAGTGCATCGACATTTTGCATTTTAATTTCTTTTGAGTGCATCAGTTCTTCGCATTTTTGTTCTCACATTGTTTTGTTTTTGTTTTTTTCGGACAAAATTTGAGTTCATGTCTTTACTCGTTTCTTACCATGATAAAATGAAAAACTATGGTTGTTCTTTTTATCTAGTAAGAAACAAGTAAAAAGGGGCAACTATGAACACCCAATTTTGTCTGGGGCATTTTGTAAAAATAAATAAATAAATAAATAAAATAAAATAAAAAGAATAAAAGAATAAATAAATAAATAAAAAAGAGAAAATGACTCATCTTTCATTTAGTGACTCATTATCCAACCTATTGACGCATTAACTCATAACCTATTATCCAACCCATTAACTCATAACCTATTATCAACCCATCAGCCCATTATCCAACCCATTGATCTATTATCTAACCCATTGACCCATTAACTCATAACCTGACCTATTGATCCATTATCTAACCCATTGACCCATTAACCCATAACTCATTCTATACCAACTTCAACACTTATCCAAAACAAATTCTATTAGTTATCCTAAACCTTAAACTCATCATAAACAAATCATAACTCAAACTCATCCTAAACAAACTATAATTCATCCTAAACAAATTTTACTCATACTTTATAGAGAGGATATCACTTACTGATGCAATCATGTTCTGTTATGATTTGTTATTCTATTATTTGTTTAGCTAACAGGTTATTAATCTTATTATGTAGTTTGTTAGTTGTTAGGCTAGTTAGGCTTAATGTCTATATATATCAGTCCATCTTGTATATGATTTGTACCAAGATTGAATACAATACATTCCTTTGCATAGTTTTTATGGTATCAAAGCAGGTCGATGGGGGCCTGGAGAAGCAAAATATCTCCGGGAATGGAGAATCAGAGAAGAAAGGCATCTCAAGTGGTGCCCCAACATAGTTTGCCATCATGCCTTCTTCGCCCTATTACCTTGGAGCCTTGGATAATCCGGGAACACCTCTGGCTATTCTGCTCCTTGTTGGAGATAATTATTGCAACTGGGCTAGATCCATGAAGACTGCCCTGCGTGCAAAGACGAAGCTTGGTTTCATTGATGGTACCATTAAGAAACCATCATCCGCGTCGCTAGAACTTCATGCATAGGAAAAGGCAGACTCTATGGTGACTGCCTAGCTCATTAATTCAACAGACCACACGTTGCATAGAAGTATATCTCATGCAATGATGGCAAGGGACGTATGGCTTGATCTGGAAGAGCGATTTTCCCAGACAAACGCACCTCGCATGCATTAATTATGACGAACACTCAATTTGATATAACAGGAGCCTAACATGACAGTGACCGAGTATTATGGCAAGTTCAAGAGCCTCGCAGATGAGCTTAGTGAACTACAGCCACTGCCACAATGCACATGTGGAGCATCAAAGGATCTAGCACAGAGGGAGGAAGACCATCACATACACCTCTTTCTTAAGGGTCTTGATGGGGATCATTTTGCACACATCAAAGGAACCATACTTAACATTGATTCGTTGCATTCACTCAGAAAGGTGTTCAATCATATCCTGAGAGAGGAATCCTAATTGACTGCGGAGAAAGGCAGGGAATTCAAGCTGGAAACAGGTTCAACTTTCTACACTAACAAACAGAAGAATAAAGATGAGCCAAGGGTGAAGTGTAAGCACTGTGGAAAGCTGGGACACGAGAAATCCAAATGCTTTGAGTTAGTTGGGTATCCTCCCCATTGGGACACACGTAGATCACACAAGAAAGGCAACAAATCTGGTTTCAACTCAGGAAGAACAAGGTTGGCATGGGCGGATAGCAACCAGAAGGGAACCATGGTAAAGGGACAGAACTAGGACAGTCATACTCTTCATGGATCTTAGAATAAGGGAAATAACGAGCAGCATGAATACACTTCTGGTAATTAATATTAAGAAACAAGGATAGGTGTTAGACAACTGGGTTTCTCATCATATGACCCAATTGTACTCACTCCTCGAATAAGTGCGTGAGCTTGATACTCCTTTACGCGTTGTTGTCCCTATTGGGGATATTGTTTCCGTTACAAAAATGGGAACATAAGCCTAGACGATAAAATTAAGTTGCATGATGTCTTATTTGTTCCTAGATTTAATTACAATTTAATATCCATTCACAAGCTTACATGTGATCTGAATTGCATAGTGAGATATTCCATTGATGGTTGTGTTATATAGGACCAAACTACGAAGAGGATGATTGGGTCTAGTGACTTGCACGAGGGGTTTACGTCCTTAAGGTTAGAGCATGTAAGTCTTCATCAACAACAATTTCTGAAGATTCGAATGCTCTTCGACATGCTAGGATGGGACATCCTTCTAGTCAGACTTTGTCAAAACTTTCTGGTGTTCTTAATTTTCATTTTGATAAAAATAAGTTTAGGTGTTGTGATGTATGTCACTGTGCCAAACAATCTAGACTTCCTTTTCCTTTGAGTAATAATAAAGGTGAGAAAGTTTTTGCCTTGATACATTGTGATTTATGGGGGAGATATGCCACAGCTTCACACAATGGATCACATTATTTTCTTACAATTGTTGATGACTTCTCTCGAGCAGTATGGGTTTATTTGCTAAAAGAAAAATCAGAAACGTCTACTCATCTAATTAATTTTTGTAAAATGGTGGAAATGCAATTTGATACTAAAGTGAAAGTGATTCACAGTGACAATGGAACAGAATTTTTCAATTCAAAAATACAGATATTTTTCCAACAAGAGGGGATCATTCATGAGATATCATGTATGGGTACACCACAACAGAATGGACGTGTAGAGATAAAGCATAGACACATTCTTGATGTTGCAAAAGCGCTTAGATTTCAATCTAATCTGCCTTTGTCTTTCTAGGGAGAATGCATTCTTACGGATACTCATTTGATCAATAGAACACCAACAGTAGAAAATAGAGGCGTCACTTCCTATGAAATGAGTTACGAAAATCCGCCATCTTATACTCATCTGAGAGTTTTTTGGTGTCTCTGTTACGTTAAAGCACTCAAACCAAGTGATAAATTTGCACCTAGAGCCAAACAAAGTATATTTGTTGGGTACCCCCAAGGACAAAAGGGGTGGCGCGTGTATGATCCATAAACTCATGAGTTCTCAACATCAAGGGATGTCATATTTTATGAGAACATATTCCTATATTGCTCAAAGATTAAGGTCTTTCCCAAAAACACAACAGGTTCTAAAGACAAAAGTATTTTTATTAAGGTAGCTGGATCACCTACTGAAACCAAATAGCAGGTTGGGGTGGAACAAAATCTAGTTGAGCTGGTTGAGAATGAGGGAGAATTACCAGACGAACAAAGCCAGAGGGAACATAATGTTGTTAGCGATAATATGATGCTAACTCGAGGACAACGTACTAGACGACCCCCAGAATATCTTAAGGACTACGTTTGTTATGCTGCCACATGTAAAAACCCATGCACGTTACAGGAACAATCGGCCACTTCTAGTAAGTCCTATCATATATCACACTATATCAATTATGATAGTTTCTCTTCAGGTCACAAAGCTTTTCTTACCGCCATCATGTCCCATGATGAGCCCAGAAATTTTATGCAGGTCGTCCAACATCAACAATGGCATGAGGCTTTGGAGCGTGAAATTCAGGCTCTAGAAGAAAATAATACATGGACCCTCGAACCACTACCAGCCGGGAAAAAGTTAGTAAGCTGTCGATGGGTTTACAAAATTAAGTATAAAGCAAATGGCGAGATAGAAAACAGAAAGCACGTTTAGTCATGAAGGGATATACTCAATTCGAAGGAGAAGACTTCCGGGAAGGGTTCGCCCCCGTGGCGAAGATGACAATGGTTCACTACTTGTTATCAGTGGCAGCAGCCAAATGATGAAAGTTACATCA
Organism: Ormosia emarginata; assembly: GCA_029884605.1. Lineage (NCBI taxonomy): Eukaryota > Viridiplantae > Streptophyta > Magnoliopsida > Fabales > Fabaceae > Ormosia > Ormosia emarginata. The sequence goes on from JAQQTP010000075.1 coordinate 27,027,582, forward strand.
AATGGATGTAAGCAATGCTTTTTTTCATGGTGAGTTAGAGGAAGAGGTATACATGGCCATTCCTCTGGGTATGTTGTTCCGAAGACAAAACTTGTATGTCGCTTGCAGAAGTCATTATACGGGCTCCACTAAGCTTCAAGAAACTGACATACCAAGCTCTCCGAAAGTTTGCTCGTATGTGGCTTCCTCCAAAGTAGCATATACCATAGTTTATTCATATATTGATCCAGCAATGTTTTCTTGGCAGTCCTTGTGTATGTAGACGACTTGATTATAGCTGGTAATGATACAGAGGCTTGTAGTAGTTTCAAGTTTTACCTACACAAGTGTTTTCACATCAAAGACCTTGGCACCCTTAAATATTTTCTTGGTCTCGAATTGGCATGGGGTGCAGAAGGTTTGTTCCTTTGTCAGCGTAAGTTCATGCTTGATATACTAGATGAATGTGGAATGATGCATTGCAAACCTTGTGGGTTTCCTATGGAGCAGAACCACAACTTGTCCGCTGACACAAGTAAGCCATACTCTGATCCCTCACAATATCGGCATCTCGTTGACCGCCTGATTTACCTCACAATTACTAGGCCAGAGATAACCTATTCAGTGCATATTTTAAGTCAATTCATGTAGGTACCAAGGCAAGCACATCGGGACACAGCTTTACGTGTTTTGTGGTACTTGAAGTCATCACCCGACCAAGGCATTTTACTTCCTAAGAATAATGATCTCCAACTAGTTGGTTATTGTGATTCTGACTGGGCAGCTTGCCCTATTACGCGACGATCAATTTCAAGATACCTTATGAAGCTTGGATCCGCTTCAATTTCATGGAAAACGAAGAAGCAAACAACAGTGTCCCGCTCTTCTAGTGAAGCTGAATATCGGGTCATGGCACTTGCCACTAGTGAGATCATTTGGTTGTGTAGTTTGCTATCCTCTTTATTAGTCCCATGTGATGCTTCCACACCACTTTATTGTGATAACCAAGCTGCTCTACACATCGCAGTCAATCTTGTTTTTCATGAGAGGACGAAGTATATCGAAATCGATTGTCATTTTGTTCATGAGCACCTACAGTTAGTCACTATTGTCACTTCCTATGTTCCAACTCAATAGCAGCAAGCAAAATTGTTCACCAAAGCATTGGGGTTCAAACTGTTTTGCGATTTGATGTGCAAGTTGGGAGTTCACAATCCCCACTCTCCAACTTGAGGGGGAGTATAGAGAGGATAAGGATAAGGATAATGATCACTTACTGATGTAATCATGTTCTGTTATGATTTGTTATTATGTTATTATTTAGCTAACAGGTTATTACTCTTATTGTGTAGTTTGTTAGTTGTTAGGCTAGTTAGGCCTTATGTCTATATATATTAGTCCATCATGTATACAATTTGTACCAAGATTGAATACAATACATTCACTTCAACTCAAACACTTCAACTTAATTCTTTATTATAAAAACCCATAACCCACACAGAAAAAAGACCTAACCTTAACTTACATACTTCAACTTTTAACACATTTCTATTTACAATATTCTTTTCACACGCCTTTGTTTTGGCAACAAGCTCATCACCATCAATCCTCTCTCACTACAAGAAAAACGCGTTTTTGTGATGGATTCGAATCTGCCGCAAATGGAGGCATATTTTGCGGCAGATTATTGTCTCAACGGGATATGATGAATGCGGTGAATTTTTCACGTGATTTTAAAAATTAATTAAAATTGTAGATCGCCACCAATTTTATTAAATTAAAAAAAAATTGGAAAATTTTTGGAAAATGGTCTTTGGAACCAAATCGGATTGAGTCGATTATGGTTTTCTTGTGACAACTTAATCCCACAAAGAAAGATGTTTAACACAACCCGCCTTAAAACGATACCTTAAGTTAATTGTGCAAAAACTTGATAATCTCAAATTTATTTATTTTATCCCTTTTAAAAACATTTTTATTTTTTAATTTTTTTATTTTTTTATTTTATTTTTATTTTTTTATTATATTTTATAAAAAAAAATAAAAAAAGAACCAAATTATGAAAATTTAATTTTTGGCAAAAATTTAAAAGAATGAAAATTGCGTGCTTACGTATTTTTTAATAAAAAAAGTGCAATGAGAAAAAACTCAAAAGTCGCGCAATTCAAATTAAAGTATCGTATAAAATAATCATGAGTTAATTGATTTTAATTAAGAAAAGATCTTTGAAAACCATTTCACCCATCTCCCACCATTTGACATTCATGTCACAATTTCTTCAATAATGCGCTATCAATAACCCCTTATGATCCAAACGAGGCATTCAAGATAGATCCGCTATTCAATCATCATCGTTAATCATTACATTGATTAAATTTTTATTTTATTTTCATTTTATTTATTTATTTACACAATTTTTTTTTACTTTTCGATTTTTTTTCTTTTGTTTTTTTTTTATTTTTGTCCCATAAAAAAAGAAGTACAAAGACAAAAATAAAATTTCTAAAGTGGTGAAAAAATCCGTCAGAAAAACAAGACTAAACATAGTCATCACAAACCAAAAATCTCAAAGCAAAATTTTTTTTTTTTTTAATAGTTTTCAGATTTTTATTTTTATTTTTAGCTTCCATTAATCACAATACATAACATAAAATATACTATCAAACAAAATAAACGCATTACTAAACAAGAATAAAACTCAAAAGAAAACTAAACTCAAAACACATATTTTTATTTTCATTTATGATTATTATTAGCTTTTTAAACTACCACTAAATCAATCAAAATTTCTTTTTATCATTATTTATTACGGTAGCATTGTTTCTTTTGTTTTTTATTTTCAAAGATAAAAAAAAAAAAGAAGTGGGCTTAAGGTAATAAGCTTGTTGGGGTTGAAAAGATAACAACAAAAAAACAAAAAAGTGAAAATTGGTTGGTGTTGCAAATAAAAAAATGTCCCTTTTATATTTTTCTTTTCAATTCAAAACTAAAAAAGAAGATCCTAATTTTTGTAATCATGAGAGACAAGCATGAGCAAAAAAAAAAGAGAGGAGTGGGAGTTACGTTGGAGCCAAAAATGGTGGAGATCGAAGCCGAGACCGCCGGTTCGTGGTGGCACATTTGGTGCGGCGAGGCTCGGATCGGGGTTTTTTTAAATTGAAATAACCCACAAGGTTATAAAGGTCGGTGCATTTCTAAGCTTTGGCGGCTCTGAGGATATGTAGAAACGAAATTTCTATTGCGGTCAAGCCGGGTCACGGTGGTCAAAAATATTTGTTTTTTAATAAAATGGTAAAACAAATATCGGTTGGCTTATTAAATTTTGCATAATTTATTTAGAATAACCGACGGGTCCTGGTGCGGTGTGGCTGTTTTTAAGTCTCCATTCGATAATCGGGCGTCAAATTGTGCTGCCCAAAGACCACTTTTTTTTTTTGGATTTTCTAATTTTTTAAGGGAGCGTCGGCCGGTGCGCGACTCCAAACGAGACGGAGCGATTGCGGGCCGGACGACCCCCGGCTCGCGGTGGTGCGGCGTGGAGCTCTTGAATAAAGTCGTGAGTGATGTACTTGTGGTGGGTGGTCACATAAGGTGCGATTGTGATGAAGGAGCATTAAGGAGCAAGCGTGGAGGGAAATGGTTGCTGTGAGGGGTGGAATGCAGAGAGATCTTTAAAGGTGGGTTAAGAGCTTGAAGTGTTGTCTCGGGTGGAAAGGGATGGAGGCCGTGAATGGTGGCTTGGAGGTTAGAGGATGGTGGTTCGTAGGTGAAGAGGATGGAGGAGTGGTCTTGATGGTGATGGTCAGTTATGATGGAAAAGTAGGGAAGGTGAAATGAAATGGAGGTGTGATGGTTATGGTGTTTAATTTGAGGGTAGATGATGGTTGTGGTGAAATCATTTGAATAATAAAAAAAAAAAAAATGAAAGATATCCCTCTATGACTAAGAGCCTTCTTTTTTAGCCTCCCCTAATTTTTGTAAAGCTTTGCAAATGTCAAAACTCCGAAACCCAATACAAGGTTTGTCAATGTATGCATGTATGAAACGTGAGAGTGCGAGAGTGAGTGAAAAAGAGAGTGTTGCGCAGGTTTTGATGAGGTTGAGTGTGCAGAGATGGTTACGTGGGTGGAGAGAAGATGTGCATTTTGTGATAATGACTTGGGGTGCGTGAAACGTGAAAGGATATAAAACATAAAGCAAATGAAATTTTTTTTTTTTTCCTTTTTATTTTATTTTATTTTATTTTATTTTTTCTTTTCTAGTTTTTTAGTTTTTTTGTTGTTGTTTTTACACATTTTTTATTTTATTATCATTATTATTTATTTTTTAGCTTGGTAGAAAATTGGGTGTTACTACTAATGGCATGATTATAATCCGTCTCAACCTACTAATTTTCCACCAATCGATCCGTTTCGAAGGTCATTTTTCTCCGTCAATCTTCAAAATATTTTTTACTGCCTAAACATTAACAACATAAAAGTTTTTTTAAAATTTAAAAAAGTTTTGCGGCAAAGGATATTTCTGCAGTCAAATTATTAAATAAAATAGAAATTTATTTTAAAATTTTAAAAATAAAAAAAAAATTACAACGGATTTATAACAATGATTTTCCCAATCCAATTTTTTTATCGTGACAAATTATTAAAGAAAGATGTTTATCACAAATGAGATTTTTGAGATAAAACTATTAAATAGAAAAAAATTATCTTAAATTTTAAAAATAAAAAATAAAATTTGTAGCAGATTTAACAAATAAAAGGATCAATTTGTAATGGATTTTGCGACATATTTTTCTTCAACATATAAAAAAAATTATAAGTTAAAAAATAAAATAATAAAAAAAAGTATTGAATGGAAATATCCGCCGCAAATTCTATCACAAAAATTTGAAAAAAGTCAGATGCGTGTTGACCATATTTTTTAATCCAAAAAAGTTTGTTGACGTGTGAAAAATCCGTCTCGAAAATTTGCAATTCAAATTAAAGTATCGATCTTAAAAAGTCGTCCGGAGGCCTTATCCCACCATTTCTTTCTTCTCCCATCATTTCTTTCTTCTCCCACTATTTCTTCCATCTCCTACCATTTCACCCATCTCCCACCATTTGGCATAAACTCAACACATAATTCCAAAATTATGAAATTACGAAGATACGCTCACCATGTATGCCCTCAATGGCGAAAAATGCGCCGCTAATGTCGCCATGCAGCTTGCCCTCATTGCCGCAACAAATATATATATATGCGTCGTAGGCATTTGCTCGCACCGCATCGCGTAGAAATTTGCTCCTTCAATCATCTCCTCTGATTCAAATCTTCCTACATTTTCCCCTTCTGGTTTTTACTTTTTTAAATTTTGCAAGAAAATGGTTAATTTGTGTGAAAATGGTGTACACAATTCAGCTTTTTCTATAGCAAATCAGGATTTGGAAGCTCCTGTTGTTCTACTTACCGGAGGCTTTTTTTTGTAAAAAAAAAAATTAGCGACGGATTTTTTTGCCGCAAATTTAAAAAAAATTCACCTCAAATTAGTGGTGAAAAAATCCGTCGCAAAAATCTGCAACAAATTTGAGGTGAAAAATCATTAGCTTAAACTTAACCGAAACTCTTTAAAACTCATTGTAGGATGTCGACGTATTGCTTCTTCTTGGAGAGATTTGTGGTGAATATCTAATTTGCGGCGAAAACTAAAATCCATTTGCCGCAAATTTTCACCTTCTGCAACAACCATCTCTTTTTGTCGACATTGATTAAATCATTACCCTAGAAAATTGGCAAAGTGTTGAAGTTGCGGCGGATTTTATGCTTATTTGATTTCCGATTTTTTCCTCTAAACAAATGGATACTTTTCTTGTAGTGTCTACCAATAGCTTTATCTTCAACCATTAATAATCCCAAACTATTTTCATCTTCTCCATAACAAAAAATCACCATCTTCTTCCAAACCTTCATACCATCTAACTAACCACCAATCTTCCCTCCATAACCACATCACCACCCCAACGTCTGATCCGCCGTCCAACAACCATCACAGTGCCACCCATTATTTTTGGACCAGTTGACCACCGCACCATTGAATCTACACCCACCACAAACATTCCTCACTTTGTGAAGTCGATGAGGGTAATCGTCGAGCTCCTCTTCGCCTGAGTCTTCCCTTTCAAACAAATCCCTTTCCTTTTTTTTTTGTAAGCAGTAGCATTGTTTCTTTTGTTATGTTTGTTTGTTCCTTTTTTGGTTTTATTTTTAAAAAAAAATCTATTAGATTTTTTTTTTGGTGAAGTGGGCTTAAGGTAATAAGCTTGTTGGGGTTGAAAAGATAACAACAAAAAAACAAAAATTAAAAAAAAAGGAAAATAATGAAAATGATATATAATAGTACATATTTTTTTCTTGAAAAATAAAATTGGATTAACTGAGTAGTAACAATTTGTTGATCCTGTAATTTTTGTAATCATCTGAGTTATGACAACTTGATGATTCAAATTTTTTTTTTCAAAGTTAAAAAAATAATCAACCCATTATTGTTAAACATTTCTTTTTAAAGAATAAAATAGAAAAGTGACCAAATACATTTAAGTTAAATTAATCCTATAAATTTTGTAATCATAAATCATTTGAGTTGTGACAATTGATGTTTGATTCAAATTTTTTAAATTAAAAATAACTAACCCACAATAATTTTATAAAGCAAACTACGTGACTTTGCAAAAGTTAAAATTCTTTGTTGTACTTGGGATTAAATGATAGTAGAAAACGAAATTTATTTCACATTGCCAAAATTTAAATTTTTAAAAATTATTTTTTTTTGTTTTTTTAATAAAATGGGTAAAACAAATATATTATGAGATTATTAAATTTTGCATAATTTATTTAGAATAACCGTTTTAGGACGGATGTTTTAAACTCATTTGATACTTGTAGGGTTAGCCATTTCTTTACTAAATTACATTGGTTCTACGCATAACCGACTCCTAGAATTTTTCTTGACCAATTCCAAAGACCACTTTTTTTTTAAAAGAAAGATTTTCTAATTTTTTTAATTTAAATAAAATTGGTAACGACTCCAAACATATTTATTTTATTCGTCGCTCCTGTCACGATCCCCTGTCACGACAATTTTAATTCTCTTGAATAAAATCTCAAGTGATGTACTTGTGATATTTGTCACATAAGATAAGAGCAGTTGTTGAAGGAAAATTAAGGAGCAAGCGTGTAGGAAACATGTTTCCAGTTGCTTCCGTAGCAGTAACAGTTAAGTTTCATCTTTAATTTACTAATGGTTGTAATTTACTCACTTTTGAAGTGTTTTTTTCTCACCTGGTCAATTTTATGGAGTGAACCAAGCAGCCATTTAACATGCTCATACATGGAAATAGAGCAAAGTTTGCTCCCAAAAATTGACCTGAAATTGTCAGTCAATTTTTGTTGAACCTTTTTTTTTTTTAACATTTTTTAGTTATGATGGAAAAGAAAATAAGTGGCACTCAAGGATAAAAATAAAATGGTGATTTTTTTGTAAATAATGGTGATTAATAATTTGAACTTAAATCACTACATAACAAACTTAAATTATCATTTGTCAACAATAATAAGTCACTAGATCATGAATTAAAACACATGAAAGATATTAAGTATGACTAAGAGAAAAATAAATAGTGATTCTTGTATAAGTAGTAGTAATTAAGACATAATAAATAAAAAAATCCATTGTAGGAGCTTTGCAATATGTCATAGTTACTCAACCAGATCTGTCTTATGCAGTCAACAAGGTTTGTCAATTCATGCATCATCCCTTAGATTCTCACTAGAGAGCAGTGAAGCAGGTTTTAAGATATTTAAAAGGCACCTTGTCTTATGGTCTTCATCTCAAACCAGCAGCAACATTGAGTCTCATGGCATTTTGTGATAGTGATTGGGGGGCAGATCCTGATGATCGCAGGTCTATCTCAGGTCATTGTGTGTTTCTTGGTCCCAACATCATTTCTTGGTCTTCCAAAAAGCAACTAGTAGTCTCTAGACCCAGCACTGAAGCAGAATACAGGAGTCTTGCAACAGTGATAGCAGAATTGACTTGGATTCAATCACTGCTCAATGAGTTACAATTATCCATTTCAACCACTCCTGTGGTGTATTGTGATAACTTAAGTGCTGTATTACTAGCAGCTAATCCGATACTACATGCCCGCACAAAACACTTTGAATTGGACCTTTACTTTGTGAGAGAAAAGGTGGTTGGCAAATCAGTAGAAGTAAAACATATTCCTTCTAGAGACCAAGTTATTGATACTCTGACTAAGTCTGTTACAAGAATACAATTTCTCTATTTTAGACATAAACTTAGAGTTGAAGATTTTCATCCTCTGAGTTTGCAGGGAGCTGTGAAGGATAGTTAGTTAACAATCCGTTACAGTTAGTTATAACTAACTAATAGTTGTTTACTTTGTATATAAGCTGAACATGTACTGATACTGTGAAATACACAATACATCATGATCATTCTCTCTTTCGTTCTCTTCCTCTCCTTTTCTCATTCTCTCTTCTGCTTCACTGCATCTTTAGTACCTTTCAAAGTCACTATTTGACACAAATCGTGGGTCGCTAGATCATAAATTAATACACATAAAAACTATTAAGTAGTGATTCAGAAAAAAAAAATGGTGATTCCAGTATAAATAATGGTGATAAATAATTTGAGTTTAAATCACTACATAATAAACTTAAATCACCATTTATCACAACTTATGTGTCACAAAATCATAAATTAAATTAATTCATATGGTAACTAAACAAGTGTTAAATATGAAAAAAAAAATTTATGTGTAAATTATAGTAATTAATAATTTAAACTTAGTTGATATCTTTTAAGAGTTATCTATTATGCAAGTATCAAATAATCATTTTACTCAGTTTATCAATTTTAAATCAGAATCAGTGACTTTGAATATTTGATGTATTGGATACTCCCAATTATATTATAAAAGTTTAAGAGCACATTAAACTTTTCCATGAAGCAAATGGGCTATATTACCCTCTGCCTTTGAATTTGATCTGCGCTTTTCTGATTCACCCTATGCTTTGATTTCAACCAACCACAGTATTTTTGAAGATAATCATTTTAAGGCTGAGGGGGAAAAATCTTATGCACAAGAAAGAGGAAAAACAAAATTCACATTTTAATCCTCAAGATGGTTTTGTATGAAGTGGTAGTTACGTTTTCTTCAACTCTGGAAGCATCCAAGGGCAAGCAATAATGATGACAATTAGTGTGAAAGGACTTGGCATTGGCAAGCCCGCAATTAACCATCAATGAATCTAATTGGCGTGAGGGATTTCCATACTGATTGAGTTTCTAAATTTGTTGTCCATTTCTTTCTTCCATTTTTTTTCCCAAGAAATTCATTCGTTTGGCTCATGACAAAAATAATAATATTATATGAGTTCTTTTAAAGAGTGTTCTAAAAATATTTATTAAGGATTTAAAAGAAATTTCTTTATAAAAAATAGTGTAATTAATATATTAAAAATTTAAAAAATTATTTTTTTATATAAAAATTTTTATTTTTATTTTTTAACAAATTTGTTTAGGACACCTATTAAAAAAAAACTCATATTATAATATACATGTGCTTTGTTTTGAGTTTGACTTTTGACAGAAACCTCTGAATAAGACTTCTGTTTTCGAATTTGTTATATTTTTTAAACAACACAAACTATTTCACTATATTTATCCCATGCATTGTCATAATCTAATTCGAAACATATATAATTCAACTACGATTTCTTGTTTGTTGAAAATATATCGATTATATTAATTCACTTAATCAATTTTTTATTTTATTTTACAACTCATTCAGAGGAAAAGAAAAATCTCAAAACTTAGCATATGACAGTCACCTAACCATCTACATTAAATTGAGATAATTGGTATTTATATTCTTTGTTGATAATCTTGCACACAGGATAATGTTAAGTACTTAATTTGGTGGGGCTCAAGCTATGGAAATATGCAGTATAATATATAGAAAATGTTAATCATATACTATTTTTAAAGATATATATATTATTGATATCTTTTTTAAAGTTTTATAATTAGTAAAAAAATAAAAAATATATATATAATAAATAATATTAAAAAATATAAAAAATAATGTAAACAAATAAATAAATAAAAATATCATTATTGTAATATCGTATAGGCCGGTGATCGTAATAGCCAAGTTGACAAGTTGAGATTGGGAATGATACGAGACGAGTCAGCTGTTCAATTCAGTATTCCTCAGCTCCAAGAATATTTTTTTTAAAAAAAAAAACACTGTTCCAAGGCATTTGGAGCCTCATTTGACAAAATTGAGTACAATCCGAGTAAGCTGATGGTACGTTGTAAGTTGTGGAGGTCCCAGGATGCAACAACCCTCTTTAGTCTTTATTGCATAAAAGGGACAGCTCTTTATTGCATAAAAGGGACAGCTCATAATGCTGCATCCACTGATAGAGCCTATTACCCACTTTATCAACAAAAAACTAAAAGGGGGGAGGAAAAAAAAATTATGCACTGTCTTTTCCTTCTTCTTAATTGGCACCACAGAAGATGGATAAAATGGACAGCAATGGCAGGTTTACCTATGCTGATTATTTTTTCGTTTTTTTGGGCTAAAATCTTGTACACCAGGAGACAGTACTGCAAAAAGAGCACAACCAAAATACTATAATAATAAATAACAAAGATGATGCTAAATAAAATCCAAGTTGTGGCTACCTTGCAATTTACTCGTTACTGATCTTTTGGATTTTGGTCTATGCCCTTTTTTCACGCCCTTTACCAAATCATCATATATTTGGCAAAACAAATGGGGCCAAGAAAAATTTCAATGGAAACCCAAGGTTTGGTGACATAGTATCAAATCTAATAATCTAATTGAACAACTGGAATTTAGTAATCCAATCCAAGCCTTCCAATTCTTTCCCTACATTCTACTGGTACTTAGCTTTGTTTACCCTCCAAATCAAACTTGTAATAAAATCAAGGGACCAACATCAATCAGAAAGAAATTTTTACTTAAACCTCTTCAAAATATAATATTTTTAAAAAATACTGTAAAATTAATTATAAAATACAAAAATTTATAAAAATATTAAATTTTAATTAGACTAATGCACTCAATTATAATACATTATATTTAAATAAAAATTTCTCCAAAATCAAAACCCTCGTTTGGCCACTCTCCAAATCAAGGGACCCAACAGAAACTTTAAAATGAAGACCAAAATTAGAATGGTGAAGAACTCTGATTTTCAGTAATAACCTCAAACACCATCACAAACTCCAAATTTACAATAGTATGAAATAAAATTTGGTAATTATAATCAAACTGTAACTATAATAATAGAAACTAGTAAGAACTGTAAAAGAGGCACTTCATTTTTTCAAGCGTTTACAACCTCCATTTCCAAAATCCATTGGCAAATACCACCACAGCAGCTACTGTTGGCAGTTGCTGTTACTGTCACCCTGCCAGCTCCAAACAATGTCTTTGAGGGAAGGTCTCACTTCCTCTTCACAGAACTTAATGTACTCAAGTGTGTCTCCGGCAGACTTAGAGAACTCCACCACCGCCACCTCCGGCGCCACCTCAAACACCTCCACCGTCATCGCCAGCTTCCCCTTTCTCCCCTCTCTATTCCCCTGCATCCTCACCATAAACTCCTTCTTCCCCGTGATCCTAAAATTCAGCTTCTTAGCCACAGCCTCAAGCTTCGCCAACACCGCCGCAGCTGAAAACTTGGATATAAACATAGAAGGTGACCTCTTCCTTGTCTCAAACAAGTTCCTAAGATCAAAACCATGAGACAAAGATGAAATAATCTCAAACGCATTGTAAAACGGTCGAGCAGGCTTTGCCATTGCTCCTACCAATTCAGGCACCTGTTCACCATTACCATTATTATTATTATCATCACCATCATTGAAATCAATGTTGTCTTCAACAGCTGATTCCTTCATTGAAAACGCAATGGGTCTCATGAACCCAATTTGAAACCAAGGATCCTGCATGATATCAGGGATTGAATACCTCTTTTCAGGGTCAGCAACAAGCAGTTTAGAAATCAAGTTCTTAGCTTCCAGTGAAATCCAATCTGGGAATTCATATTCAGCTCTAAAAGCCTTCCTATAAATCCTCATCACATTCTCACCCTGAAAAGGCAAATACCCACAAAGCAAAGCATAAAGAATCACCCCACAAGACCATATATCAGCCTTGGAACCATCATAACCTTTTTTCTTCAACACCTCAGGTGCAACATAAGCCGGTGTACCACACGGCGTCAATAGCATCCCATCAGAACGGCGTTGCTCCGGCAAAGCAGAAAGGCCAAAGTCGGAAACTTTAAGGTCTTCCTTTTCATCCAAGAGCAAGTTTTCAGGCTTTAAGTCACGGTGGGTGACGCCGCGGCTGTGACAGAAATCGACGGCGCTGATGAGTTGCTGGAAGTATTTTCTGGCGACGTCTTCTTTGAGTTTTCCCTTGGCGACTTTGGCGAAGAGTTCTCCGCCTTTGACGTATTCCATGACCAGGAAGATCTTGCCTTTTGTGGCCATGACTTCATTGAGCTCCACGATGTGAGGGTGTTTGACCAGGCGCATCACAGAGACCTCGCGCTTGATCTGTTTCACCAGCCTCTCCTTTTTCAGCTTCTCTTTCTTTATGACCTTGATGGCCACGCTCTCGTTCGTGATGAGGTTTTTTCCATAATAGACCTTTGCGAAGTTCCCTTGACCCAGGACCCGACCCATTTCGTACTTGTTGAATATCATGGTTCTAGGAGGACTTGGACTCAGACTGGGAATCGTTTGTTCTTCATTTTGTGGATCCATCAGAAAAAAAAAGGGGGAAGAAACGGTGGTGGAGGGTGAGGGATTGCTGTGCTACACTAGTAAGTAGTAGCTATTAGTTATGTATCAAGTTATGGCTAATTATGCCAAGAGAGATTGGACATTCTAAATTGGTAGAGATGAGCAACACCCAGATGGGAAAGATTCTTGCTTTTCAGGAATATGGTGTCCGAGGGACACACGATATTCCGAAGAAAGCATTTAGAGGGGCTGAAAATCTTCATGGTGCATATATGAAGAAGAAGAATAATGGAAGAACAAATATAACCCCACAAGAAGATTGGTAGGTATATCAAATAACCTGGAATCTGAAGGAGTTTTAATAAAAAAAAGGGGGGGTTACCAAATTGGTGTGTGAGGTGAATCAGTGGATAAAGATAGCTATTTTTTTATTGTGCAGAAATTGGAGAAGATCAGATAAGGTGAAAGGCTAAAGGGATGAGGGAGGAGAGTCGCGTTGAGAAGGATAATTGAGGAAAGTGGGTTGTGTTGTCTCTAGAAACGTTTGGAGAACACGGTTTTAAGATGGGAAGCACGGATTGCTGACCGACCGGTGGAATCAGCAAAAGCGAATAAAGGGTGCACAAGTGGAATAAACAAAAGGTGAGGGGAGAAAAATCAGAAATATCTTGAAAAAAATAAATAAAAAATGGAGAAATTTGATTCAATTAGCCAATTAGGGTGCGGAACAAGTGGAGGTTGACGTGGGGCAAAAGCCAATAGTGGGCCTGTCCTTTAGCTAATAGTTGTTTTTTATGATTCACTCTTAGCTAATAATTATTGCCGTCTAGGTTTTGGTATACTAATTGCATTCCTATTTGTATTCTTTTTATTTGATATAAATAATTATTAAATTTATTATTTTATTATTAAATTTTAATTTTAAAAAAATAAAACAACTAATTTAAAGAGATATGAAAACTACTTTATACGTTAGAATTAATATATTTTATTAAGTCTCAAGTTATCCTTAATTTCTTTATATACAAAGGAAATATCTATACATCTTTTAAAATTTTAATGTAAAGTTGATTATTTTAATTTATGTCAAATGAAATTAAAATAATAATTTTTCAATGCATGTTCATTATTTATTTCGAAGTAATAAATATTATTTAGTTCATTATTTTAAAACATCCTAAATATTTTATGACACATAACACTTTACTTTATTTATACAATTTTTACAAGTGTGAGTTTTATGAAGAGTTTTTTATATTATTTTAATATGTTCTTATTTTATTTCACGATAAAAATTTAAAAATTTTCATTTTATTCCAAAAGACAGTTAAAGCTTACAATAGAAATTGTGATTTCATTCTAACAAGTTGCACTCTTGTTTTCATTTTTATTTTATAAAAAGCTATATTTTGTAGTATAAATAAATAAATAAATTTAAATCGTATTGAGCTCGATACTTCGTTTAGGATTTTACCAAGATAATGCTTTTTTTTTTTTTTTTTGCTTTTATAGTGAGAGCAAAAGAAAAGAGAGGGAAAAAAAAAAGAAGATAAAGGAAATGAATGAGAAGTTACTTCACCTTGTTATTTTTTTTATTTTTTGTAAAAAAATTAATTTAAATGTTTAAGTGGGATAGAGAGAAATATTTTCTTCACTTTGTTTGGAATTACATTTTTTTTTAGAAAAATATTAAGCTGGGTAGAAGTTCTCTCGATTTTAAGGTAAATCACCGTTATCACAAATAAAAGGTTAATGAGATGAATCAACCCATTTTGGAGTTACAATTAAAATATGGGAAAATAATTTTCGTTCCTCCTTCATCCTTACATATCAATTATAGGAAGAATACCTTTAGAATTTGGAGTTTGTTAATATGGACCCAACAAGTTTGAGTCTATTAATAATTTTTTTTTTAAATTTGATAGTATCTATATATAAATTTAAGTGTATAAAACAATTATTACTTAAAATATATAAATTACTTATATGTATAATTATTTATAAAAAAAAAATTAATCTGACTAAATTTCTGTATAAATCTGAGTGTTATTTGTTAAAATCTGTCTTTTAATCTAATAATAAATTAATGGCTTAAGTTATGATCCATCCATGGACCACTTTACAATTCTCCTTAGAATTTCGAGGGAAAAAACTAAAAAGGCATAGAGCCTCATTAAAATTCTTCTAACTTGTGGTTGTAGTAATGATTTTTTTTTTCTTTTTTCTTCTTACCTTTTGTTCTTAACGAAGTTTAGAGGGTTACCTGAGTAAGCGGTTGAAGGTAGAAACTTCCTTGGCACGACAACAACAACGATGGTACGAGGAAGTAGGTACTTGCAAAAGACACTCTGACGATCAAATTAGACTATGCACAATGTGGTAGTGTTTGAAATTACATGTATACCTTTGAAACATTGTAGGATATTTATATAAGCGTTTTTTGTATTAAGAATCGTAATTCAATTTGAATTAAATGTTGTTATTTAGGATTAGAATATATAAGAGATTGTGATCTCTTTAAACTAATTTTTCTATTTATATGAGATGCAATTAGTGTTCATATCTATTAAGGATTTTTTGAGATATTTAAGCCTAATAAATAAGAAAATAAACTTATCAATATAATAATATTTGGGAACTATTCTGGTGGGTCGAGTTGCTTCTGATCCGTAACCCATAACCTGATCCAGAACTGTTGCCCACAGTTTGCCGCTTAGATGAGACAGCTAAGTGTCAAATTATTTGAGACCAGTAGGAGCACATGGCACGCGGTGGACAAAGACATCAAAGTCATAGTATTAATGTCAAACTCATGTTGTTTTTTTTCCAAAGGGTCAAGATCTGTGATGTATCATAGTATGCCCTCAGGGTTAATGACTAAGGTCAGGATCCGGAGTGGATCACCCTGCTTAAGTCATCACACCACTATTCGGGATACGTAGTAAGGTGGTGAACTATCTCAAGACGGCTTTCTTCAGAGACAGAGGGAAAGCGCGACACATGAGAGAGTCGTCACCTCCAGCGAATAAGAATGCAGAAACATAAGCATCTAAGTACTCTTAAGGGTCCGTAGTCCCATCATAGACTTTAATATTTGTGGGATACTTGAAACGCCTAGGGATCTCGTAGGCCATCAGTCTATTAGAGAAATGTTGGTTTTGTGAAATCGAGTTCCTTACTATATTTTCCCATTCTCTCGTACGGACAAGTTCAACATTATGACCGGGATCCGTGATCCTAGAGTTTTCTGGATGATGATCCTCTTCCTGAGCTCTATCTCTTCTATTTTCACGATTCCTCCTTAGAGATCGGTTCTCGCGTTCATATTCCTGGTTAACAGTTTTCTCCAGGTCATGAATTCTTTCATCATAAAGATGAATTCTTTCTTCCTAAAGTTTAACCAGAGAGACTAGTTCTGCTTTGGATAGCTCCTGATGATCTATTTCAACACGACGAGACCGAACTTATTCATTCTTCACTCGAGCTCCAAGGCATTGAAGCACCGATACCCATTGTCCAGCATCTTGTGGACCGAGACGTTGCCTCACCAGAACTCACTGGGGAGGAGGGGGAAGATTCTTTCTACTGAAAGAAGTCTTTAGCCCGCCTTGTCTAGGTTTCAGTTGGGCTGCGACTGGTTCTAGAACTGCCTCATGAGTAGGGATAGACGCCAGACTGCGGTTTGGAGACAGTGGGTTGTGCGTAGCAGAAGCTCGATTCCGATTGGTTGATGCTTGTCTTCTCTTCGTGTTAACCATGATGATAATGATGATGAGAATAGAAGTTTATCTTTTCTCACAGACGACGCCAATGTTCTGGACGAAGTTCAGAGGGTTACTTGAGTGAGCGGTTGAAGGTGGAAACCTCCTTGGCACGACAACAATAGCGATGGTGCGAGGGGATGTGTATCTACAAAAGGCACTCTGATGCTCAAGTTAAATTGTGCACAAGGTGGTAGTGTTTGCAATTAGATATATACTTTTAAGACCTTACAGAGTATTTATTGAAGCATCTTGGGTGTTAAAAATAGTAATTTAATCTGAATTAAATATTGTTATTTAATATTAGAATCTATAAGAGATTGTAGTATCTTTTAACTAATTTTTCTATTTATATGAGATGTAATTAGTATTCATATCTATCAATGATTCTTTGAGAAATTTATGTCTAATAAATAAGCAGATGTACTTATCAAGATAACGTATAATAATATCTTGATACTATTTAGTGAGTCAGGTTGCTCTTGATCTATAAACCATAACTCGGTCCAGAACACCTTATTTATACAAAGCATATGGAAGACCCAACAATGATTAGTTGCACGGAAAGTAAATTGCAATTCCAGACGAATCTTACCTGTAATGTCAAGAGCTTGATTTTTGCTAACTACTACCATTGACTCAAAATTACGTGAACAATTAGTCAAAGAAAAAAAAACATATAAAAGAAAAATAATTAAATTAATTTTTTTAAAAAAATGATGTATAATCTTATATATGATCCGAGTTAGTTCGAAATCCGCCTCACTCATGCGATCAATCCAGGTGAGACCTAACTATCCCACTCTTTGTTTCTAACTACAATACTACATATGCATAGTATCTTCCATTTATTGATTACTATTAATGAATAATGATTAATGGGATCACTTATTTATGATCCGAGTTAGTTCGAAATCACCCTCACTTTTGCGATCAATCCAGGAGAGACCTAACTATCCCACTCTGTTTCTAACTACCATACTACATTTGCATAGTGTCTACCATTAATTGATTACTATTAATGAATAATGATTCGTTGGCTCACTTATTTATGATCAGATTAATGGGTCCATAAAGGTTGGGTCAAGTGAAAAGTAATATTGATTCCTAAGATAAGAATTGAGTTAAAATCTCAAAAAAATATTTTTTATATAGAGATTGCATCACTTTTTTTACTTTCATAATCGAACAAAAACTAATTCTACAGACGATTTAAATAGATACAACATATAAGAATAATTCTTCTCATCAAAAAGATTATGGGCGCTCCTATCTATCTTGTTAAATAAATCCAAAAGAATAAGGGCGTGAACGCGTGCTGACGTGCATTTGAGTCGATTACAGCTAAGACAAAACAAAAAACAATGGGTGAGGCTTGGAATCTTGTTCAAGTCTCAATTCCAATGCCAATGCTCACATATTGTACTTGTACATGTAATGCAGGTATATACATGTAGGTTTGAATGACTATTGAGAATAGATATCATTGCCTGATCTGTTTGAACCTCACTCCTGCAGGTATACACATCTAGGTTTGAATGACTGTTGAGATTAGATATCATTGCCTGATCTGTGTGAACCTCACTCCGTGTTCATCGCTTTCAACTTAATGTAATTTGTTGCTACTAATAATGTCAATTTGATTCACATTCTCTCTTTCTCTCCATCGCAATGGAAATTCTAATAATTTGTGAAAATTATGGACCCGCGTATGTAACAAAATACTAACAAGATGATGCCTAATGCATTCAAAAAGTGAAAAAAGAAGGTGATATATATTTATATGTATGGTCTCAACTCTCAAAGAAGTTTTCCACGCAGAGCTATAAGAAGGAACTAACAACACTTGGCAACTACAAAATGGAAGAAACAGGAGAAGAAAGAAGGGAAAAAAGGAAAACTTACTCCAATTTGCAAGGATGGACAATGGAAGCTAAACAAGACTTCAGGGGAGGTTGCTTTGTTTCTTCACTTTCTCCATATGCCAAGTTTTGAAGCTGAATTTCTTAGGAAAATAAACAGGCTACTAGCGGGACAAAAACTAGGTTTAGAAGGAGGAGACAAAACCACATTTTTATCTTACTTTTTTTTTTTCTTTGGCATCCAGCTTGGTAAACCGTATTAAGGGGATGGTAGGAATACGGTATTAAGGCTACGGTGTCAACAATATTTGAGGGTAAAAAAAAGGTTTTCGATTAATAAATGAAAAGTAGTGATATCATTCTTCACATACGGAACAAATTTCACTTTCATGAATTAGAATCCAAGAAACAAGTGGGGCAGACTAACTCCCAAGAAAGGAGCAACTCATTTAGTGAAAATGGGTTTAATTTAAGCCAAAATTAGTTTGAAAGTATGTTGAAAAATAGGATTAAAAACATTAATTTAACATTAGAGATAAGGATATGATTAAAAAATAAAATAAAAAATATCCTTTAGAGATAAGAAAAAGAATAGAATAATGTTTTATGTCCAATTCAAATATGATAGATATATGTAACTGTAATATGATATAGAATGAATTTGTAAAAGGATAAGAAAAAATTTAAAATATAAAAATTAGATGAATAAGAACTTAATAAAAATAAGAGATCAAAAAACGTTCCTGTTGAAACAGTAAGAATATTAAGATGCAGAAAGAGCTCGAGGGAAAAGCAGGGCACAGTGAGCGGGTGGTGGGAGTGACTGGTAGAGTAGACCCGAAATAATTGGGTTAGCCAGTAAGTACCCACGAAATAATCCCAACTAACGAAATAATTCGTTGTTAAAAAAAAATGTGTGGTATAGATAAATTATTAAGAGAATGATTTGTTAGTAACTAACGGGAATCACGTTATTCATTTTTAAGAATTTATTAATTATATATATGCTCTGCTTCTGCGCATAAGAGAATGATTTGTTAGTAACTAACGGGAATCACGTTATTCATTTTTTAGAATTTATTAATTTTTTGTCAAGTATTTTCACAAATATTATTGTAAGATTAACTATTAAACATTGTTACAATTAATAGATTCACTCAATAATTGTCTTCTTTATTGTTTAAACAAAGAATACCTGGTAAACATTCATTTTGTTACTTTAAATATATTATATATATATATATATATATATATATATATATATATATATAATATTAATTTTTCATTTAGTATTGATATTAAATTAGTCTTTTAATAATAATTAATACTATTAATGTTTTTTTAATGACCAATTTGATATAAGGTCAAGAAATTGACCAATTTGATGTATTTTTTTACCGGACTAATTTGATGTTATTTTAAGAATTAATTTCATAGTAAAATAATAATATTCAAAGATTAATTTGATCTTGTATATATGTATATACCAAAATAATTGTTTACTTATGATTCAACTTGTAAAGTTTTTTTTTTTCTTTTAACATTGTTAATCTTATATTGATTTGAGAAGAAAATATTTTAAGAAAATAATAAGATTAAGAATAACGTCATTCAAGTTGAAATTGAAACTAAAAGGAGATTCAAGGCTCTCAAGTTTTAATCACGTATATCTTTTTTTAACTTTTTTTTCTCTTTTTTTAAATAAAAGAAGGGTGGCATTGTAGTTGAACTGTCTGCAAGATTTATGCAAGCTTTACGCTTAAGCAGAAGAAGAGCTCAAAAAGTTGCGTGAGCTTTTAATGTCTTCCCTCTGCGCCCTGATGTTAAAGGATTTTTATGTCTATGGAATTTTAATATATATATTCTTTGCACAAAAAAATTTTAAGATTCGAGGTGAATGCCTCATCCCAATGTCAAGGCAAGTCTTGTAGCTTTATGAGCACTTAGAAAATTACTTACAAATAACCTATCAATAACACATCCTAACATAATTCAAACATTGACCTACTTTAGTTGATGTCACCTTAGTATCTATGCAAACCAGTGTCGGCTAACATAGATTTATATAGTCTCTTCAATTATTTGATTATACATAGGGGGAAAAAAAACTGATGTGATTGAGCTTATCTAAAAGATGTAATTTTAATAACGGGAAATTCGATATATTTTCTCCAAAAAATAAAAATTAACAAATTGATTGAAGTTTTATTTAAAATAATCATGTATATGATCAAAACCTTTAACAACAGTCTTGCGGGAGATCTAAACTCCCTACAGTTATTTTTAAAGTGCATGAGATCGTAACTTTTGAAAACAAATTATTTTATAATAAAATACTAAAAATAAAATGAAGCTCTTAAATTAATTTCCATCCTTAGATTATGAACGGCAGCTGGTGCAGTTCTTTTATAACTCCAGGAAATCCCATTCCCCTTGTGAGTGTTATTTCGCCTAATAATAAGCGCATACTAAGTTTTACTTGTAGATAACAAGGTAAATGAATGCATTTATTAATGGAAAATAACTTTTTTGAGTTTTAGCGAATTTCTTGTTTGTGTTGTACTTTATACTCCTTATGTCCATTTATATCTGTTTTTTAAGATTTTTACACAAAAATTGATGATATTAAATAAATTCAAATAAAAAGAAATATGATTTAATATATGTACTTTATACTATTTCTCTCATTTTATTAATATTTTTTTCTCTCCCTAATCACCATTAATGTATGTAGTTAATGGGTTTAATTGAGATAATAAACAAGGAGAACAAAATTTTAAAAAAAATAATATTTTTTTAATATTCTTAAATGACAAATAATTTAAGACAAAATAAATTTTTTAATAAAAAGACATAAAGGAACGGAGGGAATAATTCATATAAACTTGAGAGCTATGAGATTCCCTCCCCTTTTTAGAGGTTTTGGAAACTGCCAATCATATCTGATCTCTTCTCCCAAACTTTATTTGCAGTTTCTCTGGTATGTGATTGTTTGAAACTAAAGGCAATAAAAATACGATAAGCATGTGAGACGCATGTACAAATGGCGGAATAGATCCTCTATTGCTAAATTTTCACATGAGAAATAAATATAATTAAAGAATTTAAATAATAGAGTCTTATGTGATTTTTTTGTATTTATCTTTCTTCATATGACAAGATTATGTAAAAATTTAACATAAGAGGATGCATCTTTATGACACCTGTCATCTCTTATCATGAGAAGCACAACTGCACAGGCACCACCAATAGGATTTTGAAATGCAGCTTTTGATGAAATTTCTAATTACTCTAAATTACATGCTCAAAATATGATTTTTGACAATGCATATATACATTCATTAGTCGTGGCCGGAACAATTTGTGTGAACAATATTGTTCCCTTTGGACTCATAAAGAAAATGACAATAGTGATATGTACGTACAGAGAAGCCACTCATGAGAAGATGCAATTATTTAAAATAAAGGCGCTTTTGATTTTTGATGCTTCTAAAAAGCTACTCGGAGAATCATTGAAAACTCTCAAAATGTTTTTAAAAAAAAAACTAAAATGCTCCTTTGATTAAAGATAAATAGAAGCAACCCATGAGAAGTAACGAAAATGATAGCTTCAGAGATAAAGGTATCTCACATAAAGAAAAAGCTTTTTAATCACCTAATGGCTGTCACGTATGTAAGTTTATGGTTTTGGAAATTTTAATTGTGAGACTAAATCAATAATTATGAAGAAGCTAATAGAAGTAAATTTTAATAGCCGAAAAAAATTATGCAATTGTAGAAGCTCAATCTTAAAAAAAACTTGTTAATCCAGGTTTGAATATCGATTAATTTATTGTTATGCCCAAACCTTATGTAATTTTAACTAAAGCTTCAAGAGATACTTTCTAGGAAAACAGCTTCTAGTCCTTTTATTGTTAATTCGTAGTTTACTGATTCTCCATTTAGAAGCTTGTTGATTGAGCCATACGGAAGACAAATCATATATGATGTTTTCTCTTAAATTTTATTAAGGAGAAATTCTTAATATAGATATTACTTACTATTAACACTCTATTCAATTTTACATACGTAAGTTTCTATTGGCCATGTTAGAAATGCACTAATATCTAAAAAATGTTTTTATATATGTTAACTATTGAATGTAATATATATGTATCGCGATTGTAATCGCAACAAAATAATAATTTATGAAATTTTAAAAATAAAATTAAAGCCATCTGTCATGATCAATTTTGCGATGATATGCTAAATAGTATTTATCTAAAAATTTCTTATTAGCAACTTATATGCTATGTCCTTTTTTAGAAACATAAACAAAACGATAAATATGTGAAAAGAAATTAATGCCTAAATATGAAGAACTCATTAAAGCGTCAATTATTATTATTTTAAAGAAGCTTTTGATGAATTTACTATACACATAAAAATGTTGCTTTTAATTAAGTTGATTAGAAGTGATACATTAGAGGGAAGAAAAAAAAAAGATAAAAGCAGTGAAATTAATAGTAAGGGTTTAGTATACTTAACCATGCTAGGAATTAGATTCAAAAGTAATAAGCTCAAGCATTGAGTACTTCCAACCAAAGCATGATATAGATACTTTAGAGTTCACTTTTTCCCACATCAGAAGCTTCTATGTTGCTTCACACCGAAGCCCAATCATATGGTGTTTTCTTCCAAACTTTATTAACAAACATTTACAAAGTGACAATGATGCGAGAAGAATGTATAGATTATAAAATAGAATATTCTAATCAACTTTCTAAACATTTGAACAAAAAAAGAAAAAAGGAAACGTTTATGGTGCATGCCATTGATTTATTATTTAAATAAATTAAAAGTTCTGATTTATTATCTGTAACTTGTAAAATAGGTAAAAAGTATGATCTTGATACTGTACATATAGAACATATTATATATTTTAACTGTTAGTATTTACACACACTCAAATTTACATATAAAAAATTTGGATCAATTTTTTTTATTGTAGATAAACTATACACACAAAAAATTTTGTTAATTTTAAATAGTAATATTTATATACATAATAGTAAGATTTTTTTAAAATTTTTTTTTTGATTAACTAGTTATAATAGATAAAATAGGGTGGAGCACCGTTATTCCAAAACTATTTAGGAGCACTATAAACATTGCCAAAAAAGATTTCTTTGAAGTCTGAATCGTTGATGTGATGCCAAACTGGGAGACGTATACGGAGCATATGTTCCAACCAAATTTACCTTTTATACCTAGTTAAACGATTTTTTTAAAATTTTATTATTGTGTGTATAAATATTATTAATTAAAATTTGTAAAAAAATTTATATGCAGAGTTATTTACAATAAAAAAATAAGGTTAATTCAAGTTTTTTATATGTAAATTTATATGTGTATAAATATCAACAATTAAAATCTGTAAAATTTCTTGTATATATAATAAAGACCATACATAAGGACCATACCTATTAGCTGTCATGTAAGTTATCAATAATAAATCAGGACTGAATCGTGAGATGTGATGTCAAACTAGGCAACGTTTACGGTGCGTTTGGAGCACTGATGTTCTAACCAAATTTATCTTTTATAGTTAGTTATTAATTATTATTTTTTAATTTTATTATTGTATATAAATATTATTAGTTAAAATATATAAAAAAAATTATATGCATAGTTATTTAAAATGAAAAAATAGGATTGATTTAAGTTCTTTGTACGTGAGTCTGCATATGTTTAAATATTAATAATTAAAATTTATAAAAAAAAAATTATATATAGTAAGGACCATACCTATTAACTGTTATGTATTCCAAAACTATTTAGCAGCACAATAAACATGCAAAAAAATAAAATAAAATTCTTTGAAGTCTTGATCGTGAGATGTGATGCCAAACTGGGCTATGTTTACAGTGCTTTTGGAGCACCGATGTTCCAACCAAATTTAATTTTTATAGTTAGTTAATTGATTTTTTAAAAAATCTTATTACTATATGTATAAATATTATTAATTAAAATATATAGAGTTTTTTAAATGCACAATTATTTAAAATAAAAAATAAAGTTGATTAAAATTTTTATATGTGAGTTTATGTGTATATAAATATTAATAATTAAAATCTATAAAGTTTTCTCTATATATATATATAATAAAGATCATATCTATTAACTATTATGTAAGTTATCAATAATAAATCTGGATTATTGATTTATTTTATTAATAAATCAAGGACATGTCATGAAACACCAATACTTCCAAAAAATTTAGGAGCACCGTAATGGTTTCCGTCAAAATAATCCAAAATGTCAAAATCTACTAATCAATAAAAATTTAATAGCCAATAGAAGAAAATTTAGAAGCAGAAAAAAGCAATGACATCTGCAGTAGTTGTCATGCTCAAGAACTGAAAGGTTATCCCACGATATAATTAATAAATTACATTTAAATTGAGTGTATTAATATAATTATATTATTAATTAATAAATCATTATTATAGTAAATTATAAATTAATAATATAATTAACTTAATCTAGGCGCGAGACCCATTTGATAAAAAATAATAGAGAAAAAAAGGGCACAATCAAGAACACCGAGATTTAATGTGGTTCGGTAATTTGCCTACGTCCACGGCCAGAGAGTAGTGAGAAAATTTTTACTATGTAATAAAAAAATTTACAAAAGCCACTTAGAGTATCACTCATAACTTAGAACCCAATTACACCCAGATTCACTCTCTAAACTCTCTCTCAGAACCTCTCTATTTTATAAGAACTTTTCTTATTGGGATACAAAGGAAATAAAGACTAGAGAAGTAGAGAATTTTTTTTAGGTGTGTCTTGCAAATGAGAAGGGAATGGTATTTATAGGAGAAGGAGGACCAAGCATGTGGTCTTTGGAGATGCCAAGTGGCATAATTTTAGCCATAAGTGTGGCTAAATTTGAGCCATACAATTTTCTCAAATTATGACCACACATTTCAAATCTCCACCTTGGCTGAAATTATGCATAGTATTTTTCTTCTGAACTGCTCCCCTTTATATCCCTTAGAGTTTCTGAACTCTAATCAAGTCCAGGCAATACCTGAACTTGTTTCCAGGAACTGGCTTGGTGATTATGTCTGCTAGATTATCTGTTGTTGAGATCTTCTCAACTTTTATAACACCTTGTGCTATTACATCTCGAATGAAGTGCAACCTGACGTCAATGTATTTGGTACGCTCATGATACATCTAATTCTTGGTCAGATGTATGGCACTTTGGCTATCACAATAGACTACTGTATTTGACACTTGCAATCCTAAGTCACCGACCAAACCCTGAAGCCAAATAGCTTCTTTCACTGCTTCTGTAACTGCGATGCACTCTGCCTCGGTGGTTGACAAAGCAACAATTGACTGCAATGTTGCTTTCCAGCTAACAGTACATCCATAGAGAGTAAAAACATAACCCGTCAAGGATCTTCTTTTGTCTAGATCTCCAGCATAATCTGAATCCACATATCCGACAACACTTCTTGTGGTGTCATTCTGTTTTTTGTAAACCAAGCCAACATCAGTAGTACCTTTCAAGTAACGCAAAATCCATTTCACTGCTTGCCAATGGATTTTTCCAAGATTTCCCATGTATCTGCTCACCACACTCACAGCTTGTGAAATATCAGGCCTAGTGCATACCATAGCATACATGATACTACCAACTGCACTAGCATAGGAAACATGAGACATATGCTCCACCTCCTCCTCAGTTTTTGGTGACAATGCCGCCGAAAGTTTGAAATGAGTTGCCAATGGAGTACTGACAGGTTTTGAGTTCTGCATTCCAAAGCGCTCTAGTACCTTCTCAATGTAATTCTTTTGTGATAGAAAGAGCATCCCTGCTTTTCTATCCCTGTGAATCTCCATTCCCAGAATTTTCTTTGTAGCCCCTAAATCCTTCATTTCAAACTCTGAGCTCAATTGAGCTTTCAAGTTCTTTATTTCAGACATGTTCTTACAGGCGATCAACATGTCATCAACGTACAGGAGCAGATAGATGAATGACTCATCTGCAAGCTTCTTGTAGTAGACACAACTATCATACTCACTTCTACAGTAGCCATTTCCAAGCATGAAGGTGTCAAACCGCTTGTACTATTGTCTAGGAGACTGTTTTAGGTCATATAAAGATTTCTTCAATAAGTAAACATGGTCTTCCTTCCCTTGGACTTCAAATCCCTCAGGCTGCTTCATATAGATTTGTTCCTTCAGCTCGCCATGCAAGAATGTTGTCTTGACATCTAGCTGCTCAAGTTCTAGATCAAATTGAGATACGATGGCAAGTAGGATGCGAATTGAGCTATGTTTTACCATGGGAGAGAAGACTTCATTGAAATAAATACCTTCTCTTTGTGTAAAACCTTTAGCCACCAGTCGCGCTTTGAATCTTGCATCTTCAACTCTAGGGATTCCTTCCTTTTTCTTAAAGACCCATTTGCATCCAACAATCTTTTGAGTCTTCGGCCTTTCAACAAGAACCCAAGTATGATTCTTATGAAGAGATTCAATTTCTTCTGTCATTGCAGCACTCCACTGGGAAGCTTCTTTGCTACTGATACCTTCTTGGTATGACTCAGGCTCACAATTGTTGATATTATCAGCAACATTTAGAGCATATGCTACCAAGTCAGCATAGTCATACCTCGAAGGAGGTTTTATCTCTCTTCTTTGCCTATCTCTAGCTAACTGATAGTGCTGCAATTGTTGTGTGTTTGAATCTTCAAGTGGGGTTTGTTCTTCTTCTTCTTGAACTTGATCCAACGAGGTTTCTTTGGAAGACTCTACCTCAAGCTCCACCTTCTTCGAGATATTAGGATGTTTGATTTCATTTGATGACTCTTTATGAGGCTTTAGCATTTCAGCTTCATTAAAAGTAACATCCCTGCTAATAATGCATTTTCTTTTCTCTGGCAACCATAACTTATATCCTTTCACACCGTCAGGATATCCAAGAAAAATGCATTTCAATGCTCTTGCATCAAGTTTTCCTTCTTTGATATGAGCATATACAGGACAACCAAATATCCTTAAATTTTCATAATTGGCAGGAGTACCTGACCACATCTTTTCTGGAGTTTTGAAACTAATGGCTGTTGATGGACATCTGTTATCAAGTAACAGGCTGTATTAACAGCTTCGGCCCAAAATGCTTTTGGTAACCCAGCATTTGACAACATACATCTGGTTCTTTCAAGTAAATCCATTCGTTCTGCAAATCCATTCTGTTGTGGAGTATGCCTCACAGTATGGTGTCTGGCAATACCATGATCCTTGCAATACTTTTCAAATTCACTGCTACAGAACTCTAAACCGTTGTCAGTTCTCAGTCGCTTGATATGTCTTCCCGTCTACTTTTCAATCAAGGTTTTCCATTGTTTGAACTTGACAAATACTTCATTTTTATGTTTCAAAATGAATATCCAAACCTTCCTTGAATAATCATCAATGAAGGTTAACATATATCTGCAACCACCGTGAGAAGGTACTTGGGAAGGATCCCACAAGTCAGAATGTATATAATCCAACGTGCCTTTTGTTCGATGAACTGCAGTGTTGAATTTTATCCGACACTGTTTTCCGAATACACAGTGTTCACAGAAATCTAACTTCCCAACTTGTTGACCACAAAGTAATCCTTGCTTGCTCAACTCTGCTAGACCTCTCTCACTGACATGCCCCATTTGCAAATGCCATAACTTGGTGACATCAGAATCAGCTGTTGAGGAGACAGCGACAGTACCTGTAATTGTGCTTCCTTGTAGCACGTAGAGACTATTATCTTTCTTTCCCTTCATCACAATCAGAGCGCCTTTAGAGATTCTTATAGCTCCACCTTCACCTTTGTAGCTATAACCTTTTGAATCTAACGTTCCCAAGGAAATCAAATTTTTCTTCAATTCTGGAACATGCCTTACATCCGTCAATGTTCTCACAATTCCGTCAAACATCTTGATTTTAACTGTGCCAATGCCGACGACCTTACAGGGAGCATTATTTCCCAGAAGGACCTTGCCCCCATCTAAAGGTTGGTAAGAAGCAAACCAATTCTTATTGGGACACATATGATATGAGCATCCAGAATCAAGAATCCACTCATCTTTTGAGTCATGATCTGAGACTATGAGAGCATCTGCACTGTCGTAGCCATCTGTTATAGCCGCACTTCCAGATTTAGAGATCTTCTCCTTTCCTTTGCGCTCTGGACAATTTTTTCTTATATGCCCTTCTTTGATTACATAGTGAAAATTTTTTCACTGCTCTCTGGCCGTAGACGTAGGCAAATTGTCGAACCACGTTAAATCTCGGTGTTCTTGATTGTGCTCTTTTTTTCTCTATTATTTTTTATCAAATGGGTCTCACGCCTCAACAAACTGGTATCAGAGACGGGTTCAAAGCTCTTGGTTACTGAAGTGCTAGATTCGTAAGAAAATTCTTAGTATGCTCTATGGTTGCAGCATAATCTGATCTTCCACATCAGAAAAGAATTATTCTTGTTGTTGGAAATAAAGTGTGGTAATGTGAAAGTGCATGTCTAGGAAAGTTTTGGCTAAGGAAAGATTTGGTATTTAAGTGTATTACAGACACCACCTCTCTTTCTTGGGAACTTACCTGGTGTACTGTTCATGGACTACGGTATTGTTCCAGTATATAATACTATTCACCTATATATTACTATTCACGTATACGGTCATCATGACAAGTGCTAAATTTGATTTGGAAAAATTCAGTGGAGAAAATGATTTCGGTCTTTGGAGACTTAAAATGAAAGCCTTGTTGGTTCATCAAGGCTTGGCCAAAGCCTTGGAAGGTAGAGACAAGCTGCCACAAAGTCTAACCGACATCGAGAAAAACGAAATCTTAAAAAAAGTACATAGTGCAATTTAAAATATAGTCTATTAGTGAACGACTTTGTCATGTACAGACTTTCCAACTTTAACCATAATGAAGCAGCTATATTTTCTTCTAACACTTCTCATAAAATTTCATCTCCTAAACACAACACTTAATACATCTATTAAATTTATGTAAGAATCTCTCATCCAACCAAGTTCGGAAGCAGCTTCAAGTTTAAGTTTTAAGCCAAGTTTGGCCAGAGTCCATGTATTTATTTTCAACAAAAGCTTCAAAATATACATCGAAATAAAACAGCATTATCAGGCTTCCCTTTATTTTAGCTAGAGTAGCTTTCTCTATTGCATCAGTAGGAAGCCCAATCATAAGTAACGACTTCTCCCAAACTTTATTAGCTGTTCGTACTCTGTTATGTGCCTCGTTGGAAGATTTAACAAAACGACAATTGTGTTCGATATGTATGCCCAAACAAATAGGGTCAGCACCAGCCTCAGGCCTAGGTTGTTAAAATAGGTGAGTTCAGTTTGGGTTAGATTATTTTTGAGTCAAATTAAATTGGATTATGTTCGTTTTAAATTATTATTTTATTGATTTAACTCAGTCTATTTTAATTTAATATAATATTATTAATATAGTCTAATCGAATCTATTTTAATTTGATTTATTCAAATTATTTTTTATTTTTTATTTATTTTATTAATTTAATTTATTCATTTTATCAAATTATCAAATTACCCATTTTTAACAGTTCTTTAACAGGATCAGTACTCACTTCTCAGTACTTAGTAGCAGCATATAGTGCAGTGCACTTCTAGCTCCTTCTTTGTGAGTACAACGAAAAGCGAATGATATCCAAAATGAACCATTTTAGGAATATTTCTACCCACATTTGTAGGGACAGCCCAGGATATACACATACTAAACTAATTTCAGCTTCAGCTGGAAGCTTCGTCTGCAGGATTCTGTAAAACATGACCTGTGCCAGCTTACTATTTGTTTTGAGTACCCATTACAACTTGTGAATTTCCTCCTCCACAAACAAATACCTATAAGTGCCACCCTCTTAGCCATTCTATTCATTCCAATCCTAGCTTTTGTTTCTCCCTAAAGTCCAGTTTGAGAGGTTGAGGGAGATGACAAACTATACTTGATGAATGGTAATTTGTCCATGTACTCTAGCGTTTTAAGGTTTTTCACTCTGATAGCAGAAGGACAGAAAGCTTCCAAAATAAGATTTTGCATTACCAATGTATTCGATGTAATTAAGCTAGTAAATGGAGTTAGATTTAACTTTTATAAGAACAGCTATAATTGAGGTTAATTAGAGCCTGAAACTACATTAATTTTATTTTTTCTAGCTGTGCTTTATTTTGTTATTTGCTGATTAGCGTGTTCCATTAGCAAGGTAGACACGAACAAATATAGTTCAAGTCTACTTTGTTTTCATGAACAAGCACCAAGCGGGATGCTTTCACATTTCACAATGATAAAAGATAATAAAATTAGATCAATGAGAGCAGAGCAAGCAAGAACATTATATACATCATAGACATGAAAACATAGAAATAACATTGTTTTGTTTATTCTCTTAATTCTTGATTCTTAAGCATCAATAAACAATGGTTTTGGAATGTAGAATCTATCAAACACAACATTTATCAAAAGAGAAAAGCTGCATAGCCAGCCCGGGTGATCCTAGAATAGATTAAAAAAAAAGTGAAGTGTGTCCTATCTCATTTGAGGGGTCTTTCGTATCACCTTCCTGTACTTTGACTGTTACTCTCTTACTGTAGCAAGAAAATGTATGTAGCAGAGAAGGACCAACACTTACAATAAAACTAGAAAGAACGGGAAATGAGAAATTCTTATATGCTTATGCATAAAGACATTTCTTTTATTCTTTATTATTGAATGGGTTTAACGTTAGATTTATTAGTTATTATTGTTTTTCATTTAAATTATATTTTTAATACTATTATTAAAGTGTAATTAAAAATATAATTTAAATAAAAAAAATATGACCTACAAGTCTGATGCCGATTTAATGTTAAGATGTGTCTAACACCTTATTCCTGTAGATAGATGATCCTCAACCTAAGTGGATCTTCTTTTCTTGGCAGGATGGTTGACCAGCAGAGAGCTTGTACATCTCTTCTTATAGCGTATGTATATGTAGCTTTTCTAAAGGGGGTCTTCATTTCAGCAGCGTAAATGCCTTTGGTCGTAGTCATGATTGTCTTCAAGAGCTTGAGAGTGTTGACAATAGAGTGTGGATTTTACCCTGTAAGTCTAATGTCTTGATTTGATGTTTCAAGTTCCTTAGTTAATCTTCTATTCGAGTTTTTACATTTTCCATAGAAGCCTGAAGAACCTTCCACTGAGACTTCCTAGTTGCCATTTCATCTTTAACTCTTTTTTTAACTTTCTTTCAAGACAGCTGGAGGACATCAGAAAAAGACGATAACTGAGAATTTATTGTACGGCGCCGTATTGACAGTCACGTATGAGATCCACGTGAAATTTATCATGTATGCACCTAGTGTGTGTATGCAAGAATTTCTATGGAAAGCTTATAGAAAAGAGAAAATCTTACCTAAATCATGGATATAATAGTTGGATATACTTAAGTTAATTAAAATTTAATATTTTTATAGTATTATAAAATTAATTAAGAATTTAGAAAATATTAAATCTTAATTAATTTGACCAATTAAATAATTTAAGAAAATTTATCTTTAAAAAGTAGATTTTGACCTAAAATGAGAGTATTTCTGTTGTGTTCACTTTTCTTGGAGAAATCATAGACGTTGCATTAACACCTCAATTGAACTTATGTTCATGTGCAACATGATTTCCTCATTTCATATTACAAAGTTAAAAATATAAGATGTCGGCCGCGTGATTCATTAGCAATAATAGATTCGGTCTAAACGATTTCCCTAGGAACTTTAATCGTAAATGAGAATAAGAAAACTTGCATTGCAGGGAAGAAAATAAAATGCTTAATTTGTCATTTTGTGGGAGGTGGACAGGTGGTGGAAGGGGAGGGGGGACCGAATGCATACATGATGTGGGTGTGGGCATGTGGCCTTCAAATGTGACCTGACCTATAATTTAGGGTTCTTTTTTTATTATTACAATGATGATATAGATCTGTGCACTTATAATCTCTTGTAAATAAATTACTCAAATTCCCCTTCATCATATTAAGTTATGAAACATAGGGAAATCTAAAGGAACGTGTTACATACCACACACAGCTTTGCCGAAACTACTAGCAGAATGGTGAGGAAACCTTATGAACATTGTGGCTTTGGTACAGAAATTCTAGAGTGAAATATAATTCACCAAAATCAGTTTCCAAAACCATCAGATGATTCTCGAAGTGTTTTTTTTTTTTCTTTTCCTGAAAAATTCTAAATTATTGAGAAGAAAACAAGTGTGTCTGGTTCTAATGAGGATTTGGTTCTAATGTTGTCAAGAAGCTTAAGTTCTTAAATGTGTTTTTCTTTTTCATCTGACAGACTATAATAATTTTTCATACTATATCTATTCTGAGTACTTCAAATTTGCTGCTTATGGTTCTGCTTTAGGTCCAAGTGTCCAACTCAGGAGAGCTATTATCATTTTTTCTTCTACTGTTATCATTATTTCCTCTTATGGTTTTGCTTTAAGGTCCAACTATCCAACTTATGGTTCTGCAGGCTGCAGAGCAATCTGCTATGTAACAGTTTATACTGGACATGTATATGAGGAGCATACAACAGTTTTGAGTGATTGAGTCTTCGGCAAAAATGAAGCTTCCAGTGGACCTTGAAATGCTTGAAAGAGAAGATCGTGAAGACGTGATTCAAAATAATAACAGCAGTAATTAAATTAGTAATTGAGAAGAAGAATCAGGATGGAGATTACGTGTGTTTTATGGCAATCGCCAATCGGGCTTCTTCTAATCATCTCTTGATGCTGAAACATGAGACGTTCACTAATTTATTATATAAAGTTATGGAAATAAATAAGAATTAAAAATATACTCATGTCAATTAAGTTGTATATCACTTTGTACCAAAAAAAAAAAATTGTATATCACCAAATGCATGATTTTCATCTCTATACTAATTTGAAAGTGTTTAGATGTTGTAAGTTTAAGTAACCAACGACAACTTATACATTTTTTTGGTTCTAATTATATATATATTTTCACATATTATATAACATTAGGATGATGGCTGATATATTTATTAAAAAACCAATTTATTCTCTTGATTTTTAAATCTTTATATGCCTTTAAGTGCTCTATTACATTAAACGTTTATGACTTGAGTGAGTTTGTAATTATAATCATTAATTCAAACACATTTTGAATGTGGGTATATATATATATATATATATATATATATATATATATATATATATATATATATATATATATTGTAATGAAAAATTTTAAATGAGTGCGGTATCCTTCAAATATGGACGAAGGGAAGGAAGTTTGGTTTATCTCTTTAAATATAAGATTAATTAAAAAAAATTATATTATTAAACTAATTAATTAATTAACAATGCTTTTATTAGCAAAGTCTTTGGAGGATATATTGCATTTATAAAGAATAAATTTTTTCTTTAATTTTTTTTGTGATGAGTTAATTCGTCTAACTCATTTTTTTGTTTAAATTTTAATAGGTTGACACGTTTAATTTACCAACTAATTATTTTCTTTTAATTTTAAGCAAATTAACTATCCCATCATAAAATGAGATATGTTCACCCTTCTAATCCATATTTTAAAAAACGGGTCAACCTTACTATTATTATTTTTATTATTATTACATCTATAGAAAAAAATTAATTCATGTTAAGAGTGCAAATTTAGTACTGTTCATTTTCTTGATGTAAAATAAACAATTAAAAGCGGAAATGTTTTTTGTTCACTCAAAATACAATGGATGTATATCTATCATATTTTAACGTAAAATATATAAATTAAATTATATGTAAGCGTAATATTTTTTATATATAAAATAAATTTGTAAATAAATTAATAAAAAATTAAAATATAAAATTAAGCGAATAATAAGATTAAATTAAAAGTCTAACTTTACTAACGTCTTCTTTTGTTAACTAGCGGTAATTTATTCATAATGTATATATATATATATATATATATATATATATATATATATATATATTATATAGTTTACATTTTTTATACAGTTTAAGGAAAACTGTATAAAGAACAATGTTATTTATTATTCTACTAAAAAAAAGCAATGTTAATAGTTATTATAGAATAACACTATATCCATAAAATAATGAGTTTGTGTTGATTACATAAGAAAGTGGGTCCCATAAAAGTAGAGAAAATAAAGAACACACAAGATGATTAAAAAATTAACGAAGTGCAAAAATTTAGCAATAGAAGCTCGCAAGAAAATTAAAAAAAAAAACTTAATAACAAAAATTAAGGCATGCTTGATAAAGTTACAAATTTTTAACGCATTGGTGAGCAATTGGCGACGAGAAGTGTTTTGTTTTTTAAAATTTTTGTATCTGGTAGCTAGAGGAGGCGAAAGTTTATGACGATTAATTAATAAAATTCGGTCAGAAAAGAGTACTGGAAAGAAAGAGATAGGATGTCACTTATGTGGGGTTTTTAACACCTGATCTCTTCTTTCTCACAATAATCATAAAGCAAGAAGATAATCAATTGCAGCAACTGAATCAATTAAGGATGAAGATGCTCTCAAATTGGCAAAAATAGTAGAGAATCATATTTTTTCAAAACAAGAAAAAATGATGAGTTTTATCTTTTTTCTCTCTCACTCTCTTTTTCAACTTCTTTCTCATTTTTTTTATTTTTAAAAAAATAAAATCTTCACTTACTTTTGTCAACAAGAAAAGATCTTCATTCATCAATTAATTAATGTTAACAATACTCCAAGCCCCATCTATCACAACTAAAATTTGAAATACCAATAATACCCCTGGCCCCACTTATCACAACTTAAATTTATCTTCCTCATGCATAAATATTCAGTTATACATTTGAAAAAATACGATCTTACATTATTTTTAATCTTTTATTATTTTTTATTTTATTTTTTAATAATTGTGATTATATAAAAATAATTAAAAAAAATGTAATTAATAATATAAAAAATAATTTAAAATTTAATATAAAAAAACGTAATAAAAAATAAAAATTAATACATTTGTGTGTGAAAATCTGTCTTGTCTGAAAAGTGAAAACACACTATCTCTTTCTCTTTCTCTCTCATACCCCTCTCTCTCTCTTCTGTGTTTCTTACTCCTTACGCAATGGAAGAACTGCGCAAGATGTTGACAATGTTGACCACGCAGTTCATGACTCTGGAACCGTATTTGGATGGATTGAACGATGAGAAACAAGAAGAAACTGTGGGAATGGAAGCATACCAAAGAAGATTTGGTAACTCGCTTGCTGTCTCAAATTTCTGATTGCTACCACACTGTTGACTGTTGAGGTTTACAGAAAATTGGTAAACATGAAATTCGATCCAAGGTTTCAACACTTAACAGTAGCAGATCTTGAAGAAGGAGAAGGAATGGGAGAATCTGAGAAGCAGCGAGAAGACTGTCCAAGGCAAACACAAAATTGATGAAACCGCACCCATGTTTCAGCAGCGTCAATGGAACCGTCTGAATGATCTAAGGGTTGCTGTCCTTCACACTTCCATCCAACTCTTGAAGTTGCTAGCCCATTTTGTGTTTTCCTTGGCTCGAAATGAACCGAAGATTGGAGTCTTGCGAATTCCAAGGTTGCTTGGAAGTATGTTTCAGTGGTAAATCTTGCATGGAGCACTTTATCAAGGATGATACTGAAGGACGTTAAAATACCGCCAGGCACCGTAGAGAAAGAAGAGAAGTTGGATGACATTATCACGCTCTTTATTGGTGTAATCCTTGACCTAGATTTTATTATTTTATTTAGATTTATTATTTAATATTAACTTTAATTTAACACGTAATTTAAATTTTTAGATTAAATAAATATTAGATTTTAATTAATTTCATCACTTTAATTGAATATGATATTTACATAAATTATGTGTGTTTATAAGTAAAGAATAATTTTATTATTTGAAAATTATCTATCACAAACTCAGCAACTATAGCGACACTACGAGAATAGATGAAATACATATAGAACCAATGAAGGAGGAAGGTATGGTGTTCTTCATCTTTAATCAACTTCTTGTACTTCCTATTAGCCGAGATGAATTGGTGTAGGAGGAGGCTTGCTTGCAAAACATGATTTTAGAGTTTCCTTCATATAGAGAGTACAAGGTGGAAACAACATCACCTTCGACTGGAAAACCTAAAATTATTGAGACATCCAATAGAGCAAAGGTAAGAGCGGCGAACGAAAAGATGAATATGTTAATAGTTGTTGACTAGAAATTGAGAAAAGCAAAAAGAAGCTTAATGTCCATGGGGGTTTCATGCTGAGAAAGCATGACCATGTCGTAGATATCCTATTTTCTCCAGTCAACTGCCTTCTCTTTCTCTATTCGTTCTAACCAGTCAAGGTAATCTTAGTAGAGGTGACAAAACGAGTTTAATCCATTGGGTTAACCTGTCAATCCGTTATTTTTTAATGGGTTGGGTTCAAGATTTCAACCCATTTTTATTTTTTAACCCACATAACCAGCGGGTTAAGCGGGACGGGGGCGGGTTGGCTCGCCAATCGACTGCCTTCTCTTTCTCTATTCATTCTAACCAGTCAAGGTAATCTTATGAAGTTTTGGGCCAAGCTCTAAAATCACCTGGGCAAGTACCCCAAATGAAACCAATTGTAAGTAATTATAGGGGCAAACTTTTTTGGGAACAAAAATTCAACTTGCGTTCATTTAGGTCTATGGTAATGGAGCTTACAGCAAAAACATGTTGATCGGAAATGTAAGGAATGAGGCTGGAGTTTTTAGAAGTTAAAGGTTTAGGTGGAGAATCACTAGACTTAGATAGGGCTAAGTTGGATGAGGAACTGCTAACATCTTTGTTGTCGCCTCTAAGGGAGTAGCTTTAGTTATGTGAATTAGATGCATCATACATGGTTGCTAGGGTTTCTGGAAAAAAGCTTTGGGCTTGAGGAAGAAGAAGTTGGGAAAGTTGATTTAGTTTAAAAATTTGAAATGATGGATTAGATAGCCTAGCAAATAACTATTATCAGCAGTAGCAACCTTTTGAGTTATAACAGCCAACCATAAAATTGATAACGCATGAAATCCCATAAGGTGCGAGAATTTGAAAATTAGAAGCTTCCTTTCACCTTTTTAGCAATCAGCTCATCGGCTAAAGGATGTAGGGGACAAAGTATTAACACAAAAATAAGTGACTTCAACTGGTGTTAGCCGAAGCCGGCGATAGTTGATGCAAGGTTAGTCGATGTAAATGGTTAGTTGATACTTGCAATAGCCGAGACATATATATTAGTTGATGACATGGTAATGGGGAAGCTAAAGGGAAGATTCGACTAAAAAGAAGACACTAGCGCATGTTTGGATCATTAAACGTTGGGCTAGAGAAATTTGTTAAAATGGCCTATTTAGCAAAATAAGTGGATTCGTTGAGGGATGATGCAATTCGTTTGAAGATAGGAATGACTGCCAACCACTGAGTTGAACATTAGAAGTTAGATAGAAGCAAGTAAACGTTGAAGGATTGGCAATGAACCAGTTTTCCAGTGATTTATGAAAATATAGGATAGTGGGTATTTTCTTGGCTAGGACATTCATTGGATTTACACATCAATTCAGCTAAGGGAACGTTAGTGGATAGGTATGCTGTTAAACACCTGTGAAAACATGGGTTTATGGGTATAAACGTTGTAGATAATGTGCTTAAGCCATTAATGCTAAATTTTTTACTTATAAATAGTGGAGAGTTGTAATTGCACATACACACGACACAACCAATACACAAACCATTCAACCAATACAATTTAACTTTTCTCATTTCGAGTTTGAGTAAGTGTTTATTGCTTTCTTTACAATTTTAGCTTACTTTTGTTATTTGCCTTAACATTTTTTTTGTCTATATTTTTTACCATTTGCTTTAGCCAA
This sequence comes from Ormosia emarginata, assembly GCA_029884605.1. Taxonomy (NCBI): domain Eukaryota; kingdom Viridiplantae; phylum Streptophyta; class Magnoliopsida; order Fabales; family Fabaceae; genus Ormosia; species Ormosia emarginata. The sequence goes on from JAQQTP010000075.1 coordinate 27,066,016, forward strand.
GTGTTTGAAAGTTAAGTTTTGTGCCTCTATTCAACCAAGAGCTTTCTTTAATCCTTTTGGGAACCTATAGTCGAGGGACATAATCCCTTCCTCGATGTTAGTCATCTGCAAATTTGGGAATCAAGAGATTAGCAAGTTAGTCGAATTGCTTCGGCTAAGTATTCAAGAAATTTATTTTTTTAACAACTACATTTTTAATACTATAATTAAAGTGATACATAATAAGATATTTCTTACTCTAAAAGCAACCTCAAGTAAGAATCTCGACCTATTCACTTAGTTATGATAGGCCCAGTTAGAACTCTCATGGGCTACGTTGTTACAATGACGAAGACACCCAAAAAAATGCATTAAATTACATGCATGAGAAAATTTAGAGATTTCATAAGCTATTTTCTATGTCCTGTAATATATGTAATCATGGATATACGGCATTCAAATATCTTTTTAATATAATTGTCACCTCCAGATTAATTTTATAATACTTACTGCGAGCAAAGGTGCTTTACCCTACTTTCTGCTAAATTCATTCTCCTATCTTGTCTAAGTATGACCACACATCCAACGCAACATCCTCATCTCCGCGACACCGATCTTGTGCTCTTGTTGGCTTTTTACCGCCCAACATTGGTCTCATACAACATTCGGTTTAGATCTTGTGCGGTAAAATTTTTTTAAACTTGAGAGGCACTTTTATCACAAAAACTCTCGAAGACACCTCCATTTCATCCATGAATCAATCCTATGGTTTAATCCATCATTTTGTATGATGGATCCAAGATACTTAAATCCGTGTAACTTGTCAGTTTGATGATCTCCAATTTTTTGGATTGATTTGCATTACTTAACGAAAAATCAAATCGTTTATTTCATCTCTCGATTAAGACTATAATTGGTTAATTGATTTCTTGGATATTTCAAGACATCCAAGACCAAGGTAAAAAGATAAATTTACCGACTCCTAGCTCCTATAGTTATAGTGAACTCTTTCAATGACCCCACTGTAATTCTCACACCGATTTTAACCTCATCATATATAAGATTGCTTCGAATAAACGAACTCTTTTCTTCTCCAAAGATAGAAAGAGCTCATCGTTTAATACTTACTATAGCAAAAGTGCAAAACTTAGGAGTGAATATTTGATAAATAATATTATTTATATTAATTTGAATTATATTGATTGATTACATTCTAAAAATTGAATCAAAATATAACCAAAAAAATAAATTAAAAGTTATTATAAGATAGAAAATAGTTTAAAATAATATTTGATCACAAAAAATGAAAAAAGTATAAAAATTAAAGTTATTATAAGTTAAAATATAAACTCAATAATAAACAAATATATTATATAATGCTAAGCGATTTTGATTGAATTGATTTTGAAAATCAAAACCAAAAATCAGTCTCATACAATTAATTTTCAAAAAATCAAATAAAAAAGAACTAATTTTATTTGATTTTAATTAAATTTTGATTTTTCAATTTGATTTTCGGTTTAGATAGGAAGCAAAACCTATGACATTACTGCTAGTCATATTCAATCAACATGGTTTTCCCCAAAAAAATCTTGCCACTCGGACTGCCTTGAGCAGTAGCACAGTTGGGCTTTCTGTTACGCAACTATCCCCCGCTTATATTATCCTTCAAAAATCACAACTGCGAATGCCAATTTTTGGCCCCAATGGCGATAGATGCCCTCCCATTGTTCCAACTCTCTCCAAGCAGCGTGAACACTATTTTCGATCCATGATTCTGGAAATGTTTTTTTTTTTTTTCCTTGGTCAATGATTCTGGAAGTGTTCACCAACTACACAACAACCCAGGCCAGTTATGGACCCTTAAAACATTCGATTATCTTTGCAAATAAACAGATATTGGTCTTTGCACATTAGCACAAGACTACCAAGTCCAAGTTGATCCAACCGAGGAAGAGGGAGAGAAAAGCTCAGGGCAAAGGTGAAATGATACATGTTTGTAGAGACAGGTTTGTGAATTGTGTTTAGGAGAACTGGAAAAAGGAAGTCAAATTCTATGGTACTATATTAGATATGCATGGCTTGATGCATTGCCAAAGTTTATTCCTCCCCATTCATTACTCTATTCTCACTTTTCACCAGCAATTAGCAAACTAAATGTGAAACTAACAAAGCAAGTCTATTTCCCACCACCATGCTATTTTAAACATAATTTCTTTCATAATGCACAATTATCTCGGTCAGAGTCTCTGGCCACCAAAATCACATACTTCCCTTTAGATGCCAGCCATTGAGAAAGCATCTGGTCAGGAAATAGAATTATAGATATAGTTCACACAAACAATGTCATTCAGTTTGCTCCTCCAATCTTCTGATGCACACATGTTTTCTGCATGACAGCTTAAAGTATAAGCATTACCTCTTAAACTTCTCTATTTCTATGGAAAGAATCCTCAGTAACAAACCCAAAGGGGGTCAAGAAGAAGCATCTTTCGAAGATATATCACAAAAACTAGCAAAGAACACGCAATAAATGAAATGTAACTAATAAAACAAGACCTTAACAAAATAATTGTCTCAAGAGCCCTGAAAACAAAACCTTGGCTTTCTTATCCTAAAGTGCATATCTTTAAACCCAAAAACAGAAAAAAAAAAAAAAAAATCTTCTGTCACTGATGTGTACAGATACAAGTGAAATGCAAGTGATAAGCTAAAAATACAATTTTGATACAAGCAAAAGGTAACTTTTAAGACTTGAAAAAACTAAAGCAAGCAGAATCATATGGACAAAATCCTAAATTTGCTTCAGCCATAGGTTATATTGACACGTAATATATTTTGAAAGGAAAAATAAAAGCTAATCACAACAACTTTAACTTTCATAAGACCAGATAAGAACCATACTTGGAAGTGATGATTGTCTCAATGCCTCTGAATATGATAAAAATTATGTTCATAAATAACAAAGAAATAAATAAAACATATATTAAGCGCCTTTATTCATGGTACAGAACACTGTCACCTAAACAATTAGAAAGAAGAATCACCCCGCAGATGAAGCAGCAGCACACCAAGACACGGCCATCCTATAACAATGATCCTTGAAAAAACAAGCAAGAACCCAGCTTTCTCTATATTCAGAAAATGATATCCTCATCCTTCTCAGTTGCTGCAGACAACAAGTTGTGAGCAGAATTCACGGAAATCCCTTTCTGCAACGAGAGCTTCTCAGCAACCTGATCTTCAGCGAATTTCTTGGAGGACTGCTTCTGTTTCTCAATTTCCCTCTTCTTATACCCTTGAATCTTCTTCAACCTAAAGAAATCCTCTCTTTCTAGCTCATCCAACTCTGCCTTAATGTAACTAATGGTATTCTCCAACCTAGGCTTCACCACATTTTCAAGAGCATTAACCCTGCGGTTCGTAGTCTTGATAGCCTCATCAAGCGTGAGGAACGAAGTCTGAAGCGAAGCAAGCTCAACGAGAACCTCAATTGCCTTGATGTAAGCGGCACGGCACTGCTGCACCTGCTGGCCACCTCTGGCCAATCCGGTGAGGTCATTCTTGGTGACCTCGCCATCGCTGGTGTACTCGAACTTGGGGAGCCTAACACCAGCAACATTCTCTTGGCGAGAGCGAACCCTAAGGGAAGCTTCTCGAACATTCTCGAGCACAACGTGCTTGATGTTGTCACCAGCAACGTACTTGGCCTCAGTTAAAGCAAAAGAAGAGGTTTTCATGATGTCACCCATTGATTCTTTGGTGGACACGATCTTCTTCAAGATCTGCCTGAACTGAACGGTGAGAGCATCACTCTTCTTCTTTAGAAGGGCGTGCCCTCGCGTTGCTCCTACCAGACGAGCTTTCACCACTCCAAGCATCGTCACTGTGGGGACCACATTCAAACGCTGTGTTTGCCCCGACATCTTTCTTTCTCTTCAAACAAGATCTAATCCACACACACACACACACACAAAAACAACCAAACAGGGGTTTCAGTTTCCTTTGATCATCAGTGAAAAGCTACTTAAAAAGATTCGATTTTGAACTCGAAAACGAAAACTCAATTGGGTTTCGGAAGATGGGTACGAACTTGCGTAACGTATAAATCCAATTTTTACAGGTAACACAACACAACACAACAGAAAGTCACATCACAAGGATTAGATTCAGATTGGCGAAATCGAAAAACAACAGGGCTGGGGGGGGGGGGAATGAATTAAATTGAGGTTTGAGAGAGGAAGATGGAACCAGAGACTTACCTGTCAGAAAAGGAAGTTGCTGATCGGAGATCGGGAACAGAGAGATTGAGAGAGAGAGAAGAAGGTTATTGGATCGGATAGTTAATATTAGTTTGTTTTTTGGTTGAGAATGGGCTTCCATATGACTAAGTGCAACAAATATTGGGCTAAGTTTCTTAGTTAATGCTATACTTGTAAGTATTTATTGGCCTTTTCATTCAAACTATAAAATATGGCATTATGGCTCATTCAAATGTAGCCAGCCCTTCGACCAAAAAAAAAATTGTAGCCAGTCCCTATGACCCAATAGAAAAAGTTCTGGAGAGAGAGATATATTCCAACGCATACCATAAGACTCAGACAAGGCTTACAAGTATACACTTATAAATTGAGATTCAAAAAAAAAGTATATACTTATAAATCACTTACTAATAAAATATTACCAGCAAAACTCATTGTGTTTCAAGTAGTTTAACATCTGAGAACGCAAACTAAAATGTGCAATAGGATATTTCATCACCTCACTCCGTTAATTGTATATACTTGAGATGAACTTGCAAAATATTTTTTCTTATCTTTCTCAAAAAATTATAGTAAAATTAGGATCTGATTTTTCCAACGTGTAGTTTGTATTTTAGAGGGTAAAATGCATACATCTTTACGATTAAAAAATTTAGAAGGTAGAGATAAAATCAACTCACTTAATGAATTTACATCAATTTTTTTTAAAAAAATAATAATTAATTATATCAATTTCCTCCACGATCCTGTGAAGAGTCTTCACCTCTACGACCAGGACAAGAATGGCCTTATCCTCGCCGCTGAGCTCCACCTCGGATTGAAGTTCTCCATCGAGGAATGCCACAAGATGATCAAATCCGTTGATTCCAAAACGGAAACGGAAAAGAAGAGACATGCAGGAAATGGATATTTATCAATTAGGTTTGATATAAGCTTACTCCAAAGTACAAACATTTATCAGAAATTAAGAAACTAGCTAGAGTTCGCTACTGTATCAGAGGGGGATGGACTATTGGACTTCGCTCTAATTGATCCAAGTTTACATTAAAAAAATATGAAAAAAAAATTAAAAAAAATCTAAAGTGTCACCTGTCACGTAACTAAATAAATATTTTAACACAAGTCTTTGGACAAAGTTGTAGTAATAACTTTCTTAATGTATTAAACAGTTTTAAAAAAGGAAAAATGAAGAAACAAATGAAGATTGTGTAGTAATTTTAAAAAATAATAATCCACCCTACAAACAAAAAACACTCCAGAAAAAAATGGTAAAGATTAGTGAAGTACTTTAGCCTAGTCCTAGACAACAAATTTAAGCAAACTTCAAAACTTTCACTAACGTGTTGATTGGACCGACAAAAGAAAGTAACACAAATAATTACCTTGATCATTCAATCCTCGTGCTGTTTTCTTGTCAGTTGGTTTGGCATGTTTTTCAATTTCCTTTTGTTCCTTTTTTGGTTTAAACTTTGGGTGTCTATAGCTACTTTTATTGTCTGTTGTTATTATTTTATTATTTTAAAAAATTTTAAATTTTTTTATTAAATTAAAAGTTAAATCTAACATATTTATTAATTAATAAAGAATATTTTTAAAAAATAATATTAAAATTAATTAAACAAGATTGATAATAAATAAATAGAAATCACAATAAACACTTTTTAAAATTTAAAGCCAAGAAGAAATCACAATAATCACAATAAATTTCTGTTAATATATATAAAAAAATTACTTAAATATAAATATTTTTAATATAATAACTCACACATTCTTAAATTAAATAAAATTACAATGATATACGGTGTGGTGCTTCCTTAAATTTTCTCATTTCTAAATTTGAGTTCTGTCAACGACCCCACAAAATTCAACTACATCAATGCAATATTTGTCAAGTAAGTGTGTGTTTGAAATATCAATAAAAGTTTGATTATTTTAATAATTAATTATATTTTAATATATTAGTTTAAAAATAATTTTAAGTTAATTTATTTTATTTAAATGATATAAAAAAATTATTTTTATATATTAAATTATTAAAATAAATATAAAATAATTAAAAAATATTTAATTAATTAAAAAATATTTAATTGAAAATAAAATAATACTTATATAATCCCAACAGCTTTTGGAGAAAATGCTTAAATTTTAGATTGTCCTCCAATAACTTTTTTCATGTGAAAAAAACTGTTGATTTTTTTGACATTAAAATGCTAAATACGTTACTTTTAAAGCAACAACTTAAAAGATTAAAAAAAAAATTGTAAGCTGAACCAAACATGCATTAAGATTTTTTTTTTTTTATACGTAAGTCTTACCTGTCAAAGAGGAGACCCTACCACATAAATGAAGCTAAGAGATGTCCGCAAAGAATTCAAGGGAGAGAGAAAAAAAAAAGAAAAAGATGAGAATGTATTGGCAAGAATCGAACTCTTACCACACTTAAAGCATCATTTCGGTACAAAACTACTGAAAGAAAACCTCATCCGCTGCAAAGCAAGACTTTAATCAAGGGGCAAGAATTCTCATAATGCCAAACATGTGCTCAGAATAAGACCCATGGAATTTGAATTCCAGGGATTTTCTTGGATCAGGAGCATTCGTCAAATTAGCCCTGACATTAATTAGACGTAGGTTAATTGAATGTAAATGCCGTAGACCAATTTTTACGGGTTCAATACTCTGCACTGACTGGCTATTAACAAATTTTTTACTTCAAATACAAGTTTCCTCAAGTCAGACCCTTTTCCCATGATTTAAGTTCCATGAATTTTCCACATGTTCTTCTAAAGAAGTAAAGATAAGGGATAGAACATAGGAGACGAGTACACATAGGTTTTCCGATGCATGGTTTAAGTTTTGGACGCAATTATAGCACTGTTTAATTATCCACTTGAGGGTGTTAGGTTTTGATGTATGTATGCTAAATTTAATTCTCCTCTCTCCGTTTACTGTCTCATTTCTTATCCTCTAAATAAATGGTAACAAGTTAGTGGTAAAAAGGAAAAAAAAATTAACAACAAATTAAAGATATAAATGAATTAAATTATTCGTAAATTATTTGAGTTTGACTCATCAAATATTCAATCAAACTTATTTATTTAATTAAACAAATAAGCTCAAACATGAATTTATGTTCGATTATATAAATGAGTCAAGTTCAAACTTTATAAGCTTGACATTAAAAGTTTATGTGTGTATTAAATAAAAAAATATAATTTTACAAAAGGAAAAGTATAACTAATAACAATTTGTATATTACTATTTAGTGAATTTCAATTCTATTCCGAGAATAGTAATTTTATATATTACTATCTACTAATTACTTAACTCCAATTTGTTAAAAGTTTTTTACTTATTCTCTTTTTTATTTTTACTTCATCTTTTAACATAAAAATGTCTATCAAATATTAAATTAATAAATATAAAAAATACTTAAAAGGAGAAATTTGATAAAAGAAATAAAAATTATCAAACTAAGTCAAGCTCAAATTTCATATTTTTTACATGAGTTAAATCTAAGTTTTAAATTTAACTAATTTAAATAAATAAGTTAAATTTGATAAGCATATTTTTTCATATGTCAAGCCTAGGGGTTTTAAGTGTTAAGCTTGACTCAATTCAATTACACTCCTACAACAAATGGTCAATTTGGTCGGAGATAAAAATGAAAGTAAAAACCTCATGAATTAGTTTTACTACCACACTAAACTTACCCTAAGAAAGAAGTTATCAATAAGAATTGGTGACTTTTATGATGGGCTGATTTTTTTTTTCGGCACTTCTTCTTTCTCAGAAACCAGTCAGGCTCAAGTAATTCTCTTTCAGTAATTTGGATACTGTTGAACTAGATAGCCTTAATTTGGATACTTTTCATGATAATTCCTAAAATCAACAATAAAAGCCAAACCCATTCCCCTTAATCAAATCAAACCCCATTAACACAATACTTGGGAACATGAAGCCACCTGGATGAAGATCCTCTCCTATTGGCCAAAACAAGAAAGAATCCTATTTTGTCATTTTGGGAAAAAAAATAACAAATAGTTCTCCTCCCCTCCCATCCTCTAACGATCCTGTTTTGCCATTTTTTTTAAAAAAATGACAAAACATGATCATCTTATGTTTTGGTCAACAAGAGAGAATCCTTATCCGAAGCCATCCAAACCAATCTAAAAAACTTAACACTAAACCACCCATGCCTTCACCATGGCCGACCTCCCACCACTGCGCCGCCCCACAACGCCCTCCGCCCACCACCACGCCTAAAACCATTACCTGAGACCTCAGCCCAAAGCCACCATCATCTGTTCAAACCCAGTCACCAACCTTGCCAACTAGCCTCTCGTCCTCTGTAACGCCAGCCACTGCCGTCCCACCCAGATTAGCCGTGAGCAGTCATTACACCGGACGCGCCCCCACTCATCTCTGCCATCTACCTCGAACCACCTTGCACCCCATTTAATTTTGCGATCTAATCCGCCCCATGTCTCTGCCATGCTCTCTACCAACATCGTCGATCGGTGAACACTGTACCTTCACGGTGGCCAACTTTAATTGAGTACAAAAAATAAATTAAACCCAAATGAGAAAAAAAATGAGGTACTAGCAGAAACTTTTTTCATCTTCAATAACTTACAAAGGAGGTGATCCATTTTCAATCCTTATTGTTTTTACCTTTTTTTCTCATATTTAACGGCTGGAATCAATTAGTCCATTGATTCACCGTATACAACATCCTAAGAATTATCTCAACTGATAACGTTAACCCAAAAATTCTATTTTTTTCAAAAAAAGAGAAAGATAGAAAGAGAAAAAAGTTATTATCAATTAAAAAGAATTTATATTTAGGTAAATTATTAACATTTAATTAGAAGGAAAAAGAAACTTTATTCAGAAAAAAAAAAGAAAAAGAAACTATGAAAGAAGATTTAATTATGATTGATATTGTAATTGAAAACAAAGCAGTACACAAATTTTTTTTAAAAAAAAAAAAGACTATTTAATTTGATATATGCCTTCTTAAATTGAATAACCACCCAAACAAAGTATTCTTTTTCTGTTTCCCTCCATAGTTATATACAACACCTTAGAAATGATAAAATAGACTAACTTGTCACGAGTAGGTTAATAATGAAGTAGGAGAATTGACTTGTTTATAATTTACTTGGTAGGTTGAATTAATCTATATCTCTCTCTCTCTGTATATATTGTTGGTGGGCTAATTTGTGAAAAATTTAAAAAAAGAAATGGTCAGACGAATAAACACACAAAAAAAACTAAATAAAAATGAAAAGAGACGGGTCAGATAGGTTGGTTAATTCGCTTAAATTGATTAAAAAGACGTTATCTAGATCAACCCAAGAGTTTACTTATCTAAATCACCACTCATAAATTTTAAAAGGAAAAAAACAATGAAATCAACACGCCAGGCCAATCGACCCAGCCCACCATAACGGCATAACCTATTAATCATACAGGGCAAAGTAAATAACCCATCTTAAAAAAAAAATTGCAACATGTAACCTAATTACTTACTATTTTTTAACGACTTAAATGAGTTGATCCGTGTCAAACCAATTTTGTCATCTGATTATATAGTGCATTGAAGTAACCACACGGCCATCCAACCCCCATGGCCCCACCATTGCTACCATAATTATTACAATCTCTCATTTCCACGATGTTGTTGTTATCACCATCTTTATACGAGAGAGTTTATTGTCACTTTTCTCTAACTAATTTTTTAAAATATTCTCTATTAAATAATTAAGTTAAACTAATAGTCTATTGTCACTCGTATATTTATCTAAATTTTTAATTAAAAATTATAATAATTAATTCTAAATCTAAAAGTAACATCCTAATTATAACACTGCCTTCCTTTTTTATTCAGAGTGCCTTAAGTCCAAATAATAAAACTAAACACTACAGTATTAGCTAATTAAAAAAATAATATTAGTTGGTCAAAAAAATTATTTATAAGAATTTTATTCTTATAATATGCCAATAAATCTTGACACACACACATGTATATTTAAAATCAATTGATATAGTGAAGTATATTTTTAATGAATAGAGAGAATTGAATAGTATTATCTATCTATATTTTTATAATAAGGATTTCTCATTATGGTGTCTAATTTATTTTTAAAAAAATTATTCTTATTAATTATTCATTTAATGATTTAATTTTTTTAAAAAATATAAAATTATAAATATATTTTATTAATCATTTAAAAATTTGAAAATAAACATAAAAAGGATAAAGTTATAATATGTTTTACACTTCAAATACAAATTTCTTCAAATATTTATCAAATTTTAACTATATAATTATAATTTACTTCAAACACTCTTTTTTTTTGTTATTTATTTTTATCTTAATATAAAACAAAAAACATAAATTGACTAGCACATAGTGTCAGCTAATGCGCTAATATTAAGAAAGAGTGTTTAACCCTACTCTTTAAACTAAAATAGTAAAAAGATAAAATTAGACATTTTTATGAAATGAGAAAATCATATGTTTTTCAAAACAATATAAAATATTTTCATAAAAAATATATGTTCTTATAAAATAATCACCTTTCTAGGCTTTGTTCTTCAAATTCGTAGAACGTTTGTTATTTCATAAAAAAAATATGTATAAAATATTATAAACATTGTTCTAGATGTATATCTTTTTCTATGAAAGAATTTTATAAGTTTTATTAAAAATATGTACTTTTTTATGTTTAAAGAAAATCTGTTATTCAAAAATTTATTTAATTTTTGAAAAATTTTATAAACAAGTTTTAAGAAAATTCTTGGACTTTAGTGTATATTATATTTTTATAAAAACATCTGTTATTTTATTGAATTCTAAGCTTCTATGTTAGACATATTTTTTTAATGAATTTTATTTAGTAAAGGTTTTATTAAAACACATACTTTCTCTTACTTTATTTTTTACAAAAAATTGTTAGTTGATTTTACTTTTTCCTTTTTTTATTTTTTTAAATTTAAAGTATTTGGTCAAATCTTCTTTCTTCATTAAATGAAGCTTTTGAATCAATTATTTAGTAGACCATTAATTTGTCTGAACTATTAAATGAATGATATTTTAGTAAAAAAAAAATTGATTAAAAATGAGTAATAATAGACATTCCTTCATTACATATCTATATCTATTGATTTTTTTTAATGAGCTTAGTTTTAATATAGAGTTTTGTTACATCATCTTGAAACATATTCTTAATATTTTTCTTAATACTTAATAAAAAAATATTAAATAAAAAATATGCTTAATATGGTTATACTACCCCATTTAATGAGTTTGATTATATTAAAAATTATATAAAATGTCAAACTACACATCATTAGGTGCTAATCTAATTTTTTTTATATTGACTGTACATTAAAATTAAATTATTTTTAATATAACATTAAAAAATTGTAACATTGAAAAGTAAAAAGAGTACCTTTTGTTATACCTAAAAATGTTGTTATAATTTATCTTATATATATTAAAGTTTTCGAAGTTATTAAAAAATGATGTTATGCCCATTTATTATTTATAATATATTTTTCCAACATTGCTTAGTAAAACACTTTGCTTTCACCTCATTATATACTTAAATTATATATGCACTTCACACCTACTTTTAAAAATAATAATGTTTTGCTTATTTATTACTTATAATGCATTCTTCCAACTAAGCTTAATAAAAAACATTACTTTAACGTCCAAATATATTTTCTTGAATTATATATGCACTTCACATCTACTTTTTATTTCTAAATGACTAAATTTTTCACTTATTTATGCTTTCATTACAAATATTATTATTTTATTAATTTATATTTAAATGATAAAATTGAAGTATCATTAAAAAAAATATTTAGATGAAAGGGCACAAGAAGGAATCAACCAAGTCAAGTCAAGACTAAACTCTATGATTTCTTTCTTAGTAATAATAATAATAGATAGATAAAAGCTAGATACATCATTTTAAAAGTATATTTTATATCTATTTATATGACATAATTAAAATAGATATATGTAAAAAATGAGATGAAATCAGATATAATCAAATAATAAAATTTACATAAATACAAGATAATAAAAATAAAAATATGTGTGACTAAAATTATTCTAATAGATAGAAGATTGGTGGTGGTGTGTGCCGCACGTGAACATAGAACGTGTGACGTGCTGTGCTCAATGCCCACGTGCGTATAGGTCAATATCTATTCTTGAGTATGTGTGTTTGGCGGAATAGGGATCCTTGTCCTCTTACTGATCCTTGTCAAACTACAGATCATTAGATGCCAATCTAAAATACTTTATTAGTATTATTTAAAATTTAATATAATAAGCTGTTTGATTATGCAATCCACGTGGGACAGAGTATAGTACTCTCATAGTCTATGAGAATTTTTGCAAGCCCTCTTAGGCGCTCAATTCTTATTGATCATCCATATATAAAAGGTGGCATTTTTCACAAGTCTAAAGAACTTGAATTAGAATAAATCTATCGTAAAAAGGAAAAGACAAACCCAAGATAATAAATTTATATAGACGTGCCGCACTTGAGGACATTGACCAAAATTAGTCCACGTTGGCAACATATCATATAGAGAGTTGATAAAAATGGTCACGGATGGACTGATTTAATTAATTTTGATTAACAAAAGAGATAAGAATAGCGGCAGGCAAGATAAGTTTAACCTGATCTTAATTAGTTAGAAAAGGGTAAAGAATAGAAGGTACCATAAAGAATTTATCAGATTAAGAGAAGCCGACATGAAGTCGTGATTAGTATGGACAATAATAACATGTAGGGCATCACCGAAGATGGCGTTGACGATGCATGCTTATCTCATGCATGGCATCACTTTGCAATGATATTTTTTTTTTTTGGCAAATACTTTGAAAAGCTCGAGCGTCCCACCTCTTGAGCTTTCACGGTACATGAATTTTATTTCTCTTTTTTTGTTACTTTAAAAACTTGTTTTAATGACCCACAAAACAAATGTTTCAACCAACCACATCCTCGAGCGTTCATACTCTTAAGCTGATGGTAGTATCACCCTTATTTTTTTCCTCCCAACTTTTGCTGTTTTTGACTCAATTGACAATATTATCGAACAACATCATTATAAAGGTCTTTGATAAAATCTCATTAAGACTCATAGTGTACCTTAATCTTGAATGGGGCAGCTTTAGATCCCCTAAACTTTTTATTATTACTAAAGAAAGTGATCAAAACTGTTTGGAAAAAGTGATCATAAGTGTGTTGATCCGGTCAGGTTGGCCATCAGCGTGGTTTGTTCGAATAAGTAGCTTGTGCATGTGTAAAATAGATGACATGCAAGAATCACAAGTGGGATAAAAAGTTGCTTCTAGGATCTAGCCTTGCTTTGTTTTATCTATCTATCTATATATATCATAGTTTTAAATCTCAGTCGCAGTTGTTGCAATTGTAGACATTGTGATTATTACAATATATATTGCAGTCGTTGCGACGTAATTTTTTTTTAAACTTACACAAAATATTGTATATATTGCGGTCCGATGTGTCCCGTTGCGACTGTAATACCGTTACGTTGAAGAACTTTTCTATGATTTCTTTTTACACCGCAATTGCGGTTTGATGTGGTTGCGGTAGTGGCTGCATCCACAATATTATGGTTGCATCATGTGATGCACATTTTAAAATCATTATATATATATATATATATATATATATATATATATATATATATATATATATATATATATATATAAAATCTTTATAAGAGAGTATTTATTATAAGAGGTGAGATGAGTAAATATTGACCATTAGATCTTACATGAATGGTCAAAATTAAAACAAAAATGCATATGACTTTTTTAAGTGGTCACATGACCTTTAAGTAACTTTTAATCTTGACTATCCATGTATGGTTGTATGGTCAAGATTTACTCCTCTCACCCTCTCACAATAAAAATTCCTCTCACTAGTTATGCCCTATATATATATATAGCGTATTTGGTGATGAGAATATTTATAAGAGGTGAAATGAGTGAATCTTGATTATTAGATCTTACATGAATAGTCAATATTAGAACATAAATACATGTAACTTTTTTTAAGTGGTCACATGATATTTAAATAATTTTTAATTTTGATCATCATGTATAGTTGTATGGTTAATATTTACTCCTCTCCTCTTATTCTCTCACAAAAAAAAACTCTTCTCATACACTAGATATGTCCCATATATATATAAATATACAACAACCCAATATAAGAGGCCTAAAAAGCAGGAAAAAAAATCTTCCTATTTTGTTTAATAACAAAAGCACCACAATCAAGATTATTATTAAAGTAAAGGCGGGTGCTAATATGCACACTGCCAAATTATGGTATAGAATGCACCTTACACTTTACCTGTTATCACTTATTTTTAATATATTTTTAAAAACACCCATTCTATTTTGTTAATTATATTTTAGATTATTATATTATGGTTATTTATTTTTATGGTCTTCTTCTCCATCACTTCGGTGAGACACCAACACTAATGCAACCACCATCCACGACCACTGTCGCCTCCCAACTCCTTCATCGCCAACATATCGTACCCCCACTACATCACGTTGTCTTGCGCTGCGTGCCCAACACAAGCGCCACCCACAAACAAAGCCACCAATGAACAGGACAAAGGTGGGTTTGGGTTTGGATTCGGTTGGTTCTGGGTCGCTAGTCACGCTGGATGGCGACAAGGGCTAGTGGCCAAATCTAAGTTCGATTCGGCCAGATCTGGGTTCGATTCGATTAGATCTAGATTCGATCCGACCAAATCTGAATTCGTGGCTGAGTCTGGTGGCAGATCCGTGGTGATTGTGATACGGTGACAGTGGCGTGAGTTTGACAGAGACGGTGCAGTTTCCTGCAACGAACGTTGTCTTACGCTGCGCGCCCAACACCAACGCCACCCACAGATCTGAGTTGTGGCTTGGGACTCGTGGTGGTGGGTGGGTGGTTCGACAGCGGCACAACGACTAACTGAGTGGGGGGGAGGTAGGTGGCTGGTGGTCGACTGGGGTGTGACAGAGATGATGGCACAGTTGCAATGTGATAGTATTGCTGGTGAGTTCTCTAGCAAAATGAGAGAGAGAGAGAGAGAGAGAGAGAGAGAAGGAGATGAGATGAGGAGAGGGATAAGGACCGTTTTGTAAATTTCAAAAAAGAGAGAGAGAAATAAATAATAGAGAGGAAGGACATGAAAGGCAAGTTCTAAGTAAATAATTTGTGTTTTTTATTTGATTTAATATTAAATCAATAATTTGTATCTCAAAGTGTATATATTAGACACGGCGTCCAAGTAAAAGGTGCAAATAGGTTTGAGTTAGTAAAGTTTATTTTGATAGAAATATGGACTTTAAATTAATACATCACGTGTTAAATAAGATTTTATAATTTCTAAATGTATGCCTAAATTAATATAAGTTTAATATATAGGTCTTGCTAACAAATGTTATAGGAGAATTGTTTAAGATGTATTTAATACATTTAATTAAACCAATGTCTTTAAGTATAGGTGAAAATAAGTCAAGTAATTTATTAGGAGTCTATAGCCTAGTCTATTTTTAATTAACCTACTCCACTCTAGTATATTTTACAAGTAAGACTTATGCTTTCTAAAAGGCCTATTAATTAAGTATGTGAAGGCCTAGGGTTGTGGCGTAACTTGGGAAAAAAATTTGGAGGGACAAAAATATTAGCACATGAAAATTCATTTATCAATTGTTAATTATTTAATGGATTCTAAACATTATTTGACAACTTGTTAAGAATACCTCGTTCTAAAATATAATTGGAATACCAAGATTGATGGCCATGCTTTTTTTTTTGTTTTTGTTTTAGCAAATAAAATTTTAGGAAGATAGGAAGTTTCTTTTAGAGGATTCAAATCTCAGTGCATGTCTCAAGTCACAAAAGACTTAAAGATACTTATCGATTCTACTAATAAAGAACCATTAGTAAGAAGCAAACCTAATACCTTTGTGTAAACCACAATTCAATCTTACAAGTCCAGCTAATTTTTATTAACATAGGTCATAATAAATAATTGAAAAATATAATTATATAAGAGAACACACACACACACACACACACACACACATATATATATATATATATATATATATATATATATATATATATAGTGAATTTTGAGGCCCTAATAATATTATGCCCTTGCTTAGGCTTTTAAAAAAACTTATTTAGTCTATCAAGCTCACCTATTTATTTATTATTTATATATATAATTAATAATATTATAATACTTATCTAATTTATTAATTATGTATTAATATAATAAATTTAATTTAAAATATAATAATTTCATTAAAGACTGTACCTATTTTAACATTAGAAAGTCATAGTATCTTGGCCTATTTGAAAGACTTTATGTAACATAGCCATTAAATAGGTTTTTAATTCAAGTTAGGCTTTACTATCTTCATAAAAATGTTAGACTAAGCTTTTTTTTTTAAAAAAAAAAAACTATGATAGATAATAAATCAAACTCACGTCAATATTTTGCAAAATAAACTTGGATTTATTTGGATAAAATCTGATTTAACTTAACTTATTTTTATCTGTACTTTTAAGAATAAATTTTAGTATGCTTTTAAAATAATAATAAATGTATATTCTAAGAAGATCTTTCCTATTAATTTAAGTTGACTTGTTTAAAATTTATGAATATACTTAAAATCAATAATAATTTTTTTCTTAAAATACGTATTTATTGTTACTTCAAGAATAATTTATTACCTTTAAGACATTTGTTAATAAATTCCTTTGTACATAACTTTCTTTTGTAGATAAAAATTTAGAATAAAGGAAGTTCTCTTTATTCCAAAATCTGATTAAATTACACCAACCTTAACAAGCTTTTACAATGAAATTACATATCTCCTGTCTGTTAAGATTTATATATTCCACCTTTATAACTCCAGTTTTCGCTCTTGGAAAAAAAAAATCCCTTTGCTAAAATAACTATAATTTTTTTTAAAAAAAGATACTATATGAATCTTGGATTTTTATTTTTTGGTACCAATGTTGAATTCTTTACTATTCAACTTTCTCATAGTTGCATTCCAAGGGTAAGGGATTAAGCTACAATTAGAAGGCAAAATGACAAGAAGAACTTGTCAATTATCATGCGGTTATGTATGTGTAACGCATTTTCATCTTTTTGAGGGAGAGAACGGCCGACAAAAGTTGACAAAGTCAAAAAGAAACGACAAAGTCGTTCTGAAGTCAAATAATGTGAATTCGTTCGTTCCTATGCTCCTTTCCTTTGTTTTTAAATTTTTTTTTTTGTACTACTTTCTTGCTTCGTCCCTTGAATTTAAAATAAAAAAGTAACATCAATATGTGGTTAATTTAAGTAATTTAACATTTATTTTTTAAAAATATAATTTTAAATTTAAATTTTATAAATAAAAAATTAACACTAAAAAATTTTACACTTTTATAATGTGATTTAACTTAATTCTAAATTAATCAAAACATAATATAATTTTTAAATACAAGATATTTATAAAAAAAAATTGAAAAGCCATGTATCCAAGAAAAATATATATGAAAAAGTCATTCTCTCTCTTTTGTTTTTTCACCTAATTGTCGAAACCAATCAAATCTCAATTAGAGATTGAAACCATAACAGGAGCCTTCTATCGTAGATCTAGATTATTTGGTTTCACGGATGAATTAATTTTTTTATTTGATATTATCTATATATAAAATTGATTGTATATAAAAATTATTAGTTAAAATTTATAAATTTTTTGTATGTACAATATTTATAAAAAAAATAGAGTGATTTGACTAAATTTTTATATAAATTTGAGTGTTATTAATTAAATTAAATTTTTTAATTTTAATTTTAATTTATTTTAACAATAAATTAATAACTCAAAAAACTTAATTTATTCATAAATTATTCTGGGATGATTCCTATTAGACATTCCCATCATTCCAAAATGAGTGCAAAGACACCACACTGGTGTCAGCCAGGTTTGTGGTCAAGCAGTCTAGCAGCTGAGTAATTGATGCGCTTCCGATCCCCTCATATATACAGACAAATTAAGAAACACCCTATGGTTGAACTTGAACCAATCCATTTCTTTTTCTCAGGCATGTGTTAAGAAGTGAGACCATAACATTTGAATTCCAAGGATTAATTGTCCACAATTGGGTACTGTAATGAATTGGACGTGGACATGAGAGAAAACCCGTCCATACATGTGAACATGCTGCAAGAAAGTTCTGGTTTTTGTTTTTCTATCTTAAATTCAATGGATTGACCAATTAGCTGAATATGGAGAACTAATAGCTGCTAGCTAGCTGGCTAGGGAGTGCATGATTACTTTGGGCATGGTCCATCAGTGGGTCTCACTCACTTATTGTACTTCGTTCTCGGCTGCATTTAAGATGTTCCTTCTAAGAAAAGGTCAATCAGCTTTCCCTAAATTTAACCTATTAGATTATTAGATAACTGGTAAATAGGTAAATTTTTAGAAGTTTAGCTTTTGTAAATGAAGACATAAAAAATAAGAAAAAAATTATTTTACACTTTTTTTTAGAGTATAAGTATTATTTATACTATTTTTAATAAATATAAATGAATAAAAAAAAAAAAAAAATATATATAATAAATAATATTAAATAAAATATAAAAAAATATATCTTATTTGATATAAGAATACAAAAATTATAAAAAATGAGATATTAAATTTGAGTTGGAGGCCCATTCTCCACCACCTCCTTTGCCCACTATTTCTCTACCCAGACCAACCATTACATCTCAACCCAACTCCACACTCAAACTTGCCACTCCTTAAGATTTTCTACCCAATCAGTGTTTCCCAAATCGAAAATCAGCCTACAACCACCATGATCCATTGTTCCCAGGACCATCATCATTGGCCGGAGCAACAAATCTACGATTGCCAAGACCATATCCTGGTTGGTTAGGGATGATAAAATCTTGTTACATTTAGGGATATTCATGAGAACTGTCCCATTTGGAGACTCGAATTTAAAATTTTTTTTCTTATGAGGACAGAGATAGAGATCGTATCCCCTATCCCGTAGAATATTCGTCTTCGAGAAATTATTAAATTATCATTATTGATTATATCATATATATATGTATTACTACTGTGTTTTTTTAGTAATTTCCATTTATTTTATTTTTATATTAATTTAAAATTAAAAAAGTAAAAACATACTACTTTATAGTAACTTGTTATTTTAATTTGTTGATATATTGACTTAAATTAAAATTGTTTAAATTATAAATTATATATTATAATATATATATATATATATATAATTTTTTTCTGAATTTTTAAAATAATATCGGGTCTCCGCGAGTCCTTGTCTCCCCATGAGGAATGGGGACGGAGAGAATTTTTCTTCCGAGGTCGGGATCGGGGGGTGGGGACTGGGGAAAATTAGATAGGCATGGACATGCAATGGGGAGGTACTCCTCTCCCTCACCCTGCACAGGTCATCCCTAGCTCTAGTAGTCATAGGGTGGTGCGACTATATATGGTTCGTGGGTGGTGGTGTGACTCACAGGGGCTTGCCTCGTTAGCCATGTTTTCATCTATACGACGATAGCGCCTTCATTGGATCTATGGATTTTGGATTGGCATTACGAGCTATTCTTCTTGCCATCGTGTCAGATGCGGTTTTGTGATTAGGCCTCGACTAATGCAAGTGTGGCTGCCGATGAGGCAGATTCTGTGACGCAGGCATGTCTGCAGTCACTGAAAACCCATCTTGAGCTTGGTGGACTTGCTAGAAACCCATGAAAAGGGAGGCATCCTCCTTATTTTACAGACTAGGTTTTGTTCCCTTTCATGATTCGTGTGAAAAATTGGCAAGAAAGGAATAGATTTTATCATTTTGTATCAACCCACAAGGTTATGACGATGAAAGGAAATCAGGTTTTTTGTGCAGCAATGTGAAGAATGAGGAGGGTGAAAAATGGTGTTTTTGTTTTGATTCAATTGGTGATTGGTTTTGTTGTTCTATTTTGTTTGTCCCAAAACATAACTAAAAATGAAAAAGAAGAACATTAATGGGAATTGGGCTCTGATCTTATTGGTGCCGACTCAGTGATGGTGGCCTTGGTGGCGAGGTGGTGGAGTGTCCCTAACCAGCCCCCTTGTTCTTGTTCAATATTTATTGGACTAAATTATACATAAATGAATGAGTTAAATTATAAATACTTCAAACTTATAATAGTAAGTCATTTTTAGGAGTTCTTGATAGGGTGGATGCTATTGTGCGTCCTGCAAGTTTAGAGTATATCACCCAATCTTTTACATGCTGATAGAAGGTTTTTTTTTTATAGGTTGCCTTTTTTATATATATATTTTGTTTTTTTTTTCATGCTACCATTACTTGGCCACTGCCGGCCACCACCGACCAACCTCCGCCATTGCTTAGGCCAACCTTTGGATGGCTATTACTATTCACTTTTTAAAATTACACAACTGTGTAAATAATACCCGTTGAAATTATATCAATCTTTTTTTTCATAAATAATTGTACATACTGAAATTTTTTTCTTAAAACTATAATTATTGAAAAATCTTATAAATTTTAAGCTGATAATATTTATCTGATTATACAACTTAAAAAAATTAGAGATGACCGATTTTCCTAAAACTATAATTGTACTTGTTGAAAAATCTTATAAATTTTAATTGATAATATTTATACAATTATATAATTTAAAAAAATTAGAGGTATCTAGTGATAGTCGACAAACAGTGTACAATGATTTGTCAATTGACGACAATAATAATGGTAATACGTAAAAAAAAAATAAAACTAAAAAAAAAAAAACTTAAAAAAACCCTACTCAACAGGTTTTATAATTAATTTAAATTATTAATTTATTTTATAAATAAATTAATGACTTAAATTTAATAATATACCATATATTCTTTTAAAAGATGTATATTAAACACCACCTCTCGATAGACTCAAACTCATGCGGTGCAGGTCAAACTTATAATCTTCGTCCCGTTCGCTTTCTGACTTTTTACTGTTTCAATCTATCCTATGAACTCTTTATATGATCCCATTTATTTATGTCAAAATCAAAGTCTTTTTCGTAATTTGAGAACTGTTTTATTTATTTTTTCTCGTTAATCTAACATTAGTTAAAAAATATTTAAAACTTTTCTTTTAAATACCTATACTTAATTATTTAAAGAATCAAATAATAAATAACTTTTAAGTTATCAATATGTTAAAGTATTTTGCTATGTAACAATAATGTGTTGAAACCCTTAGCAGTTTCAGCCGTTAGATGAATTAATTTTTTTAAAAAAATTAGCATGATTGTTTTATTTAAATTTTTAAATTTGTATTTCCATACACACAAAATACTAGAGCATTCAAACGTTTTACTGTTCCTAAATATTCCCCTGTATTAAATGACCTTTCATTTAATTATTTATATTTTTATTCGTTAATCATATACTCGTTAACAAATTATTTTTTTAAATGTTAGAATTTGTTAACCATTCATTGTTATTCAAGTCTACTTTTATAATTAGAGATTATGTTATAGTTCTTTTATACATTTTCTTTTACACTAACTTTTATATTTAATTAAATTACAAAATTAAAGACAAAACAATAATTATACTGAATTCCCCTATATCCTTTTCTTTACTTTTCCCCCACCACTTGTAAGTGAAAATGTGTTATTTAATGAGATTTTTAACTTTTGCACCGATAAACATGTGCTAACTTATTATAAAAGTGAGCTAGCTGATGATCGTAGACTAAACACACAATGAAAATAAGTTAACTCAATAAACAAGTTAGTGCTTAAAGGTTACTTAATTATGAGTGCTTTTGTTTGTGCTTAATTTGTAAAAAAAAAATATTTAAAAGAAATACTTTTCAGACATACATAATTACTTGGATAAATTTTTTTAAAAAATCAATTTTTTTGTTTTTAACCAGAAGTTGAAATGAGTGGTATCTTAAAAAATAGTTTTAAGAGAGATGCAATAGAAGATAGAAAAAATAAAAGCATTTTTTGTAATTGTTTTCAAATACAAAATAACTTCTACTTTTCATAGAAATCTTTACAAAAAAATTAATTTTTTTTGTACTATATTAAAATTACTTTTTTTTTCAAGGTTGATCCAAACGCACCCAACAAGAGCTTTGCAGGAGTTAACACAAAATTTGAGTTTCATTGCCATTTGAAATAACGTATAAACAATCAAATGAATAGAAACAACTAGCTAGGTGTGTTCATTGAGTCAGATTGACTTGATGAACTCGAAAAACCAATTATTGGTTTGAGTTGGCTCGGGTAAACAGGTCTTATCGAGTCAAATATGACCAAAACTTATCTATGTTGGTTTGGTTATTAGGTTTATGATTATTGAACTCGTGACTCAATTACCCGATCCGTAGACTCGACCAACCTTTTTTTTTCCTTTACAATGCTATTCATTTTATTTGGCTTTGAAACTTCTTTGTCTCTCACATTCCATTCGGATGAAGAGAGATCAAACCCAAAAACATCTTGTACCCTAGCACTGCAGTGCACATCTACACGCTACTCGCCCATGGTTGCAATTAAGTCACTGGGAGTTGTTGCAATGCTATGATTTGCGACGAAGTCCAAGCTGTTATGAACATGGGTGTAGGCCAACCTATGCTGCCACTAACGAGCTAGGATGACAGTCGTGACCTACATCCGACAATGTGCATCCCACTACTCATTTATGTCTTCACCTAACTGAGATTTGCCTCAAATCTTCACTCTTTTATGGATTAGCCTCCTTCATGCACCCTAAATTTTAGATCTATCATAATAGTATAAGTTCTGTTTTTAACAAAGTTTAAGTTTGAGATTTGACACATTTGGATCTTTATTTTTTTTGTTTAGTAGATGAGAATAAATATAACCCGATGAACATGTTTCATTTTTTTCTATTCAGGTTAATTTTCTATTTGTTGCTGAAGAAAAAAAAAGAAGAATAACTTGATGAGCCAAATCGAACCAACCTGATTGAACTTGGGCTGGTTTCACTACAAGAAAATTCAATATAAGAGAAGGATGAATCCACCACAAATTGGTTAAAATTCACAAAAACCCTTGTTGCAAAATAATTTGAGGCATATTTTGCTTTTGCAGTAAATTTGTGGCGACTATATTCGCCGCAAAGCTGCCACAAATCTCTCATGTGAGACGTCGGCCATTGTTGTCAGAGTTCTAGTTTTGCAGCAGATTTTTCCTTCACAAATTTTGAGGCGAATGTTTCAACAGTTAATTTGCGACTGACTTTTTTGCCGCTAGTTTGAGGCGGATATTTATGCTGCTAATTTTGCAGTGGATATTTTCACCTCTAATTTTGAGGTAGATGTTTTCGCCGCTAATATAGCAGCATAATTTGCAGCGAAAAATCCTTACAAATTTTAGGAGGAAAAAATTGTTTTGATTACTGTTTCAATGTACAAAAAATTTTCAATTACAATCCAAATTGTTTTTACATATTCAAATCTTCCAGCCAATGCTTCTAATCAATTCATAAAACAAATATAACAAATTATATTACTTAAGCAAAGTTTGTTGAAATACAACTTGATCCATATAAAGTTAAAACTAAAATTAAGTCCACAACAAAGTTAAAAGATATCCACAACTTGGTTCATACAAAAGTTCAAAAAATATATAACAATCCAAACAGCACTCAAACATCAATTTCAATCCATATCCTCATCATCACTGTCATCTTCATGCTCATCATCTTCACTATCCTCATTGTCTTCAATCAGTGGTTGTTTGCCTAATTGAGTGCCAGCGAAACTTAAATATGTTTTCAACAGATTGCTAATGCGTTTTTCCTGTTGGCATTGGTATCATTGAAATTGCCTTTCCCACTTAGAATCATTTTGTTGTCTCTTCTGCACAATTTGTTGTTGATCCTCCTGTTGAACCCGATCTTGAATATGATCCTCTATATCATGTTGCAGCTGCTTCTTAACCTGATTAATATAAATAAAATATAAAATTCATCAATTCATTCCACAACCCATCAGTATAAACAGTCTCGAATGGATACTCACATTCAATAAAAAAAACTAACTTTGATTCTTTTCTTAACCCATAATAAATTGCATAAAAAGCCATTCACATAATTCAAACTCCCTTCACTAAAAAGCAAAGCCTTTACCATAATTTAAGATAAGAAAAAAAAACTAAAAAAAAATCTAACAGTTGAATAATGAACATAGTAACAATTAAACAACAAAAAAATAACCCATTTCATTAATTACTACTCAATCCATCTCCAAACCCACAAACCTGCAACAACTTTTTTTTTATGAGATAAAAATTAATTAATCAAAAATACAAAAATTAAAAGATTAACTACATTTAGCAAATTGATTAAACAAAATACAAAAATTAATTAATAAAAAATGTTGCAGTTACTACTTAACCTAATTAATAATGTGTCTAGGAAGTTGACTCGATCCAATGATGACTCTCTACGTTCATAGGTTGAGAACCAAGACCATAAACATGACCCTTTTTCATCCTGCCAACAGACTTGAGAATCAAGGCCATAAACACGTTCATAAGTTTATGCAAATCCTCTAATATGCAGATCCCCATGGGTGAGAGGCAGTGTCGCCAACAAGAGATGGCAAAGGGTGAGGCAGTGTCACAGTTTGGTGGGACGATGCAGAGGAGAAAGAGAGAAAATTAGGGTGGACAACGCAGTGGTTTAGGTGTAAAAGTTAGAATCAAATTAGAAACATTTTTTTGTTTTTTTTTAAATCAGAATTAAAGCAAATTAAAAATAAAACTTTTTGTGGTCAACATTTGTTGACTCATATTTTTTTAGTAATTTTGGGGGGAGCTTTTCCCAAAAAAGAGTATTCAAATTTAATTTTTCAAATAGTGTTTTATTAATTTTATAATTTTGCGGTGAAATTTTTTTTTAAAAAATAAATAAATAGTGGTTGCGTCATCAGAAGCATTGGTGTCAGTAATTTCATTGCAAATATAAGTCACAAATTTTGCTATAATTTGTGAAGGATTCAAATCCGTCGCAAATTATCCACTACAAAAACACAATTTTCTTGTAGTGTTTGGTTCGATTTACTAAAAAAAATTTCAAAACCAATCAAACTAACCCTATCAAGTTTGATTCATTTAGACATTTTTTTTTCCCTAAAATCAAACCAACCCAACCCATGAACATCTTTACAGCTAGAAATGCTATATACTATGAAAATCATTTTGACAAAATTAGCATTCGAACAACATTCACAATTTCAAATTAACACATTCATGTATGAATTCGTCAAAAGGCTTTTGTGTGATTTAGCATATCTAATATTGAAAATGAATACCATTGCTGGTATTTGGCATGAAGATTACACCGAATTAATTATAGATGTCTAAAGTTTTAAATAAGTGACTGTATCACATGATGCAACTGTTTGTTGTGACCATTGCAACCACATCACATCGCAATTGTGAATCGCATTAACCCGCATTAGTCTGCTTCAGCCCCCTATGGCTACAAATTTATCGTGACCGCAACACATTTGTAACCACAATTTGAAACCTTATAAATATTGATTACATTGTAGCTTTTGGCCAGCCAAATAATAATGATAAAACTCTGAGAACTAGTGCTTTTTCTAGACATGAAACATTTAGGCAGACTATAGTTCAAATATGTTAATTATGTGCACTGATATTTAATGTTTTTTTAGGGATTCAAATCTTCCGTCTTATTTCTCTATTCTTTCAATAAAATACAGATTATTAAATAAAAAATTACATATATTTTTTTAATCTACTCCTATCTCTTAATTAGAAGCGTTATTATTTTATTAAAGGAACCTAATTAGGGATAAGAAAAGAAAAATTCACAATTCTTGGTTTATATTACCAGGAAGCACATCAATTCACATATGTATAAGGTGATAGAATTAAAATGCATGTGCAGAAAAATAATATAAATCAAATGATAAAAATTGTATAAATGTAAAATTATATATGTGTAAATATATATGGGTAACATTATTCCTGTACAAAATAGATCTAGACTATTAAACCACCTAATTTTTTTTCCCTTAGGGTCACCAAAAACGGTGGTCAACTGTTGCATAATCTAACAGCTCTTAGCAATGCCACAGCCGTCGGTGTTTGGCTTTTATGTAAGATTCACTCCCTACTTTTTTTTCTAGCAAAAATAATAATAAGAAGTCCGATGTTGCGGCAACTTTCTCATCCCATGTATGTAATTTATATGTTTATCATTTTTGTTGAACAATTTATATTTATCAATTAATTATATTAGTTGTGCAAATAAAAAAGCTTGCCAAAAAAAATTGGGTAAATAAAATATATAAAATAATGAGTAATGCTTAATATCTCCAAAAAAAAAAAATCGTGAGATGTATACAAATGCTTCTCATTAGATTTTTTTTTTTTCAATGACCACGTTTTCCACTTTTTCCTCTCCTTGATTTTTGTCTTACCCTCGTTCTATTCATATAGCATCTGTTTTCGTAATGCCATTCTTGAAAAGGTTTGCGGGTTTAAATAGCACTACTCCATTGATCTTTTTTTTTTTTCATCTGAATAGTATGATTACTGATTGCATAAATCGGAAGAAAGGATCAGGACCAAAGAGTATGGAGGGTCCTCAAACCAAATACAAGAGCTGTTAATTTTAGCATACTGATCAATTAAATCAGTAACTGAATTACAACTTCTGGGAATAAATCTATTATCAAAATACTCCAACCAAGAAACTTACAAGAAATGTCAGACAAAATACCTCCATTGTATGACAAGTTCCTAGTCTCTGATGATATACTCTTTATCACCTCAAGAGCATCTCCTTCTAAGTGAACTTTCTAACACCCAAGCTCCCAAGCGAACAAAAGACCCTCTCTAGCAGCCATGACTTCTCCTCTAAGAGGGTGGGGTGATGAATCCAGCTAGTGTGCTTTTGCTGCAATAAAGTGCCCTTCATCATCTCTTATCAC
Source organism: Ormosia emarginata (assembly GCA_029884605.1). Classification (NCBI taxonomy): domain Eukaryota; kingdom Viridiplantae; phylum Streptophyta; class Magnoliopsida; order Fabales; family Fabaceae; genus Ormosia; species Ormosia emarginata. The sequence goes on from JAQQTP010000075.1 coordinate 27,093,362, forward strand.
AATTCTAATACCAAAAACATGGTCAAAACAAAAACCTGTAAAATCAAAATTAACTTTGAACATACCCTTGGAACATGACATTTATATAAAAATTTTCAAAGACTCTACTATTTATATAAGATATTTATATGTATTTCTCTTTTCACATGACATTGTTATATAAAAATTTCATATAAAATAATCCATTCCCTACTATCCTAAAATAATTAGACCAACTCAAGTCTTATACCGCACACAACTAAAATAAAATGCAAACTGCAAACATTTATCTAATGTATAATACTGTCTTTAATGTTTTTTTATTACAAGTTACTAGTCACTTCTCATTCACCCAATAAATCTGTCTTAACTCTTGAGTAATTCTCCCACGTTTTACCTAAATTGAAATTGTCATCAACATGATGGACTGGAGTGATTGCTGTGACTATGAGGGAATTAATAGACTTTGAAGAAAAATTATTTAATAAATTTTATTTTAGAAGTGTCTGATTTATACCCATTTTTATATCAATGAAGAGGATTGAACTTGAAAAATAGTGCATTTGATATAAAGTATTTTATTTTGTTAGCTTATAGTTATAAAGTTTGCAACATTTCAATTTTCCTGTTATTTTTTATACAAAAGCGAAACTGAGTACTTTTGGATTATCTCTCTCATCGAACCTCATGCACTAAAAAAAAAGAGAGAGAGAGAGAGAAGGACAAAAGAACAAGAAAAAGGAATCTGGAAGGGAAGATAGACAAAATAAGAAAATCCAAGAGCAGAATGGATTGGATTCTAAAGAATAGAGATACGCCAAGCTTCGTAGCATAGAGTATACGATTTCTTTTTTGCTTGAATTTTAGCGCGGAAGTCGTGCAGGAAGTCAAGTTCATTTATACTATATAAATCTGCGTCAAATTTTAAATGGCTAACCGCGTAGAGGATCACTTAAGTTACCTAAAAGGATTTTTTCTTTGGGGTTCATGATTTCGTAACAAATCCTTGGTAACATATAGCATTACGCTAATCTTATTTAATTTTAATCGGCTGTGACATGCTTGCTTTTATACAAAAAACTGAAACCAAGCTCTAAACAAAAGCAGTAGACAAGACACATATACTAGCAATGGCGGACTCAGGTTCTGCAAGTTAAGAATAGCACTATTATCAAAGATTTATCTCTATTGTTAAGAAGATAATATGAAATTTTAAGACATAAATAAAAATTTATCAAAATATTTTTTAAGTTTTTTAATTATTTATTATTTTAAATAGAGAAAATTTAGTATTCATATTGAGAATATATTTTTTAAAAATTTGTTTTTTTTTATCTATACCTACATACCTTATCAAATAATTACATTAATATCATATTACTTCATCAATTTATTTAAATAATTATAACTTTGCTTAAAATTCTCAATGAAATTTACAAACTTCTATTCTAAAATATAAGTGGCTACACCTATGTATATCAGGGTGAAAAATAAGAAAGAAAATCACGCATTTTTATGTTAGCTTTTGTATTATTAATGTTAATTTTATTATTCGTCTAATTAAAATATATTTAATTTTATTTAATTTATTTATAAAATTATTTTATATATCATAAAAATATTATAATCATATACATAATAATTTAATATTTTTCTCATATTAATATATAATATAAATATAATATATATATTTTAATACACATAAAATATTTTTTAATTTATATTGTTATTCTCTCTAGACAGTCTTAAAGGCGCCGCCTTAAGATTGAAATAGTATTTGTCTCACTTTTTCTCGAGAAGAAAAGATGTAAAGGGAAATGCATAAAAATATAAATATGAATTAGTTTCGTAATTCGTCTAATATTTTAAATTTATTTAATTTGTTTATAAAATTATTTTATATGTTATGAAAATATTATAATTACATGCATAATAATTTAATATTTCTTTTATAATATTATATAATATAAATATAATATGTATATTTTAATGTATATAAAATATTTTTTAATATAAATAGTAATTTTATTTCTTTTATAACAAAGAATTATGAGTGTCGATAGAAATTGGCAAAAGTGTGTGCGGGACGCGTAGAAGATAGAAAGTAGAGAACCCAAGTCTCCTATATGAAAATAAGTGTAGTTTAATAATACATGCAACGTGGAAAATGTTTGAAATAGTACGCGAGAAAACAAAGAAATATTGGGCCCACATCTAAAAAAAGAAGAAGAAAGAAATAAGAGGCCCACATACAGAAAACCCCACGCCATCTATATTTTATTTATAAAACATAAATGTAAAAGAAATATATACTAATAACTAATAAGGAAAGGAAGACGACATTAATTTATTATTATTTTTTCACATTATGAAAAAGAAGAATGATTTTTATATACATTTTTTGTTGTTGAAATGTTTATTATTTTGGTAAAATTCACCTATAGAATTTTTTAAAATAATTATTACTTTTGTAAAATTTTTAAAACTTATACATAATATGCAAATATCATAATCTCTTGTTAGGTAACACGCGCTAACTTGAATAGACAAGTTATTACAATTATTACTACTTTTTTCATCCCATTATAACTATAATTATTTTTTAAGATTTTTGTATAAAAATTTAAAATATTATTAAATAATTCTATATAAAAAATATAATTTAATATAATTAAATTATTTTTAAAAAAAATATAAAAATTAATTCATTATGAATTATGTATATTTATTAATTTAGTTGAGATAATAAATAATAAAAAAAAAAATAAAAAATTAATTAATATTATTTTAATTTTTTAGAATATCTACAAATAAATTTTTAAAATATGATTAGAAACTTAAATAAAATTTTTTTTAACAATATTATTTTTATACATATAAATTTTAAGATTAAATTTAAAATTACATATTTAAAAATCAATTTTTTTTTACTAAAATCAACCTATAACGATAATTTTTTTAATATTCTAAAATAACATTTAACTTTGAATAAAATAAATTTCTTGAAAAGACAGTTAAAATGATACAGAGGGAGTATTTTTTATTATTTGATGGAGAGGTGTGTTTGACTTTGAAATTTGATTTCCATCGTTTTGTTGTAGTACCAAGAATTCACGGTCGTCATATTCCTATTCCCATCCTCCTTATTATTATTATTATTATATTATTATTATTATTATTATTATTTTATTATTATTATTATTATTATTATTATTATTATTATTATTATTATTATTATTATTATTATTATTATTATTATTATTATTATTATTATTATTATTATTATTATTATTATTATTATTATTATTATTATTATTATTATTATTATTATTATTATTATTATTATTATTATTATTATTATTATTATTATTATTATTATTATTATTATTATTATTATTATTATTATTATTATTATTATTATTATTATTATTATTATTATTATTATTATTATTATTATTATTATTATTATTATTATTATTATTATTATTATTATTATTATTATTATTATTATTATTATTATTATTATTATTATTATTTTATTATTATTATTATTATTATTATTATTATTATTATTATTATTATTATTATTATTATTATTATTATTATTATTATTATTATTATTATTATTATTATTATTATTATTATTATTATTATTATTATTATTATTATTATTATTATTATTATTATTATTATTATTATTATTATTATTATTATTATTATTATTATTATTATTATTATTATTATTATTATTATTATTATTATTATTATTATTATTATTATTATTATTATTATTATTATTATTATTATTATTATTATTATTATTATTATTATTATTATTATTATTATTATTATTATTATTATTATTATTATTATTATTATTATTATTATTATTATTATTATTATTATTATTATTATTATTATTATTATTATTATTATTATTATTATTATTATTATTATTATTATTATTATTATTATTATTATTATTATTATTATTATTATTATTATTATTATTATTATTATTATTATTATTATTATTATTATTATTATTATTATTATTATTATTATATGGATTATTTTGTAAAGTATTTGTTAAAGAATAAAAAAATAATTTTTTTATTAAAAAATATAATTTATGAATTCTTAATGTATTAAATGTATTATTTTTAATAAAAATATTTTATTTTAATTCTTTAATATGTATTTTTAAAATATTTGTTAGCAAAATCTTATTATATATACTATTTATAATTTATATATATATATAAAATACATGGATCGACACGTTCCTCTTATCTAGTACTAGTGGCCATGTATGTATTAAAATAGAAATAAACTTTATACCCAAAAAAAAAAGAAATAAACAAAAAAATATATATATATAAAAAAAAGAACTGGAGCAGCTTCATTGTTCATTCCAGCTCTTTAATTAAGCAAGTGGGATATATATTTCCCATGTGTCTCTTTCCACTCAGTTTCCTTGCCCAACTTGAGTTCGTGAAGTGCTCGCTAGCTATCTCTATATATGTGCTTTCTCTCAGTTGGTTTACTCCGAATTTCTCAAAGTTTGATTCTTTTCACCTAGCTCAATAGATACTTCATCAGGGTTTTGCTTACAAAAATAGAAAGTGGGTTGGTTTGGTTTAGCTTTGAGCACAGCTTTTGCTAATTAAAGCTTTGAACAAGTGCTTATCGATTGTTGGGAAAGTGCTACTACTTGTTTGAATTTACTTGGCAGCCATGGATTGTTCATCATGGATTAACACTTCCTTGGATCTCAACATTAATTCCCACAGAGCTCATGAAGAAGTTCCCGTAAGTATAACATATATCATCCTGCCTGCATGCGTGCATTTCCAGAAATTAAGCTCTTATGTGAAATGCTTCGCTTAGAACAATTAATATCTGATATGGGGAATAATTTTTTGTCATGTGTTGATTTCAGAAGAAGGAGGCGGAAAGCAAAATTTTCTCATTGGGGATGACCAAGTTTTCTGTGAAAGACGAGGTTAGTTGAGCCAATTGTTTACTTATTTTCTTTCCTTTAGTTGTGATCATTTGTCAGAATCTAGAGCAATTGATTTAAAACTTGGAATGTGAAAGTACATCTTTCTTTGATGTTGCTCCTAGAGTCTGAGGCACCATTTGCTTGAATGATTGTCTTGTTCATTAGTCCAAAATGGATATTAGCTATGGGCCTTTTGGCTAAACCTCCATGAATGATCCTATGTATATATGCTGCCATTTCAGTCCACTGGTGAGTTGGAGGAGGAACTGAAGCGGGTGACTGCAGAAAACAAGAAGTTGGTGGAAATGCTCTCAGTGATGTGTGAGAACTACAGCACTTTGCGAAGCCACTTGATGGAATATATGAAGAAGAATCCTGAAAAGGAGCTCAGCCCATCATCAAAGAAAAGGAAGTCTGAAAGCAGCAACAACAATAGTAATCTAATGGGAATTAATAATGGAAACTCAGAGAGCAGCTCCACTGATGAAGAATCATGCAAGAAACCCAAGGAAGAAACCATCAAACCAAAAATTTCAAGAGTTTATGCCAGGACCGAAGCATCTGATACAAGCCTTGTAAGACTCTTTACTCTCTTAGACTCCTATCATTCATTCATTCACTTTTCTACTTAGACTACTTAGGTGTAATTGTTTGACAGGCTTTTCATTTTATGTGGTTTCAGGTTGTGAAAGATGGATACCAATGGAGGAAATATGGGCAAAAGGTGACCAGAGATAACCCTTCTCCAAGAGCATACTTCAAATGCTCTTTTGCTCCAAGCTGCGCTGTCAAAAAGAAGGTAAAGCAAAGTGCTAACTAGGAACTGGTTATTCAAATGCTAATAAGGAACTGGATCACAAGCTAAGTTGGTTTTGCTTTTGTTTGGTTATTTAGGTGCAAAGAAGTGTGGATGATCAATCTGTCCTTGTTGCAACTTATGAAGGGGAGCACAATCATCCCCACCCTTCTCAGAGTGAGGCAACATCAGGCTCCAGCCGTTGTGTGACCCTAGGTTCAGCGTCTCTCAGGTCTTCAGCACCAACAGTTACCCTTGACTTGGCAAAATCTACGTGCAGCAATGATTCCAAGAATACAAAACCCAAAACTGATTCTTCACCTGAAGTACCGCAGGTTTTGGTGGAACAGATGGCTACTTCCTTGACCATGGATCCTAATTTCAGAGCAGTACTTGTGGCCGCCATCTCAGGAAGATTGTTGCATAAGAATTAAATGGAAATTTGGTGAAATGTAGCTAAGTGTCAACTGTTAAAAATTCCATAAATAGATCATTTCTAGAGCATAGGATCTCTATGTAAATACAACATAAAAAATTGGGACATATTTCTCAATTTGATCCTTTAAGTGGAAATTAAGTTCCACTGAGGATGGCGTGTTGAGCAGATTAAACACTAGCAAATCTAGCTCAGTTCAGTCTGCTCCTCTCTTCTGCATCGTAGTAAAGATCTAGGATATAGCTTAAATCAGATTTCCAAATTAAGTTCTTGCAAAAATTCTCTTAAAGAGAGAAAAAAAATCCTTTCATACAGTGCAGCTCTAATGGTGATACAATTTCTCCGTTTTTCTTCTTCCACTACTTTCTCTGGAAAGCCAACCTTGCTTCTCAATGATATTTTGCCATATTCCATTTATTCACCTTTTAATTACATAAATGTTTAACAGCAGTGATGTAAAGACCGGACATTATGCGAAATCACGTGTCTCTATTTTCTATCCTTTTTCCTGTTCTTCAACTTAAATTCTGATAAATATTTTAAATTTAATTATATATATTTTTTTTATTTTTTTATTTTAATTTATTTATATTTGTTAAAATTTAAGTGAAGGACAGACAGGAAAATGAATAAAAGATGAAGACAGATGATCCTTATCCACATTATGTCGGGCTCCTAGCTTGAGATTTTTCATTTTAGAAATTATATTATACATAAATCAAGTATTGTAAGTATTGAAATATAACAGACAATAGAGAAGGGGAAAAAAAGTGATCTGCATGATGAGTTTTCATTTCAAAGATTGATATTTTAAGCAGTAAATTCTAATAAGTGGATTTGAAGTTACAAAATTGATTTAATTTTATACATGTATCAGTTAATCATATCATATAACTCTACAAAGCTGTTATATTCAAATTTTATTAAAGGTAAATTGAAAGATTCTATTTTTGGCTAATTTGAATCTAGTTGCAGAATATATGCATGTCACAATTGAAAAAGATTTTTTGAAAACAAATTGTCATCAAATTCTGAGCTAACAAATTGATATAATAGTGAGTTTCTCTACGCTATCTACATTATGTCACGCAAATTTTAATTAAACCGCAAACTACTTGGACAAAAGTCTATTAAGCAATAAGCACACTCTAATTAGGATGACCCAATAGAGGCCTTGAATGATATATAATTATATATGATAGAAATTGTTGAGTATAAAGGAGTTCAAGCGTGATCTTGGGCGCTTCCTGATGAAAGAGTTGGTTTAATTTCAACTTCAAGATTCATCCGTGATCAAGAGTGCAACAAAATATCCAACAGTATTTTTCTTTTGAACATGACAGTGTCTCTGCATCCCTTTGGACCATATTAGAGGTTATTCCTAGCCTAATAGCACTTCAACTATTCATTTTTTTGGTTTGCTGTGACCCAACCTCATTTTCAACAAACCAAATTGGCCTAAATGCCTAGAACTCTCCACTGCAATATTTTAACACTGATTACATGAAATTAGGTAGCAGGTAGAAAGTATAAGGCACCACAACCCTGAGGTGTTCAACCAATACTTCAAAGGAGTCCAGCATTGTACCTTGATGAGTGATGACCACTGACCAAGTAGGTAATGCTAGACATGGTTGACGGTAAGACACCGGTGACTTAATTGAATATAGAAAGAAAGCAGGGTGCCAGAGCGAATAAAATACCTCAAGGGAGGCCTGGTATGGTTTGGTCCCTTTTATAGGGTAAAAGGGTGTTCAAGACCACATAAAATAAAATAAAGGAAAGGGTAAGCGAAGTGCAACTATGACTATTTCAGTATATCTTTAATACATGACAACTTGAAAAATTGGCAAAGGTCATTTTGCTTTTCAAATACAAATGCCTTCTGGCTATTTCATATCTGTATCTATTTTGTACACTCCACAACCGACACATCTCCCCTGACAACTACCTCATTAACAATATGACCATTGACCAAAGCCCTCATACTACTTTGAGGTGAAGCTCAATTTGTTCACAGCTAGCAACAGACCCACCTCGGTTGGCTCCTCACTTGCTTTCTCTTTGACCTTAGAGTCAAGGGAGCTGTCTTTGCCCACTGCTTCTGCATTGGAGGTACAGTCCTCGAATCTGAAGCAACTGATAAGGTGGTCATTTGTTAGCCCAGCCACTTGCATGAATGTATAGATGACTGTTGGCCCCACACTCCTGAATCCTCTCCTTACAAGGTCTTTACTAATGACTTCAGCTTTTGGAGATTTGACGGGTACCTGGCGTGGGTACCGGAACTGGCTGACTATAGGCTTATGGTTTACAAAGTTCCAAATAAATGTGTTAAAGGACCCAAACTCTTCAATTACCTGCATTGCAATGGGAAGAAAAAGTAGTTAAAGACAATATACATAAACCTCACTGAGTCACTGTTTTAGTCATAAACTAAGAAAAATTTATAATACCATCCCTTAAAACAAGTTGGACTGAGAATTTGTTTTTCTCTCAACCAAGTCTTCTTTTTATAATTCATCTGTGGGTCAGGAAGCAGGTTTCTTTCATTTTATTCAATATATTTTCCATGGTAGGTAGCAGAAAAGTTTGAAAATGACGTGTTGAGGAAGATTCACTTCAGCAAGAGTCTTTTGATTCAGAAAAAAAGACAAAGGAACAAAAATTGCAACTTTTAACAAATGCTATATATAAGTTAGAAAATTGAGATATAGAAGTATTTACCTTATACATCTGACGTGCATTTTCAATTATGGATCGCAACCTGAGCTCTGATAGCAATGAGCTGGCAGGGCTTCCTGGTGCAGCTATCTTTTTCTCATTCATTCTTGAAACAACACTTGGATCAAAATCCAAAAAGATTTCCCTGTGTTCAGGGATGCGTCACAACAATTAATCCAGAGCTAAATCCCAAAATTTGTTAGTGCATTTTCTACATAAAAAGCCTTCCGAATCAATCAAAAGCCAAATAGAAGCACAGGGAATATAATGAGCCAATTATTTAATGAGCAACCTCTTCAGATGTGTATGTGTTATATGCCAACCATATAATTAAATCCAGCTTATATATTTCACAGAAGATTATATCAGTACCGAAATAACTGCCTTTTGCTCAGAATGGTGGGCCACGTAAGTTCGGCCAAGGCTCCAGAGAAACTGAGCAACTCGAACAGTTTCCTGCACAAAAACGAAATTCCAGCATTGAGACACAGTTTCAACCTGGAAGCTGAAAACGCAAACAGAAGATTGTGCAAACACCAGAACAAACCCACATACTTGTCATCATGAACAGGAACTCCCCACTCTTCGTCATGAAAAGCAACATAACATGGTTCTGACACAAATGAGAACATATTAGAAATCAAAGAAGAACAAGAAATTTGCAATTACAATGTTAATGCAACAGATAAATTAAAAAAAAAAAATAGTGAAAACTCCAAGGGCTTAACATTCTATTTATCATCCCACTATAGGTTTACATGTATTGAAATTTCAATCATGAAAACCAAGGCATATGTGCTCCGTGAAATTATGAAGCACTTGACTATTATGTTTAGCCATTTCATTCAGAAAGAATGCTTGTTATGCACAAACAATCACCTGAGATGGCCCCTAGAAGGTTGAAGAATGAAAGAAAATTAGTGATGCTAACAGGCATCAGAGCACCTTTACCAGACTTCATTTTAGCAAATTGACAGGACAAAATGGAAATAGTTAATAAAATAAGCTATTTTAAACACAAGTCCACCACCTCTGGTTTTTTGCTGAATACAAGGGGTTAAATGCCAAAACTACAAAGGGAGCAGGTGAGGCTGAGGCAAGGAGAACCCTTGTATGTTATCTATGAAGCATTGAAAGCGTAAATTAGTGGGTGACATGAATTCTGTGAGACCATCTGTAGCATTATGAGCCAAGTTAACTAGACTAGCTGCCAAACAGTTGCCTTCCTTATAGGTACAAGAGATGTGAATCTGCCAAGCTAGCTGCAATAAAAGTCGAGCATCCTTAACCAGAGTCACACAAGAAGTCAAACCACAGCAACCCTTGTTAAGCATGTCAACAGCCACCTCAAACTGTCTCCTAAGTTGCAACCTTTAACTCCTCACCACTATGGCCAACCATATCACACAGAAAGGTGTCATGCACATGCCCAGTTGGGCATGAACATGCAATTATTCAAGCATTGACCAACTACACTTATAGTCTTAGTGATAAGAAGTGCACTGCTATATAATGGTTCCAATTGTATGAAAATTTGATGGGCAACAAAATATGAGTAACACGTGTTTCCTTTGTAATAAAAAAGACTCCTCCCTGTGTAAGAGCCAAAACTTGATATGTTGAGAATTTCAATCAGTGCATATTAATACTAAAATTATCATTTGCTTTATAAAAAGAAACATAATAGAAGGTGCTTTTTGAGCACCAGTTCATAATGTTTCATTGTGATGAACAGCAGAAAATGCACTGTATCAATCAAGAGATCACAGTCAGTGAGTGATATTGAAACATTAATTGGTAATTATACTGTTTCTATAGTACCTACAAATGCACTTTACAAAGACATGGAACAAAATTTGATATTATGTCAGGCTTCCAACCTATCAAAATTAAGAATATAGCTTCACTCATGAGCTCTCAATGGGCGAGCTGTCATACTCAGTTTGAACATATAATGCTGTCGACCATCCACATATGGTTTACTACGGACAAAATTCCACATGATTTCCATGTCAAATGACTAGTTAACTTACTAAACAGCTAAATGACTAGTTGGCTTACTAAACTTAATTACTGGGAAATTTCTCAATTATCATAAATATTGTGCTTGCCTTTCCTAAAATTTCTCATTTTCCACATTGCAACCAATTACAAGTTTACAAGCATGTGCAGCTTTTGTACTGTCATTTTCTTCACTCCCTACCCATATAAAGGAAAAAGGCAGCATGACACAGTAACATCTATCTGTCTTAAATCTTAGTTATCAAAATCACACTGATGCCTCAAGCTAACCATATCAATATCAATGTCACATTTCACAATACAATGACCAAATTAGGAACAAGAAGGAATGAAGATACCTGTATTTGGTGTAACCCATGCACACCTTTTCTTGTCCTCCAAGCTATCAGTTGAATCAGCCTCAACAACATTATCAGGAGCAGCCACATTGTCAGTGCTCATCTTCTCAATTTTCTCAGTCTTGAGAGAAGCCTGCTTCTTCCTCAACGGCACAGTACTAACCCGCCGTGCCACCTTCCCTCTCGACGAAGCGCCGCTGTGAGTGGAAGAATCCGTGGAGGACGCATCGGAGGAGCACGAAGCATTCATCGACAGATTCTTTAGCACAGCTTGGTGATGATCCTGCCGCTTCGAAATCGCCGGCACGGAGACACATTGCGGATTCGAATGAGCCGCCGGCTTCTTCTCCTTGGACTCCATTTCCGGAACCGGTTTCTTCACTGTCTTCCGTCCATCGACGGGCCGAGCCTTGTTGCCGGCAGGGACGAGCACCGGCCGTGGCTCAGGGTCGGAGACGGCCACATTCATGGATCGAACTCTGGGTGGACCCGACATTGCTGCACTCCAGAACCTTCTTTTGAAATTCTCAGGTCAATGCTGAATATGAAATTCAAAATTTAAGGCTTTTACACACTGAATCGAAAATAATTTTTTTCTTCCAGAGAGAGAAACTCAACTTGGTTTGAAATTTTGAATTTGCCGTTCGATGAAATCGACTACTGGGATGGATTTCAATGCTCGGTTTCGGATTAAGCAATACAAAACCCTAGAAAGAATGAGACTTTTTTCAGCTGCATTACTGAAAAACTGAGCTATAATTTTTGTTTGTATTGGTGAAAAAGGTAGAAGCTTTAGATTGCGCTGTTTGTGTGCTTGAGTGAAAGTGGCGGAAATTGGAGTGTAGAGTGCTGAAAAAGTTGCTGGGAAAGAGTGAGAAAGTTAAAGGGAAATTTTTTATTTTTTTGACAATGTGAAGTGAAAATTGTGATGGTAAGTTTGGTGAAGAAAGCAACGAATCAAAGGCGCGTGAGAGAGGAGAGGGAGGGGAGAGAGAGAGAAAGGAAAGGTTATGGTTCACTAATCATCGAGTGACACGTAGGAAAGAGAATTTCTCGACAATGGGACACTTTTGTCGGGCTCAATAGTAATAGGTTGCTTCCATTCTGGTGGGAATGGGAATGTTATCCGATGATGTCATCCGTATCCGACGCCGCCGTTTTTGTTCCTTTTGTTGGTGGCAAAACGGCAACTATAGTTGTCGTCGTTTTAGAGCAGAAGAAGATTGATGATATATAACATGGGACCCACTTATCCAACGCTTTTCCACACATTCATACACTCGGTGACATCTGCTACTTTGGTTCTAACTTATAGCTCACACCAACAACATGTGAGTACAACCAAGGCAAAAAGGAAGCAACTTTGGAAAGCTCAATGGCTGCAACTTATTATTATTTACTGCCAAATCCAAAAGCTTTCTCACGTTTCCTCACAAACCCACCTTCCATTCCTTCCAATCACCTCAAACATGTTTCATTCTTCAGTTCAGTAGACCATCCATTCCATTATTCTACTAGAAGGTCAAATGTTCACACCAATCTCAAGAAGAAAAACCCCTGGCTTGACCCTTTTGATGATGGGGAGGACCCCAACATGGAGTATGGCTCCTTGTTTGCAGATGGTAAGCAGGAGGAGGATCCTAGGCCACCTGACAACCCGGACAACCCATATGGTTTCTTGAAGTTCCCTGCTGGATATTCAGTAGAGATAGCCTCCTTGGGATTGAAGGTGAGAGGAGATGTGAGGAGGTGCTGCTGTGTGATCTCTGGTGGTGTTTATGAGAACCTCTTGTTCTTTCCAGTTATCCAGTTGATTAAGGATAGATATCCTGGTGTTCAGATTGATGTGTTGGCGTCCGACAGAGGGAAGCAGACTTACGAGTTGAATAAGAATGTGAGGTGGGCAACTGCTTATGATGTTGAGGATGAATTTCCAGAGCCTGCAGAATATACTGATATGGTTGGAGTTCTAAAGGTTGGCCAGCATATTTTATAAGCATATTGTGTTAAGCAATCAAATCTAATTAATATCCAGTTTTGATATTATTTATTAACAGAAATATGGGACAGCTTAAAGTGAGCTTTAAAGTAAGCATAGTGAAGAGGATTTGATCCATTATAATAAAAGTGGACAGTGTTCTATATACAGATATAGGGATAGAAAAAAGTTCTATCATCTGAAAATTAGATTCAAGGTGAAACACTATTTATACTTTCTAGAGAACATTACTCTAGTCAGTTGTTCGCACAGCAAAAGCTGTGATTTTCCTCATGCAATTGTGAAAATTTTATCGACATTTTACAGGGTTTGGAGGCTTCCCTGACGTGTAGAAAGTTAGAAACTTAAGAACATTCTTTTCTTGATGCAATTCTAATGAAATTTGCACCTGATGGGGCTTAGGTGTACTATGTTAGGCATTAAAATATTGCAATCAAATCTCAAATTTCTGCTGGATTTTGCTTGCTACTTCCTAGCTTACATATATTTTAAGTTCTCCAATACGGGTTAAATATTGATGCATTGCTGCATTATGCTTACAGAGTAGGTACTATGACATGGTCTTAAGCACCAAATTGGCAGGCCTTGGCCATGCAGCATTTTTGTTTATGACAACTGCCCGAGATAGAGTTAGCTATGTCTACCCAAATGTGAATGCTGCAGGAGCAGGATTACTTTTATCTGAAATATTCACGCCCGATAGTCTGAATCTCTCAGAGGGAGGATATAATATGTGAGTTTATACTTATAGTACAGCACAAATGATTTAGACTTATATTAGGTAGATTTTCATGCCTTTCTGTTAGACTTAAAATAAGATTTTTTTTTTCTTTAACTGAATGAACTCTTTCGGGCAATATATAACTGGGAAAATTTTCCAATGAGTTTGCTTGACTAGGTATCATCAGATGGTTGACTGGCTGGGAAGACCATTTCGCAGCGTTCCAAGGCATCATGTGTCACCACTTAGGGTATCAATTTCAAGGAAGCTGAAGGAGTATGTGGCGGAAAAATATACAAAAGCAGGTGCAGTAAACGGAAAATATGTTGTAATTCATGGGATAGAATCAGATTCAAAGGCCTCGATGCAGTCAAGGGGTGATCCTGATAGCTTGCTGCCCATAGAAGTGTGGGCTGAAATTGCTGTGGCTATCAGGTATGGCATGTTGCCCATTGAAATTTTCGTTGAACTAAAAGTATTCTTAAATCTTAATGTGATAAAGAGTTTGTCTTATGCAATGATTTAAGCTTTTGGCCTTATGTTACTAATTGCTAATCATTGTTTCTTAACATACAAGACTTGTGACAGCGAGTGAAAAGGTATTATGTGCTCATCAAGCATTTTCTCCTCATCTTCATTCATTGTCTAGTACGAATGTTACTGACAATATTTTTACCTATTAATATTCAACAGAGCAGTTAGGCCAGTTTTTGTCATTCCACATGAGAAAGAAAGGGAAAATGTGGAGGAAATCGTTGGAGAAGATGCTTCCATTGTCTTCATCACCACCCCTGGACAGGTACTCAAGTATCTTCTAGTTATTTTGCAAGCAACAAACATATGAAGAAAAACTAGATAAAAGATAGTAAACAAATGTCAAAACTTTAAACTGTGAAATAACGAATTAATAAATCATTAAATAAGTTGCCGTAAATAAAGGGAAACGAAAACGAGGGGAAAGACACAGAAATAAGGGGCAGAGCAATAGGCTTTTGAACATACATAGGCTTCATACAATACTGATGGGATTTAATTCGCTGGTTGTATGCTTCAGTTGGCTGCTCTTATTAACGACTCAGTTGGAGTGATAGCTACAAACACAGCTGCCATTCAGCTTGCAAATGCACGCGAGAAACCTAGGTAATTTTACCAATCAAATAAATTATATTGGCTCCCTAAGGGCACCTTTATTTAGCTTTGGAGGAAAAAATGTTTCAAGTTGACCAAGAAATGTTTCTTTAAAGAATCATAAAACAAACAGTCACATCGCTCCAACAAAACTGTTCCTCTTATTGTGCAGTATTGCACTATTTTGCTCTGAAGAGAAGGGAAACAAGTTTGTTCAACAGGCTGAAGAGAAGAAATGCATTGTAATATCATCCAAGACAGGGAAGTTGATTGATATTGATGTTGAGGCTGTAAAGAATGCAATTCAAACTTTCAATGTGTCTCTAGCTTTGGTATAGTAGGAGTGGGAAACGGGAGAAGGGTTCTGGACTACTGGTTAAGTGATTGTTTTAACTGTTTTGTTAAAATTAATAGGAAAGACGAATGTATCTCTACAAATTTATGGTTCACTTCATCTTCTGGATAAGAAAGCAGGAATATGAAAGTCAAAACACTGTAATATAAGGGTTGAAAAAACTGTGAAAGGCACGGGAATAAATCTAGTGAAAAAATAAGGTGAATCCTTGTCAAAGGTGGTATATATATAGTCACTGTACTTATGATTGGCATTCTGTATGGGGCATTAGTTCCTACAATGTGCTAGAAATGGTGTTTTTCCTCACGTCAACATTGCATTCATTAAAGTTATCACATAAATCTGCTAACGCTTTGACATGCTTGAAATACACAAGTCATGAAAGTCAGAGGGAAGTTTGCAGTTCATTAGAAATAGTTTGATGGAATTATAACATATCCCTCACTGAAGGATTATGCCTATCAAAATAGAAATGTCATTCTAAAGCAGAGGAAAGAAACAGCAAATACAAAAAATTTGGCACCCCAGATGCTGCTAGGCCCTCCAAGTTCTTTCTAATCTACTGAAATTGAATCAATGGAGTGGCTTGGCACGAGTAGATGGATCTTCCTTTGATTCCACATGTATCATAAACACATATCCTAAAACCCAGAGGAGAATGTATTGAAAAGGAACCCAAGAGAGGCATGCAAGAAGACTCATAATGCTGCCAACGTACTGAGGATCTTTGATGACCCCGAATGGGAATTCAGTTACCCAGGGAATATTTTTTCCGAAGCGTACACCATAGAATGTGCCAGCCTCACCGAGTAACTGATAAACCCTGTTATTTGACAATTTAACCATTATGCATATACAAACTTCAAAGTAACACAGTCAAATCATTGTATCTCTAATTAAAAGTAAGGCATACACCCAAAAAACGAAAAATAAAATATCAGACACATGAGAATATTTGGGCAAAACAAAACCTTAAAATGAAAATGAAGGAAGAAAAGGGCTAGAAATTTCTAAAACCATACACTGTTTCATCAAAATGATGGCATTCTTCTCAGTATTTCTTCATTTATTCTTTCATTCTGGGAAAATTAATTTGTAAACCATACATCATCTATTGGGATACATCATTTGCTAACCTGCAGATAACAGTCTCTTGCAGGGACTGCTTCCCAAAGTAAAACATAGTCTTTTATTTTTAATATTTTCAATAATCACATATAAGAATTTTGGGTTTTCTAGTTTGCTTGGTGGGGCTTAGAACTAAAATCATCACTTCTGCAATTACGATATGCTCAGCCATAATATTATTTTCTACTCAGTCACCTAGAATATAGGCATAGAAACTCCATACCACATCAGAGTCTTCAAAAAATTTCTATCCTAGGTCTTGCGTTATGCACTTACTCTCCATTAAACCAATTTGCGTATCAAACTTGGGACATTTATTTCACAAGCAATCACAATATTAGTGGTTTTAAGATCTGCTTTACATATTTCAGTTTTGGTAGGCGTGGCACTAGTATAAATGATGCCTCATTTGTTAAAGTTGCAGTAACTGACCGAAAAATCATTGAATATCATTACAGGTATACAACATCCATCAGGGCTTACACTAACCAATCATTATCCAAATGCTTCCATCCCAACAGTCATAATCTGCAAGCTCATATCTTTATCTCACCAAACAAAATGATGGGAGACTGCCAAAACTTCAAAAGTATCAGAGCCCATCACCAACTCCTTTTCTTATACATATATCCCTCCTAATAGCCAATAAGGTTCATAAAATTTTCCTCATATTCTATAAATAACACAGTTAAATTCTTCCATTTCAGCAATCCATCCATAGTATACTAATAAAGGAAAGGAACCAACTTTATAAACCCCATTATTAGATCCAGAAACTTCCAGCATACCCAGAAAACAAGCAAGCAATGACGGAGACACACATACAGAGAGGGAAAGAGAGAGAGAGAGAAAAGAAAAACCTGAAGTTTAGGAACTGGCCAAAGGCAAAAAGGGGCCAGAAGTATAATGGAGGTGGCCAATGTAGTGAAGAGACAGAAAAGAGGGAGATGAACTGAACCAGCTTCAACAAATGAGCAACGTGAGCCATCACCTTCGATGGGTCCCGCCATTTCCCGCAGAGGTCCACCCATGACTGCGGCCAATTCCACAGCCAGTAGTAGAACGGGAACGGTGACACCACTCCAACGGCCGCCACAATGCACATCACTCAATTTTCTCGGTAAAATATTAGATCCTCTTTCCTGGAAAAAGGTGAAAATGAAAGCAGTGGGCACTATGCAGTTGGTGATTGTTTGGATTATACCTTTACTTCTGGCCCAACTACTAGTCCACAGTTCTTGGGTTGGGGCTTGGGACCTTCTTCCAACCCAAATTTTGATTTTTAATTACTTTTCTTTAAAGTTTATGTATGTGCTTATCTATAGTTATTTGGAGCTTTTTTCTTTATTAGCATTGTTTAATCTTTTCAATTTGTTATTTGTTTAATTTTTATATGTTTAATTTAAAATTCACTCATAAATTCATTTTATATTTTACAAAAATATTACAATCAGATATAAAATAATTTGATATATCTTTTACATTAACATATAATATAAATACAATATACATATAAAAATTAGACACAAAACATTTTCCTAGTCTTTTTTATAGGAAAGTGAAAGCTTGCATAAATTTACTCAAACCTACCTCTTTCTCTTGTTTTTTTTTTAAAAAAGGTTTTATATTGAAATTGTGTTATTCTCATGGATCTATGGTTAGAGTAATGATTTAGCAGTGTTTTGTATCTGTTTTTTTCTTTTTAGGTGATGGACCACCTTGTTATGTGATGCCATGCGCTACAAGAAAAAGGAAACCTAACCTTTCTTTAATGACAATATATGAGCAATTTCATGCGTTTCACTAATGTAACCAAAGGAAATAGGTGCATGCCTATCTCTAATTTTGGAATGCTGCTTTCAAGAGGTATACATCAATGGGACATTTATTTTGTTGGATGTAACAATAAGGGTACTAGGGAGTTTTCATTGGTTTGGTTAATGATGAGCCTGAAAATTTAAATTAAACGAATTAAATTTGTTTAAATTAGTTTGAATAATTAGATTATATTGGATCAAATTTGATAAAAAATAATTTTTATTAGTTTGTTTGAGATTTATAATTTTGGATCTAATGACCTATTTAATTTTTTTAAAAAAATATTATTCTTAATTCTCTTTATGGTGCATTTTGTTGTCTTAAAAGATCTTTTCTTTTTATGATTCCTCATTTGAAAATTTATCTTCAAAATCAAAATGTCAATACCCTAAACACAGTAGTAATTATATTAATAATATAGTTTTGAAATATCAAAATTTTTTTTTTTTTCAAAAAAATGAATGACTCGATAGTTCAAATCAAACCAACCTAATTTTAATTGAGTTAGTTTGATTTAAGCTGGTTGATAAAAATTTCACAAATATAAATTAAATCAAACCGATTAAATTTGATTATTTTGAATTTCCTTTATCTAAACCCGAAGCTATCCGAACCTTTACACAGCTAAAGGATATCATTGAAATTCTCGTTTGTTCATGATTAAGGGAGATTATGAATGGTCAGAGATGAGCCTTTGAAAGAAGAGAATGAAGATAACTCACATTAATTGAAGACAGACTACAGAAAACAGATTTAATGCAAACAACAAATGAAGAACTTTGTTGGATCTGATTATATAATGTATCCTCAATTGAATTCCTCCATCAACGACTACTTACGGATTCCTGCGAACACTATTACTTTCCCACGTTTAACTGTTTTTTAAGAAAAGTGAGGAATTGCTGACGTTTATGACACAAATATTGAGTATAATGAAGTTTTTGTTTTTTTTATATGATAAGCATAATGAAGTTAATTATGCAGAAGATGAATATTATAGCAATCTACTAATTTAACGAGAGTTACTATTTACTACAGTACTCTTCGTTCTTCTTTTTTTTTTTAAAAAAAATACAGATATGTTAATAAATTGTTAAATATTTATTAGTTATTAGTTCACTTATAAACATATAAAAGAACATCAAACATAATTAATAACTGAAAAATATTCTACAGCACATAAATTTACCATCACTTCCTTTACTCGTCTATCATTCACCATCCTATTGCTCCTCAATTGAATACCAATCGGAGGTTTGTCGTTGGATTTTTTTTTTGTTCTTTCCTACCGTATCCTTCCGTCCGAAAGGTGAAAAACTAATCTGTCGTAATACTGTTAGTTCCGTAGATGACGATGATTCCTAATTATATTTTTTTCTATACACATGAAACATGAATTGAACTATTGACCACATGCTTAAAGTGTTTAAGTTCATTGTTCCTTAGACCAATGCAAGTTGATAATTTTGTCGTTGGCTTTGATACTGAACATTGTCATTTGGGTTAAAAAAATATGCCCTAAAAGGAAACTGTATCTCAGACACTTAAGTTATTTACATTGATGTTGCATGTTCTTACATTTTTCTGATAGATGAAAGTTTATTTCCTTAAGCTTAGCCTTTGCCAGTTGCAGTCATGTCAGAAGGTTGTATCTATCTATTGCTTCTGCATATTATTTTGGACCAGTCATGCCCTTTTCTATGGTTAATTACAATTACAAATGACGTTGAATGCTGCTAATGCTCACCATAATAGCAACGAAGAATACTAACTAACATTTATTTTTAGACCAATAATAAAATAAATATTAAAAAAAGTGTATAAAAAAATATGTTATTAACATTTTTTAATAGTAATATATTTAGTTGAAGGATTTTGTTAATAAATGTCTTTAGAAAATTAAAATAATAAGTTTTAAATGAATACAAAATATTTAATATATTGAAAACTCAAAAAAAAAAAATCATTTTAAACTTGTTATTTTAACTTTATTAACAAGTGTATTTAGTAATAAGTGGTCCCGACCACTTTATTTCATATAACAATCACTCTTTTAGCCTTGCATTTGTCAAAGTTCTGAATATTTTTTTCTGGTTGTACACCATTACTCTATTTAGTTGCTACTATGAGTAGATTAGCGCAGAATAGAATCTCCACTCCCCAGCACTACACGAAAATTTCAGGTTGCCATGATAATATAAATCGTCAGAATTCAAAATTCTTGAATAATTAATAGGGTGGTTCAGTTGGCTTCCCATATGGATCTCATCTACCTGTATCATCACAGCTTCCTAATAAAAGATTTTTCTCATTGCTGAACCTTCCTGAAGCTGAGATCAGTCCATAGATGTCTTCTAACTGATACCCTGTGGTAACTTGTTCTCTTTAACTTCAAGCAAAAAGGCCTTTGTGAGCTACTCATGATATTTTTATTTTTTATTTTTTTATATGAGCTAGCTACTCATGATAATAACTATGAGAGATTATACTCCAAATAAAAATTAATAATAACTAAGAGATTTTTGGATAAATAAGTAAGAACAGAACTTAGTTCTAACTTTTTCTTTTCAACCCTTTCTTCTAATTCTTTTAATCACATTTTATTTGTTATTTTCAACCTCACTTAATTGAGTTAATAAACTCATAGAGAGTAATTAAAGGAGTTAGAAGGAAGAGTTGAAGAAAAAATGTTAGAACTAAGTTTTGTTCTATAAGTAATTGAACCCAATTTGGTTACTTTTATTTATTTTCGTTAAATCAATTTTATGATTATAAATAAATCAGACACACGATACTGCGAGCTGTATAGAATAATCCATTAGTAAGCAAATAAGCAATTTTTATTTAGCGTAATCCATTCATTTAAATGTACTCGTTGAATATATAATTGTATTTTTCTCAGTAGTTAATCCAAGCAGTACTATCACATTCTTATTTCTTAATTTGTTTATGTGCATTTGGAACAGAAAGCCAATGAATTTTTCGCACATAGAAAGCCAATGATTTGAGACTATATAATATCATATAAAATTCCCTTCATAATTGAGACTCTTCATAATGGTTTGAGGTGTCTGCTTTACTAGCATTGTTTATTTGTTTGGTACTGGTAGTATGCATGCCCACATAAATTTACTCAAGCGTACCTCGTTTTTATATTTGTTAGACTTTTTATATTAAACTTGCGTTTTAGACTTATGGGAATACTTTTATATCTATGGTTAGTATAATGATTAGAGATAAGCAGTATTTATATGTTGTTTTTTTTTCTTTTAGGTGATGGACCACCTTGTTCATGTGATGCCAAGCGCCCCAAAATAAAGGAAAGCTAATCTTTATTTATTCACAGTACAAATAATTTCATGTGTTTCACTAATGTGAACAAAGAAACAAGATGCATACCAGTCTCTAATTTGGAATGTTACTTTTGAGAGGTGGCACATTCTTTGAACATGCATCCCTCTTGCAAGTCCTTTGTTAAATTTTGTTGTGAAAGTTTTGATTCACTCATGATAGTCTATATAACTGACCTACGGCTATGAATAGGTTAGTCGGAATCCTACCATGCCATAGATTTGATTCTTTATTTAAGTATCTTTTGTTGAAAAATTGTAGTCATCTGCTATCTGATAAGAGATTCAACCATTGAAACATATAATTTGATGGAGCTTGGAAAAACAAAACAAAAAATAAAGAAAAAAGAGATGTTGTAAGATAAATTGAAAATTCATGGGCATTAATGTCAAGAAGAAAATAAATATATTTGATATTTCCTTTACTTATGCGTACCACCCCATAAATGTTTCTGAGGTCAGTCCCTAATCTTTAAGAAACTAGCACATAAAGTCATAAACCATGGAATTTTATAATGTAAAGTTAGTTTCTGAAGGGAATTTGCATAAATTCCTATGCATCCCCCCACTTCCATATTACCCACAATGTTAATTTATCTTCATTCTTATATTCAGCAAAGACTATATAATGCAAGAATGATTGCAATCTCTAGTGTTTGCTTCTCATTAGTTTACTCTAAGATCAAAAGAATATAGTCAATATAGCTCTGTCATTGATCTCAGAAATCAGAATCGAATATTTATTTGCTGTTGTAATCAATTACGTATAGTTAGTGACAGCCAAATAAAAATTACTAATCGAACTTGTGAAACTCGTAGTAATAGAGGCTCAATAAATTACATAAAAATCTATTTTAGTGGATGAAGGGAATTAAAAGAAAAAAGTGGTACCACAAAGTTCATACTTTATACTGTTTCGGAAATTCGGCGTTAAAAAGGATGAAATAAGTCCTAAAAAGAAAGTGCAAACTAAAAGAAGATATTATAGGGTCATACTATTTCCTTTGAATTTTATTTTTATTTGAACACTTGAAACATTTTTACTTGTTATTCTTCCATGTATCCAAGTTAGGAGTATGGAAAATTCTTATTTCCCAAGCAGAGCAGCAGCAAGATTTGAATGTTGGAAATTTAAGTGTTGATATTGAATTCTCGTATTAATAAATAATAAATTAAATAAAAAATATATAAATAAAAATATTTACAAATTTATTATTTTAAAATTTTAAATCAAAATATGATGTTAAATTCATTATTATAATTTTTTATTTAATTCATTAATAAAAATTTCTCACTGTACCCCCAATGTTGGATACATAAAAAGCATTCCTATTTCAAAATGTTGGTAATAAATATAAGTTTACTTTTATTTCTGCTATATTTCGCAAAAGGAAACTTAGTTATCGCAATGAACCGAAATCGACGACGACGATTAAAAAAGAATTAAAATTTGAAAATTAATGGAGTCGCCATCAATATTTATTTAATTTGAAAAAATATTAAAAAAACCCTTAAAATAAGAACCGGTCTTTTTAGAAAATGAGTTTGGATTAGTCGACATGTGTAGGAAGGTACAGAAGACTCACACCGCCCATTCCAAAAATGTACCTTAAGTTAGTTGTGCAAATTTTAATAATCTCAAATGTATTTATTTTACCCTTTTCTTTTAAAAGACTTTGTAACTATTTATTTTTATTTTTATTTTTATTTTTATTTTTTACTTATTTTTTTAAAAAAAGAAAAGAAAGAATTAATTTGTGAAAATTTAATTTGGTTTGATGAGAATAGAAATTTCGCTTTTACGTATCCTCAAGAATGAGGGCGACATCAAAGTCACGTAATTTTTTAAAATAATTGTGGATTGATTGATTTTAATTAAAGTACTTTTGAAAAAGAAATTTTTATTTGAAAACAAAATCATTCTTGCACAAGATTCAAGAAAGACAAGGCTACTCAATAAACCCATATGATCCAAATGATTCAAGATAAGATCCGCTATTCAATCACCATTATTGGTCATTTGCATTTATTAAAGATTTTTTTTTATTTTTGCTTTTTATTTATATTTTATTTTATCTCTTCTGCTTTTTTTAATTTCTTTATTTTTTGTTTTTGTTTTTACTTTGTTAGTTTTTTTTTGTTTTTGTTTTTGAATAACCGTAAAAAACAAAACAAAATATAAGCAAAAGGGAATAAAACCAAAAAAAGCAGCAGAAAAGAATCACGTTTCTGGTTTTTTGGCCAAAAAGAAGAACGCTCACAGGGGAGGGGGAAGCTCACTCTCACCAGTGGAAGGGATGACAACAACACAGAGTAGCAGAGGCGGCGGCTCAGGCGGAGACGGCACGGTGGACTCGACAGGTGGCTGGGGCGGGTCCAGCGAGCTAGTCGTGGATGGAGCGCGAATCTGGTGCCGGAGCTGCGCGGATCCGGTGGTCCGGTGGAGGCGTGGCGGCTTAGTGGGGGAGCGGTGAAGGCCGTTGGTCCGGACGGCTGGGGTCGGTGCGTGGCCGACGGGATCTCGGATGGGTGCTGGCCGACGGGATCTCGAATGGGTGCTGGCTGGTGGTCTGCCGAGCGATGAGGACGCGCCGTCTGCTGGTCATGGTTCTGACGGCAGCTGGAGTGGATCTGGCGGAGCGCCCTTCGCTAGTGCTGGTCGATCTGGGCAGCAACGTGTACTGTGACGGAGTGGAGCTGGTCGACGACGGCGGGAGGCACGGCTCAACGGCGCGAATCCGGATCTGAGTGGCAGTTTCGGTGCGGTGGGCGGTTCGGACCTGGGTCGGGGTGGCGACGACGGCGTCGTGGGCTGGTGCTGTGCGCGATGGTTCTCCAGCTTCTGGCTCTGGCGGTTCTCGGAGGAAGATGGGTTGGTGGTGAATGGGTGGCTGATGGTTATGGTTTATGGTTGTTGGTGGAAGCTTGATGGTAGTTAATGGAGTTTATGGGTGAAGGTGAGGGGAAGAAGATGATGAATAGTGACTGCTCACTGAGTTGACTCAGTTGTGGGTGGTTAGTTGGTGGAAGTGGAGATGAAGGTGGTATGGTTGCTGGAAAAATGATTCTCTGCTCCAAATGCTCTCCAGAACACTCCTCCGAAAAATCCCCCCCCTTTTTCCCTCGCTCTCTCGTAATGTGCCTTCCTCCTTAAAATGCCCTCGCCCCGGCATTACGTTTTTCTCTCTTGTAAGCATAAAATCCAACCTGTAAACCCCATCAGATCAGTGTGGCAGATATGGTGGCTCCTTGCAGGTAGCTCAATTTCTATTCTCATGTATTCTCTGTGATTGTTACTTTCTCCAACTTTACACTCTTACCATTTTTGTGCTTTGCTTCCTCATTGAGTCTTAGTTGTAAATGCTTTGGCAGATCATTGCACTCTAACTAAATGATTAGAGCTTGCAATTGCGTTTCATTTTCCGCTAACCAAACGAAACCAGTTTTTCTTCTTCATTTTTTGTTTCTTTGCTGTAACCAAACGCAGAGAGTTGCATCTTTTTTTTTAAAAACTAAAGCAGGTAATCAAGAAAATAAAACACTCACAACATTGCAATTAAGCGTTAATCCTTGATTAAGCGATAAAAATTTTTATGGACAAAATTGGGTATCAACAGCTGCCCCCCTTTGCTTTTCATTTAAATTAAATGAGAAGCAAAGGAATTGATTCGATTTTGTTCATGAAAATTTTTATTTCTTTTTCTTTTGTTCTTTTCTTTTTTTTTTTAGAAAGCAGATTGACATAAAAAACAATGGTCATAAAAAAACTTCATGATCGGTCTGTATCGTCGAAGTTGGACGATGAAAGATGAAAGAGTTTATGCGGGGTAGGGTGTCCGTCGAATTTGGAAAAAGACAAAAGAGCTTGCGGGGTAGGGTGCCCATTCGAATTTGGACAAAAAGATAAAAAGCTTTAATGGGTAGAGTGCCCGTCGAAGCTTGACAAAAGATAAAAAGCTCATGGGTAGAGTGCCCGTCGAAGCTTGACAGAAGGCAAAAGTCATGCGGGGTAGGGTGCCGCCGAAGCAGTCAGAGAAAGGTAAAAAGCTTGCGGGGTAGGGTGCCCGTCAAGTCGTGACAAAGGTAAAAGGCTAAAAAAATGGGTAGGGTGCTCGTCAAGTCGTGCTGAGTAAAATTAAAGCAGAGAAAAGGAAAAAGCTTGAGTGAGTCGGATTATCCGCCGAAGCTTGATAAACTTAAAGCGAAAGAGAAAAAGCTATGAAGTCGGGTATCCGCCGAAGCTTGACAAAACTTAAAGCGGGGAAAGATAAAAAGCTATGAGTCGGGTATCCGCCGAAGCTTGAGAAACTTAAAGCGGGAAAGGGAAAAAGTTTTTGAGTCGTATCCGCCGAAGCTTAACGTAAACTTAAAGAGAAAGAGAAAAAGCTACATGAGTCGGGTATCCGCCGAAGCTTGACAACAACTTAAAGCGGGGAAAGGGAAAAAGCTATGAGTCGGGTATCCATTGAAGCTTGACGAAACTTTTCATGAGTCGGGTATCCGCCGAAGCTTGACAGAAACTTAAAGCAATGGGTGCGGGGACCCAGAAATTAAAGGCAACGGGCATAGGGCCCGGAAGCTAAAAGATGATGGGCACGGGGACCCGAAAAGCTACAGAAAGGCTTTTGCTGCTTTTATTTTTTATAAATGCATATGATGCCTGAGTTGATGCTTGATGCAATGGGTGCATGATAATGCAATGAATGTGATGCCTGAGGACAGTGCATGTAAGGCCTGAGATGATGCATGATGCAATAAGTGTCATACTATAGATATTCTCATGACAATTGGGTAAACAAAACTGACACATCAAAGCTTTAGCTGAATCATTCTTGGTTCCAAAACCCTTAAGGACTTCTTCCCGTAGTAGGATCAAGGTTGAACAACGAATTTTGCTTTATGATTTGCCTGGTTATTCTTCATTTTCTCATCAGTGCTCTTAAAAGGCTTTAAGCCAGAAAACTTTATGCAGCGAGTCTTGAGCTCAAGAACTTTGTGCAACGAGCCATGAGCCAAAGAAGTAATGTTCTTGGCAGAAATATTTTTTTTAACCAAAGTCTTGAACCAAACGCTTCTTGGAAAAAAGGGATCATTGTCGATCTCATCTTCAAATTTCTCTTCATTAGATGTGGCTTGCATAAAAGTTTCTGACTTTCTTCCTCGAAAGATTCCTATGCCACACTTCAAGCTGAATTATCCATTGAGAATGTCATTTCCTTCATTGATTGAAATTTTGGAGCTCTTTTGGCTTGAGTTGTTCAACAAGAAATTTCCATCAGATAGTGAAGTTGTACCATTGGACTCATGTTCACCGAACTTGAAGCATCATGTACCAGATATGCATGGATTCAAAAGCGAAACAGGAAAGAAATTTACTAATTGAGTAATTTCTTGACTGACTTTGGGAGTATGACTATACAAATAGCATTTACAAAAGACACAAGAAATGGAATAGTACAAATGCCAGAAGGGTTTTTTGCCCCAGTTTGGATGTGTTTGATCTTTATTTGACAACTGGACATCATGACTATTCTTTTATCAGGTATCTACAAAAACCTGCCTCAGTGTAAGGTATCGAAAAAAGAAAATGACCTAGGATAAACCATTTGAGAACAAAGTTGCCTCAGTATAGGCCACTTGACAACAAAGTTGTCCCTGTGGGGGACTTGAGAGATTTTTGTTTTGTCCAAGTGTGAGGCCAAATAGACCTAGAAAAATTGCCCCAGTTTAGAGCTGAATTGAAAAGGATAGAGATTTCCCCCAATGTAGAGCCAGATTGAATCAAAAGATTTGCCTCAATGTAGGCCAAATTGAGCTAGAGAAAAAAGTTGCCCCAGTGTAGGGCCAGATTGGACAAGGTGAAGACTTGCTAAGTCTCTTTTTTCTTTTTCCCATCTTTCTTTTTTCTTTTTTTCTTCTTTTTTTTTTAGACTGCCTTTCCGAGTTTTCAGTCTACCAAAATTATTTTTTTTGAAGGAACAATGCAACAGATACTTGTATGAGTACAATCCTTTTGTCTCAAAATTAAAACTTGTGAAAATAAAGGCAATCATTCATTGATCAGAATGAACTTTTTAAGGATTGTAATGTAGTCAAGGCTAGTGGTTATGAAATGAAAGATAAAAGGCTCAAACAAGTGTTTAAAGGTTAAATGAGACAAATGATCCTTGTTCAAACTTTAAGCTTTATCAATTGCCTTTGCGCTTTCAAATACCTTTTTCTCTTATTGTTCTCCATTTTTCTTTATATTCCTTTTAGTTTTCCTTTACTTTCTCTTTTTCATTATGCTTCAAAATAGTAACCATGACAATCAACCTTTGTCTTGTGCCATCCCCTAATGTAGGAGTGATCCTTGTCCAGAATTTTTTTGAAGAAAACTTTCAAGCTCAAAATGGGATAACGAGAGATAATGAAAAGAAAAAAAAATTCTTATGAAAGATAAAGAAAGACGACCAATCTTCATTTCAAATCTTGAATGCTCATTTTCAAAAATTTTAATTTAGAGACAAAAGGATAATACACACCAAGTAATTACTTATTTGCTCCATTTATTTTTCTCTTTTTTTCTTTCACCTCTCCTTTATCCTTTTTTTGTTTTTTTTTGTTTTTGCAAGGAACACCTGCACATGTGGGCTTCATGACTACCAAATTTTTCTAGCACAAGAGCCTTATGGCATCCGAACCAAAAGAAAGCAAACAAAGGAAAGAAAGACAAGAAAGACATGACAAGAACATGAGTGCCAAGAGCATAGGAAAAGGAAACAAGGTATGCTGAGAGATCCATGCAAATTCATTATACCAATGCTTCAAGAAAGTTTACATAAGTTCAAAATCAAAATGAATCACCACTAAGTTGAACTTTCTAAGGTTACCCCTGATCGATCACTCCAAACATTCGCTCCTATCACAGATGAGCATGCCTAGAAACATCTGACACTGCTTGCTGGACTAGTGTTTAGGTAGTCGTTGTCATCCATGAGTTTTCCTGAAAACTCATTGATCCATTCTACGTGAAGTTCACCCTTAACCAGTTCAGCTTGCTTCTTCATCATCCATTTGATGCAATATTCCCTTTTTCATTCCACTTTCAACCCTTTCACCAATCATTACGATATCTGAGAAATTCGACGACACACTCCCAATCATATGATCATAGAATGGCACGTGAAGTGTATCGGTGAATATATCAACCATCTCTTTCTCTGACAAAGGGGGTTCCACTTGTGCAGCTATTTCCCTCCACCTTTGAGCATATTCCTTGAAGGTCTCAGCATCCTTCTTAGACATGCTTTGTAGTTTCATTCTATCTGGTGTCATGTCAATGTTGTATTTATACTGCCTTATAAAGGCATCAGCTAAATCCTTGAAACTTCTTATATGGGCACGCTCGAGATGCATGTACCAATTCGAAGCTGCCCCAGTTAAACTATCTTGGAAGAAGTGGATTAACAGCTTGTCATCATGAGCATGGGAAGCCATTCTGCGGATGTACATGGTCAAATGGTTCTTTGGGCAAGTGGTTCCCTTATATTTGTCGAAATCTGGGATTTTAAACTTCGGAGGAATCACCACGCCCGGAACAAGGCAGAGCTCAGCAGCATCCCAGATACCATAACAACATGCTCATTCAATGACCCATAATCTCTCTTCTAGGATTTTCAACTTCTCTTTGGACTGAGAGTTTTCAGCAGAAGAATTCAAAGGGTATTGTGACATGAAAGTGGGGACAAAATGTTGCAATGGTGGGGTTCCACTGATACCAAAGTAGTGAGCATGTGGTGGAGTTGTGCTCAATGGATTGAAAACAGGTCTATTGCTGTCAGGGGAATTGATAGCTTGTGGTGGTACGAAGCCGGAAGGGAGGCCATATGGTAGGAAACTTGGCGTTTGAACTTCCTGAGAACTGGTGACTGAGGGTTGAGTTGTGTTGTTTGGATAAACGGTGAGTGGCATCACAACTCCTTGAGGATTAAAGCCTTGGTATTGCATAGAGGTTGGAGAGAAACCGGGAGGGCGAAGAGGTGCGGCCGGACGTCCCTCGTCCGCCACTAAGGGATTCCCATCTGTGTTCCTTCTACTTTCCATGGATTGTAGCATCTCCTTCATCTTAGACACTTGATCTTTGAGCAGATTCACCTCATTCCTCAGCTCTTGAGTTTGTTCTCTTTCATCCATGATCCTAACTTGGGAACAAGTCTTGTAAGGGTGTCGCAGAAGCTGCCTTTCTACTAGTGTCTACCCTTCTGCTTGGGAAACATGATATGAGTATGCAATTATCAGTATGGACTAAACAACATGCATGTATGCGAAGTATTGATTAATGATGCAGTTGATTTTTTTATTTTTTATTTTTAAAAAATGCTATGAATGCCATGATATGGATTTTTTTTTAAAAAAAATATTATGAATGTCATGGTAATGCAAGATGATGATTCCTTTTTTAGAACTAATAATTTTTTTTTAAAAAAATGCATGAATGAAAATGCAAAATGATATTTTTTTATTTTTTATTTCTAAGAATGTTATGAATGACAGAAAAATGCAAGTCATAAAAAGGATGCATGAATGAATGTCATGAGAAAAAGATAAATAAAAAAAATGATGCTCCCTTTGTGCCCTAATCAGGTGGAACCTTAGAAGTTAGATTTCCTTAATGTCATGACTCTAATTTTGGAAGTCACTATGTTTAATCTATCAGTGCAAGATTTTCAGGACAGATCTAAACTTCTAAAGAGCAATGGTCCCCAGATTGCCCTTATCTTCAAAGACAGGGCCCAATTCATGAATTAATCATAAGTAGGGATAAACCCTCTCAATACGACTAATCCATGATACTGGTAACAATCTGAGTGGCGTCTCAACGAATGTCAAGTGAGCATAAAGTCCCTCAATAATAAAAGTCGAGACTCCTCCTATTCTTCGGGTTCGCAAAGACTCGGGTATAGAGCCCAAAAAAATGCATTTAAAATTTAAAAAGACTAAATTACCCCCAACCTGCAAAAGTATATATACAACAACCAGTAAAGAATCATCTACCCTAAGGTTTCAACAATTAAGCACAAAAAAATATATATATACAAGTAAATAAAAAAACACAGAATAATGTTAGTAAATATTCACATACAAAAATATTCACAAATAAATAAAAAACAAAGACAAAAAGGGTAAAATAAATAAATAGAAATTATTAATAATTTGCACAACTAACATTAACAGGCCTGACTCTCTAAATTTTCCTAGTGGAGTCGCCAGCTGTCGCAACTAAAATCGCGACGGGACGACCGAAAAAGAATTAAAATGTGAAAATCAATGGAGTCGCCACCAATATTTATTTAATTTGGGAAAACATTAGAAAAACCCTTAAAATAAGCAAACTGATCTTTTTAGAAAATGAGTTTGGATTCGGGAGTCGATTACAGGTAGGGAAGGTGTTAGCACCCTACACTGCCCATTCCAAAAATGGTACCTTAAGTTAGTTGTGCAAATTTTAATAATCTCAAATGTATTTATTTTACCCTTTTCTTTTAAAAGACTTTGTAACTATTTTTTTTATTTTTATTTTTATTTTTTACTTATTTTTTTTAAAAAAAAAAGAAAAGAAAGAATTAATTTGTGAAAATTTAATTTGGCTTGACAGAATAGAAATTCGCTCCTACGTATAAAAGCACAAATGAGGAACTCAAAGTCACGTAGTTCTTTAGAAAATAATTGTGGATTGATTGATTTTAATTAAAGTACTTTTGGAAAAGAAATTTTTATTTGAAAATAAAATCATTCTTGCACAAGATTCAAGGTAGCATAAGCTTCTACTCAATAAACCCATATGATCCAAATGATTTGAAGATAGCATCCGCTATTCAATCACCATTATTGGTCATTTGCATTTATTAAAGATTTTTTTTATTATTATTTTCGCTTTTTATTTATATTTTATTTTATCTCTTCTGTTTTTTTTTAATTTCTTTTTTTTTTGTTTTTGTTTTTACTTTGTTAGTTTTTTTTGTTTTTGTTTTTGTTCTTGAATAACTGTAAAAACAAAATAAAATATAAGCAAAAGGGAATAAAACCAAAAAAAGGCAACAGAAAAGAATTACGTTTCTGGTTTTTGGCCAAAAAGAAGAACGCTCACAGGGGAGGGGGAAGCTCACTCTCACCAGTGGAAGGGACGACAGCAGCACAGAGTAGCAGTAGCGGCTCGGGCTAAAGGAGACAAAGCACGGTGGACTCGACAGGTGGCTGGTGCGGGTCCAGCGAGCTGGTCGTGGATGGAGCGCAAATCTGGTGCCGGAGTTGCGCGGATCCGGTGGTCTGGTGGAGGCGTGGCGGCTTAGTGGGGAGCAGGTGAAGCAGTCAGTAGTCTGGGCAGTCGGGGTCGGTGCTGGCCGACGGGATCTCAGATGGGTGCTGGCCGACGGGATCTCGAATGGGTGCTGGCTGGTGGTCTGCCGAGCGATGAGGACGCCCCGTCTGTTGGTCATGGTTCCGACGGCAGCTGGAGTGGATCTGGCAAAGCGCCTTTCGCCGGTGCTGGTCGATCTGGGCAGCAACGTGTACTGTGACGGAGTGGAGCTGGTCGACGACGGCGGGAGGCACGGCTCAACGGCGCGAATCCGGATCTGAGTGGCAGTTTCGGTGCGTTGGGCGGTTCGGACCTGGGTCGGGGTGGCGACGACGACGTCGTGGGCCGGTGGTCCGTGCGCGCGGTGGTTCTCCGAACACGGCTCTCGCGGTTCTCGGAGGAAGATGGGTTGGTGGTGAATGAGTGGCTGATGGTTGTGGTTTATGGTTGTTGGTGGAAGCTTGATGGTAGTTAATGGAGTTTATGGGTGAAGGTGAGGGGAAGAAGATGATGAATAGTGACTGCTCACTGAGTTGACTCAGTTGTGGGTGGTTAGTTGGTGGAAGTGGAGATGAAGGTGGTGTGGTTGCTGGAAAAATGATTCTCAGCTCCAAATGCTCTCCAGAACACTCCTCCGAAAAATCAGCCCCGCCCCTTTTTTCTGCTCTCTGTAATGTGCCTTCCTCCTTAAAATGCCTCTGCCCCTGGCATTACGTTTTTCTCTCTTGTAAGCATAAAATCCAACCTGCAAACCCCATCAGATCAGTGTGGCAGATAGGGTGGCTCCTTGCAGGTAGCTCAGTTTCTATTCTCATGTATCCTCTGTGATTGTTACTTTCTCCAACTTTACACTCTTACCATTTTTGTGCTTTGCTTCCTCATTGAGTCTTAGTTGCAAATGCTTTGGCAGATCATTGTACTCTAACTAAATGATTAGAGCTTGCAATTATGTTTCCTTTTCTGCTAACCAAACGAAACCAGTTTTTCTTCTTCATTTTTCGTTTCTTTGCTGTAACCAAACGCAGAGAGTTGCATCCTTTTTTTTATTTTATTTATTTTTTATTTTTTGGTTATTTTTATTTTCACAAGAAAGAAAAGAAAGAGAAAAGATGAAAAAAATAAAAAATAAAAAATAAAAAATTAAAACAAGTAATCAAGAAAATAAAACACTCACAACATTACAATTAAGCGTTAATCTTTAATTAAACGATAAAAATTTTTATGGATAAAATTGGATATCAACATCAGTACCAAAAGCTTGGCAGGTAGGTCATATGCAACATTTCCCCCCATAAATGCAGTCACATCAGTTTTCCTTTGTTTTCTAGGCATCAGATTTCTGCAAAAGATTTGGCATTAAAACTTCAGGATACGTGTGGCTTTGATAATTAGGTGTTTTTCTGATTACGACTTTTATGTTCACTATATGACTATTGTTTTTAAGAGAAAATTTGAGCAAACAACCAGTCATAAAAACTAAAGATTAATAAAACACATTGGTTTGAAAAGTTGGCCACAGAAAAGAGGCCATTAACCATACGATTATGATTTACCAAAATTACAAACTTTGATGATTTTCAAGGTATAAGGACAACGAACACAACTAGCTCATATCAAAGGTTCAAAGTATAGCAACCTCATAAACTTTGGATAGATTATTAATATGGCAAATCAGATTTTGCAATTACATCTTGACCAGCTTCACATTTTGGTGATAGTTCACCATGCGAGCCTAATCAGAACTTTGGTATATATGCATAGCTTTCTTCTGTATCCAGACTTCTCTGCTTCTGATGTCAAAAGGGTTCTTTTTTGCTTTTGTACCATTTGTATGTATCATTTGAAGCAAGTAGCTCTAGTGATAGGGCTCTATGTGTCTAAAATTCTAGGTTAAATTTTCTATTCCCAAACAGGTAAGTTCTAGTACATTTGGACCACAATGTACCAGATATAAAAGAGCAAACGTCATCCCAATTTAGAAACAAGACACATCAGCTTATAAGATATGGCCTAGAGTGAAGCTTCTAGGTACACGCGTAGCCATTGAAGACTTGTTTCTTTTATAACATTTGGCATCATTCTTTTAAAACATAAACAAAGTAATAGTACGACAACATTTTAAAAAAGAGCTTAATATGTGCATATGATGATGGTGATCAACACCTCACTCTTGATCCTCACAGTAGCATCCCACATGTTCACCAAAAACGTGGTGAAAGGCATGCTTTTCGTACCACCTCCCTCAATAATTGGTGAAAGGAAAGTAATATGATATTAAGGGATTTGTTTTTCTAAGGTTGAGGCTCCTGGTTTTCAAACACCTGGTTGCATCTGAAAAAACATTTGCCATCATGATTCTAAAGAATACTAAGTGACCCACCACCTGGCACCTGCTCTTTCAATAACTGAATCAGAAGATTTAACCAAAGAAGACAGATAATTTCAGTAGTACACAGTTAAATTAGCATTCTGATCTGAACTCACATAGTTAAACTTTCTAAGAATAAAGAAAATCTCTCTCATTTCAAACCTTGAGAAATTTCAAGCCTTAAACTTTTAGATAGGGATAAGTAACTACACTTCTATTAGGAAGATAGGACAACTACTGCACATTTAGGCCACTACTTTGACTGCAGATAAACCATACCTTAAACTGCTACCGCTGCCATTGTTGTTATCATGAGAAAGACATCATTATCCCCTTGTGGGCATTGCACATTGTGAATATGAAGACCCTGTAGTCTCCTTCCTATTGTTATTTCATTCCCTTCTGCACATTTAATGTGAAGGCCAAATAAACTTGAAATGTCAACAATAATTGAAAATAATTTGTGGTGTATTATTATCTCTCACATAGAAAGTGCACAGGCGCAACAGTGCATATTTAATTTCGATAGGTACATGATGTATTGGATCACGCACTACAAACAAAAGAAGACATGAGCATGATGTAATACTGTGGAATGGAAACAACAAAATGCAAAGTTTAGATTTTTTTTTCCCAAAAGAAAAAGGTCCACTAAACTTTGGGGAAGTGCCACGTCTGCATATTCTTGGGGGTTCTAAACTGTATATATACCACCTACAGATAGGGCGATGGACATTAAAAGCTTATAGAAGCTTAGCACAACCAAGAAGAAGCAAGGAATATATTATCAATCTTCTATCTCTGTTGCTTACTATATTAATCTATATACATACTATGTCTCTGAAGATAGCAGCTGAAAGTTGGCCTAAATCACCATCAGAGACAGTGGATAAGCCATTGGCAGTGGTAAGAGAGTATGATGAAGAGAGACACAAAGTGGCAGTAGAGAAACTGGAGAGGGTTTGTGAAGTTGGGCAGAGAGGAAAGCCATCTCTTGTCACTGACCTCATGGGAGACCCCATATGCCGTATCCGTCACTTTCCATTACATGTCATGCTGGTAACTAGCTACAAATCTAATTAAATTTTCTATTATTTTCCAGTTTTAGATTATCTTGAACTTGAATTATATAACAAGGGAAAAAAAATATTATATCAACATATAAATGTGCAAATTGGTATAACATATTGCTGCTATTGAATAATCATTATAATATTCATAGTTTTATAATTTGAAATTTTATGATAATTAGTTTGAATTCTTTTTGAACTTGGATTTGTAGATAGGTTCTTGGTTTTGTGCTAATCAATGTCATATTTGCTTAAAACTGCAGGTTGCAGAATATGGAGAAGGAGGAGAAGTTGTTGGGGTGATAAGGGGGTGTGTAAAAACAGTTACAAGAGGGAATTCAGTTTATGTAAAGCTGGCTTATCTTCTGGGGCTCAGGGTCTCCCCCCAACACAGGTTCTATTCCACTCTGCTCATATGTTTTTGGTTTGCTTCCATCTGTTTCTGCACTGCACATTGCCTAAAAGCATCAAAAGGAATTCAGGGAAACGTGAGGGTCAGTACTGTTGATTGGTCCTTTGGATGCTAATGTGCATGCGTTTCAGATAAATACCAAAAGCAAGATTCACAAAAGTTTTCGTCTTTCCTATTGCACAATAGTCAGTTCAGAAACTGTTTTGCTTCTGTTCTGTTTTCCATTGCCAACTCCTCTTTCCTCTTTCCCTCCGTTTCTCTCTCTACATGTTGTGTGCTTTCTTAGTTCTAATCTCATTCTGACCTCATAAAATAAGGGGAACGGAAAAAATCAGAAAAAAGAAGTGGTGGGGATTAGATTCTAAGAAAAAGAGAAGGTAATGTTCCTCGTATCATAGAAAGGTGAAAAAGCATAGGTAAGCTAGCCTGTCATTGACACATGTATCCACTAAGGTTACTTTACTAAGAAACTGGCAATTGGATAGGATGTCTTATTATTATTTTCAACTATAGACAGCAAGTTCCACAGACTTTAGTTTTCTATTCAGTTCAAATCATCCTCATCATCCTGCTCTTCATTCTAATTCCTGTCTGATTACTTTTAATAACATATCTACTTAAAAAATAAAAAATAAAAAGAATAAAATAAAACCAAAGGGCCAAAAGCAGTAGCTATAAATGCTTTCATACTTTAAAAGGAAATAATAAGTTAAAAGCTTCGCTTGGCATATGCAGGAGATTTGGCATTGGCACAAAACTAGTTGAACATTTAGAAGAATGGTGCAAGCAAAAGGGGGCTAAGTATGCATACATGGCAACTGATTGTACAAATGAGCCTTCCATCAATTTGTTCACAAAAAAATGTGGGTACTCAAAGTTCAGGACTCTAACCATGCTAGTGCAACCTGTTCATGCTCACTATAAGCCAGTGAGCTCCAGCGTTGCTGTGCTTCACCTTCCACCACGCCTAGCTGGGTCCATGTATAACCATATGTTTGCCAATTCAGAATTTTACCCTAGAGACATAGAGTTAATTTTGTCAAACAAGCTGAATTTGGGCACTTTCATGGCCATCCCCAAGAAGTACCTTCCTAAATGTGATCCAAGAAGGGGCATTGTCCCTCCAAGTTTTGCAATATTAAGTGTGTGGAATACCAAAGAAGTGTTCAAATTGCAAGTGAAGGGGGTGTCACCACTGGCACATGCCTGCTGTGTAGGTACAAGGTTATTAGATGAATGGATGCCATGGCTAAGGCTACCTTCCTTTCCTGATGTTTTTAGGCCATTTGGGGTTTATTTTCTGTATGGACTACACATGGAGGGAAAGTATGGCAGGCACCTCATGAAGCGTCTATGTGGATTGGTGCATAACATGGCAAGAGATGAGGGTGGTTGTGGGGCCATTGTGGCTGAACTGGGCCAAAGGGACCCAGTTAGAGATGCAGTCCCACATTGGAGCAAGTTCTCATGGGCAGAGGACATGTGGTGCATTAAGAATCTTGAGGAAGCAAAGCAGGATATGGATATCCCTGAAAAATCCGGGCCATCTGATTGGTTGACTTCTAGATCCTCTTCGCCAGTAATTTTTGTTGATCCTCGCGATTTTTGACACCATCTATCAATCGTATGTTACATATAGAAAGAGAGAGTCTTGGTAATGGTAATTCTTTGAAGGGACAAAATGAAAATGTTGGTAAAATCTTTACTTACTGCCATGGTAAGCTGTAAAGTAAGTAACTATGTCATGAAATGTCAATGATTAATTAAGCTATATATCTCCAATCATCATACATCATAATTTGATCAAAACTTGAATAATTTACTATAAGGGAGCAATCTAAGAATTAAATAATTACTTCAGCAATACATTTTATTTTATTTTTGGGTACATGCAATACATTTTTTATTACAGAAAGAAATATAATTTTACCAACACAAACAACGAAAAAACAAAAGTGAATGAAATTTTCAGATAAAGTTGAGATTTTAGTGGTTATAAGCTGTCGACTTCAAGTGCGTTACAGGACAGTTGAAGAGAATCTAGCCATTTGTACCAAAAGAAAAAAGAATCTAGCCATCTCTTCTTGTCGTCTATCTTTCTTTAGTTTTTTATCACACGTGTAAA
Organism: Ormosia emarginata; assembly: GCA_029884605.1. NCBI lineage: Eukaryota > Viridiplantae > Streptophyta > Magnoliopsida > Fabales > Fabaceae > Ormosia > Ormosia emarginata. Next base: position 27,131,475 of record JAQQTP010000075.1, read on the forward strand.
AAGTTATCTGAAACATGAGTAGTTTAAAATGTTGAGAAAAATTCAAGTATAAATTGTGGGTGGGTATGATTGAAGAAGTTTTATATTAGAAATAAAAAAAATGAATAGAGTGGAGATTGTATAAATAAAAATATATATATTTCTATTGTTTTGAAAGCTTTAAATTAAGATGTGGCTTAGATATATTATTATAGATTTTACTACCATATAAGTTGAAAAGTTATAAACCGAATGTTTAAAGTTTTTCATCGGGATGTGGACTGATAAACAATTCATTCATGAAATGAAAAGGGAATCAAAATTTCAAATACATATAAATAAGCAAAAGTCCAAAAACCACTTCTAATAAGCTTGGAAGTATGACTTATGAAATGGTGAAAGGAAAATACTGGAGTTCTTAGTTGGTATCCATGCACATCCTCTTGCATTCTCTTTCATTATTAAACTCTAGCTTATGCTTCTTTATCAAACGTTCTTCAAACGTAACCTGTCTGTACGGGTATCAAAAAAAAAATTGACAAGAGATAACTTCGATTTCGTTTAATGTTCGGACATTTTTTGAAATCTTCGACTTGGCCCGTATGCCCCTACTTCAAACGTAACCTACTGTACGGATATATTGACAAGAGATATTTCACCCTTCTTAGTATTTTCATTTTGTTCCTAATTCTTTTGAAATATTTTTTAGCCCTTAGCACTCACATATTTTATGTTTGAAACTCCAATATTAAATAGAGGGCAAGACTTTTCCAAAGGATTATCTTGAAGCTTTTAGAAGTTGGTTTCCAATTGGAGAGAGCTTGTTTGGGGGACATTGTCAGGAATGCTCTTTGACTGGGGAATAGATGTCACATTCTCAAATCCTTAGTCAGTCGTCAGGTAGATAGTGCTATGATTTGGTTCTCTAAGTTAAACAAAGTAGCAGTTATCCCATTATTTGAGTTTTGCAAGTCTTTCTGCACCCCTGGCTCCAGTTCTACTCTCACAGGGACATTGTTAGAATTTGTTTCCCACCTCCCTGTAATGTCTTCGAAGGACAAAAATGAGAGGTGCTGCGACACTTGGTCAACTGATGGTTTTCTCCCCTTTTGGATTGTCTGCTCGTCTGAGCTGCGTCCGAGCCCATAATCAATGTTTTACTTTTCTTCTTTTACACTATGTTTTTAGATGACAGATAATGAAAAAAAAGAAAGAAAATGAAGGAAATAGAAATAATTTTTGTGTTTAGAAGTTTTAAAATGTATAGGAACGGAACACATGAGAAATCATTCTTCTCTCTTCTCCTCAAATGCTCAATTTTTGTTCCTCAAAATTAATGTAAAATGGAGAGAACACATATTCCATTTATTAGTTAATAAATCTTAAACAAAAAAAAAAAAGTATGATTATGTTGTTCCATTTCATTCCTTTCCGATTCATCCTCACCTATTCCGTTCCGTTCCGTTAATGAAAAAACATTCAAACACAAGTTCATATAGACCCAAATTGATATGCTTTCGGCTTCGTTCCATATCTCTAATCCTTAACCTTGTTTTTCATCCTATCTTTAAGCAAGGTTGGACAGATTCTTTCCTCGTGGTCAGTCCTACCACAATAATAGTAGTATATAAGCAGTTTATCATATCTAAATTCAACTCATACCTTTGATGAATTGCTCAGCCCCAAGTGAACTCATTTCTTCAATGATTGGGATACATCTACAATTACTTGAGCCTTCAGAATAAATCCATGTTTGTTGCGCACAACAATACCAAATTCACTTCATAAACTTGTATAATAGTAGCACAGAGCTTCCTTCCAATTGAAGCAGTTCTGCACTCTCCAGGAAGTCCCCAGCACAGTACAGGTAGTCATCTATTGTCTAATCATTTTTCCCATTTTTTCAGCACTACTAACTGGTCTTTGATCGACCATGATTGTCTGCGAAGTATGGAACAAGCCTCAACCTCATCATCAAAATAGAACTTGAATGTCTTAGGCTCGATCTCTTCACATCAAAAACCTTTTGGATTTTTCCACACTCCCTTCAAAATCATGACGAAGGTTCCATATATGGTGAATTCAATGGAGCATGGGTGCTCCAAACTTATTTAAGAGCATGTTAAACAATTCCAATATGCAAACTCCAGGCTTCTGTTTCTCCCACCTCCTTCATCTCCATCAATACCTTTTCTCTCTTTGTAGTATGCACCATTGGTGGAATTTGACATATAATCTAGTATATATATATTTTTGGTAAAAAAAATGAGTGGTTGTCTCATCTCGGAAGCCTCAAGATTCATTAAACGCTTATAAAAGTATTTACATATAATCCACTAATAAAAACTTTGATAGAATTCAAACTTCAACCAACTTAATTTACATATAAAGGTATTTACATGTAATTCTAATATTATTATTGGCTGGATTAACCCATTTTATTATTATTTTTTATTGAAATTTTAAAAATATAATTTTTAGATTTGACTATGTATCTAAAAATATTATCAAGTGTATTTTACCCGTAGATTATATAAAAATGAGGTAAATTCATATAAATTCAACTTATTAGTCTCCAATATTATTACCAGTCTAGTTGACCCATTTTATTATTTTTTTATTAAAACTTTAAAAATATAATTTTTAAAATTTGAACATTGTACTTAAAGATTTTTATCATTAAGTGTATTTTGCTAGTAGATCATATGCTTCTATTGAGTATTTTTTTTTAAATTTCTTAATTTATATTATTATCTAATTAATAGGTTATTATCACAATTTGTTTAGAAGTATTTTTTATATAATATTTTTGTTTAGTATTTTTAATATAATATTTTTTATATTAAGTAATCTTTCATATAATATTTTTTAAAAAATATATTTCTTTTTTATCCGAATTTTTTAATTCAATCGTTTGACTTGCAATCGAATCATTAATTCGGTAACTCAATCTTTTGACTAAGTCAATCTCTAGTCTGAATTATACAATTATGATCACAACAATGTTAAAAAAGTAATAATAGGTAAGAAATGACATAAGGCAAAATAACAATTTAAATTTTGTTATTTGAATACTTAACATACCACCCCTTACTCACATGTGTATACACTACAAAGCAAAGAATCATATTTATATGGTATATGAGAAAAGTGTTAAAAAAGTAATAGTAGGTAAGAAATGGCAGAAGGCAAAATAACAATTTAAGTTTCATTATTTGAACATGTGAATACACTGCAAAGCAAAGAATCATATTTATATGTTATATGAGAAAAAAGAGCCACACTTACACGAGACACTCGTATTTGAGGTGTACCGAAAACATTTTCCTAACAATTCGCTCAGCAATAACGAAGTCAATGCTCTTACACTTTGGGTGCTGATACCTTTTTTTATAAATCGTCAATATCTTTTCCTTTCAGTTTTCCCTTGTGCTAGAATTCCAACATTTTTAGTTGCTCGGAAGAATAAATAACCATGAGAAGGGCTTCTTGGAGTCAGCAACGTCATTAATTGTATGTTGGACCAGTAAACTTCACTTCCTCAACAGCAGTAGCCAAAAGTTTTATTCATGATGATTATCATAAACATTGTATTTTACAAGAGAATGAATATTATGGCCAAATATCCGAAGCATTTGAACTTGAAAATAATGTCAAAATAATAAATTGACAATAGAAACTTTACAATCCTATCCATGTTAATTCAATTTTATGATTTAATGCATTCCAGCTTTCGGTTAACCATATTCTTCATTTGTCCTCCAAATGAGAACATGAATGCAAACATTCTACAATTCCATGGTGGTTATATTCCAAAACAAAATACAATGTCTTGCACTTTGTTGTAAGAGATGCGACTCAAAAACTGGATTCCTCAGTTGTTGGACGCCTTAAGAAATATCTCAAGCTGTTAGCAAGAACCTGCCAGATGGTAGACATGAATTTAAATCAGTTCAGAAACTGAAGAGTCATGTTGACAACATGTAAAGTCTACCACCAGATGCTCAAACTTCATTAGAACCTACTTGGCTACTTCAATGTATGAGGCAATCTTGATTTCTTATCATTCAATAGAAGACTAAAGTTACCTGCTGGAGAGGCTTGATGATAGCTTTACCCTTGTAGCTGACATGAAACTTTGCCTTAGCCAAGAGCCCCTAGGTTCGACAATAAAGCTTTTTGATGAGATTGGCACATTCCTTTTTTTTTTCTTTTTCCTTTTTTTTTCACTAAATACTTAAATTGATACATTCATTTTGAATGACTAGATCAGAAAAAAGAAATTTGCACATTTTGGATATGATATATATACCTCAGTGTAAAATTCTCCAGATTCAACAGCAATGTTAATGTCAGTAATAATCTTTACAAGATCGACCAGTAACAAACTACAAAAGGAAAAACAAGTAAACAACAGCATGCATGTATTATATTAAGAAAGAAGCAAATGTATCCATTACCTTCCATCAGGGCCATCCTCAGAAATGTTTATGTGGGTTGCTATGTCCACATCAACCTGAAAGATATTAACAAAATATAAACTAGGTTGTAGAGGACCAATAAAGTCCGAGAAAATTAGTTACCAGACAAATACATGATGTATTTTAATATATTTTATTGAGATGCATCATGTGGTAACATCAAAGCTTCCTCAATACATTCTCTACCCTTCTGCATTGTGTATGGCTTAATAGGAGAAAGGAGTTACTATTCCCATACACCAATTAGTAATCCAAGCCCAATATATAAAACTGTTTTGGTTACAAGATCAACCTCTTGCAATTATACTTCTCACCCTTTTCTTAACATCCTAATTAAAAAAGATGGTTAGACACAATTTCAGTGAAGATCCTTTCAAATTTTGGTTTCTCAAGCCTTAATGTGGCAGTTTAAAATCGACTGATATTAGTAAAACAAATAGGGAAAATGCAATGGTCTACAGTAAACAAGAAATATAAGAATTTAAATACAAATTAAAGAACTAACAGAATCCACCTCCGACTCTCTAATCCTTGAAAAACTCTCACTTTTGCAACCAAGTCCCTCTTCTGTAAGTGGTACTGAGCTCTCTATTAAACACAGTATTGCTTTGAACTTCTCATATAAAAGAGGGGAAAATTCCACCTCATTTTACTGTCCCCAATCCCATCTCCACTTAACATAACATTCTCTTTTCTACGGTTATGATGGGGACAGACTGTTGATGAACAATATATACATTAAAATTGCCACAAGCAGAAACCAAGCATGCTTAAGTCAGTGCATGTTAAGCAACACAAAGCAGTAGAGACCTAACATATTGGGTTTTTATCGCATTCATTAAGATAGAACAAATCTGAATATATATATATATAAAGAAACTTCCAGGTTCCAACTAGGATATCTTTTAACTTCACGAAATTCAGAAATCTTGTCTGCATGTTACCAGAAAGAGTGAAAAATTCATATTTTACAACTGAAACTGAAAAATATAAACATTCATAACCTGCTCTTTGGGAGGTAGAAGTCCAAAAGCTGCTCCCAATGCTAACCGGGAACTTGATTCCTGGACCACCAGTTTGAAACATGTAACTCTCATTAAGCAGAGAACTGCCTGTTGGTATCTAACCAAATCATGCTCCAAAGAAAAGGAAGATAGTTGGGAAGCATACCGGGTGATACTGAATCAGATTATTTATAATCGTCAAACGAATTGCCTCTAACAACTCTGGCTCATCCACTTTTCTGCCAGTATCACTGCAAACAAAGCTCCACCAGCATATCCAATGAATTACTAGACAGGCTAGTTAAGAACCTGATCCAAAATATTTGTCACTTAAAAGGTGAAATTGAACCCAAGTTGCCCAACAAGTTTCACTGTGCTAGACTAAATGTGTAATATTTATTAAGCAGGCCAATTCTTAAGTCTGTTTGACTGCATATACTGGAGTCAACTTGAAAATAGACACCCCAAGCTCAAGTGGAATCTCAATTTAGAAGCCATCAAGAGGACTTTTGCTACAAGGATAGTGCCTATTATATTGATTTTGCAATATATGATTCTAAGAATCATCAATGGTAATTAAAAATCATCTGACCACTCATTTTCTTTGTATCCTTATTTTGGCAACATTATTTTATTTTCTTTTGCCTCTGTACAATAATTTAATGATAGAGGAGCCAACTCAGCTCAGACTAGAAGAAATGACTCCCAATGACAAAATAAGATAACCATTCTTAACAATCATTTACCATACATTGGTAGTAATACAAAACCAATAACAGGATTGGACAATAACATATGCATTATAACAATCACAAACATAATGCGTAACACATGTAACACTTACGCTTTCGTGATGGAAAACTTGTTGTGCTTGCCAGAGGAATCCAGAAAGACATTTGCCTTAACAACATTGAGACCTAAGTTTCCTAATGCATTCATCTGCAACCCATGTAGAGAGTTAATTTTTAAATCTTTTTATTAATGCACACTATCAAATATGTAAACATGCATGAGCATAAATTTACTCAGAAAATGACTTACTGTGTCGAGAAGAGCCCCAAGCCGATCACCAAAAGTTATCTCCACCACAGTTGCATCTGGATCAGAGTCTTGGTCAATTATAACTTTGGGAGTTGGAATGGTATCAGTCTCGCCTTGATTTCCATCCTGTTCTCCACAGAAAAAAATTGAAAGCAAATCTTTTACTGATCACAGTCAACAAGCATTAGAAAAATGAAGTATTGGCCGTTCACATGCAATAAGTCACAATCATATAGGTTGATTACGCTAAATACCTCCACATCAGTAACAGGTGCTGCTCGAGAGATAACTGTAGTTCCAGAAGATGACAATCTGATAAAAGGGTACATAAAATTAACACACAGAATGGGCACATCATTGTGGTGCAGTCCTAGCTGAAGGTTTACACTCACCTTGCAAGTTTTTTTTTTATTATTATTATTATTATTTTTGGGTACTACTCATTTTGGGGATACTATAGCAGTGAATGCTTTCAGCACTCATCCAACCTACTAGCTTAATTGGTCAGACCATACATAAGTCCTCCTAGTGTTCTATATACAACTCTGGCAAGATATAAGCTAACAACACCAAAGCTGAATAAATAGAATAAATTACTTGCCACAATTAACACTATCATGTAGAGGAACCATATCAGTGCCATGAGTTCCACTAGATCAATTTTTTTTTTAATCTAAAGTTCTTGGGCGTATTAATTGAATTAAGTAAATTGTAAAGTGAAGCATTACAATAGCAACTGAATCAGAAACATATCAATAGAAGCTCGAATTCTTATATGATTCAGTATCATCAACCAGTGTAATTAATGATATTTGAGACCAACAAATAAAATCGGTAAACAATAATCCCAGGTAGGCTACCTTCTTTTGTGAAGAATGTAACATGGCTCAGTAGCAGCAAACCCAGAAGAAGATTTCAACTTCAAGAGAGGGGCATTGCAAATGGTTTTTTCCAAAGCTCTCAAGCTATTATCAGCAGCAGCACTGAAGTGAAGTCCAAGACTCCAAGCAGCCAGAGCCACAGCCATTTTTTTGTCTTTTAATCACTGTTCAAAGTCCAAAGTAATAACTTGAGCAGAGATAGAGACAATGAAAAAGGAAAAGTTAAAATCTTGAAGAAGGGGTTAGAGAGAAGATCTCAAATTACATGAAATAGGAATGTGGGTTGTGGGGGTATTGAAAGAGCAAAAGATAGATGAATCAGGCATTTGGATTTGGATTTGGAAAAAAGAAAGAAAGAAAGAAACAGTGTATTTATTCATTCTTATGTTTCTCTCTCTAAATAAATAAATATAATGGCAAAATTAAGTTCTTTTTTTTATATATATTATATTTATTTTATTAATTAAATTATAATATATATTTATTAATATTTTTTATTTTATTTTTAAAATTATATACATATCATTAAAATAAATATTATGAAATAGAGTTAAGTTTTTCTTAAATATAAATAAATTGTCAGAAAACAATCTTGGAAGTACATTCATAATCTGGTTCGGCCTCTTTTTATTTTATTTTTCATGTGGAGGTTTTGTTGTCCATTTGAAGTTTGGACAATCAACTTATAAACTTCGGTGAAGATTATAGATTTTAGTGGATCAAATAAAACTTCTGGTTTACTTAAAATAATTAAGAAGCTAGTATATATACCGTGCATTTCACACGATTTTCATTTAGTTTAGATAGAATTTTAAGATTTTAAATTAAGAATGATATTTAAAATTAAAAAAGGTGTATAATATTTATATTAAAAGAAATTTTCTAATAACAAAAATAAAAAAGTATTTAAATTTAATATTTTTTTATAAAAATTTGAGATTTGATTAAGTAGATATATAAGGAATTGATTAAGTAAATTTAAGATTTTATTAAAAAGATTTTATTTGTAACTGATAAAGAGAAGAAATAAGAAAGAATTGAGTGAATAAGAATGATAACTTAAAAGAATAATTAAGATAGAAAAAATTACATGTGACAATTGAAAAGAGAGAAAATATTCTTTTACGCTCAAAAAGTAATATAACAAGATAAAAAAATATATATCACTATTGAAAGAGAATACTCTCGTTCACAACATAAATATAGAGCGGATAAATATAAGGGTGGATTTGCTAGAAAATACTCAAGTTTTTTTTTAAAAAAAAAAATATTCAAGGTTTCTAGTCATTAAATCAGCAAATGGGATAATGAGATGATGAGTATGTTTTAATTAACAAAATTAAAAAAAAAATAGGAATGTAAATGCTCGGGCACTAATGTGCTCAAGTTTGTAGCAGCACAACCCAATAATAAAAACTCTTAAAAGTATTACATATATATACATACATTTTAAATCTTTTATCTCTTCCTTAAATAATAAAGAAAATTATTTATTTTACGAAAATTTATCATTTTGGATATTTTTTTTTCTTAAATTACTTTATCGCCGAGTAACTCCATAAAGAACTTGCTGTCATTGAGAAGCTTTTGGTTCACTAAAATACGAAAGAGCAATGCTAGGGAGCTCAGGTTGCACAGACTTCCCAATTCAAGTATAATAATCATTATCTTAATATTTTAAATAAAATAAAAACTTTAAAGAAACTATTTAGAATTGAGTTTTAAAGGTTATGTGAAAAGATAAGTGATGATAGATTTTTTTGTGATACTGCAGCGACAACAATGTAAAATGTATTCTGACGTTCGAGTCAATTTGTTTGCAAGGAAAGTAATGTATAGAATTGAAGATTGAATCTGTATCTTTTTTCCTTGCAGCGCATATGTAAGAGCCTCTTACGCATTGAGAATCTGAACATTCAATGTAAATTGAATGTTGTTGAATAAGATTTGGAAGATCATTATTCCCTATGTTTAAATCCCTATTTATGTGAGATATGATTAACATTCATATTCCTCGAGAGAGTTACACCTAGTAAATAGGCGGTTACGAATATGTAATAATGTATGAGTTCCATTCTGGCGGGCTAGGTTGCTCCAGACCTGTGGACCTAAAACCCGATCCGAAACAGTTATCCTCAGTTTGGCACTTAGATTGGATAACTAAGTGCCAAGATATGAGTTCAACTGGAACACACGACGTACGATGGACAAAAGGATCAAAATTGTAGTACCAACGCCGGATCTCACGATGTTTTTTTCTAAACGGCCGAGGTATGTGATGCATCATAGTGTGCCCCCGAGGTGGATGAGTAAGGTTGGGATCTGTGATATATCACTCTACTTAAGTCATCATACCATTGTCCGGGGCATGTAGTAGGTTGCCCCCATGTATAGTTTGTGGGGTCTGTATTATGAATATACCTCGATTTTGGTCTGAGCTTCGAGTTGTGGTTTTACCATGGTACTGAAGGGAGTTCGTGATCTGGGTTAGAATGTTCTCAAACGTCACACGTCGTTTCAGTTTTAAACATTCTGTGTATTGTCCTTTGAGTTGCTTTTGCTCAAGAATAGTACGACACGTGGTTAAGGAAACAATGGAAGTCGTTGTTTGGGATGCGTAGCGTCATGACTAGTCGTTTTCAAGTTTTGAGATGAATAAAAAGGCACATCTGCCCCTATTAATTACGGTGGTTAAGGAGATTTTTCCTTGCTTATAAATAGGATAGGGATTTACCCATTTCTCACTTCTTAACCCATCTCTTTTAGACATTCAGTGGGGGAAAAATGTCAGGGAGTGACATGACGGTGCAAAACAGTGACCTGTCAGTGGAGGATTTGAGTCCTCCGTTATCCCTACCACCACGGTAGAGGCTTCAAGCCCATGATGGGAGTCTCAGCGAGAACCCAAAGTAGGGCGGCGACGAGGGATGCCTTCTCCGTTACTTTCCTCACTAATAACCTCCAGATTGTCTCCCTCCTGAGATTGCACCATCAAGCTCTAGAACTTGACCAATTGCAAGTTGAGGAACACACTTACTGGCCTAGTTGGGTATGTGAACACTGTGGTGGTGTTATCTGATGGGTCTTTGTGTGCCAGTGGTGGCAAAGATGAGGTGATTTTGTTGTGGAACTCGACTGAAGGAAAAAGGTTGAGGTTGTGGTGGACGAGGTGATCGAGATCGAGGTGACTGAGGAGATCCGAAGATTCGAGCTCCACCTTTTAATGCCTATCTTTTGTTTTTCTTTTCATTGCCCTATGCGTGGAGTTTTATTGATGTATATAGGAAAGTCTCGACCTCGAGCATCTTTTCTTTAATCTTGATACCTAGTATTGCTTCATAGTAGGCCTTCTTTCTTTTGCCGAGACGAGTTCAACACTCAATCTTGGTACCTCGTTTATACTTGGTCGAATTTTAGCCTTTGTGATGTCGAGATGGATCCAATGCTCAATCTCAGTGGTTACTAATGAATGCTAGCTTGGCCAGTCGAGATGAATTCAATGTTTAATCTCGGAGGTTGGGTTCATTTAAGCATAGTTGACACTTAGTCAAACTTAAGGTGTAAGTAACTTTGAAGCCTCTCATAATGATGTTCACTATCTTGGGCGCCGGTCTAAAGCACATAACCATGTTAAACCTTTTGTTCGGTTTATGGGTTAGGCATAATGTTATGACTGCATTTAACTTTTATGGTTGGTAAGTTTGATTTGGAGTTTTGGAATAGGTGACTCGGAAGCCTCTTGGTGTGGAGTCCACGGTCTTGGGCTACAGTCGGCTACGCTTAACTTATATAAACTTGGTCAGTTTATGGGTTAAGGTCAAACCATAAGGGTATGAATGAAAATCCTTAAGTGCACTCCTTGACCTTGGTCAATAGTCAAGTTGACTCATTTGTTTGGTCGTCATGTAAAAATACACTTAACCTTTGTAAACTTGGTCGGTTTATGAGTTAAGGTTAGACTCAAAAGAGTGTGGGTGAAAACCCTTGAATGCACTCCTTGACTTCGGTCGATAATCAAGTGAATTCCCCTATTTAGTCGTCATGTGTTGATGTTGGAATTGTTAGTCCTCTTTGGACCTTGTATTCCTTAGATCTCTTTTAAGGTGTTGTAACCTCTTAAGTTGTAGTAATTACATAATGAGCACAGAGAGAGAGAGTAGAAAGAACAAATGTTGAGGAAGAACTGATTTATTCTTATCATACTGAAAGATGTTTCTTACATGATCCCAAAGTAATAACTTAATACAATTCTCAACTAAAATACTTTCACAGCTTGTCTGCGTTTTAGAAGTTCTTGATTGCCATGCCAGAGAGGGTTTCTAGGGTGTAGGCTCCTGTATTGATTTTGGACGTAATTCTGTACGGTCATTCCCAATTAGGAGCTATTTTCCCATCTTTTGCATTTTTCCCTTCAATGTTCGCCCTTCATAGCACTAAGTTGTCGGGGTTAAACCAAAATGGGATTACTTTGCAGTTGTACCGCGTGATGATCTTCTGCTTGAGGGTTGTTTCCCCGACGTGGGCAATTCGACGTTGTTCTTCTAGCAGGTCAAGTTCATGGCAGATGAGGTCCAGGTTGGTTTCCTCAGAGAAGTTTTGCTTCCTCTAGCTCAACTCTCTTATTCATACCAGGATCATGACCTCACAACCGTAGCTCAATTTAAAGGGGGTTTCTCCTTAGAGGAATGTGACATGGTTCGATATAGCTATAAGACATGGTCGAATTGTTCCATCCAATTTCTTTTAGTATCATCAAGTCTCTTTTTTATCCCTCTAAGTACAACCCGGTTGGCGACCTCAACTTGTCCGGTGGTTTTTGGATGCTCTACCGAGGTAAAGTGTTATTTGATCTTGAGCCCAATCAAGAGACCCTTGAATTTCTGATCAGTGAACTAGGTTCTATTGTCCGTGACAATTAACTTTGAGATTCCAAATCTACTAATGATATTATTGTAAGTTAACTAATTTTGGATTCCTGCGAAGGTGATTGTGGCTAATGGTTCTGCCTTAATCAACTTGGTGAAATAATCAATGGCCACCATCAAGTATTTGGCTTGCCCTGGTGCTTAGGGAAAGGGGCCTAAGATGTCTATTCCTCATTAGTAGAATGATCAAGGAACAAACATCATTGACAATTTTTCCGGTGGTGTTGCGTAAACGTCTAAATGACACTGACATTGGTTGCACTTTTGTACATGTTCTTTGCTATCAACTTCCATGGTTGGCCAATAATATCCAGCCTTTTACACATTTCGTGCTAAGGACTTACTCACAAGATGTTGTCCCGAGCTTTCTTCATAAATCTCGGTCAGGACATATTCTACCTCCTTAGAACCAAGAAACTTAAGGAGGGGGAAGAGAATCCACGACAATACAACTTATTGTCATAAATGGTGTGTCAGGCCACTATCCGTACTATCTATTGGGCTTTTTTTTGGTCCTCGGATAATGAGCCATTACAGAAGTAGGCTAATATAGGCGTCATCTAAGTTTCTTCAACTTCCAATAAGAGGACTTCATTGTCCGTGATACTAGAAGTGAGTAGAGTGTCCTGAATCACATACTTGTTATTGTCGGGGCTTTTGGTACTAATAAGTTTTGACAGGATGTCGGCCATAGAGTTTTGTTCTCTTGGAATGTACTCCTCCTTAACGCTGTCAAAACTCTCCATCAGTTTTTTGACCTTGGCTAAGTACTTCTGTAGTATGGTCTCATTAGCTTGATATTCCCATCAAATTTTGGAGGTCGCCGGTTGGGAGTCACTACATAAGATTATGTATGTAGCTCCCATCTCCTTCGCCATGTTAATATCTGTTATGCACACTTCGTATTCAACTTAGTTGTTTGATGTAAGAAACTTGAACCTTAATGAATGTTCCAATACGAGGCCGACTTCATTTTCCAACATGGCCCTGATGCCGTTTTTTTCAGGATTCAAGAATCTATCAACATAGATGGTACATGAATGCGCTCTAAGATGGTTGAAGTCTAGTGTGAGCTCAACCAATAAGTCTGATAGTATCGGCACTACAACACAATAGGCTAACAACGGTAGTTCTGTGAGCAATTTGCGATGGTTTGAACCGCCGCGAAAAGAATCTCCTAGTAGTTACGTTTTTGTAGCTATGTCTAGCATCGGGAGGCTGAAACTACAGCAGTTAGAGTAATCGCTGGCATAACCGCCGCAGAATCCATATTTATTTTTTGCAGCAGACTTATAGATATTTGGTTTTAAATATGCAACGGATCCAAACTGATGTTATAATTTTTAAATAATTCCGTCTGGAATTTTAGCAACGGTATATAGCCACCACCATAAATATTTTAAAAAATTATTTTAATATTGTTGCGACGATGAGAAACCGCCCCTAGTAATAAAATGAAATTTACTGTTCAACGTTTTCACAATTAAAACTTGCAGTTATTTTTGTAAATGTTACAATTTTTTTTTAAAAAAAATTTCATCTGTTTGCATTAATAATAATTGAAGAAAATTAAATATTTTCTATTTACATTCACTAATAATTTTTAATTTGGTTTTAAAATTCTTTTATACCATTAAAACATTAATTGATCTAAAATATCAAATTCATTCATTACTTTAAATAAAAATTACATAAAAACAATGCACAAAATACAAGTATAGTATTTTGCTCAAAAGTGCTAAGTAACATAAGAACTCATACCAACATAAATTCATAGTCAAAATAATAATGCACAAAATGCAAGTCTAGTATCTTGCTTAAAAGTGCTAAGTAGCATAAAAACAACTATTTCTAATATAAATTCTTAGTCAAAGTAACATTGTACAAAATGCAAGTCTAATATCTTACTCTAAAATGCTAAGTAATAAATAATTAAGCAGAAGATGATGGTCCATGGTTTTGTGGTTGATGACTAGCGTCAAAAGAGCGTCTTGTATCTGCTAGTGAACCTAAGTCAGTAGCTTGAAATTAAACAAAAAAGTTTTACATGCATATTTTAAAGCAAATCTAAGTAGAAATCAAGTAATGGAATGAGTTTAACTATGATAAGCAAAGAATAACATAATAAGTAAAGATTATGCCATAGGTTAAAGAAACTCATGAAACTAGAAAGTCAATGCTATTAGACAATACAATAAGCATTATCAATAACATTCAAACTTATAATCAATATCAATAAGACTGTAACAACTCAAAATACAGGAAATATGTTGTTGTATTAAAGAATTCATAATTAAAATTTTCATTTAGGATGCCTTTTTATGCCAGTTCAATACTTAACAAGTTCCTTCTATCTGCTCTGAACTCTAGAGTCATTTGATAAATATTGTTCATGGAGTCATAGTCAGATGTTATTGACTCTAACATCTAAGTACTTCATTTTCACGACATACATTATGTTTATGGCAAATAGCAAAACTGCACACAGCCTCAAACTGTGATCTTCAAATACCAGACTCTTACATTATTACCATTCATATATGGGCAAGACAATTAGTAGTAATTAAAAATTAGATTTGTAATACCAAGCTTGGTCATAGTTTTCTTTGCCTCATAGAATGAACTTGGAATCTTTGCATGTCCAAATATATCTTGCAATAGTTCTAATATCATTGTCATGGCCTTGTTGCTCATCCCACATAGGCATTTGATACGATACAACTTCATCATAAAAGATAGTTTTGAATATTTTGTACACTCTTCATACAACGATTGTTCTCCATCTCTTGCTAATTCATAAAACTCTTCAGCTTCATGCTCTACTTGAGTTACATTCGCATCACACCATCATCCCTGCCACTCTTTTCATTTGATGCAATGGGTACTTCATATGCATGGTGCCTATCAACTCCAAAAGCATCATTGATCATGTTCTGAATAGGATCTTCATCAACCATGGTGTCTTCAACTACATTTGAAACATTACTACTTGAGACATTACTAGTTTCTCCTATGTCGGACTCACCATGATAAAACTACAAATTGTATCCTTTTGGGAATTGTTTACAAATTAAGTGGTCATACACCACATCCCTAGTTTGCCATTTTCTAAAACCACACCGTGAACAAGTGCATATTATTTTGTCATTAACTGAATGACGTTCAAAAGTAAAAGCAACAAATCCCCTAACTCCTTGCTCATACTCAACAGAATTTTGAGACTTTGTAATCCATGACTTATCTATTAGTTTAGAATTTTCCTTCTGAATTTAAACAAAACACAACATTTAAGGAAAAACTTTCAAGTAAACTAAAATAGACTTAGGAAAGAAAATTAATTATTTCTGGACATAGTAGCATGCTCATGAAACATATACTCAACCAGAGATCAAGCATAACATGTCCAAATATATTATAAAATTTAAAAGGGACTAAATTCAATTTTACCAAAGTAGCAAGCTTTGGATCAAAGAGATACCTTATGGGAAGGAGAGTGAGGTAGGTGATAGCTTAAGGAAAAACTGAATGACAATGTTAGTAGCAATTAGCACTGGTGCACCACGGCAAGGCCTTTGCAAAGGCGAGTGAACCTAATCCCATAGATAAAAATGGAAATAAGATAAATTGACACTGTGGGGTTATCAAGCATGAGTATACCACACACGTATATAAGCAAACCACAACAAAGAAAGTAGGGTGGTAGTATGAAAAGAAAAAAAATAAGGAAACCTTTATCTTGCACTCTATTAATACAAAAATGAGAAAGTTACACCATGTCATAAAAATCGTCAAGATAAATATATAAATCATATGATGGAGCAAACAAACTATCTCATGTATATTATTTTATAAAAAGATATTCTAAGTCCTTATATGAAATTTGCTAGAATAAAAAGAATAATAAAACAAGAAAGAGAAACAAGAAATAGGAGGGATGCACATGATAACATAAAACATGGTAAAATAAATAAAATAAATAATAAAATTATTAATATATAACAATTATCATTCTATGAGAATAAGATTAACACAATATAAATTTATAATTTATAATACACAAGTTCGAAAATTTTGGATATTGTCAGTTCTTTTAGATGAAAATGTTAATCTAATTGCAACCAGTTATATATTTTTCTTACAAGCATCTTTGTGTGGTTAGTTCTCTCGGCACAAAGATATCTATGTTTCCTACTAACGAATCTACATATAGTAATAAAGTTATAGGGCAAAAATAGATTTTATGGTTTTTTTTTTATTTTCTATGAACAAATGAACTTACAAATGAGAATGGCAATGAAGACTACAATTGGAGATGCATTCTGAAATGGTCTCTGCCTCGGATAAGTGGAGGAGAATGGCAATTAACATTTCAATATGAATTTCAAACTCTTAAGTGGCCAAGAATCTACATAAATAAGAATAAACAATGTTCTGAAAAAAAGAACAAAAAGTTTGACTTTGAGCCTTCACATCCACACAAAGAGACTTGACATTAAAGCACATTCACATTATTAAGGGGAACAAATCCTCAAAAACTGTTGACTACCCAAACTAAAGTAGCAATTGAAACAGCAACAACCATTTTTTTAAACAGTTTAAGTTTAAGCTTAAGCTATAGAAAGACAAAATGAACGAAAGAGGAAAACCTTCCTCCTATATTTTTATTAGCTTAAGCTATGTCTTTCTAATATTTTTATTAGAAAGACAGTTTATGTTCTTTTTCTGCATTGCGAAATTCTCAATTTTGAAATGGTGGAATACCTTTATAAATGAAATAGAAAATGATTGTCTTGCAAACAGTTGCAATCTACCCTCTTAATTATGTTCTAGCTGAAACAAGAATTTCCTTCCATGTGTGTGTTTGCTGCTCATTTTAAACACGTGTGCTTTAATAATGTTTGGATAATGTTCCCAACTTCCAACGACCTGTTATCTCATATTCAGGCTTTTCAATTATGATGTTTTATGCACAGCTAACAATTAAAGTTTGCATTTCTTTATTTATTTATTAGAAAGGAGTTCTATGAAGGTATATGCTGAATTGCAGGTAAAATGGCTTAACTGAAATTCAATATCAAGTAGTCCTCTAAGGAACTTGGTGTCACTTGAGCTAAGGGTCATGGCTGCATATTTTACTAATTCCCCTTCCAAATTAAGAGTTGTATTCACAATTTAGTTTGCATGGTTTTTTTATCCCTTGCTCCAACATGCAAGGGAGGAGATGTTTAAGGAAGATAAAGGCATAAACCCTCAAAAGCATAGTATGTGACCTTTAGACTACAAGCACGTAGTCGAGTTAATTACTCAGTTAGCATGATATTAATTAGAGATTACTTTTATCGATACATAACATTAATATATCCTGTCTTATTATCCTTTGTTCAAATAACTCATGAAGAAAGTCAAGAATATTATATGTGTCTCATTCTCTCTATATGTATAGGAGAATTCTAACTAGACTCTTCACAATCTGTACAGATATAATGTATTCAATGATGGATGATAATCAAAATGATGTTTTTGACGTGCTGGTAGAAAAGCCTGAGACAGGTATTGGCTTTATTTCCTCACATGCAAGGAGCAATGCTAGTAGCTTAAGAGTGCGGACTTCAATATAAGAAACAGAACCAGGTCTAAACTTCACTTTGCTGAATCTCCAAGAAATTAGATGCCAAATGAGGAACAATGTCGACAAAATTAAAGAGTTACGAAAAAGGATAAAAGTTTGAAACATGAATTGTTACTGCGAAGAGAGGAAAATACGAATGAGAACAATAAAAAATAAAAAAGAGACACCATTTCACTACAGAGGAAGCACAGAGCAAGAACAAGTTAAGAAGGAGAACAATAGAAATCAATTACAAGAGCATACAGAAGAAAGCTCCAAAAACCAGAATCGGACAGAGCAAGAAAGGTGAATACACTTTCTCAAAATCTATGCTATCACTGAAACCCTCACTAACGAAAACTGAACCAAGTAGTCTGGAGTTGTTGGAAAATTGAATACATCATCCCACGCCGGCAAGTCCTGCCGGAAAAAACTCACCGGACTCATCGAACAACCTCGTCTGGCCTTGACACTCTCCGAGCACCCCTTCTGCCGCCACCGCACATAGTTCCTCCCAAGGCTTCTGCAGTTGGTTGCTTTCTTCCCTTCTGAATTGGAGAACCGAAGTAGGAGAAGAAAGATTGAGACACTCGTCCCCAGAATCATAGTCGGAGCCAGATGCTTCCGGATTGACAACCTAACTCAATAAGTATTATCTAACCCAATGCACAAATTCTAAGAACAGGCTTTGCGAAACCTAAGAACAAATGTATCAAAGAACAAACGAATCTAATACAGCTGAATCTAAGAACAAATAGTTATGAGTTGGCAAGAACAATGGATTATACCTGGTGGAGACCTCCTCCTCGGGGCACGAACAATGGGTAGACCCAGAACAAATAATTATGGTTTAGAGTTGAACAATGGGGGTAGAGTGACGGTTCTGAGTGAACGATGGGGTCGAGTGAGGGTTTGCACGGTTTGAAAAAATTAGGGGTTAGAGGGAATAGGAATTTGGAGTTTAGAAAGAACGGAAAATTTAGAGGGAACGAAAGGAGATTTTAGCGCCTAAAAAAATGATTTCATACTGCGACAATTCCAGGAAATGCCACCTAACCGTCGCAAATTTAGATAACTGCAGTCATTATTTGAACTGCTGCAGTAACTATCGTAAGATTAAAAATTGCGGCGGTTCACAGTAACTGCCACAGTTTACCCGCCCCGATTGTTGTATTTCTTGTAGTGCAGAGCCTTTATAGTTGGCCTTGGTTGGTAGGTGATCTCGAACTCGGAGAGTTCTACTGACTAAGCAATCATTCTCCCGCGAGACCTGATTTGTGTTGTATTTGCCTGATTGGCTGATTTGTCCTCACTACCACGGGGTGACATTGAAAGTACTGTCTCAGCCTTCTTGTAGTGATTATCAAGGTGACATTGGAAGTATTATCTCACCCTTCTCGCAGTGATTATCAACGCTAGAGCTAGCTTCTCAATTTTTTGGTAACGGATCTCGAGGCCTTGTAGGACTTTGCTGACAAAGTAAATCGACCTCTTACCATCGTTTGTCTCTCTTATTAGAACTGAGTTGATTGCCTCATTGTTGACGGAGAGGTAGGTGAAAAATGTCTCACTGAGGTCTGTTCTTGTCAGAATAGGTGGTGTGGATAACATCCTCTTTAACTCTTGGAAGGCAACTTCATATTCTGAGGTCCACTTGAAGTTCTTTCCCTTTTTTAAAGTTTTGAAGAAGGGAAGAGATTTTTGAGCAACCTTGGCCAGGAAACATGTGAGGGCCGCAATCTAACTTGTGAGTTACTACACTTCTTTGATGGACTGGGGACTATGCATGTTGAGCATGACTTGACATTTCTCTAGATTGACTTTGATACCACGGTTTGTCAATAGAAATCCTATAAACTTGTCGACATGTACTCCAAAAGCGCACTTCTCCAAATTCAGTAGTATATTGTGCTTCTGAATCTCGGCAAATACTTCCTCCAAGTCTTTAATGTGATTACCGCTGTCTGTTGTCTTAAGTATCATATCATCAGTATATACTTCCAGCATCTTATCAATTTGTCATTCAAAGACTTTGTTCATCATCCTTTGGTAAGTTGCCCTAGCATTTTTGCGTCTGAACGACATAACACAATAACAGTAACTCCCCATCTTGGCTATAAAAGTCGTTTTGTATTCATCTTCTAGATTCATGGGGATCTGATTATATTCAGAACAGGCATCTATGAAGGAAAGTATCATAAAATTGGATAAGTTATCTACTAACTTGTCAATGTTGGGAAGTGAATATGAGTCTTTTGGACATACCTTGTTCAAATCAATGTAATCAACACACATACCACTTCCCATTGACCTTCTTGACTAAGACCACATTAGAAAACCACGTGGTATAGGAGACCTCTTTGATGAACCTGGCGTCTAAGAGATCCTTTACTTGTTTTTGGATCACCTCTTGGCTTTCGGGTCCAACATTCCTTTTATGCTAAGCCACTGATTTTACTTTCTTCTTAATAGAAAGTCGGTGGTATATATAGTCTAGGTCTAAACCTGACATGTCAGCGGAAGTCCAAGAAAACAGATCATTGTTTTTCTACAAGATCTCAGTCAACTGGAATATTTCCTCCTAACTAAGTTGTCATCCAATCTAGGTTACTTGGTCTGGCTCAATTCCAAGTTGAAAGGATTGGAGCTCTCCATTAGGTTGGGGATGTGTACCACGAATTTCTTCGCATACGTTCAACTCAGTCAAGAGGACGTTGGCAGTGCCCATAGGGACTGGAGTCGAATTGTTGCGCAAGTCCGTAGTATGGGTTTTTTGGTGATTCTCAAGCTCTCATTGTGACATTTCTTCATTGCAGCTTGATCTCCTTTGACTGTTATAACTCTGTCTTGTTGGTCCAGAAAATTTCATGGCCAAATGGAGTGTGGAGATCACGGCCTCAAAGGCATGAGTGAAGGATGACACAATATAACATTATAAGTCGAAGAGTAGTCAACCACCAAAAACTTGACCTTGACAATTTTGAAAAGGGAGTCCTTCCCTAGAATCAGGTAGGCCTCAACGTACCCAACTGAGATGATCTTATCGCCTATGAATCCGATCAATTCACTGGTATATGAGATTAGTTCTTCTTTTGATAATCCTGACTTGTTGAAGAAGTCTAGGAAGATAATGTCCGTTGAGCTCCCTTAATCCACAAACATTTTGCAGACCTCAGCGTTGATAATTATCCCAGAAATGACCATGGGATCATCGTGATCCGAGATGATGTTTCTATAATCCTCATCAAAAAACGAGATTGATAGGGATTTTCTTGACCCTCTGTCTGACTTAGTTTATGTGAGGGATGCCATGTTCATCACAGTCCGGAGAACCCTCTTCTTGGCGTTTCCTGAATCGCCACTGCCTGCAAAGCCCCCTGAGATGGTGTTTATTGTACGAGTTAGTTTAGCATGGCGACGATTATCTTCATTCTCTACTCGATCTCTAAGGCGTTGTAGCGCTAATACCTGCTGCCCAGCATCCTTAGAAGATGCTCTTAGAGGACCTAGGCATTGCCTCACTGCAACTTGCAGGGAATGAGGGGGAGTTTCTCTATGGTGAAATAAGTCTCCAACCTCTGTTTTGAGCTACGACCGAGTTCCAAAAGTAGTTGAGTAGCATCAACAAATCGGACAACGATTTGCGAGTGATAAGGTGAGTTGTGGTAGTATCGTTGGGAGTTGAAATTTATTGATTTCTGATAGATGTTGATGGTTTAATGCTAATTTTAAAAACTAGGTTTTGAAGGTTACTTGAGAAGGTAAATGATGGTGGATTCCTTCGTGGCACTACAACGATAGCAATGGTGTGAATTGTTGAGTACTTACAAAAGACACTCTGACGTTCAAATTAGTTTGTGTGCAATAAGGGTAATGTATAGAATTATAAATTAGATTCGTACCTTTTTGCCTTGTAAGGTATATGTAGGAACCTCTTAAAGTATTGAGAATCTGAGTATTCAATCTGAATTGAATATTGTTGAATAAGATTTAGAATATCGTTATTCTTTGTGTCTAAATCTCTATTTATGTGGAATATAATTAACATTCATATTCCTTGAAATAATTACACTTAACAAATGGATAGTTACAAATATGCAGTAATGCCTGAGTTCTATTATGTTGGATTGGATTGTTCCAGACTATTAGACCCAAAATCTGATCCAAAATAATAACTAACTTTTAAAGTAAATCATCTGGGACATTCCGGGCCACAATCATCCAGGTCATCTATCAATTTCCAATATGAAATGCTGAATGGATTTGTTTGTGAAAATAAATTTCTCTATTTTCATTTTAGCTTCTGTTTCTTTGAGTCCTACTTTCAAGCCAAAGACGTCTAAGTTACCAAGTAGACGCAATTATGAGTTTATGAAAAAAAACTAATAGTGCGTTTATTCGTGTTTTTATTATAAGAAAAGTTTTTTTTTTTTATTGAAGTCGTCACCATACTATCAAAGTCGTCATGTTTTCTCTGCCTGCAAGCACAATATCTAAGGCAAGCCAGGCCCATCACCATACTATATAACTTCTAATAAGACTTTAAACAAGTTCTGATTTATATATTTATGGTATCATCTTATATGGAAACAAGAAATGGGGTTTATAAAGCTAGCAATGCTCCATCAAAATCAACTTCACCCAAGATCAACTAAATTCTCGAGGATAAGCTAAAGAGCAGGCAGCCTAACCTGTGTTACGCATATAATAAAATCATTCATATATTTTTATTTATTAACTTAAACTTTTCTAAGAATTGGTTGATGACAACCCATTTAAGTTATCCTGTTTATGCTGCATAGCAAAAACTAACATGAGGAAATTAAGATCCTCTCAATTTTTAAAGAGATGAAGAGTTTATTTGGATAAAAAAATTTGAAGGGAAAGAAAATGAATATTTTATTTTTTATTTTTAAATTAAAAAAATTATAAAATATTTATAAAAATTATTAAAAAATTATATAATTATATTTTATTTTATTTTTTAATTTTAAAAAAATTTAAATATAAAAATAGTCATTCAAAATAAAGAATAAATCTTTTTTTTTTTAAATCTTTTAAAATTCCAACTCCTAAAGAACTCGTTGATTACCAATCCCAATGCGAACTGATATCCATTCATCAGAAGTATCAACTATTTTTGCAAAGTCATCATTGGAAATCTGAAGAGTTGGTACGGCAGAACCACATCCAACTAACTTGCAGCTTTTACTGACAAGTCTCTAAAGACTTAAATTATATAATATAAGCAAGAGACAACAAACTCCACAATATGGCACTGGACCTTATGTAATATATATAAACTTAACAAGGAAGCGTGAAATTTATATATATTGTAACCCGTGTATAAGATTATATTGTAACCCCTGTATAAGATTATAATGACAAGAGTTGATGAAAGTTAAAAATGCTATAAACGAAATTAAAATTATGTTTAGATGATAGATAATGAAAAAAATAGAAAGAAAATAAAAATAAATTTTTGTATTTAAAAATTTTAAAATATATAATGAATAAGCGAAATATATAGAGAATCATTTTTTTTCTTTTATTCAAATGTCTAATTTTTATTCTCTCTAAAATTGAGGTGAAATAGAGAGAAACATATTCTGTTCCGTTCTGTTAATGAATTTTTTAAATAAAGAGAGGAAAAATTATGTTCCATTCGATTTTTTTCTTTTCCAATTTATCTCTACCTATTCTATTTCGTTTCATTAATAGAAAAACATTCAAAAACAAAATAAATAGTGGGTGAGACCGGAGGACTAAAAAAAAACCTTTAATTAATATAAATGATGCCAAGATTAAAGTGTGAAATGAAAGTTACAATTAGAAAGAGAATTGGGATAAATTACTATATACATATATATATCTAAACTCAGCAAGGAAGCGTGAAATTTATTTATATTGTAACTCCTGTATAAGATTATAATGACAAGAGTTGATGAAAGTTAAAAATGCTATAAACGAAATTAAATGGTGGGTGAGACCGGAGGACTCAAAAAAAAAAAACCTTTAATTAATACAAATGATGTCAAGATTAAAGTGTGAAATGAAAGTTACAATTAGAAAGAGAATTGGGATAAATTATTATATATATATATAAGAGACATATCTAGTGAGAAGAGTGATTATTGTAAGAAGATGAGAAGAGTAAATCTTGACCATATAATTATATATGAATGGTTAAGATTAAAAGTTATTTAAAAGTCATGTGACTACTTAAAAAAGTCATATGCATTTATATTCTAATATTGACCATTTATATAAGATCTAATAATCAAAATTCACTCTTCTCACTCTCTCATAATAAATACTCATTTTACTTAATACACTTCCTATATATATATCTAAACTCAGCAAGGAAGCGTGAAATTTATATATATATTGTAACTCCTGTATAAGATTATAATGACAAGAGTTGATGAAAGTTAAAAATGCTATAAACGAAATTAAATGGTGGGTGAGACCGGAGGACTCTAAAAAAAAAAACCTTTAATTAATACAAATGATGCCAAGATTAAAGTGTGAAATGAAAGTTACAATTAGAAAGAGAATTGGGATAAATTACAAGGATTGTATAATTCATGCAAAAAGGATTGAAAATGGGTTGTTAAACCCAAAATGGTAGGCAGCTGTTTAGAATACGTAGAGCAGAGGTAATAAAAAGTGAGAGGCAATATGTTGAAGTGACTGACCTGGGTATGGGAGAATGGGAACTGGAAACAGTGGAAGGTCCTTGGAGGGCACCAAAGCAGACAACTTTGGTGGTGGAGATGAGTGGAGTGAGGAAGGCAGATTCATTGGCCATTTACACATTGTAATACCAAAAAGCAAGAGAAGAGATTATATTATATGGGAATAGGAAATGGCACAGAGAGAACAATCCATGGGATGACAGAAACAATAATACTCCTTTTTAAAAGAATGATCTTTGAACGGTATTAGTGGTGGAAATGGAACAGTTCGTGTTGGTATTGGCAGAAAAAACTATGAGAAGTGAGATCACGAATTACGTGAATGTGAATGTGGTCTTGTTATTGTCATTGGGAATAACAAAAGAATTAAAGGAAGGAAAGGGAGTGGTAGCGGTAGGTGTTACTTGTGAGTTCTGCCTATTGTTCTCCTAATGGATATATTGCAGTAGAGCTTACAAAATTCAGGCACAATAACCATTTCCGTTTGCAACTGCTTTTGTGGCTATGTTTTTATTACATTGAACAATACTATATTTTTCTATAATTTTTTTAAATAATTTTCTTAATATTTAATAAAAAATATTAAATAAAAAATAAATATATTTAATGTTTTAAGAACATAAAAAATATTTAATATTTTTTTTATTTAATAATTAATAAAATTAATAGAAGAAATTTAAAAAGATAAATCATTTCTCTATTATATTACATACATTAATCAACATATTCTATACAACATCCAGATACTCCTCATTTTCATTTTATTTATTACTCTAAAAAAATAGAAAAATATTAATTATTTTTTTAACTTTATTTTTATCTTTTGATATCTCTAATAAATAAAATAAGAAAATATTAATAAAATAAGAGAATAATTTTATTAAATATAATTATATTTTAAAAAAATTAAAAATATTTAATATATTTCTTAATCCTTGTAAAAAAAATTTAAACGTCAGGCATTATAAAATAGAAGAAGTAACATGAAATGTATATGATACACACATAATGACTTATGCAAAATAAAGGAGATTATTCCAATACCCACATTTTTTTTTCTTCTTTTTATTAGTATAAGTATGTAGGTGAGTTTTCAAACATTATTTGCTATTAATAAATGTAACCATCAATAAATAACTAGTATTTGATAATTACTATATTAACTCCCAAAATAATATATCTAAATGTAACAATGTGCAAGTGTATTGGGTTTAGTTTTTATCAATTCTTACCGTAAATTTTTATTATCATTTGAGTGACGCTTGAATAATTTTTTTTTAAATATTTTAAGATAACACAAAAAATTAATATTTTTTTCAGATATTTTTATGAAAAATTAAAGTCATTTTTTGTCTAGATACAATTACAAAAAATACATTTTGATTTCTCTTTCTTCTATTACATCTTTTCTAAAACTGATTTTTTTAAATAGTTACTCGTTTTAATTTTTATTAAAAGTAGAAAATTTATTAATTTTTTTATATTCTGAAACTTTATAAAATCTTATCTAAATACTTGTGTATGTCCGAAAAGTGGTTTTTTTATTTTAATAAAAATAGTGTTTTTCTCGCAAATTAAACACAAAGAAATGCGCTCTTAATCACATACTATCATATTATTAACATAAAATAATTTGATGTAATAAATATCTCAGATGCTAAACTACTAAAGTATCTCATCACTATCATAATTTCAATGACTTATCTTTATTATTTGTTCTTTGAGTTATGCTATTTTCAAATGACTTTGTGTAAGATATTTTTTTTTGGGGGGCTTAGTATGAGTTTAATTGAATATGACTATTATTATTTCTTTTTCTGAGATTCTCATTTATTCTCTTTGCATATTCACTAGTTTATTCTAGTGGTGTATAAAACTCATTTCCCATCCTGTTTTATGCACATTATTTTACATGTTCGTTTTTTTTACAAGAAAATCAAAGTGATACTGATTTGAACATTTTTTAATCACTTCTTAGACCGTGGGTGGTATGAAAAGCCAGACATCTCATTTTTTTTTTTATCATTTAGATATCTCTTCCTTAATTGATATGTTGTTAATTGAGCCATAAAGGCAACATATTAGGTCCAATAATTTATTTGGACCGATTTCAAATTTCATTATTCCCATTCTTTTTTTAAGTTAGCCTAATTGGATAATAGAAATTGGCAGGATCAGACCAACCCAAAGGAGATTCCAACTTAAAAAGGTTGATAAAAAAAAAAAAACTTAAATAGAAGTCATATCCTACTACCTACTTCCACAAAAGAGTTTATGTGAAGTAAGTTTAATAATAAAATAAACAAAAAATATATATTTATTTTTTAAAAAAAGTGTATTATAATTTTAATTTTTTAATTATTTAAGAGTAAATACAAATATTTTAAATTCAAACTCATTTTAAAAATTGCTATATCCCTTGTTTTTAGTAGATACTAATGAAAATGTTTTATATATATCAAAAAATATATATTATATTTATATGTGAAAGAAATATTAAATTATATTATATATAATTATAATATTTTTATGATATAAAAAATAATTTTATAAATAAATTAAATAAAAAAATTATGCTTATTTTTGGTTGGTACAGTAATCCAATATCCATCATTCATTCTGTGTCGTGGTGTTGTGGATTGTGGTGCCAGCCACACAAACGCAAGCTACAATGGTGGTGTCCTCCATCTCCATCTCCATACCCATTTCATCTCCACCTTACAACTTCACCTTCCTTCGTCCACTTGTTTCTTTCACTCCACCATCTCCTTCTTCATCTTTCCGAAACCACCTTCCATTCAGATTCACTGCCAAAATCCAAAGCGTTGCAAGAGAAGCAGCAGCCTCACCCTCAGAGCCAGGGCCAGGTTTTGATCCCAAGGCAGGGGTAGCCGTTTACAAACCCAAATCCTACGAAGTTCTGGTCACTGATGCTGCCAATTCCCTCGCTTTTGCTCTTCATGACGGAAAACTTCGCCTCGAGATCGATTTCCCGTATAATTCTGTTTCCTTACATTTTCACTTTGCATGACCGCAAATCACTGCTCAAACAGTGACCCCATTTTCTAAAAACTTCAACTTGGACTAAATTAACTCTCATTTTATTGTTATAACTAGTTTTTCTGCTTTCTAACTTACCTTCACTTTAGTCTTTGTTACATTATAGTTGAGTTTGTTGAGAATTAATTGAGATTTATTGGGTTAGTTTGTTTAGTCAGCACTTAGTTACTAGTTGTTTACTCACTCATGTTCTATATAAGCTACACACTTTCACTCATTCATTCAGTAAATTTCAGCTTTTGAGTTATCTCATTTCTCTCCTCTCTATCATGTTTTTTTTAACAATCTTATGATTGCATTTCCATTTGTGTATGCTTGGTTTCAATGTTTTAATGTTACAGTTAATATCATTTTGAATATCCTCACAACCAACATTCAATTATGAAGTGTGCACTTATGATGGTTTAGTTTCTTCTTTGGGTCTTAGATATTATTACCATTTTTTCTGTGGAGACAACATGCTATTTGAACTTTTGGTTGTGGCTTTTGTGTGCTGTTATTCTTTTCCTGATTTTTCTCTATGGGGTTATGTCTGCAGGCCCTTGCCCAGCAACATATCTTCTTATAAGGTACTATTCGTTGCTCTCATGAAACAAACGTTGTCAAGTGACTAATTATTGTCAATTTTGTCAGATGCAGTGTTATTATTGACAGTGCCTTACCTTGTTATGGGGCATATGAATTTTTATTATGCCTATTTATACCTCAATTCATCTACTATTTCTTTTTTATTAGTAGTTTATTTCAACATATCAGTCCGTTTAGTTGATTTTTATATCAATACTGTATGCTAGGCTAACATTGATTTCATGTTACAAGACCATGTTCTTATTGACAGTTACTTGAATTTTGTGAGGCATGCTTGTCTGAGTTTCAAGACATTGCACATAATTTTCTCAAATTCCTAAATCTTTCAAGGGATCTTCAGATGAGTTCATTGATGCCAACATTCAACTTGCCTTGGCTGTTGTAAGAAAGCTCCAGGAGAAGAAGGAAACCAGAGCTTGCATAGTAAGGAGATGATTCTTTTATTCCCTTCCAAAGCAACAAGTACTTATTTTCATGTATAAAATTTGCCCTCTTTTTTGGAGAAGATGTAACTATATTTGTGCCTAATTGTAGGTATTCCCTGATAAGCCAGAAAAGCGCCGAGCCTCACAGTTGTTCAAAGCTGCTCTGGATTCAGTAATGAAAAATAACTCATTATGAATTTATTCCCCATCTTTCTAATGAATTGATTCCTATTTAATTTATGACATTTTTTTTAAAATCGTGCCAGCAAAAGATCACACCATTGGAAAATTCTAAGTGTTTAAACTAATTACTTTGACAGATATCCTTCAAAGTCAAGAATAACATTTAACAATTGATTGGCATTGATTCTGACAAAAGATATCATATTTATATTAAAGCCTTTCATATTTTGAAGTGTCATTTTTGTTTTGCTTCCAGATTGATGGCATTACGATAGGTTCCTTAGATGATGTCCCTGGCGGACCTATGACTTCATTTTTCAGATCTGTTAGGAACACCCTTGATTTTGACTTTGAAGATGACAATGAAGGTTAGTTCTAGGGGAAAAGTGATATTACCATAGCTTTCTAAGTTAATAACTTTTTTCTAGTTACCATAGTTGAAATTTATGAATATTTATCAAATTATTCTTGAGGCATATAGTGGTGATGCAGTGTTGCTTTGTAAATCATGTGCATGATAAAAATAATATAATTTGGCACTTTCATTTCTTACAAATGCAGGTCGTTGGCAGTCTAGTGAGCCTCCATCACTCTACATATTCATTAACTGCAGTACACGTGAACTTGCTTATATAGAGAAGTATGTGGTATGGTGTCTTTGCCATTAGAAGGTTTCCTGAATCTTTTTTCCATTTCAAATCTTTGATGTGCTTATGAAATCCCACCATGTCTTTATCTGCATTGGATTGGTCTTGGCTTCTTTAGTAAGAAATTGTTTAGTTTTTGTTCATTGGTGATAATATGCTATAATATATAATGACTTCAATCCTTTCATTTGATTTTGGGTCAGCATGTAATATTCTGCAATGTATATAGTTTAGCTTCACAAGTCTATCCCTCACAGTACCAAGTTCCTAGATGTTAAAACTTGATCTAGGCTCTGGTTTTGATGGCCTTAGTTGGCAAAATGTATGAGCAATTCTTAATATAGGTAATTATCTGTGATTGAACAGAATATATTCTGTACACTGGCTTCACCCAGCTGCTTTAGCTTAATGTATATCTTCTATTGTTACTACTTGGATTTTGCAGGAAAAATTTGCATTGTCAACACCGACACTTTTATTTAATCTTGAACTAGACACTCTGCGGTATATGCTGTACCTTTTTTTTTTTTTTTCAAGTTTTCATTTATGCCTAAATCCTTAACTTTTTAATACTTATTTTTGACAAAGAATATTTATTGAATTTACAGTGCTGATTTAGGTCTTCTGGGCTTCCCAACCAAAGATTTGCATTACCGCTTTCTTTCTCAATTCACTCCAGTGTTCTACATTCGAATCCGAGAGTATTCAAAGGTACTCTTTCTTTATTGAATTGTCTCTAGATATTGATCATTTTCTCAAATAATGGGCATTGGTTGTTTCCTTTTTCTGTTTTTAAGACAGTTGCAATAGCACCTTATATTGTCAATTACAGTGGAGCTGTGTTCCGACAGTACCCAGGTATGGCTATATATTTATTTGGGTATCTGTACATGGAGAGAGAGAGAGAGAGAGAGAGAGAGAGAGAATATGCATATACATGTTTAAAAGCATGTTCAGATCTTAATTTGTTCTATATATTGATGCTGTGATCACAGATTATGTAAAATAAATATTAAGATTTATAGAATTAGGAGAGGTTTTGAGGAATTGTGTGTATGAAAACACACAATTAATCTGATATTTATATACAGATTAGTACATGGCAGGAGTAATTACAAACACTAATTCCTGTAATTACAGATTCCAATTTCTAGTAATCAGCTCTATGATTCAGCTATGACTAGGTGATGACTAAAGCTACATGTTAAACATGTGCTTAATTCTAACAAGATTAATAAAAACAAACAAAAAAAAACAAAAATGGAATGCGCTGAGAAAGTTGCAAAAAAATATATGATAAACTACTGCTTTTATGCCATTTATTTGATATTAGCATCAGACCTGACTAGGCAGACCTTTTTTCCAGTTTATGTAACAACATGAAATGGTTTTTGAAAAAAGAAGAATGTGATTACTTACTTCCCTTTGTCGCTAGAGACAATGTTTCTACTCAGAAATCACCTAATTAGTGAGGGAATTAGGATTATGGCTTGTTCCTTTTATTTTCCATTACTCTTTAAACATCAACACTTGATTGTTGTGGCTAATTCAATTGACTTGGATGAAATCACTTAGAAAGCTTGCTAAATGATCAAAATTTAGCTTTGTTGTCCATGCCCTTTTCTGGTGCATATTACATGGTAATTAAAGGCAGGATATCCATATCTCCAAAAAAAGGCAGGATATCAATTCATGTAATGGAGTGGTACCAAGTGTATTTAGCCAGCAGTTAATACCAGATACATTGTAATTTTGATTGATTCTTATTGTATGACTAATATACTTTTATTTGCCAACGATATGGATGATGCAATAAATTATTTCTTCATAATCTGTTCAGGTCCTTGGCAGGTGATGCTTAAACAAGCAAATGGTTCTTATGCTTGCATAGCAGAAAGTGCAACCCGCTTCACCCTTGGTGAAGTAAATTCATAAACTTCACCTCATTTACTTTTTAAATGGAAATACTTTCGTATTAATATATTGACTGATCTAGGCCAAAGAAGAACTGCTGCGGGTCCTGGGACTTCAAGAAGAAGAGGGAAGCTCTCTAGAATTTCTTCGAAGAGGCTACAAGGTGTTCTCTTGTTAGATAATCAGTTTCTGTAATTTTATGCATGCTTGTGCCTTGTTTGCTATGGCTGTATTTATTTATTTTGATGTTCTTTTTCTTCTTGTTAAAATTTGCATATTCCTGTGGTCCTACACTTCATCCTTTATGATGTTCTTGTAGTCCTACACGTGCACCAAAATACAGCTTAAATTCTTTACCTTAACAAAGTTGAGTGCCTTCAGATTTTGTCTATTCCTCTTGTTCTATTTGTTTTCATGAAAGTACCAATTATTGTAGTATAATGTTCTTTCTTCAAGATTAAGATTTAAGGGCAGATACACTTAACAAGTTCCTGTACAACTCCTCTTGGGTTTAATGTACTGTTATTCACTTATTCTTAATTCCATTGTTCTAACGTGCATAACTATTCACCTTATTTAAATATTTATACAAGTGGATTGAGCAAATTCTCGTACATAACCTGGATGTTTTGTTTGGGTATCGAGTTGACTCAATTACTTGCTATAGTGGATTTATTATGAGATCCTATATCTTATTTTTAGCCATGTCTCTAGTTCAGTTATAAATCTGTTGCCTGCATTGTGTGATATTGCAGTCAAGCACATGGTGGGAAGAAGATTTTGATTTGGAAGTATCTTCTGCATGGCGGAGTTGAGTAGTACACCACTTGAAGAGATTCTGTGTTTTATTGGATCCGCATGTAGTGGTCATTGAATGCTCACATATAATCAAGGAAGGCATTTTCTACAGAACCCCCTCCCCCCCCCCCCCCTTTTTTTTTTTTTATAAATGTTCTTGAATGCAATATTTTGCCATTCTTGCCCTTTCAGTTTGAAACGGATGTGACCCATTTGTGGCACGTCTTTTCCAATTATTGTGGCAAAGAAATATTGGAAGGAATTTGCAAACTCAATTGTAACATGTCAATTGTGGCCATCGACCAGTTCATCTCAACAGTTCTTGTGTACAACAGTTTTTGATACAGCATATCCCTGAAAGATGGATGATATTGACGTATTTTATATGAAGCCTTAAGCTGTGTCTTGAATTGCAGGATATCAGTTGGGAGTTACACCGAATATGATTAATGGTTGGGTCAATATGGCGTGAATGATTGAACGTGTTACAAGTTAAAAACTGCAGCAGAAATGTAGCTCTATGCACACTAAAATCTTTTACACTTTTTGGTAAACTCTGTTAACAGTAGCCTATGTTATGCTATGCTCATTAGTAAATATTTTGAAAATTATAAACATAACATGACAGCTGTACTACCTAGCCTATATAGGTGCATATGTTTTAAAAAATGTCAAGCAAGTCGATTTATGTAAACTCCAATGTCAAGCCACTAGGATTGCGCTAGTGGTGGGGCACTTGAGTAATTTACTTGATGTTATAAGTTGAAATCTTATCAATGTAAACTTCAATGTCCATTGAAATTCAACAAACCTAGAATCATGTCGTTCTTGGTCTACCCCAACCAAAATTTGTATGTCACACCATAGAAGCTAACATGTTATCAGCTGACGAATACATATTTTTACAATTGTAAATAGTGTAATACTGAAGCACACCCGCACTGTACATCAAGATATTGCAATTAGTCCTCATAATTTAACAGAAAAAAAACAGACCATTCACTCTGCATCAAGAGCACTGAAGTCAGGTTCTGGGGGCTTTTGGAGTTTGTCCCTGGAACTTGAACCACGAAGCCTCTGACCACGAAGGGCATTAGCAGCAAAGCGGGAAGCAAAGATGGTTGTACCAAGTCCAAGACTAGATGAACTTTCAGTACGTGGAACCAAGGCCCTTGCAGCAGCAGCAGCATCATCTCCTTCATAATCAGATTCATACAACTCTTCTTCCTCCTTCCTGCGCTGTTCTGCAATTTTCCTCCTGGAGTGCCGCCTCCACGCAGCTTGAATGAAGATTGCAGCCCATGTTCTCCACTGCTGTGAGTAGAAACGGAAGGTGTGCTGAACCTGTCTACTGTGAATGTGCCTAAACTGGGAAGCAACAAACTTCAACTCTTCTGCTTCCAAAGCAAATGCCTCCACTTCATTTATAGCCTTCACTGTCCTTGTAGATGATGGCAAGTTAGCAGCAGATTTGGGGTCCAGTGCCCATGTTAATAGCTCTTCTCCACAGAAGTCACCTTCTTTCAGAAGACCACTGTTGAAAAATCCACTTCTTCCACCATCTGTAGTAACACTCTCTAGACGACCACGTATGATGAAGAGCATCTCATTAACTGGATCACCTTCCCTAACTATGTAAGTGCTCTCTGTATACAAACTAGGTTTCAATCTCTCACATATAGCATCAAGCAAGCGTTCGTCCATGTTAGCAAAGAGAGGAACCTGAATATATGTCATTATACATAAGACTAATGAGAAAATGAAGACTTAGAAGTAGCACTCATATGTATAACAATGAGCTATCTCAGAAAGCACAAGCTAGTGTACACAGTGCTCACCCTTCTGACCAAATTCAAACAAAGATGCCGTTTGATATCTCTCCTGAGATCTTTTGGAAGACTCTGAACCAAGCTCTCTTCATCTACTCCTCTGGTGTTCAGCCATTTGTATTGGTCATAGCGTCTGACTCTTTCCTTTAGCTCTGGAGGAAGCAAGCGATGATGCATCCACTGCTCAGAGTCACGTCTTTTGATCCTCATTTCCTCAAGACGAACTGACATTGACTGAAGGTATGTCTGTCCAATTGTATCATAACACAGCTTATTAACTGTTGTGCAAATTTGTTGAATTGCTTTCCTTTTACTGACGGGGACATGTAAAGCAATGGTACATCATGTTAAAGCATAAGGATAGTTTTGATGATCCATCCCTTAAACATGTCACAGATCATCTGTTAATGGTTTAAGTTAAGTGAATCAACCCATAAACTGCATCTCAGGTCATTTCAATTAGAAGATGAGCAGAGAAAGAAGTTGGTGGTAATTGTAGGTCAGGGTGACATAAAGCAGTGCTGTAAAACTTTATTGAACGCTTTTGAAAACTCTGATAATTTTGTTTTAGCCATCAGAACACTGGAATCTGATTCAGTAATATAAGTCTCTTTTTCCAAAGGATTTTGAATAGAAATATATGCAAATGTCTTTAACTTATCCATGTCAAACAAAGGCGTGGACAGAAATTTGATATAATGATTCTCCCAAGTCCCAAATTAGTTGATTGATTTGAGTTGGAACAGAGGTCACACTCAAGCTTATCTTTGCCAAAAACCAGTTTTTAAGTATCATAAATTGCCATAACAAAATCGTTCAGGATGAGAATTTGATTTAATCATTCACCTTGTGGCAATGATTCTCACTACTAAATAAATATCTATAGTGCAAATTTTTGTTTACCTGCATGTTTCCAATCAGAAGAGCAAAAAGGACAAGCCCCATAATAGCAATTACTATGGAAAACATAACCTCTCCAGGGTAGGTACTGGTTAGA
Source organism: Ormosia emarginata (assembly GCA_029884605.1). Taxonomy (NCBI): domain Eukaryota; kingdom Viridiplantae; phylum Streptophyta; class Magnoliopsida; order Fabales; family Fabaceae; genus Ormosia; species Ormosia emarginata. The sequence goes on from JAQQTP010000075.1 coordinate 27,166,533, forward strand.
AGCCCCTGACCAAGTGTACTGTCAAACGCAAAACAGAAGGTGCTTAGGCTTGTAAAACTTGGGAAAATATAGCAATTTCAGGTGCATTGAAATGTACACGTGCTAGGTGCAGACAGTAGTTAAGAAATAACAATAGAATGCTGCAGCAAGTTACCACACGTAAGTATTAACAACTGCATTGGTTGGACATACGAGGTAAAAGTGTCAACATGTCATCTTGAAGTGTTAATTTTCAGTGAATAAAGTCCATATTTTGAATCAATAGGAACAAAATATATTTGCTCAGGAAATCTTATTAAAATAAATAAGAATCCTATACAATAATCCTAATTCTATACTACCACCCTGGCACCTACTAGTTCTAGTGAACTTGCATGGCTTGCTCTACATGTCAAACGTATGCAGATAGTATTATATTTTTAGAGAATGAGACAAGTAATATACCTCAAGTTTTGAAGGCCCCACCATAGACAGTAACAGAATTTAGGAAAGACTTCTATGGAAGCCACAATATCAGATTGTATGGCTTGAGTGAAGATTCCATAATTAAATGCTGAGTTATCATCCTCAACAAAGCAGCGACTTTTAAGAACAGTTTCGCTGACATTTCTCCAACTTTCATACCCTGAGAAATGCTTATTCGAACTCCCACAGTACAAGAAATGTGTATTACATCCTTCAACTTCTTTACAAGCTTCCTTCCAGCATGTATCATTACGTTCTATGGCTAGTAAGTACCACACAGAGCCCGTTATCTGTGACACAACGGAATAGAATCAGAAGAATGGACTTGGTACTCCATATATTAGTGAATTCTCTTCATACTTCAATAGGTTTAGCTTGTATGGGACAAGAAATGGAGACAATCCAGTTTGCTATATCTAGCACTTCAAATGGTTTTTCTTGTTAAGCTTGTCAAATTACCACACTTCAAAATTCCATTAATTCTTTATTCTAATTTTTACATTGATGCACATAAATTAAAATATGGAAAAGAACCATACTATGACATGGTTGAAGAATGTTATCATCTCTGGACATCCTAGATTTAATTAAATACACTCATCCCCAGTACCGATTCCTAACCATCCCCAGTTTGTATGCATGTATGTACAAATTGATGCCTTTATTGAATACTGAATAGTAGTGATTATTAATGTGATACTGAAGTAATCTTTCAATCAATACCACTCCATTAATCAAGTTAATGTACATACTGAACTGCTAAGGAGAACTAAAGAAGAAGGATCATTTTACGACATGCACTTACATGACTAGCAAGCATATACCAGATCAAATAGTACATGGCACCGAGCAGTGCATTTTCAGAAAAAACACCAGCTGTCTTTTTAACTTCTGAAGCTAAAGGTAGAAAGCGTAGAAATCTTGGAAAATATTGCAGGATGACAATTCTCAACAGTGCTGTTTTGGTGGCCAAGACCTCTGCACGTCTTGTTCTGTAAAGATATTTCCACACTATAATCTGCAGTAAACATGTAGATAACTGAACTACAATGGCAAAGAAATTTCCTAATCTAACTTGAATCGTCAATCTATCATTTAAGTTAGTAGTTGAGTTTAGTAGCCCTTAACAATATTTTGGATGAGTGACAGACAAAATTAGCCAAAAATTGTAAATTTTACAATCACCGTCTTTTAGTAATTCATGATAAAACTGCAAATAATCTTCTTGTGGTTTAAAATATAAGATCGAAGAATCCTTGTATTTTCTTTTATTAATCATGCCTACATTACCTTTCATCAATAGCAGTAATACAGGATATTCCACTTATTCAAAGCTTCTTACTTATTTCATTCATTTTTCATGTAATGTTATATATTTAGGTCACTTTAATCGAAGAATAAGTGAAACATTATGTAATCACAAACATATATAGATGCAAAGTAGTGGCTAAAAGATGAACATGGATAGTTTCTCAAACCTGTGGCATAGGCAGCACAGAAATGAAGTCAACAATGAAGTAACGTTGTAAATATCTCTTGGCAATCTTTGCAGGATCTATGACAAGTTCACCTCGTCCAAATACCCGAGATGAAGGCGCAATGTAAGCAGTGCGGAATTGAAAACTTATGCGGAGGAGATAAATCACATCGAATACTGTTCTCAGCGTAACAGCGAAACTTGCTAGCTTGTTATCTATGGCGAGGCAGAATGATTTGTGGTTGAAATAAGGAAGATAAAAGAAGAAGGGATCACAAGCTACTGAAAAAATGCATAGAATCTCAAAAAACTTGTTCCAATACAGAAGGATCTTATCTTGAGGGTCAAATACTTTTTTCTCTGACACTTTAAGATCTTCTGGGAATACTGACCAGGTGACTCCACTTTTGAGTGATCTTCCAAATGTCTTTAATCCATCTGATCCCTTCTTCACTCCTAACTTAAAGGATTTCGATGCTTTTTTTTTTCCACGACCAGGAAGGGGCAGACCCTCTAAGTTAAATCTTAATTTCTTCATCCCACTTGTGCTAGATGGCATTGACAAATTAGAATCCAGATCATCCAACCTACATCATCCACTATATGTCAGCTTCAGAGACGCTTATGTTAACAACTTAGCCTCTGCACACCCTAAAGAATAACTAAACAGGAATATAACAAGAAAATGGAAACAAAATCAAAGGTTAGTCTGAGATCTTAAAGTTAAAGCAACCAATCCTAATATTATATCATGGAACAACAACCAAAAAAAGTGTATAGTGCTTGCAACATTCTAGAGTTCATTCCACAATGTAATTGTACGCATTAGTGGCACTTAGTAGTTAGTAAGCTTCATATAATATCTGAAGCATTTAATTACACATTCACTAGTCTTGTTCTGATTTCTGAATTGATAAAAAGTTCAATATGTATATAGTTTCAATTTAAAAAAGAAGAGTTTGATCAGTCAAAAATTTTGACTCAAAATACATATTCTCGAAGGACATTCAAGGTTCATTAATGTTCATCTTATGTCTATGGGTTATTGTGACCACATAATTTCTGGTAAAATAAAATAAACGAGTCATAGGGGCTTTCACTGACATGCAGCTAGCTTCGAAATTGAAATCTATAAACCCTTTGCATCAAATCAATCACAGTGCACTGGATGACTCAAGCTATGAACACTGAAATCATATTTACATTTAAAAACAAGAGGAACAGTAAAATAATTGTGCTTTTGTATTCTATTCTATACCTTACAAACTTCTCCTTCTGGCCACCAATATACTGTGACTTGTAACCAGAGTCAAACATTTTGAAGAAATAACATAGAGAGACCCGCCAGGAATACCAGATCTGTCTAGCAGTTTCCTGTCATCTGAGAAAGTCTAATATTACATTTCCTGCAATGCAGCCAAAAACAGGGATGTTGGAAACTTTTTTTGTATATATAAGCTCAAAAATATGAAATTCAAAGAAAAATGAATGAATAAAAAAGAAGATGCAAAATAATCTTTAGAAAATAAAGATAAAGGAAGAAACACAGAGTAATCTAAACAATCACGCACAAGGAAATTTTCCAATAATAATTTGATATGGCTTTACGGTGGGTTGCCAAGATCAAATATGTCCCTTCCCTTTTAAGATTTGAAACGTAACCGATTTAACATTCTTTGTGTTCTTATAAACCATTTCAGTACATAAATTGAAAATGATCATGACTTGAACAGCACAATTTGTTCGTATTGTTTTTCAACAATCCCATTCCCAAGTCTAGACATAATCATCTGCAGGGTTGTCCATTTCCACCATAGAAATTAGCAACCCCTCCCCTTCTCATTTCCATAATTGAAAAAAAGAATGGAAAAGAAATTTTTTTCCCCCCTAATTGCTGAAAGATGAAAATTTGGATCAACAAAAAAAAAAGTCCTCAAGATTTTGATTAAAAATAAACAGAAAAATCTGCGCATGAACTTACTGTGATAATGTTTAGGGCCATGATTCTGCAAAATTATGGTATATTGGGGGCCTGGAGAGGAATGGCAAGCAGATAAATTTAGAGAGAGAAAGAGAAACCTCGCAATGGCCGTGGCTTGTTTTGAGTAGATTTTGTAACTTTAGACCGTTATGGCGGTTAGATGTGTCCCCGCCATGTCGCGTCAGATGGCCACGCGTGCACTCTATTTTTGCATTTTGTCTTCAGGCAAGGGAGAAATATTTAAGTAGATATTGTGTATTTAGTTATGTAGACTAAATTAATTAATATTTAATAATTTTATAAATTTTTATGTTACATGATTATTTTACATTAAAAATGATAATATATTACTCGTTTATTGGTTTAATCCATATAATTTATATAGATAAGATTTATATAAATATTTCTCTTAAACAAGAGTTAAACTACTTTTTTTTGAAAAAAATAATAAAAAAAAGGGAGTCAGTCTAACTTGTTAACCAAGTAGACATTGCCCAATTTATGACATGGCTTAAATATGTTTTTGGTATTTGAAAACATACATCTTTTTAGTTTAGATCCTTATAATTTTTTTTTATTTTGTGTTTTCATCCAAGTTTTTTAAAAATAAATGATTTTAGTTCCTACCATTAGTTGACATCTGTTAATTAAGTGATGATGTATCAAACGGAAGTCTAACTCATCTATACCATATGTCACATTTATCTTACGTGACAGTTCATGTAAGTTGTCAAATTAGCATGTAAGACCTACATGCACCTTTAAGTGGTGTCATGTGTTGATCATGTGATTCCAAAATCATTTCCCTCTACCGTCCTCCTCCATCTTCCTCTACTTCCCCCAATTTTGAGCCTTAGTGTTGTGACAATCATTAGAACATTTGGGCCAAATCAATTGCAATTCATGGTGATAAAGCAAGGGAATGAACCAATATGTGTTGGTCCAAGTGGAAGAGACTTGAGTCCCTTAAGCATGTGATCCTGAGTTCGAATATGATATTCATCTGTATGAAAATAACATCATTAGGAGAGGCCTTCACTTAGGCGTCTTATCGTATCTTGAGAGATTACTCTCTCACTTATCGAGTGAGGGATATTATAGAAACTAAAAAAATAAAGCAAGGGAATGAAATACTTTTTGAGCCCTAGTATCTTGGCACTCTATTAAGAAAAGAAAGAAAAGGCATCACAATCAATTTAATAGACTAAAAAGTTGCAAAAATTAGAAGTAAAAGGTATTTCTTTACACATTACCCTAGGGGCGGGGGTGGGTTTATTAGTGTGTTGCGGATGTCAGTGGGGGGAAAGACCTTGGTAGTGGCACAACTGTAGGTCATCGGGTTTGATGTTGGTGTAAGAAGCAATGATGTTGGTTGATTAGTTTTGGGTGGAAGGTATGGAGTAGAAAGATTTGAGGTTTTAAGAGAAAAGAAGAGTGAAAGATAGATGAGAAGTGAGAAAGAGAAAACTGTAATGATGTATAATTCCACCTAAAATGCCACTTAAGTTAGGCATCTAAGACTCGGGCAAATCTGTTTAGAAAAATAACATTTTATGGGAGAAATGCTTGTGTTGCCACTAGAGAGCCTCATTCAACCAAGTTGCACCACCATGTCTCCACTAGTCTCAACCGTGAGCTCTCATTCCCCTATTCGATGTTCTGCAAGCAAGTAAGAGCCCTGGGCTCGAAATTAGGGAAAATGAGGAAAGGTGCAGGAGGATGGTGGAGGGAAATGAATGTGGGTCCTATATGCCAATTTGGTAACTTGTATGGATTGTCATATAAGATAAGTGTGACACATCACATAGATGAGTTGGACTTCCGTTTAATACATTATCATTTAACAGATGTCAACTAACAATATGACCTAAAATCACTTATTTTAGAAAAACTTGGACGAAAATCAAAAGAAAAATTTTATAAGGACCTAAATAAAAAAATAGTATATCTTCCGTGACAAAAAAATATTTAAGCCTTTTGACATTTATATTTTTTAACCTGATTTTCTATTCAAATCTCCCGAAAAAAAGTTCTTTGATTTTATAGGAAAAATTCTTGTAAAATCAAGTTAAAAAAAAGCCAAGTCAAAGCACTCGTTTGGATAAGTTTCTAAAATAAGATTAATTAAAGACTACTAAGAAAGTAAAAGCTATTTTATATTTAAATGTAGTACTCAAAAAATGTTCTTCTAGATCCACTATTGTTTGGATGTAAAAATGTAAAAGGGCTTTTTTTTTAATGGTACAATTGCCTAGAATAGCTTTTCCATGATTTAAAAAAAAGTTTTTTTTTCAAAAGTTCCAATATCCATCTAAAAAAAGCATAATATGTGTTTTTTCTAGTTTTTTTTTTAAGTTCATCCAAATATATTAAAAATAAATAGAAGTACTTTTTTATAAAAAAAAGGTCTTTTTTATCTAAAAGAATACATCCAAACAAGCTTAAAATATTGAACTAGAAAAGAACTAATCAAGTCAAATAAATAATTAACCATTCAATTGTCATATGACTTATCATCCAATTATAAAAGTAAAAAAGCAAAGATGCTCTTTTTCCTTTGCCCTTTGATAATGATCAAGATGATTTGTTGATTTCATGATTTTCTCCTTTGGAAAGGACTTTATGTGGAGCAATAATGTGAAATAAATTTTCAAATGGAGATAATTTTTAAAACATTGCTTTTGTGGATAAAAATGTATTGAAAATTGATCAATGGATTTTTCACTTTATTTTTACCTCATACCAAACTTACTCTAAGGGTAAGTTTGGATGAAAGGTTTTGAAGAGAAAGAAAAGATAAAACTTATTTTTTATTTTTAAATTAAGAGAATTATAAAAATATAAGATGATTGAAGGATTACATAGTCATCTTTAATTTAATTCTTTCATTTTAAAAAAATATAAAGGCTCTTCTTTCCCTTTTCTTCCAAAACCTCAACTCTCAAATACACCCTAAAAGTTTCACTTAATTTTAGAATTATGTTATTTGAATACTTAGATAACACTTCACTCACATATGCGTACATTCAGTATATCTATTCCAACTTTATATAAGTATATGATAATATTCAACCACACTCACATAGGACATAATATCTCACACAAGTATTATATTGAGGTGTACAAAAAAATATTTTTCTAATTTTAAGTTCAAAGACAACCCCTTCTGCAACACACATGACCTAATTTGTTTCAAGCAAAGTCCCTTTCTTATTATTTTTTTTTCCCTTACCAACTATGATGGTCTTGTGCTTTGGCAATACACTGGATTGCTGACTTAGTGTGAACTTGAAGTATTTGATACAGCTCTATGTATGCTGTACGGTGGTTTTTCCTTTTCTACTTGCTAAAATTGTCCAAGATCTTCTCTACCAAACGTACAGGTTCAAAAAAAAGATTCATTTACAAGTTCAACAAAGGATTCACCCCCATTTACAAGGACTCCTTCAGACATACTTCTTGGTGGACTTCTGGCTTCAGGGTTTGATGAGTCATCATGCTTAAGCAGATTTCAATCCCACTTGTACCGCAGAGTTTCACCTCATAAACCCTCTCCATATCTAATAAACAAACTACGCAACTACGAAGATCATCACAAAAGGTGTGGACCTCATACTAGATCCTACAACACAACCATGATAAGGCTCAAATGATCTAGGAGTAGGAACAATGTAGCTACTGTCTACTGACATGTGTAACTACATAATCTGGACACCTGCCCATGGCATGGGGAAAGCATGGCTTCAGCATTCCTTTATGCACTCCTCAAAGACCGAGTCCTACTGGTGGAATTTCATAATGATATGGTTGTTCTATTTTGTGAACCATTCCCCAATTCATCATGGATATTGCCCAGGGATTTTCCTTTCAGTAACACTAACAACCAAATCCATGTTGAAACATATCAAAGCATGCCAAACAAGGACAGGAAAAACAATTCAAGACAGATTTCACTATCAGTTCTACATCTGAAAATTCAAAGCACTCATGATTTGCATGAAACGCTTTTCCACCGTGATCATAGTCAACATGTTCTCCAGAAAGCTTTCCTGTTGATTGTGCACTCGGATCTATATTATTTTGTCCCTTCTCTTTTAATGGTTCCATCTTTCAACCAAGAGCTACGCACAATGTTCCCTGAAAAAGACAGTTTTCCACCATTTGGGACGTTACCTCTTTTTCCCTTCAATTGAGCTATGGGGACTAATCACCAGATTCGATCAAGCATACTTGGCCAAGGCAGATGAGAGGATTGGCCTTCAAATAAGAGTATTTAATCCTGATATCGCTTCACATCAAACCATTATGAATCAAATTTTGAGCTGTACCTTAAAGCATAAGATACTGCCTGAATAAGGCATGCAAGAGTTAATAGCTTCTCCAGTGAAAAACCAGACTTTGAAATCTGTTCTGGTAACATCTTTGTATCCAGAGTATGGTGAGAACCTTCGGAATATGTACACGACAAAACCAACTGTTACTGGGGAGCTGATAGGAATTTATCAGCCAAGCCATGAAGAGCAACAAAAATCTAATGATAGCTTGCACAAGGCATTGACAGAAATATATCTATGAAGTTTGAATGATGTTCTGTGGTGACTAGCTCAATGTCTACTTTTGGGTATGTTGCTCAAAGTTTGGGAGGCTTGAAGCCATGGTTTCTTTACAAATTACTAGACAATAACATCCCAGATCCACCCTGTCAACGATATTTCTCTATGGAGCCCTGTTTCCATGGTCCTCCTAAGATTGATTGCATGGCAAAGTCCTTAGATGATGTTGGTAGAGCTCTTCCTTATATAAGGAGTTGTGAAGACTACAGTTTTGGAGTAAAGCTAGTCCATGATCATGAGTAGGCAAAGTAGCTATTAGTTCTATGCACTGTTTATAATTGTGGTTTATTTCATGATTTTAGCATAAGAACTTAGCAAACACAGATTGTGTTGCACTTTGCCATCCCAACTGTGCCTGTCAGTCTGTCACTTTGATCTCACTTAAAATAATGCTTTTTGTTGCAAATTGTCTTAATAAAATTAACTTCCATTAAGTAAAATTGTATAGAACTGGAGTTTCAATGACCTCATATTCACTCTTAATGGGCTGGGTAATTACTTATTCATGTATGCACAAAACTGAATTTGAGAATTTGCAATGTGACTTCACTGACACATAGAATTTGGTTGAGTCCATCCATTAAATTGCATACCTGCTTTTCAATTTTTTAACGAGTTCTGTTTATCAGAAAAAAGGAAAACGAGTTAAGTTCAAATGCATTATCTTTGAACGTACGTTTGAATTAGCTGTGAAAAAAAAATTAATATTATAATCAATTATATATGTAATTGATTATTGTTATAATTGATTATAATAGAATTAATATTATATTTAGATATATTAGTTAAAAAATAATTTTAAAATATTCTGTTTTGTTTAAATTATTTAAAAAAATCATTTTTTATAATAAATTATTAAAAAGGATATGAAATAATTAATTTATATTATATAATATTTTATGTTTTAAGGTTATTTTGATAAAAATATAATATAATCAGCTTTTGAAGAAAAAGTTTTTTTAATAATGCTAAAAATGAATATTATGAAAGAAAAAAAATTTAACCTATAAAAAAACTTTTTGACCTATGAAAAAACTTTTTTTAAACAAAAATTAGTTTTTACCAAACACGTAATAAGTATAACTATGATTAGTAACAAATACAAAAATCATATTTTCCTAGTTGTAAAGTCTTTTTTTTTTTTGGTAATTGCAGTCTATTCCTAGTTGTAAAGTTATGACTTATGGCCATTAAAAAACCCTATTCGTTTGAGTTTTTCATATGACAATAAAAGGAAGAAGATCCACGTCCCTACCCAGGGTCTTACAAATTTGACTATGTGGAGCGTGGTGAATTTTTTTTTCCCTGAAATTATACTCGCATATGATAAATGATAAATTAATCTTTTAAATATAATCAAATGCTTAAACAAATATTTCTCTCAATAATACTTTTTTCATACACAAATTTCGATATTAAACTTAAAGACACATGCTTACTGACCGAACCCCTTTTGCACATATGGCAACCTGTCATGTCTAGACATAAATATAACTACTGCTAATTAAGGCATACGCATAACATATTTGGCAATGCTACTACCCTAAAATAGTTTAAATCTAAAAGTAATTACCGAAAATAAGTTACAATATGAAGTGAGAAGAAAGAAAAACAAAATCCCAAAAGAAAGATCAGAGGCATCCAAAGTTTCAGCAATCTCGGTGATCCCTGGGAGACTTAGAACAGAATACAAAATATTGTAAAGCGTGCATGTCATTTCCCTGAACAACCAGAACCGAAAATGTCATCTTTTGCTTTTATAATGGTAGAATTAGAAACAATAAAGATGATATCTGAACTTCCTAACACAGGTTGACGAAACCCAGAGAGGTGGAAACAAAAAACCTATGAAATTACTAACTCTATAGGGAAAAAAAAGGTATTATTTTTTGTTAATAAAAAAGAAAAAAAAAATATTGAAAAATATAATACTTTATAATAATTTATTATTTTAATTTATTGGTATTATTTATTTAAATTAAATTTATTTACAATTATATATATATATATATAATTTTTTTTAAATTTTTAAAATAATATTAAAATCTCCACGAATCTTCACCTCCTCATGAAAAACAGAAACGGAAAGAATTTTTATTTTGAAATAGAGATCAAATATAACGACGAAAAAAAATTAGAGAGGCAAAGACGAAAAACAGGAAAGTGCTCCCCGCCCCAAAGCGTTGTGCGGTGTCATCCCCAATTACAAGTCACAAATTTCTAATTTCTTGTGCTTGTAACGTCATTCTATAATCCTGACGGTGTGAAGACCAGAAAAAGAAAAAAAAGTCTTATAAAGTTCATTATATATATATAAGAGAGTCCAAGGGTGAGAAAAAAACAAATAAGTAAAACTAATCGCCACAGTTTCTAGATGCCACTTACTTCACCATGTTGAGCTTTTATGTTTAGATTGAAGAAATTAGGATCAACCCATTTTTTATTAAAAATCACCCTATAATAATGAAGCTTACAAGTGCTAACAGAAGACATTTTTTTAGTAAACTACCAAATTGACCCCTAAAAACTAAAAAGATTTTGGTGAGAAGAAATTAGTCCCTGAAAAAATTTAACATATCCCATGGTCCTCTAATGTTGTTAGGATCATTTCAAATTGGCACTTATGACAATGCAAGTTAGTTCCACAGGGACATCAAATTTGAGTCGATGAAAAACATTCGACTAACTCATCAGTGGTTTACTAAAAAATTTTAAAGTGTAAAATAAATTAATCCAAAAATATATTTACACTTTTATATAGTGTAATAAAGAGATTTATTTAAAATTTATTAATTATGAGTTGATTTAATGTTATTTGTTTGTTGTGATATTTGTGTGCACTTTTAATTTAGGTTTATATACATAATTTAATATTTATGTGTAAGTTGTGTAAATAGAGTAAAAGATAAAGAAATTTTTTCTCATTTTAATTTGTTTTGTCATGTTATTATATGAGTGTTTTTATGATATGAAAAACATATATAATTTTTAGTTCTTTTTTTACAATTTTATTAATGATTTTTTAACATAATCTTATATTTTCATAACATTTTTTAAACTTTAAACTTTAAACAAAGCTTTCTAAAAAATTTAGATCCACTTAGGCCATGTATAAGTTATTTCAGACTAATATGTTAAATCTTTTATTATGAAAAAAATTAAAGTACGCTAATAAAGAATTTTATTCATTTTAATAATTTTAAAAAATTATATTTGATAGTTAACATTTAATAATATATTAATATATTATCTAATAAGACTCTCAAAGTTAATTTAATAATAGTATGTAATAATAATATACTTAATAATATAATGTCATTAATTGTCAATGCAATTTAATAAGAGAAATACTTGTTTTCATGAAAACAATTTCCGACTTACGAATTTAAAATCAATACTTAAAAAGTGTGTCGTTTAATAAATCACCCATCCGTTGAATATGCATATAGAGAGTCTTACTCATGAATCACGTTATTCGTAGTCACTCGCTTCGAAACATATAGCAATTCCCATTTAATAATAGTATCTAATTTAGCACCCCAAAAAAAAAAATAGTATCTAATAATATACTTAATAATATAATGTCATTAATAATAAAAATTAACAATGTCATTAATACTTCAAGATAATTTTACTAATATACAAATATAGATTAGAGCATGGCAGGCTGGCGGCAAGTCGGTGGGATTAGGATTATTTGCATTTAGAGCAAGATTTTGACTTTAATATCACCGGCCTCATCGGGAAAGGGAAATGAAATCATGTTCCACTTTCCAGTTGAAAGTTTAAGGAAAGATGTCCATCGTGCCACTGTTAGTATGCCACCTTTAAAAAGACAATTTGAAATGAGAAATGATCCTACTTAATTTTTTTATTAATTTTTTTAATTATTAAATAAAAAATATTAAATATTTTTATATTTTTAAGATATTAGATATATTTATTTTTTATTTAATTTTTTTTTTAAATTAAAATAATTATTAATTATTAAGATGATTAGATAAAAATATAGTATTACTCATTTAAAATACTAAGTATGAGCCTATTAATAAAATAAGAGTTTTGCATTTAATAATATTAAAATAAAAAATTTTAAATGAATAAATAATTTTTTTTCATTTTTCAATACATTAAATATATTATTTTTATCTTAAACTTTCTATTTTGTATTCATTAACAAGCGCCTAACAAAACCTATAAAATAAAAAGTTGAATTCAAAATTGTTCATGGAGTCCTTGCCAACAAAATGAGTTCCCCCCCCCCCCCTAGGTATTCGTTTTGTTTTCTCTATTATTATTACTTATTATCTTTTATATTTGTTTTCTCTGCCTCTTGTACCTCCCTTATTGGACATGAGTTATTATTCATACCTATTTGTTTGTAACATGTATTTGCTCTGCCCATATACTTTTTATGAATGAATATCAGAAAATAGATGCATTTTCCTCCACCAACATAGCTGCGCTCTCTTCTCTTTTCTCTTCTCTGGTTTTGCTATTTCGTTTACAGGTATGTGAATTTTGTAACTAGTACAGTGTTTTAGTAACGTCATGATAAGGCCATCACTTTCTGATTATCCAAAAATATAAGAATAAGAAATGGAACAAAAAACCAAGACTCTTTCGACATGATTTGGTTGTTTGGTTTAAAGGCCGGCTTTTTGTTTTATTGAGAATGCTCACATGAAATATTAAGTTTCTTGACTTGATTAATTCTAGTTAGAATACACTATCCTGTCTTACTCTTGCTTTGCTTTCCCTTCATGTTCTTCGCAATTTTGAAGGATTTGATTACTGCCTCTGTCATTAAAGCTTTACCCCTCAGAAGTCTAAAAATCATGGAAATCCTTCAAGCCACAATGGACAAGATGGGGCTGAGTTCCAAGAGATTCACAACATTCTTTGTTGTATTTTTCATAGCTTTTCCTGTTGTTCTCCTAGTTACTTTAATGTACCGAAACCCAAGCTTCACTCTTTTTGAGGGGTTTTCTAAAGGCAAGGTACAAGGAGGAACAGCTCATAATGCTACAACTGAGTTGTTGAATGGAGGGCCAAACGTTACAACCAATGGCTCACGATTGGGAGGAAGAGTCCAAAATATATCAGATGAGAACGTAGGAGAAAGACAAAAGAATAATACCGTGTCAGAGGTAGGTAACATTGTGTGACACCCTTGTTTGCATCTGAGTTTTTCTTTCTAATTATTTTCATTCAACTTCCTTGATCTGTTTGCTTCTTACGTACCAAAACAACTCACTCTACGTCCTTAATGGACTTGACCAAGTTAAGGCATTGCAAAGGAACATTCAAAATGGTACCTTAATTGAAGGAAGAGCTAAGCCTAAGAATATCATAGCATCAGAAGTAGGTGCGTAGTGTAATGCTGACATACCACTCTTAGAATCTCTGGTATAATTTGTTTTGGGACATTTCCTCCTCTACTTGTTAACTTGTCTATTATCTTCTCTCCCAAATCTACAGGCACGAAAAATGCTTCATTCACAAGTTCAACAAATGATTCAAGTTCAATTTCAACAGCATATACCGGGAATCCTGATGACAAAGACAAACTGCTTGATGGACTTTTAGCTTCTGGATTTGATGAAGCATCATGCATGAGTAGGCTGCAGTCCCACTTATACCGCAAAGCTTCTCCTCACAAACCTTCTCCATATCTGATATCTAAACTCCGTAACTATGAAGAAATTCATAGAAGGTGTGGACCTAATAGTACAGCTTATAACAGAAACATGAAAAACATTGTACATTTTAAGAACAATGGTGCTGCTGCAATATGTAACTGTAAATACCTTGTCTGGACACCTGTCAACGGCTTGGGGAACCGAATGATTAGCATGGCTGCAACATTTCTTTATGCTGTTCTCACAGACCGAGTCCTACTTGTAAGATTTGGGACTGATATGCATGGCCTATTTTGTGAGCCATTTCTCAATTCAACTTGGATATTGCCTAACAAGTCTCCTTTTTGGAATCAAAAACATGTTGAAACATATCAGAGCATGTTAGAGAAGGATAGGGCTAACAATTCAAAGCAGGATTTACCATCATCTATGTTTCTTAATCTACAACACACCTACAATGATCCTGAGAAATTTTTTCACTGTGATCATAGTCAAGATCTTCTCCAGAAGGTTCATTTGTTGATTTTGCAGACAGATCAATATTTTGTTCCTTCTCTTTTCATGAACCCATCTTTCAACTTGGAGATTACCAAAATGTTCCCAGAAAAGGATACAGTTTTCCACCATCTGGGGCGCTACCTTTTTCACCCTTCAAATGAGGCATGGGAACTAATCAGCAGGTTCTATCAGGCATACTTGGCCAAAGCAGACGAGAGGATTGGCCTCCAAATAAGAGTATTTTTTCCTGATTCTACTCCACAGCAAGCAGTTATGGATCTACTTTTAAGCTGCACCATAAAGCATAAGCTACTGCCTGAAGTAGATAAGCAGAATTCAGTGTCTTCTACCAGGAAAAATCAGACTGTAAAGGCTGTTCTTGTGGCATCTTTATATCCAGAGTATGCTGAGAATTTAAGGACTATGTATCTGAATAAACCAACTGTTACTGGAGAACTAATAGGAGTTTATCAGCCAAGTCATGAAGGGCATCAAAAGTTTAATGATAACATGCAAAATAGAAAGGCCTGGATGGAAATGTATTTACTAAGTTTATCTGATGTGTTGGTAACTACCTCTCTATCTACTTTTGGGTATGTGGCTCAAGGTTTAGGAGGTTTGAAGCCATGGCTTCTTTACAGGCTGACTAATAACGAGACCCATTTTCCAGCATGTGAACGAGACTTCTCATTGGAGCCTTGTTATCATATTCCTCCCAAGCATTACTGCAATGGAAAGCCCATAAAAGATTTTGTTTCTTCTTTCCTTTATTTGAGGGAATGCACGGATTATTATTTTGGAATGAAGCTAGTTAATGGTTCTACATAGCTATTAACCGTTGTTGGTTATGTTGTAGTTGTTTCATGGTTATAGAATTGGAGTTTTTCAATTACACTTTTTATGTTGTTACTTGCCATCCAAAGACCAAAATGTTTATGTCTATGCCTCTTAGCCTCTTATACCCCACATTTGTACAATTCTAACTATGGAATGACTATTTATTTTTTAAAAAATATCATTCTAAAACTTCTTTAGAATATTCTACACTTCTCTTTTACGCTTATTTTTTTTATGAAAAAAAAAATAAACAAAGAAAAAGAAAAAGGTGAGTTTTTCTGTCATTTTATTTTTCAAAAATATTTTTTGTATACTTACTTTTGACATATATAGGATGTGTTGAATATCTTTAAGATAAGTAGTGATTCTTATATTAGATATGATAAATTCTAATTAAGTTAAGATAGGTAGAATAAAAGAATATTATTATATAAGTAATAAAGATCACCACTTATAACTTTATTGATCACCAAATTCTTAATTTGTGTTAAAAAAAAAATATCAATAAGTGGTGACCACCTCTGAGATAAATGGTGATCTTTATGTAAAATTTGGTGAATTCTAATTTCAACTCGTGTAATAAAAAAAGTTATCACATAAGTAATTTGAATCATCACTTATTACCTCATTGATTACCATATTCTATGAGTATCGAAAGTAGGTGCACAAATAATGAAATTGTTGTTTTTTCCATAAAAAGTTAGTGTAAAAAAGAAGCATACAAATTTAAGTGTAAAAATTATATTATTGTTTGGTCATAAAATAAATAGGTAGAATTTTTTTTATGAGTAATGCTATATTACACGAAGAAGTCTTCATGCATCTTTCACGAATTAGGTGGCAAACAATTCAAGTGCATAAAAAACTTAAACAAACTAAAATAAAATGAAAAAAAAAATTCACTCACTCTTACTTGATAAAACACACGCACAATACATTATTTTTCAACTTTTGTATAATGTTTCACGAAATTTTTTTCGTGAGATCGAGCATTACTCTTTTTTTATAAAAGTTATTGAAAGAATGATTTTACCTATTTATAACGTTTAAATAGATGAGTGTCATCTAACTCAATAATGTAAAGCTAGCTTCACTAAGCTTGGACATATGTGAGTGTCCCAACATTAAAATTGGGATTAGTTCTTCTACCATATTAGAATTAAGAATGAATTAGACTTAACCCCAAAAACTAGTTCATTGAAAAAGAACCCAAGTCGTTAAAAGTAATATTTTGCTCATGTAACTAGCTGAAAAAAAAAATAATAATAATAATAATAATAATAATAATAATAATAATAATAATAATAATAATAATAATAATAATAATAATAATAATAATCCAACTGATGTGAGACTTAACCAGAAGTGTTTACTTTTTCTTTCTTTTTTTGTTAAAAAAAAACACTGGGACAAAAACTGAAGAAAACAAATAATAAACTAGTGCAACAAAGCGGCAAACCCTGTAGGCTAAATTACTATTTTTTTATATAAAAAAACACTGTTATTTCTTGTTGATGAGAAAATAACTCTGAAAATATAGTAGCATGCATGGAAAACAATGTTAAGAGGATCCATAGATCTATTACTAAGCTAAATTACTTTTTTTTTAGCAGGAAGGAAAAAAAAAAGCTAAGTTACTGTTAATAAAGCTAAATTATTACTAGCATATGTAATTGTGTAATGGACGAGATAATATTAGAAGTAAAAATTATATAAATAGTATAAAATAAAATAAAAATAATTCAAAATATTTTCATAATTTTTTTGGACTTAATATTGGTCATGATCGAACTAATAACTAGATTAAGATTAGACCAATATGAGATTTAGATTAAATGTGTAAATTTAGACATTATATATCTAAGTCATAAATTTTTTAGAAGTAAAAATTAAACTAAACCTTATTATATATTTCCAAACAAATGATATGAATATAAAGAGTTGTCGCAACTAAAATTGTGATGGGACGACCGAAAAAGATTAGCGCATTTTGAAAATTAATGGAGTCGCCACAAATGTTTATTTAATTTGGGAAAACATTAGAAAAAACCCTTAAAATAGGCAAACTAGTTTTTTAGAAAATAAGTTTGGGTCCGGGAGTCGATTACAGATAAGGAAGGTGTTAACACCCTACACTGCTCATTCCAAGAACGGTACCTTAAGTTAGTTGTGCAAATTTTAATAATATCAAATGTATTTATTTTACCCCTCTTAGAAAAAATAAAATAAAAAAGAACTAAATTATGAAAATTTATTTTTGGCTTGACAAGAATAGGGATTCTAGCTCCTATGTATCCTCGGGTGCAATGAGGAACTCAAAGTCACGTAGTTCTGTAAAAAATAAGTATTGGTTGATTGATTTTAATTAAGAGAGAAACTTAAAACTTTAAAATCAAATTTGTCAGCAATGGATTAATTCCAACTTACCAAAAGAAAAGATGCTCACAAGAACAGAAAAACTAATGGTAGTTGGCGGAGTAGATCTGGGTGGCACGGAACTCGACGATGTCAGTGGTGTAAGGTGGTATTTTGTGGTTATTTGGTGTTGTGGTGGTTAAAGGTTTGTGGATAATGGTGTTGAAAATGAGTATGGTGAGTTGAAAGTGATTATGAAGATTATGGAGTAAGGTAGTGATGGTGATATGGTGATAAGTTGAAAGTGAGTGAGAGTGGTTATGGTGAATTAAAGGTGATTATGAAGATTATGGAGTAAGGTAATGATGGTGGTAGAGGTGAATATGGAAGTTTAATGGTTATTAGTTATGGATGGTGGCATATGGTGGTGGAGGTGAAGATGAAAGATGGTGGTTGTTTGAGGTTGATGATTGGGGTTGTGATGTTGCTAGTGGAAGGTACGGTAAGGAAGATGGTGAGGGTGGTAGGTGTGGTGGTTTGTGGTGGTTTGCGGTGTGGGATTGTTAATGGAAAGTGAAGATGAGAGGTAAAGGTTATGGAAGATGAAAGTGGAGGTTGGAGAGCTTGGAGTGGGGAAATGAAGTGAATGTGTGTATGTTGATGATGGAAGGTGGTGAGTTTGAAGGAGAAGATGATGAGTTGAGTATGAAGATAGTGATGGATGAAAAAATGATGAGGATCTCCAAATTCAAGATAAGTGAGGATTATATAGAGGAATAGTTGTGAAGGAGCAGTTAAAGATGATAAGGTGGTTGAGATGATTGGGGTGATAATGGAGGTGGAGTGGTTGTATGTGTTTGGAAGATAATGATGTGATTGAGATGATTAGGGTGATAATGGAGGTGGAGTGGTTGTATGTATTTGGAAGATAATGAGGTGATTGAGATGATTGGGGTGATAATGGAGGTGAAGTGGTTGTATGTGTTTGGAAGATAATGGGGTGATTGAGATGATTGAGGTGATAATGGAAGTGGAGTGGTTGTATGTATTTGGAAGATAATGAGGTTTTTTTTTTATTATTATTATAAATATATTTTTATTTTACCAATAATTCAAATAAGATATAGGTAAATAAAATCTTAAAAAAATGTTTAATATTTTACACTAAAGCATCTTTTAACACAATTATTAATCCACAAATAAAAATTTTATGGACAAAATTGAGTATCAACAAGAGTTATCATATTTTACTATTATTTAAAATATAGTCACTAACATTACAGAAATTTGTTATGATAAAAATTAAAAATATTATTTAATATAATAATTAAAAATAAGCTAAAATAATAAACACAAATATAAAGTAATGTACAATATTAAAGTATATAAATATCATCTCTCACCTATTAGCCTTTGAAATAACTGGTAAAACCTATCTAAAGTTTTCATACAAAACAACTGTTATCCCGCAAAAGGCTGTTCATAGCTATGTGAGTTAGAAAATATTAGAATATCACTTGTAGTCTTATCTAATGCATCAAAACAATACCTCTCATAGTCCTGTCTAATATTCTTCATTTAAATGTCTTTCTTCTGTCTCCATAACAGTATACAAAAGATAAACCTCATGCATTTGTTTTAATAGCATTCATGAAAGAATAATAAATTGAATGGGGAACCCTATCATAAGAAGTGTGTTAATATGATTAAGAGAGATCACCTTATGAAAAAAAAAAATCATTGGAGGATAATATTTAAGACTCATTCCATTAGTGCTAAATTTTACAAAGACTAAGATCTTTCAATTGTTCATAAAAAATAAGTAAATATATAAATCAATAAGAGTTGTGTTTATTCAATGTTTTCCATATAAATGTCTTACCCACTATAAGAAATTTGTGATTTAGCGATAGAAGTTTTTGAGGAAAAATTTTCCTCATTAATCCCTCGCTAATTAGAAGAAGAATTGCGAGCGATTAGAGAGAAAACTCTGAGTCCTCGCTAAATTTAAAAAATAAATCTGAGGGGTAAATAGCGAGATAATTGTGAGGGAAAATATGCATCGCTAAAATTAGCGAAGGAATTGTGAGGGTTAATTTCCCTCCCTAAAATCAACGAGAGAATGACGAGGAATAATTTTTCTCATTAAAATCAATGAGGAAATTGCGAGGGATAATTTCCCTCGCTAATAGCATAGTTAAAACTTAGTCAAATTAGCGAGAGAATTGCGAGAGATAATTTCCCTCGCTAAAATTAGTGAGAGAATTGCGAGGGAAAGTTCCCCTCACTAAAGTAAGAAAATGTTAGCGAGGGATATTTCCGTCATAAATCCCTCGCAAAACCTAATAAATATTTTAATATTTTAAAGAATTCTAAATTTTTACATATTTCTCACCTTTCCTCTCACTCTCTCACCTTCACTTTCATATTCCCTCTCACTCTCTCTCGTGCTTTCCCTCTCAATCTATCGCCTTCTCCCTCTCACTCTCAGCAAAACCCTCACACAGCGATACCCCCCTCTCCCTCTCACTCTGAGCAGAATCCCCACATAGCTGCCTCTTTCTTGACCAAAACTCCCTGTGTTCTCGTTGTTGCAGGTCCAGATCTGCGACGCACTACATGCAATAAGTATGCTCTGCTCTCGCTTTTCTTCTTCTTCTCTCTATAATCTGTACATCAATTCACATATTGGGGTGGATGGGATTACTTCACCTTCCATTTGTTATTATTGTTCCTTCACCTTTAACTTGTTTTACCCAAGGTCCACCATCGTTGCATCTACTAATGGGTTATCCGATAGAGGCCCGGAACAAAACCTGTTTACTGAACTGTTATTTAAGCGAAATTTTTGTCCTAAATCTGTGTATTAACAAGTGAATTTTAGAACGTATCTTATATTCTTATATTTCGTGCTTTACGGAGAATTTGTTGGTTTATAATGCATAAAGTTTAGAAATTTGGGATGAATGAATAAATTGAGAATAAATAGAAGGGTGTGGTTAAATGTTCCTTTTCTTTGGTACTTGAGGCTAGAGGTTCAATATAGCCTCTCTCGCATCTGTGTTAAGCATGTAGGTTGAAACAGTTGCTTATTATGAATAAGCAATTAGTGAAGGTTGGTGAATATACTGAAGTTTCATCTATTTGTGCACAAAGTAAGATGACAATATCAGTCTTTTTCCTTTCTTCTACATACTCTGGCAGCTTATTTGTCTAGCTACTTTTCTCAAGGTATCTAAGAGTGATAGCTTTGATCCATATCAGTTATGTTTCTAAATTGCTTACGAGTATGTTTGCATTGATGTATGTAGACCTTACATGTAGGAATGCTAAATAACAATTAAAGAATTGCTTTCTAAGCCATAAATGTAGACCACTAATTTACAACAGAAATTTTTATACTTAAGTTGAAAGCTATTACAAATGAGTATGACTAACTATAGATAGTGAAATTGACCTTATTGATGCCATTTGCAATTGCTGATTACTTCTTAGAATAACAACCTATTTTTATAAATGAACTTTGTGTTTATCTAAAAATAATTATAAATAAATAAATAAATCAAGTTTCAGTATATCTCTTTGCATTCTATCTTCTATTCATCTATTTTCCGATTTCTTACTCTCCTTCCCCCAATGCACTATCTTATGTTCTCCATTGAGATAGAGTAAACGCATGAGTTATGTATTCCATATGTTGTACTGCATCCATGCATTTGCATGGAGGGTACTGGGTACAGTTACCTATATAGATAGTGGAAGAAAGAAAGAGTATGGTATGCCAAAATGAGAAGTTGGCAGGTCTTTTCAATATTCAGATTGATTTACTAGAAGAAAAAAGATCATGTTTGGTACACAGTGGATTTTTCCAAAATCAAAATGAGAATTGGAATGTGAATGGAATGATCATCCCCCTTTCTAGTATTTGGTTTGCTTAAGAATGCAATTTTGTTTTATGTCTTTCCGTTTTATATTTAATACATGGAATCAGCATAAATGGAACCCCAAATCACAATTATAACTGATGACAAAACAAGCAATGATTCCTTCTAGCCTAGAGGGAATGGGATTCTTGTCTATGCAAGCCAGAATAAAATCACCATTTCATGTTTTCTCTTTTTTTATTCCCTACCAAAGTAAGTAGTCCCCATTCCTCCATAACATAGACAATAGAATGCCATTTTGCATATCAAATGTCTTCTAAGATTGAGCCTATGAAGTATATGACAACAAAATAGAAAGACACATAACAATAGTTGGCTATGAATTTATCATCTAAAATCGTTGGATACCCTCCATGTCTATGTAGATGCACTATTATTGTGCTTATTATCTTGAGTGATAACAAATGGCTTTATTCTTCAGGAATTTTTGAAGACATTAATAGGTTTTATAGATGTTGCTGGGCTTTATTTTGCCTTCACCCAGTTGACTCACAGGAACATCTCTCAAAATCATAAATTTCAACCAGTTGGACTTGGTATGTGTCGCGACTGGAATCGTAGCGGGATAACAACTTAAATTAACAAAAATTGAGAGAGTCATCACTAATTTTATTTTTTATTAGGAAAAACTGAAAAACCTAAAAAGATGGTCTGCATTCAAAAACTCAAGTTCGGGAGTCTAATTATGCATAGAGAATGATGGAGACTAAACCTCACAACACCCCTAATACATCCGCCCTAAGACGGTTACCTTAAATCAGTTGCACAAATTTTTATAACTCTTAAAAATATTTATTTTACCTATTTATTAAAAAATAAACTAACAAACAAATAAATTATGAAAATTTAATTTTGACTTGACAGAATAATGATTCTGCTCTTACATACCCTCGGGTGCAATGAGGAATTCAAAGTCACGTCGTTCTTTAGAAAACGATTGTGAGTTAGTTATTTTTAATTTTGAAAGTATTTTTGTTTTGAAAATTCATTCAATTTTTTATTTTGGAAAAGAAAGAATCATTAAACTTTCACAACTCAGACGATTACAAAAGTTACAAGATTAACATTTGTCATTTCGACCTAATCTATTTTTATTCTTCTCAACAAAGCTCAAATATTTTATTTTATTTATTAAAAAATAAATTATCAAGTTGTTACAACTTAAATGATTTTAAAAATATAGGATTAATAAACTATAACAACTCAGCTAATCCAATTTTATTTTTTTTCAAAATCAGTTCAATTATTTTTTATATTTTTCATTTTTATCATTTGTATTTTTCATTTTTTTCATATTTTATCACTAATGACCTCCTTTTTTATCCAAGCCCAAATGGGAAACAACACATTTAAGTCACAACCTGCTAAACTAAAGCACAAGACACAAAACTTTCATTTTAGCACTAATACTCTGAAAGACTACCAGACCCATTTAAATATACTTATTGTTTAATCAAATTAACAAAACACATTCAAAATTACTTTTGAAAAACTGAATACAAACAAAGAAGAGATAAAGAGGATTCTGGTTCAGGAAAGTGAAACGAAAGGGAAAGGGGGAGCTCACTGCCACGGATGACGGCAGCACGGTGTGGAGACCTCGACGGCGCCGTCGGGTCCAGCGGGATGAGGTGAAGGCAGCGGCGAGAGCAGCGAGCTGCGGTGCCGGTTTAGGTGGGCGTCGGGTTCATATTTAGGTTTGTAGCGATGGTGGAGCAGATCCAGTGCGGCGCGCGGCGACCTCAAGGCTGGGCGGAGCTGGACCGACGGTGAGCTGGGCAGAGCTTCTCGGATCTGGCCGACACCACGTGGATGAGCAAACAGGAATGGGCTCGACGGCGGACGGTGGGCTCGGCAACAATGGTTCGCGGCTCTCACGGTGCTGGTGCGGCAGGTTCTCGCGACGGTGGAGTAGATCCGGTGCGGTGCGCGGCTGTTCACGGCTCTCACGGTGGAGCTCCAGTTGGCAGCGGATCTGGCTGGCGCTGTTTGCGAATAAGCGATTTCCGGTTGGGTGTGGCGGTTTTGATGAAGGTTGAAGGTGGTTTTATGGTTTTGGTTGATGGTTGGTGGAGCTTGAAGAAGATGGTGGTGGGTTGTTTGGTTAAAAATAGTTCTTCTATGAGATGGAAGGTGGTGGAGGAAAGTGATGATGGTAGATGTTAATGGTTGTTTGGTAGTGGGACGTTGATAAAAATGGAGTAATGATGGGTTGTTAATGGAAGTTGAGGATGAATGGAAATTATGAGGAAGGTGGTAATGGTTCTGGAGATTGTAGATGGAAGGTGGAAGGAGATGAATAGTGAGTATTTTTGGTTGAAGATGATAGCGAGAATTGTATGATGCTCTCTGTCTTCTTTTTTTTATGCTTGAAATTTGTATGTCTCTATTTTTTTTAGTATGATGCCCTGAAACCGATCAAAGTGAATGGGTGTGTGTTGTGTTTGAGTGTGATGGAGTCCCGATTGTGGTGAAAATGAAGGGTGGTGTGTATGTAAATGATGAAAGTGGGGAGAGGAATATGGTGAGGTGAAAATGAAGAGTCCCTCCGTGAGAGCAAAAATGTATGTTTAGGTTGCCTCCCATGCTGCTGCTTACTTGAGGATTTATTGGGAGATATTAGGGTTTAAGGGTTATGGAATTTAGGCTTTGGGTCATGGCCGAAATGATTGATTTATATTTGATGGTTTACAAATTAGTTTGAGTTTAAAAGAAGATATTAAGTCATCATCTTTTTTTTTGTTTATTCATTTATTTTTATTTTTATTTTTATCCGGATAAAATTAGGTGTTCACAGTATGTGTCATAGGCTATATCATTTTATATGAAAATAAGTTTTATATCTATGCATATCTTGGAAGTTATGTTCGTCTTCCTAGATCAGCTTCTGTTGTTTCTTGTGTTACTCTGCTTCTCTGATCTTCATCTGGGTCTTAGTGGCACTTTTAGAAAAAACAAACCTCCTGCATATGTTTTATTCAACCGCATTAATGATAGAATTATAAACTTGTTTTTGCTCACTATTAAGAGGGGACAAAAGCAATACCCTTTAGGGAGAAAAACTATATCATAAGATATTTTATCTTGCACAAATCTATTTTATGATTGAAATATAACCTTTTAGAAAAATGCATTTGAAAATAATCTTTAAGACTCATTATGTTGCTCCTAAGATGCTTTTCAATTTCACAAAGAGTAAAGTCTTTTAATAATTAATAAAAAAATAAGCTTGTAAATTAGTAAAGAAAATATATTAAATAAACAATGAATTAATTGATGAACAAACTTCATTTATAACTTATAACATATTTTCGACATTCTTTTTTAAGCATTCTCCTTCGAGAATGTATAAAATCTTATTGTAAAATTTTTGCCCCATGGATACAGATATTAATAGTTTTAATGTCAATTTTGTATTCCCGTGCGATTTAAATATCAGATCATTAAATAATATGGAGCAATACATATATATATATATATATATATATATATATATATATATATATATATATATATATATATATATATAACCAACAATTTATTTTAAATATAAATTAATTTAGTTTCTTATAATAAATCTAATTCAATTAATTTTATGAAGATTTTATATAAAGTTTTATCTTCAAGCGATGTAGATATTAAAATATTTAATAATTATACAACAATATACAAATTCCTGAATAAACAATTATTTAATATATATATATATAATAAATTAATTTAATATTCTAATAATAAACAATTATCAATAATGACTATTATTGCTCCTTTATGTTGCTTTTTTTTTTTTCTGGTTATCATATTCTGTTTATGATTTTTATTTATTTTAGCAAAAAAATTATCATTGAACATATTAATAATTAATAGTTAATAATAATGCTATTTAATTTGATTATTATAGGAGTTTATTTGAACATTCATCTTATTGCCATAAAAAATTATCATTAAGAATTTAATGCAAATTATTAATAATGCGTTTAGCAAAGTATTATTAGAAATCATATTAATGTTTATATATTAATAATTTGGTAAGAAATTATTAAGTTACCATTCAGCCCTAAAAGATAAAAATAATAAAGAAACTGAATTACATTTCAATTACGGAAACATTTTAAATGCTCTTAAAAAGTTGAGGAGTATGGATGCTTCTAAAGTGATAACAATTAATTTATACATTTTAATAATTAATGGTTTAGGTTAAAGACTAATAACTTGCATAGTAAATTGTCTTTATCAAAATTTCTCTCTCCTTCTCCTCCTCCAGCTTCGTCTTCATCTTTGTCCTCTTCTCCTTCTCCCTCAATCTCATCTCCTAGAGATCTGAAGTAGAGTAGTAGATCTATTCCTCCAAGTTCGTTGAAACTCTCTGTTGGAATCCTCCTTTCCCAGTAGCAGCCAAGCCCAGCGTCGTCCATCAAGTTCGTGACACCGCTGATTAAGTACTTGTCGTTGCAGCTAAGGCCAGAATACAGTGGAGTTGGGCGATTCTGGCAATGCCACTCGAGCAATTGCACCACAGAGGTTCTCGTCTTAGGCAACGACGAAGAGGTTGCAAAGGTGCGAAGAGGAAGAGCATGGTTGAGGTGGCAGAGAGAGACCCATCGCCAGCAACCATAAAAGGAAGAGATTAACGTCTCTGATGTCGTCCAAGTACGTGGTTCTAAGCTTGATTTCGGTCATTGGAGCGCTCCAAATGGATGGCGATGGGAAGGGTTCTGGGATTGACACATTGCTCAATAAATCTAATGATATGAGGATTAATGCACAATAATTAATTCACATGTTGTTCATTGAATCTGAGTGATATGAAAATTAATACACATAAATTAATGCATATGTTGTTCATTGAATTTATCCCAACTGATCTGATTAAACTACCCCAATGTCCTCACTTTTTTTTTGTTGGTTTAGGATCAAATTTGTATTTATACAAAATTTATACTTAAAAAAAGACATATATTAAATCAACAATTTTTACCTGCTACAATAAGTAAAATTAATGAAGCATTAATATTAAAAAATATTTAAGATGCATTGTAAACGTTTCCATCAATCACATTAGTGTTAACCTATAGGAAATATAATTAAAAAGAATTATACAATAATTATTAAAATCAATCAATCAATCATAATATCATCAATCAATATATAATAATATATATTGAAATTAAAAACCCATAAATGATAAGCTTTGGGTCAACGGTGAAGCATTCCTCAGATCAATTATTTGAATTTGAGATGAAATTAAAATCCAAATGGATGAACTTTGAATTGATTCATCTCAAATTAATTTTTTTTTACTTAATTATTTAGGTGTTTGAGAGAGGTGAAATTAAAATCCGAAATGGATAAAATAGAACTGTAAAAATGGATTGGGCCATAAATGGGAAATGCAGCGCCGAATGGTCACCGCTTTTTACACTACAAATTGCTTACCAAGCAAAATACTATTTTTTACTGAACGTAAAAAAATTATTAAATGGCTTGTTTACTGTTTGACACTATGTTTGAGTATTTTTTTATTTTGTTATTTGATGATTAATATTTTTTAAAGTTTGTTATTTGGTTTTTTTACACGTAATAATTGTTATATTAGATCATATATAAAAAAATTTGTCACATCAAATGATATGTGACATAAAAATAAGTATCATAGATGTCACATGTCAAAAAATAAAAACATTAAATTAATGACTAAAAAGATGCATGATAAATTTTCATGACTTGTATCTTCCTTTCATAAGATATTATCTTACACAAATCTATTTTATGATTGAGATATAACCTTTTAGAAAAATGCATTTGAAAATAATCTTTAAGACTCATTATGTTGCTCCTAAGATGCTTTTCAATTTCACAAAGACTAAAATCTTTTAATAATTAATAAAAAAGAAATAACCTTGTAAATTAGTAAAGAAAATATGTTAAATAAACAATGAATTAATTGATGGATAAACTTCATTTATAACTTATAAGATATTTTCAACATTCTTTTTGAAGCATTCTCCTTCGAGAATATATAAAATCTTATTGTAAAATTTTTGCCCCATGTGGATACAGATATTAATAGTTTTAATGTCAAGTTTGTATTCCCGTGCGATTTAAATATCAGATCATTAAATAATATAAACATATATATATATATATATATATGAGAAGAGATTAAATTATATTAGTGTAAGACTTGACATATTTATACCATTTAATATTTTTTATGAAATATGATTTTTATTAATCAAACCGTTAAATTATAACTATCTAACACCTTGATCATTTGTGTCAAATTTTGAAAAAATTAAATATCAATAAAAATATAATCAAGTGATTCTTATTTTCATATATTTCAAAAGATATATTACGTTAATCTTAACGTATATCAATGAACTACTAAACGATATTAGATTAATATAAAATTTTATAGATATGATTCATATTATAGGAACTTTTAATTCATCGATAAATTTAATGAAAAAATTATTCAATAAAAAATTATTCAATGGTGTAAGAATAACCTTGACTATATATATATTAATTTAGTTTCTCATAATAAATCTAATTCAATTAATTTTATCAAGATTTTATATAAAGTTTTATCTTCAAGTGATGTAGATATTAAAATATGTAATAATTATACAACAATATAAAAATTCCTGAATAAACAATGATTTAATATATAGATATATATATATAAAATAAATTAATTTAACATTCTAATAATAAACAATTAGCAATAATGACTATTATTGGTCCTTTATGTTGCTTCCTTTTTTCTGGTTATCGTATTCTGTTTATGATTTTTATTTATTTTAGCAAATAAATTATCATTGAACATATATATATTGATAATTAATAATTAATAATAATGCGATTTAATTTGATTATTATAGGAGTTATCTGAACATTCATCTTATTGCCATAAAAAATATCATTAATAACTTAATGTAAATTATTAATAATGCTTTTAGGCAAGTATTATTAGAAATCATTTTAATGTTTATATATTAATTTGGTAAGAAATTATTAAGTTACCAATCAGCCAAAAAGAAATAAAAATAATAAAGCAGATTCGAATTACATATCGGCAATCACATTAGTGTTTACCTACTGGGAAATATAATTGAAAAAAATTATACAATAATTACAAAAATTAATCAATCAATATAATCAACCAATCAATAATTAATATCATTAATCACTATATAATAATATATATAATGAAATTGTAAACCAGAAATGATGAACTTTGGGTTGACACGTGTCCTTCAAATTAGTTATTTGAATTTGAGATGAAATTCAAACCCAAATGGATGAGTTTGCAACATCCTCATCCCAAATTTATTTTTTAAAATTTATTTGAGTGTTTGAGTATTTTTTTTTTTTTTGTTATTAGATGATTGATATTTTTAAAATTTTATTATTTATTTTTTTTACACGTAGTAGTTGTCACATTAATTCACATGTGAAAAAATTTGTCACATTAAATGACATGTGATATAAAAATAGCTACTATAAATGTTACATGTCAAGAAATAAAATCATTGAGTTGATGAAGAAGACGCATGATAGATTTTCAAGATATGTATTTTTTATATTATATTGATTAATTAATTATGTTAATAGTGTTATTTCCAAATCACAATGACCCTCGTATCATCAATTTATATAAAAAATTAAAATATGTGATGAAATCTTATAAAATAATTTATATGCCCAAATTTTCTTTTATAATATAAACAAAATTATTAGCTTTTTAGATTTATAATTCAATTCAATAATTTTATAAACAAATATTTTGATAAATTAACTTTATTGGACATAATATATAAATTAATTTAATTTATATTCATATAACTCAACAGAAAAAATCAAGTAATAAACATTCTAGAGCTCAACTAAAAATGCACTTGTGAAAAAAGAAAACTTTTGTATCATAAGTAAGTATAATTTCAAAATTAAAATATATAACTAAATCTTATAAAAAAAATTTATTTGTATAATGTATAATATTTTGAAAGATCAGTAATAGTAGTAATGAGCCAAGAACACAAAGAAAATATGCATATTAAATTTGTTTAAATGGCAAAAAAATATGAAATAAAT
Organism: Ormosia emarginata; assembly: GCA_029884605.1. NCBI lineage: Eukaryota > Viridiplantae > Streptophyta > Magnoliopsida > Fabales > Fabaceae > Ormosia > Ormosia emarginata. The sequence continues at coordinate 27,196,445 of JAQQTP010000075.1, forward strand.
CTCTTCTGACCGTGCATGAAATGAAAGAAACCACCATATTATATCTAACTAAAATAGCAGCTGTGTGATGCACAAAATGATTAAAAAATTAAAATAAAATTTATAAAAGTGATTGGTAAGAAACAAATTATATTTATTTTTGAATTTGTTAAATCATATTATCTCTCATACAAGTTATATATTATTATTATCTCTCTGAGACATTCTCATTTTCTTCTATTTGAACTTATGTTTTAAAACTAACACAGTGATTTCATGTATTAGAACACATGATATGTTTTGATAGATCAATTTCACATTATAGATTGTCATATTTAATAAATTTATTTATACACTAAATTCCTACTTCATATATTGAATTAAGATTATTGTCATATATTTCAACATTTGTTGTCTTTATTGTTAATTATATTGTGTAACATGTTTAATTTTTATTTATTTACATGCCTTATTTTAATAATTCATTTGGTTAGTGGTATATTAACCATAGTTAAATATATTAATCTAATTATAATTGAGATTATATGTTATTTCTATCGCTACAAATCTTCATTCTTAAATCGCTATTTATGTCCTTATGTTTTTAAATATTAATAGAATATACATTTTTCGTTAATTTTTCTTATCTACAAATGTTTCTTTCTAAATAAAATTGTTTCAAAATTCTTTTTAAATTATATTTATTTTTAAAAATTATGTCCGAGGAAAGCACAGATGATAAAACTAGTCTTACCAATTACAATGATCGGCAATTGGTGATTCTGACATAAGCAACAAAATTGACATGACACTTGCACAGGAGCACCCATGATCAAGCAACCACACCGAAGAAGTTGAAGACTAAGCTCGCAAGTACTGTTTGTATTCTTCTTTCTCGGTTTCAACATGACATTCAAATTCGTTTTGTTTTTCCTCCACAAAGATCAATCAACCTGTATAGAAGAAACTGATGGAGTGTTAGTCTTTTGCAGGTACTGTTCGTATTCTTCTTATTCTTCTTTTTGGGTTTTAACTTGATATTCAAATTTGTTTTGTTTTTCATCCACAAAGAATAAACTGATAGAGTGCAAGCCTATGCCGGAATTCGACATGAAGATACTATGCGTTAAGGTGAGGGCGAAATTTGGTGAAACGCCCCATCTTGTTCTACAATGATTCTCACGCTACTTCTCTGATCTGTTCGAGTTGTTAGTGGTGATGTTAGTGGATTTGTATTTTCTGTTGCAGCCTTCACAGTGGAACATGAAAGAGGCTAGATGAACATGGCGTAGTTGCTGAATCTACAGATTTATTTATTTATTTAAGTATTCTACCATTTTTTTCGTACTTATAGCATTTTTTTTAGAGGTTTTTTTTTTTTTATTTATAAAAAAACTTAGTTCTGAGGTTGTTTTTTTTGTATATCTGGTGAAATTCGATGAAATGCCACGTCTTGTTCTACAATAATGATTCTCACGAGCACTTCTATGATCTGTTCGAGTTGTTAGTGGTGATGTTAGTGCATATGGATTTTCTGTCGCAGCCTTGACATTGGAACATGAAATGGGCTAAATGAACATGGGGTGGTTGCTGAATCTATGGGGAGTTTTTTTTTTTTTTCATTTTTAAGTATTCTGCCATTTTTTTTTGTACATAGAGCCTTTTTATGCTTTGTTAGAGGCTTTTTTATTTTTTTAATCTATTCTAAGGTTTTTATATATCTTGTAATTTTTTTTTACATATGTTAATATTTCTTTTAAATCTTTACATCAAACGTCATCAGATTAAAAATTAGACAATTCAAATACACATGTTAAAACTTTAATGCATTTATCAATTGATTTAAATGACATATGTCAAAATTTTAAATTATATATCTTTTATTTATATATTATATTAATTGATAAATTATATTAGTTTTATTAATTAATTGATTGATTGATAATGATTAATTAATTGATTATAAGTAAAAGAATAAAGTTAAATTGTTTTTTCACAAGTTATCCCCACATCCCTTTGGGTGAGGCTAATTATTTTTATCACATAGTGATATAATTAAACTTTTCTTACAAATGACATCTTTAAAACTCCAACCTTTATCTTCTTCTAGTGAGAAGACAATTTACTTATTATTGCACTTAGCTCTTGTGGATAAATTTACTTTTTTTTAATTATTATTCATACTACTTCAAATTATAATTTCATCCTTAAACTTTTCAATTATATGAACATACAATTTACTTTATGTCAAAATTGTATCATATTTTGACAAAAATCTTATTTTGATCCTTCACTAATGTTTTTATTCTCGATTTAGTTCCTCAGATCAATTTGTGCAATTTAATACCTCACTAATTATAGTTGGCCTTAATTTAATCCCTTGTTAACTTACTATTAATAAAAAAAAGCTAAATGTTTAAGTGTCACTGTTAAAATCCTATATGGCATCACAGTAAGCATTATTCTTTTACGCATTTATATCTATGTTAGAGTTCAACTCTTCTATATTTTGGGTTAAAAATTATAATACCTATTTTTGCCATGAGCCAATTCTCTCATTCGATCCAACCCCTCTTCACCGGTAAGTCGGAAGCTCTAATATGCAACCAATCCAACATCTCATTTTTTAGTTTTTTCTTTTCTAAATATGATCTCGCCCTCCAATTTGCAAGATTCGTGACTTTGCCATTGCATGCAGGACTTGGTGTTCACCAACTTACAATGGTGAAGCCATGGCAACAGGGAAAACCTAGAATCCAACTGAGAAATTGGAAAAAAAAAAACAACAAAAATAATAGTAAAAAAAAAATGAAAGGGTCAATTACTAAGCATTCTAGGAATTATTATTAAAAGACCCAAATATTACATCTTTAAGTTGAATGTAATATCGTTCAATTGCTCAACCAATCAAAAACACTTTTAAAAAACGAAAACTAAAAAATTGAGATAAAACCAAGCAATTATAGAATAATATCCTTTTTCTTGGATATTTTAGAATTTCCTTACTGCAACTCTTCGCAAATTAGAGCTTGTTTTGGTCTCTTGTGATAGTGTAATTGCAGTACTGCAAATTAGTGTAGTCATGATCTTGTATTTTTTTACCCCAAAATAAAAAATAAAAAAAAAGAGTTAAATGATAAGTGGAAAAAGGATGCCATGTAAGATCCTCACACAGACATGTAAGCATTTCATCCTTTTTATTAAGAGTGAGTTAACATAGGGATTAAATAGAGGTCAATTTTAATTAGTAGGGGATTAAATTGTAAAAATTAATATGCGAGCAACTAAATTGAAAATACAAGTATTAATGAGGGATTTTTCGTCTATTTTTATATATTTCACAATCACAATGCGAAGGGACTCCCTTTGTTCATTGTCGCTTCATACTGTTAAAAGGCCACATTAACAAATAGATTTCACTTTTGACAACTAAAATGCACAAACTGCAATTTGGTCCAAACCCTACATTTTGAAGCTTGGAGTTTGCAGAACTCAAGCAATTGGGATTTAATTTATGGATGGAAAACAGAAAAAAAAGAAGAAGAAGAGTTTATGTTAATAGCTTTATATTATTAATGAGCTATGTATTATTTACATAAATAATTTAATATAAATTTTAAAAAATTAATTACTATAATGTGAAACTTTTTTGTTGGTTGACAATGAAAAAGTTTTACACTATCAATAAATCAAACTTAAACTCAGAAAAAAAAAAAGAAAAAAAGAGCATCACAAAAAATATTAAATTAATTTACTTTTATTGTACATAATTCTGTATTAATAAATTATATAATGATGTAATTATTAAAATATTGTTTAAAGTCTTTGTTAACTATTTTCATAGTACAAATGGAAAATTATAATTAATATCATGATAAAAAATGTTATTGATCATATATAATAAATGATAAAATTTTATACAGACTCATAAAGAAAAATAACATTTAAACCGTGACACTGAGCATTCAACCAATGTCCGTTCCGTGTCTCTCCATGAGTTTTCATCTCTATGTAAGCATGAAGCTCAAAATCGCAAATGAATTTCCTAAATGTGCTAAGATTAATCAACCGCAATAATCCTAATGGGGTCTCCCTTTTTTTTTTTAATAGAAAAGACTTTGGTGCTTGTCCTGGTTTTGTTCAGGCAGCAAGTTTTGGCTTTTGGGTGTGAATAGGATTATTAGCATTTGGAGAAAGATTTTGACATTACTGTCACTGCCCTCATTTAAGGAAATTTGCTTCCAGATGAACATTTAAGGAAAGTAATTAATGCCACCTTAAACCATACTATTTGAAATGCTAATGTTTTTTTTTTCTTTTTGATCTGTGCAATTTGAAATGCTAATTGTGAAATAGCCCTTCAATATCATGTATATGTCTATTACAACGAATTGAATTCAGGATTTTTACACACAAGGTTCTTTTCACGGAGTCCTTTGCTTAAAGACGAGTCTTTTTCCCACTAGGTATTCATTTTCTTTCACCCTCTCGATTTGATTTATGTTTTTCTTTCTCTACCTCTTGAACCGCACTTATTGAACACAAGTTATAGATGCGTTTTCACTAACCTGTAGATAATCAAGTTTTATTCCCTGTTTCAATCACTCTCCAATAATCATGTTCTTGCTATCTCGTGGTGGTGATATGATCTGACTGCCTCTCCCTTCCTCCTCTCTAGGATGGATTATTTTGAACCTCATGATGTTGGCTTTTAATCCAGAATGTCTTGTTAATTATGAATCTGGTCTGTGAATTTTTTAATCTTAAGTAACGTCATGATAGGGCCATCAGTATCACAGCCTGAACATGATATTCCCACCTCTGACCATATATTATATCCATTTTTTTATTAGCCAAAAACATGATAATAAGAAATTGAACAAGAAGAGTGTATAAGACTCTTACCACATTATTTTGGGAGCTTTCCACATGGTTTGGTTGTACTTGTATGGTTTATGGTTGTACAAGGCTCTTTGTTTTATTGAGTTGAGAATGCCTAACATGTACTATGCCTCTCGACTTTGTTCTAGAGTTAGAATAAATTGTCCTTACTCTTGGTTTCCCTTATTGTTGTTGAAGCTTGATTATGGGCATTCTTCGCAAATTTAAAGGGTTTGATAACTGCCATTAAAGCTCTGCGCCTCATGCGTTTAAAAAACATGGACATACTTCAAGCCGCAATGGACAAGATGGGGTTGAGTTCCAAGAGACTAGCAACTTTGTTTGTTGTGTTTTTCATTGCTTTCCCTGTAGTTCTAATAGTTACTTCAATGTATCAAAACTCTAGTTTTGGTCTTTTCGAGGGGTTTTCGAAAGGCAAGGTACTAGGAGGAACAGCTCAGAACGTTACAGCTGAGTTGTTGAGTGGAGGGCCAAACGTTACAACTAATGGCTTAGGATTTGAAGGAAGAGTCCAAAATATAACATATGAGAACTTAGGAGGAATACATAATAATACCGTGCCAGAGGTAAGTAACAGAGTAACAACACCCTTGTTTTGCATCTGAGTTTTTCTAACTGTTTTCATTCAACTTCCTTTTGCTCTGTTTGGTTCTTACGGACCAAAACTCACTCTACTTCCTTAATGGACTTGGCCAAGTTAAGGTGCTGCCAGGGAAAACTCAAAATAGTACCGCTACTGAAGGAAGAGCTACAGCTAAGAATATTATAGCAGCAGATGTAGGTGCGTAATTCTGCAATTTTTTGGTTATTTTTGCACCTTAAGATTTTATTCATTCCATATTTTTTGTTCTTATAACATTTTTATTCATGGTGGTTATTTTTTGGTCAATAAAATATGATTGATGACTCTTTAGACACAATTTAAAAATTACTCAGATGATTCTTGACAATTTGTTCCTAGTCACAGTTGCAACAAGTCCTTTGATTGCTATAATTTCCTCACAAATTGAATTGTTACACCGATACAATACCATGAGTAGAATCTCTAGTATGCTTCTTGTTAGGATAAAACATTTACTATCAGGTAAAAAACTATAGCTATTAGTAAGGGTGTAATTTTATTTTTTTATATTGGGAGTACATAATCACGTGCTTATCACGTGTTACGAGCGAATATGAAGGGTTTCACAGTACACGTGTGGCATACTGGTTGGTTAGACTGTCAAACACCCTTGATGTATGCTCATATACATAAACAAGTCTTAGGGTGATTGTTAAATTACCATAAATCCAACACTTCTTTTGGGACATTTCCTCTTTTACTTGCTAACTTACATGTGATATTCTCTTCTAAAACTACAGGCTCGAGAATTGCCTCATTGACAAGTTCAACAAATGATTCAACTCCACATACTGGGAATCCTGATGACAAAGACAAACTGCTTGATGGACTTTTAGCTTCTGGATTTGATGAAACATCATGCATGAGTAGGCTGCAGTCCCACTTATACCGCAAAGCTTCTCCTCACAAACCTTCTCCATATCTGATATCTAAACTCCGTAACTATGAAGAAATTCATAGAAGGTGTGGACCTAATAGTACAGCTTATAACAGAAACATGAAAAACATTGTACATTTTAGGAACAATGGTGCTGCTGCAATATGTAACTGTAAATACCTTGTCTGGACACCTGCCAACGGCTTGGGGAACCGAATGATTAGCATGGCTGCAACATTTCTTTATGCTGTTCTCACAGACCGAGTCCTACTTGTAAGATTTGGGACTGATATGCATGGCCTATTTTGTGAGCCATTTCTCAATTCAACTTGGATATTGCCTAAAAAATCTCATTTTTGGAATCAAGAACATGTTGAAACATACCAGAGCATGTTAGTGAAAGACAGGGCTAACAATTCAAAGGAGGATTTACCGTCAGCTTTGTTTCTTAATCTACAACACACCAGAAATGATCCTGAGAATTTTTTTCACTGTGATCATAATCAAGATCTTCTTAGAAAGGTTCCTTTGTTGATTGTTCAGTCAGATCAATATTTTGTCCCTTCTTTGTTCATGAACCCATCTTTCAACCTGGAGACGACCAAAATGTTCCCAGAAAAAGACACAGTTTTCCACCATTTGGGGCGCTACCTTTTTCACCCTTCAAATGAGGCATGGGGACTAATCAGCAGGTTCTATCAGGCATACTTGGCCAAAGCAGATGAGAGGATTGGCCTCCAGATAAGAGTATTTAATCCTGATTCTACTCCACAGCAAGCAGTTATGGATGTACTTTTAAGCTGCACCATAAAGAATAAGCTACTGCCAGAAGTAGATATGCAAAATTCAGTGTCTTCTACCAGGAAAAACCAGACTGTAAAGGCTGTTCTTGTGACATCTTTATATCCAGAGTATGCTGAGAATTTAAGGACTATGTATCTGGAAAAACCAACTGTTACTGGGGAACTAATAGGAGTTTATCAGCCAAGTCATGAAGAGCATCAAAAGTTTGGTGATAATATGCAAAATATGAAGGCCTGGACGGAAATGTATCTGCTAAGTTTATGTGACGTGTTGGTGACTACCTCTCGATCTACTTTTGGGTATGTGGCTCAAGGTTTGGGAGGTTTGAAGTCTTGGCTTCTTTACAGGCTAAACAAGAACAAGACCCATTCTCCACCTTGTAAACTGGACTTCTCATCGGAGCCTTGTTTTCATTTTCCTCCTAAGCATGAGTGCAACGGAAAGCCCCAAAAACATTTTGCTTCTTCTTTCCCTCATATGTGGGAATGCGAGGATTATCATAATGGAGTGAAGCTGGCTAATGGTTCTGCATAGCTATAATTGTTGTATGTTATGTTTACAGTTGTTTTCATGGTTATATTATTTAGTGTAGGACTTCACCAAATACACATATTATGTTGTCATTTGCCACCCCTGCTGTATCTGCCTATTGCTGTAGAGTGATGCTATATCCCACGAAAGTAATTTCGTGAGATATTCACGAATGATGTGGATCCAGTAAAACCACTCCAATTGTGTAACTGAAATTTAAAAACAAATATTGTAGACAGATAAAACACAATTACACAGCATCACTGTTTCATGTTTCTTTTGCGTTTTACGAACTTCGCCGCCAATCTTTCATATTTCGTGTGCGTTTTACAAATCCCACTTCATGGGATTTAACATTTTCCATTGCGGTAAAATACCTGACTTTTTGACCAAATTGCCTTTGACAAAATTATTTATCAAACTGCAAAACTTTAAGATTAAAAGTGTCAAAACAGGTTGGTCTGGCCTATTTGGATCAGTTCATTTGGGATTGGACTATTTTCGAGTCGATTTATTCGGGACATGTAAATTTTAAGCTAACATCTTATTGGCCCAACCCAGTCTATTTAATTTTATGTAATGTTAAAAGAGCAGACTGATCCGACCCATTCGGACTCAGCCTGTTCGGGCTTAACCCATTCGAGCTATGTAAGTTTCGGGTTGACATTTTGCTAACCTAATCCATCTATTTTGTCGGGTTATTCGGGTCGACCCATCGAACTTAACTCATTTTGACACCTCTATTTAAAATACATCGATGCTTTCTACGAGATAATGCCAAATGTTTGGCATTACATAAATAACAACGCGATAGCACCTGTCATTTTGCAACTTAAAATGCTAGGCCATTATAAGTTATCAACGTAAGAGCAAGTGTACATTTGGCGCTTTCCATGTAAAAATGTCACATGAAATGATGTTATATGTGATCCCCCATCATAAATAAATATCTCTTATCTTTCTTACGTCCGAACCTCTCATTTTTTATATTCTTTCTCTCTCTCTCTCTCTCTCTCTCTCTCTCTCTCTCTCTCTCTCTCTCTCTTCTCTTCTCTCTCTCTCTTAGACCATGTGAATTTCGTGAGGATTTTCATACTTCTTACATTGCTTCAATTACTCTAGTTGAGCCATGCCCAAGCCTTGCCTTAAACGGACCTGTCCTATTCACCTGACATAGGTAATTTTTTAAGATTTGTCCTAGTCTGAAAGTCTATTTAAAGATATACTTTGTAATAAGGTATTTAAATAAGCCAATGTGATAGGCTAACGGGCCTAGGCCTTTATATAAGTTAACAGGCTTAAGCTTTTTGTTGATAGTGAAGAGAGAAAAGATAGACATATGATGAACCGTGTGTCTTAGTTACACAACGGATGTTGAATTACATAGAGTTATCGTAATAAATACAGAGATCACAAAAAAAATCTAATTGTTATAATTACATGATTTAGTTATAATTTGGTTAGCCTATACAATAAATCTAGATACTATTTACATAATTTTCAACACTCCGCCTCATGCTGGAACATATAGGTCATATGCGCCAAGCTTGTTACAAATATAGATTATCTGAGATCCTCTTAAAGACTTAGGCTATGTTTGGATATTTAGTAAGTAATGGAATGGAATAAGATGGGATGTAATGGAATGGGATGGAATGGGAAAAAAGTATCATTCCATTGTTTGGATATTTTAAGATGGAATGGAGTAAAGTTACCATTCTATTGTTTGGGAAGTTGATGATTTTTAGTGGGATGAGATGGTATTTATACTAAAAAAGATGATTCCATCTCATACCCCCCAAATTAGGGAGGAAGAAAATTGATGGTTTCTGGTGGGATGAGATGGAATCCATCCCACTCACTCCCATCCCATTCCATCCTTTTTTAACATAACCAAATAATGGAACACATCTCTATTTCATTCTATCTCATTCCATTCCACTCAATACCACCAATCCAAACGAACCCTTAGTAAAAACATCCACCAATTGATCATTTGAATTGACAAAGTTAGTGATGATGTTTCCAGATAAGATCTTCTCTCTAATAAAATGACAATCTACCTAAATGTGTTTGGTCATCTCATGAAACACTAGAATGGATGAGATATGCAATGCAGTTTGATTATCACAAATGAGCGTTATTTGCATAATGTCCTCAAATTAAAGCTTCTTAAGTAATTATTTTAACCAAATAAGTTCATAAGTGGCTGAAGTCATTGCTCGATATATTGCTTTGGCACTCGATCTTGCGACCACAATTTTGTTTCTTACTCTTCTAAGATATCAAATTACCTCCGATGAATACATAATATTCAGAAGTTGATCTTCTATCAATAGGAGAGTTTACCAAATCAACATCTAAATAGCGGGTTTTGATCCGCATAAATGTTGTTCATCTCAATTTCCATTCTCTTATCCTCTACCCCATCTCTCAAACTAGCTAAGCCCACAGAGTGGGTCATATTCCTTAAAAAAGAGTATATCAAAATTAAATTCTTCCTAATATGAATTATAATAATATGTTGAACATAGGTCACATACTCACGTTGAATGAATTTGAATTCAATTTTTATTAAATTGAATCTCTTAGATTGAGCTATCCTAGCCTTGGTTTTGTAGAAGACCATATCTTTGTTAAAACAATATTATTTCTATGGGTGTAATTGGGTTTGTTTGATTTGATTTTTGGAGAAAAATAAATTTAAACTAGTCAAAATTAATTAGTTCAATTTTCTTATTTTTTGATAATCAAATTTGAATAAAACTGAATCGAACATCTATGGATTAGTTCGATTCAGGTGGTTGGGTTATCCATTTTTTTACACAAAAAAATAGCTAAAGAATTAGTTTTCCATAGAAAAAAAAAAGCATAACAATCAATATACCATTTACCAATTTAAAGTGTAATATAAGATTTACGGCACTATCATCTTGCTGGGGAAACATACCATTTTTATAAACTCAACTTTTCAAACAAAACAACACTTTAAAATTGACATCACAATCAATATACTATTTACTAATTTAAACCTCCCAAGATCTGTCAAATCAATTAATTTTTTTTATAGCAAGACCAAACAGTGGTAGTAGAAAATATTTTTATATTTTTAATTATCTCATCTACATACATTGTACTTCTGGATTTTTTCAATTATCTTAACAACATAGCAGAATGCTACATTTTTTCAATAGAAAACACAAGATTGTTAAATATTATTACAACTTATAATGCACTTCAAATAACGCCACTTGAAGACAATGGTAACACACTTACACCACTCACCCTCCATTTAGCGAAAATGAGTAATTACCACCACAACATAGTGTAGAATAATATTAGAAACAAATAGTGTTTATATATTTTTGGACTTAAACATCTTGTGCGAGCAATGGTGAGTGGCGAGCAGTGGTGAGCGACAAACAACGACGAACGGCGATAGGGCAAGGACTCGTATGTAGCAACCATGGTTCAAAAATTGGAAATAGAAAAGAAAGACAGAGGGGCAAAACAAAAGGGTGAGTGGAGACACAAATATCAAAATGACAGCAGCAGAATAAAGTTTAAAATATATATATATACAGTTCGGTTTGGTTCGATTCAGTTTTCGAATTTGAAACTTTCAATCCAAAAACTAAATCAATTAAGTCTTATTTGGTTCGAATTTTATCTGAACCAATCAACATATCCGAATCAAACCAAATTAATCTAATTAGTTCGATTTGGATTAGTTGAATTATCCAAACTAATTTATATTCTTAATTATTTCTATATTTAAATCTGTATACTCTTTCTTACACTTATTACTTGTAAAAAAGAAAGAGAAAAAAAAAAAAAGATGAAGTGAAATTAGTTTTATTTATTTATTTATTTATTGATTGAAAAAAGTAGATGTAAAGAGTAAGTGTATATATTTGAATGTGAAAATAATATAATTGTTGTTCAAAATAAAAAATAAGTCCACATACACAGACCTCACATGGTTTTATTAATCAAATATCAAATTTATTTAATTTATATCATTAACTACTTAACTAAATATACTTAATTACAATTTTTGTCACAAATTTCTTATCTAATCTACTCTTATATAATAAATTAAAGTATATTCTTTTGAGAATGATTTATTCTTGTACTTTACTCTTCTTTATAGAATAATACATGTTATTTTTAATTTTTCATCTTTTAAATCTTAAAATCAAATTATATTTTAAATTAATTATGAATATCTCAATTCTAATTTTAGAATTTTTTTCTTTTAATATATATTTTTATATTATATCTAAATAAATTAATTATACATATTTTTTCATAATTTTTTAAAAAATATTTTAATTTATTTTTTAAATTTTTTATCTGAATTAAAAATAAATAAACTCATACAATATACGAAATACCTATTAGTTATAAGTAAATTATTGGTTAAAAAATTTGATATTTGATTAATAAAAAGTGATGTGAAATGTGTGTACGAAGCCTTGGAAAGGCACTTTACCTATTTCCAGTTTGATATTGAATAATAAACATTATTTTGTAGATTAATTTTTGTGGATTGTTGATATTTTAATAAAAATAATAATTTATTATTATTTTTAGACTGTTAAATAACTTTAGTGACAAAAAAATTAAAAAAGGAAACAAGTGGAGAATGTTAGGGTTCGCCGGTGATTTGATGTGTTGTTCCGCTGTCGTCTTCTTCCAGTTCTCTGGATCGTGTTAGGGTTTTCAGACCAGAATTTCAGTTTGACTACAATTGATAATTGACAATATCGAAATTCCTCCACAACTCGCCAATTCAAATCAATATCGTCGACAGTCTACTCTGCTTCGATTCGGTACGATACTTTGTTCCTGGTTTCTATTATCTCTTGATTGATTGATATGTTTGTTGGAAGGATAATTGTAAGTCTGTGTATCATTTACGGCATGTAATTTTAATATTTTGAGAAAGATGGATGATTTAATGTAGATGATTAATTAATTAGCAAGTAACAACTCATCACAACCTAGTTTTTGTTTTCCAATTTTCATATACCCTAGTTATTTTGGGGTAGAGTGAAAACATTCTGTGTGAGACTGAACTTATTTTTATTAAATTATTTAAAAATTATAAACACTCTGTGTGAAAACATCACCTTCTCAAAGTTGTCAGTAGGATTCGGTCAGAGCACATATGTTGCACTCTGCATCATCTCTGTATTGTTTGTGTTTAGGACATTCTATGTGTGAATGAAACTGAGCCCTCATACATTTTCTTATTGGATTAGGATCCCTTCCTTTTAAAGAGGAAAAGGAGGGGGTCATTTTCTTGATCCAACCTTTAAAAATGTGATATTTTATGATAAAATATAACTTGATAAAGGAGGGCCATTGGATCAAGAAAAGGACTTCCTCCTTTTCCTTTCTATTTTGTAGTTATAATTATATCATATAAAGGGAATTGTACCTTGAGGAGATGAAACCTGATATGTGGTCACCAACATTTTTGAAGATGGAACTATATAGAAACTCTCAAAAAATTTGTCATATGATTTTGGCCTGATGCTGATTTAGTGATTTCTGACAGTGATTCTTGCAAAACCGATCCTTGCAATATTAGATATTTCACTCTACTGCCAGCAAGCACTCAAGCAACTGTGATGGGTATAATCAGGAGTTGCTTTTCTTTCATATCAGGGACAATCTTTGGGGTTTACTTGGCTCAAAATTATCAAGTTCCTAACATCATGAAGCTCGCTGATGATGCCTTGTTCAAGGCGAAGCAGATTGAGGAAAAATTCCGCAAGTCTAAGAAGAAGGGTGGTGATGAATGATAACTTTGATTAGTGCCTCTATCACACTACACTGGATTCAGGTTCTTGTTTTGGGATATTTTTTCTTTGTTTTTGGTTTGTCCTGCATTGTATTGGATCACATACCTTTATTAACTAAGCACTTGGAGAACACAAGTTAGTGGAAGATTTTTACAGAAGCGTTCTTAGCATTTATAAACACATTATTTTATTCATTTTCCAAGGGAAACGTTCTCATTCCTTTGTCTTTCTTGTTCTGAATCTTACTTTAAAATTACAAGTAAAAGAAAATGCAATGTGTACAGATTCTTAAATCTTGGATAATATGTTACCTCCAGGTCAAATATTTGTTTAATGGTAATCAGAATTGTACTTAATATCCCCGGGAATGTTATGCCCATAATAACAATTAACAAATATTTTTGTTGATACAATTATCCTCTAACTGTTGCTCTCAGTGATGATATCTGATTGGCGTTTGTTCTTTTAAGATATTATATTTTTTGTTTAACAAAGTGCATTTATTGTACCCAAAAAAAAAAGTTATTTGTTGGCTTAACATGCAAACAGGGATAAAATGCCTGAATCTTTTTTCCCCACCACTTTTCGTCTATTTATATTTTGAGAGGCAACTAATCAGTCAGTGTTTTTTTCATTTGCTTTTACATTTGCCAACCTCCAAGGCCCCACCCAGTTCCAAATGAAAAATAAATAAACAATAAAAAAGAGAAACAGAAGAAAAATGTCATTAGTGGTTGATCAAACATTAGTTTTTTCTATCAATTTCTTAAGGTGATTGATTCGATAGTGAGATGGTGCAAGAGGTGGTCCTCCTATCTCTTAAATTATGGACATGGATTAGTAGTTATTAATGTTAAGTTAAAGATTAGGTTAAAATACTCACTTTTTTTTTTTAATTTAGTCCATCTACGAAAGAAGTTTTCAATTTGGTTTCTGCATATGCAATGGTTTTAAATTTGATTCCGGTCATCCGTAGTCGTTATAACACCATTTCAAGTTAAAACATAGTGAAGTATAATGATTTAATTGAAAATTGGTATCACCTAAAAAATATAAGTTAAAATATATTTTTGATCATTATATACGATATTTATTTTCAATTTAATCCCTATATTTTAGGATAATTTGATCTTTATACTTATGGTATTATAATGACAACATATGGCGCCATAGGAATTAAATTGAAAACAATTGTACATATAAAAACTAAATTAAAAGTTTTTTTTAAATATAAATTAAATTAAAAATGAGTGTCACATATAAAGATTGAAAATATATTTTAACCTATCCAATGATTGGTTGAAGGGGACTCGAAGCGAACTTTATTTGTAATATCAAAAATTCAATTATTGGAATCGTCACTTTGGGAGAATTTTACTTAACTATCACAGACAAAGTATTAGTCTCGTAATAATGCTTGTGGGATACTTTTGTCAAAAATTAAAAATTATATTTTAATCTAAAGAGTATTTGCTTCTCCTTACTTTCAGCACTTCAAGTATATATTTAGATAAGTTATATATATCGAGTTCATGAATTAATTATGAGAGTTAACTCATTTAAGTCACTAAGATTGAATTCGTGGTAAGAAATTTGAACTTGAGATCATATGTTTTTTAAACATTGTTACCATCATTATTAAAAAAAAAAAAAAAAGAGTTAACTCATTTAGCAAATGAGCTAAAATCAACTTATTAGCTTATGAATCAAACCTCGTGATCAACTCACGAGCCCTCATGATTATGTGTTTTAGTAAATGAGCTAAACCCTAAACAGAGGAATTTTATCCCCTTAGAGGAATCCGGCAGGGTGACCCTATCTCACCCGATGTGTTTGTCATTTGCATGGATAGTTTATCCCACATGATTGCCGAAAAAGTCCAAAGTATGGAATGGTGCCCCATCAAAGCAGGAAGGGCTAGACCCCAAATTTGGCACCTCCTATTTGCCGACGACCTTCTATTATTCGCTGAAGCTAGTGTCCCTTAGCTTGAATGCGTTTTACAGGTGCTAGATGAGTTCTGCAAAGTCTATGGGCACAAGATTAATCCTGAAAAGACAAGTATGCTCTCTTCGAAAAATGTTTCCCTCGAATTGGAAAATCAGCTGGTGAACCTGTGCGGGTTTAAAGTCACAAAGGAATTGGGAAAATATCTAGGAGCTAACGTTGTTCAGGGTCATTCTAGGCTGCCCAACAACATTTGTCAGGAAATAAAATGAGCCCAAAGTTGGTTTTTTGGGCAGGTCTCACAATAAGAAAAAGGCCCATTTGGTCAAATGGGAGGTGCTCTGTTTACCCAAGGATTATGGTGGGCTAGGATTTAGGAATCTCAAGAGATTTAATGATGCTTTTATTCTCAAACTGGGCTGGGGTCCTCAATAATCCCACCTAGTTTTGGGCCCAAGCCCTGGTGGGCAAATATGGGTGCGGGCTGGACTTGAACATTATGGCCCGACCCACGAGTTCGGACTCGCCTCTTTGGAAGGAGATAGCGAAGCTATGGCCTACCCTCACTTCCAACAGAGCCCAAATCCTTGGAGATGGGAATCATACCAATTAATTGGAGCCTCAACCATGAATTGGGCTCACAGGAATGGCTCTCCCCACCAAGGGATCTTCCTAAGCTCTTGTTTGATGATTATGCTGGGGTGTCTATGGCTCACAATGTTTCCTTTGTTGCTTAGTTTTTCTTTGGGTCCCATGTACCCAAAAAAAAAATCTTTTTAGTTTGGAATTTTTCCATTTATGTTTCAAAACAATGCGTAGAACTCAGTGCTCTCGAATTTTACATTGTTTAGAAAAGCTTAAAGTCAATTCATTTTATAATACTTGGTTAGAAATCTAATTTGAAAATCTTTTGAAATTTCAAATCACTTTCGCAGCATTCCTTCTTCATGTGAAACTCTTTAATTTTCAAACTTTCTTCATTATTCTTTCTAAAATTTTGATATACATTGTCATATTTAGTTTTGCATTTTTTTGGGTGAAAATTAATTTTGCTTATTTTATTCAAAACTCCTTTGTCTGTGGCACACATATTTCATATATGTTTTCTTGATAATCTCTAAATATTCCTCTTCATTTTTGTCATAATTTTTATTTTTTCTTTTTGCTATGATTGTTTTAGCTAAAATATTTGGGCGTTGTAACCTTTAAACTATGAATTAAAGTGATATATATTATTTTACACTGATATTTACTAATATTTTGATACATTTATTTTTATTTTAATTATTAAGAGAAAGATGTGACAATAAATATTGATTTGTCAAAATATTAGTAGATGTAGTGTAACAATGTATACTAATTAAACTTTTAAACTATTGTAAACTCTTGGGATATGTATAGTTAGGTTAACATATATATATATATATATATATATATATATATATATATATATATATATATATGTATGTATGGAAAAATTTATATATGATGTAGATTTTATATGTATGTATGTATATATAAATGATAAAATAGTGAGATGAGATTTTATTATGAGATGATGAAATAAGTGAATCTTGATCATATAACCATACATAAATGGTCAAGATTAAAAATTACTTAAAAGTCATGTAACTACTTAAAAAGTCACATGTATTTATGTTCTACTCTTGATCATTCATATAAGATTTAAAAGTTTAGATTCACTCTTCTCACTATATATACTCCCATATAAGGGACATATATAAGAAAATTGCTATAAAACACTCGACCGCATTAACTTTGAGCTTTCACTACTTATGTTGTTTTTTGTTTTCGTTTATTTAATTCCAATATTACACATCTCCAAAAATGTTTTAAGCATCAAACGAATGGAAATCTCGAGCATAACGCTCGAGCGCATTAACGGTTGAGTGTTTTGTATCATCACCTTAAAAGAAATGCAAGACAAGGTCGAGCATCTAAACATTCAACCGTTTTGGTATGCTCTAACTCGTTTTACAAACTATGTCATCTCAAAAAAGAATCTCCAAATCTTCCCAACACACTTTAAAGCTTGGTTTATACTTTTCATGAAAACTTAAAGGTTTCTTTGACACATATTTGTAAACCTTAATTTGAGTTTCAATACTTTTACACAAACCTTTAAATTTTAAAGGGATGTGCAAGAAAGAACTCAAGCGTATAAAAGTGCTTGACCTCTATGCATTGTATTTTTCAATTTGTTAATTGTGAAAAAAAACACTAATTTCAAAATAATTATCAATTATTAAGGTTAAAACCATCGAGTGTTTGTATGTTCATGCGTTTTATAGCATCACCTAATCTTGAAAAGTTATTTCCTTTTGATCCCTCATTTGTCCTCAGTCCCTATTTATACTCGTTCTTATCTCTAAATTTCCTCAACAAATCTAACTATCTTGTATGCACATTATCATCATAAATACAAGTTATGCATATTTGGTCTCTTGAATAACAATGAAATCAGGAGCCCTGTTTTTTTTTTGGTAAAAGAAAGTTTAAAGGGAAGATTCCCCTTACAATATCAGGACTTGCACAACTTCATAATTCTTATGAATAGTTATTCATGGAAAATTTCACGAATGACTTGTGTCTTACGTGGAACCACATAACTGGCCAAGAAAAAAAATTCCAAGGCGCTCTGCTCCTCTCTCCACCCTTCCATTCTCCGTCAATCACACCCCCATCTCCAATCGTCCAGTACTGCCACAACTATGGCATATTGCTCATACTGTTGTTCCTATTCTACAATCTGCCATGGCGACATTGCCGTTGTTGACTCTGTCAACGTCCTCTCTGACACAGGCTCCGCTCGAACTCAAACAAATATGAGTCCCAACAACCAAACTGATCCTTCAAAATTGTTCGTCTACTCCTCAATGCAAGGCATAATCTATGGCATTATGGATTGACATGCCGATGGTGCCGAAGCTTCCACCAATGACTCCATGTTGATCATGTGAAGGATGGTGTCGTCAGTAAGGTTGGGGTAGATCCTGGCAACCATCAGGGGTGTGAAGGGCAGTAACTCCTCATAGAGAACTTCGATGCGACAGATAGGGTAGTTGGCGTGGGAGCAAGAGCCAAGCGTGGATGCAGTCGACTTAGAAGATTTTGGAGTAAACAGGGAGGGTGCAGACATAGTCATCATCTTCGAATTCCAGCAAGTAAATGGTGCATTCATGAAGGGACTCACTGTCGTGTTTAGCAGTGTAGAGAGAGAAAGGGATGGTCATGATGATAGAGTTGTCGAGGGCGTATGGGGACAAGATTTAGGGTCGGCACTACCATCGATTAGCTTAAAGATGGAGTGGCAAGGGTGTTAATGATGATAGTTTTCTTTTTTTTTTTTTGTTATATTTTGGATGGGATAAAACAAAGAAATGAAAGATGCCATGTAATTTGTTAAATTTCGTAAAATATCCTTTTGTTACAAATATCATTACTCTTAAAAAAAAATTCGTGAAACGCTCAACCACATCAGCAGTTGACCTTTAATTGCTTATGTTATTTTTTGTTTTGGTTTACTTAATTCAAATATTACTCATCTCCAAAAATGTTTTAAGCATCAAATGGAAGGAAACCTCAAGCGTAGTAACGCTCGAGCACAATAATGCTTGAGCGTAGTATCACTTAAGCATTTTATAGCATCACCTTTAAAAAAATGGAAGATAATGTTGAGCATCTAAACACAGTTGTTTTGGCAGGCTCTAACTCGTTTGACAGACTATGTCATCTCAACAAAGAATCTCCAAATCTTCCCAACACACTTCAAAGCTTGGTTTCTACTTTTCATGAAAACTTAAAGGTTTCTTTAATATATTAGTAAACCTTAATTAAAGTTTGAATACTATTACACAAACCTTTAAATCTTAAAGGGATGTGTAAGAAAGAACTTAAGCGTATAAGCACTTGAACTCCATACATTGTATTTTTTAATTTGTTAATTTGGAAAAAAACTCAAATTTCAAAAATTATCAATTATTAAGGTTAAAACCATCGAGCGTTTGTATGCTCATGCGTTTTATAGCATCTTCTAATCTTAAAATGCTCTTTCCTTTTGATCCCTCATTTGCCCTTGGTCCCTCTTTATGCTCTTTCTTATCTCTAAATTTTCTCAACAAATCTAACCAAGTGTTTAAATGTTTTTTCATTAACGGAATGGAATAGGTGGGGATGGATCAGAAATGAAATGAATGGAATAGAACATAGTTCCCTCCTTTTTTGTTTAGAAGATTCATTAATGAAATGGAACGGAACATGTGTTCCTCCCATTCCACCTCAATTTTGGGGGGAACAAATATTGGACATTTGAGGGGAAGAGGAGGGAAATGATTCTCCAAGTGTTCCGCTCCGTTCCTATGCATTTTAAAACTTCTAAACACAAAAACTTATTTTCGCTCCCCCCATTTCCTTTCCGTCTCCCCCATTACTTGTCATCCAAACATAGTGTAACTATCTTGTATGCACATTATCATCATAAATACAAGTTATGCATATTTGGTCTCTTGAATAACAATGAAATCATGAGCCCTATTTTTTTTGGTAAAAAAAAATTTACAGGAAAGATTCCCCTTCCAATATCAAGACTCGTACAACTTCATAGTTCTTACGAATAGTTATTCAAAGAAATTTTTACGAATGACTTGTGTCTTACGTCGAACCACATAACTGGCCAAGAAAAAAAGAAGAAAAATTCCAAGGCTCTCTTCTTCTCTCTCCACCATTCCATTCTTTGTCAATCACACCACCCATCTCAAGTCATTTAGTACTGCCATGTCTATTGGCCTCTTGTTATTGTTGTTGTTCCTATTTTGGAATCCGCCATGGCGACGCCGCCATTACCGGCTTTGTCACCATCCTCTTCGACGCCAGGCTCCGCTCGAACTCAAACGAATACGAGTCCTGACTGCCAAACTAATCCTTCGAAATTGTTCCCCTACTCCTCAATGCAAGGCATGATCTCTACCATTCTGGACTGACACGCCGGTAATGTTGAAGCTTCCACCAACTACTCCATGTTGATCGTGTGATGGATGGTGTCGTCGGTGAGGTTGGGGCAGATCTTGGCGGCCATCATGGGTGTGAACGACAATAACTCCCCTTAGAGAACTTCGGCGCGATGGAGAGGAAGTTGGCATAGGAGCGAGAGCCAGACGTGGATGCAGTCAACTAGGAAAATTTGGGAGCAAATAGGGAGGGTGCAGACATAGTCATCATCTTCGAATTCCAGCAAACAAATGGTGCATTCATGATAGGACTCATCGTCTTGTTTAGCGGTGTAGCGAGAGAAGGGGATGGTCTTCATGACGGAGTTATCGAGGTCGTATAGGGACAAGATTTAGGGCCCGCATAGTCGTCGATTAGCGTAAGGGGGAGTGGGAAGGGTGTTAATTAATGATGATAGTTTCCTTTTTTTGTTATATTTTGTCTGAGATAAAATAAAGAAATGAAAGATGCCACATAATTCGTAAAATATCATTTTGTTACAAATATCATTGCTCTTAAAAAAAATTGCTGCAAAATGCTCAACCGTATCAAAAGTTGAGCTTTAATTGCTTATGTCATTTTTTGTTTTGGTTTATTTAATTCAAATATTACCCATCTCCAAAAACGTTTTAAGTATTAAACGGATGGAAACCTCGAGCGTAGTGACGCTCGAGCACAATAACGCTTGAGCGCAATAATGCTCAAGCAGTTTATATCATCACCCTTAAAAAAATGGAAGACAATGTCGAACATCTGAACACTCAACCGTTTTGGCAGCCTCTAGCTCGTTTGACAAACTATGTCATCTCAACAAGGAATTTCCAAATCTTCCTAACACACTTCAAAGCTTGGTTTCTACATTTCATGAAAACTTAAAGGTTTCTTTAACACATTGGTAAACCTTAATTAGAGTTTGAATACTATTACACAAACCTTTAAATCTTAAAGGGATGTGCAATAAAGAACTTGAACATATAAGTGCTCGAACTATACATTGTAATTTTTAATTTGTTAATTAAAAAAATCACAAATCTAAAAATAAAAATTATCAATTATTAAGGTTAAAACCGTCGAGCAATTGTATGCTTATGCGTTTTATAGGATCTCCTAATCTTAAAAAATTCTTGCCTTTTGATCCCTCATTTGTCCTCCATCCCTCTTTATGCTCTTTCTGATCTCCAAATTCCTCAACAAATCTAACTATCTTGTATGCACATTATCATCATAAATACGAGTTAGGCATATTAATTTGGTGTCTTGAATAACAATGAAATCAGGATCTTTTTTCATTTTTTTATTATTTTTTGGGTAAAAAAAAAAGTTTAAAGGGAAGGTTCCCCTTCCAACATCAAGACTCTTACTATTACTTCATAATCATCATCATGAATAAAAACATACAAGAAAGCACAATCATATAATTAATTCAAAACTTAAAACTGGATTAAAAAACTAAGCAACAAATGAAGGAAAACAGATGCATTTTTCATCTAATAATAATCTTATTCTGGTGATGGCATTGGAGGCGTCAACAAGGGCAGCTCTAATTGAAAAGGACTCATATCAGATTTCTCATAACCAGGAATGGCCTCAAATTTGTTAGTCCGCAGGTTGGCAACAAAAATGCCATCAGCATAAGAACATAAATAAACAATGTCCCCATCATGCGGATGAAAACCTCCTATGCGCTTATAATAATCAGCACAAAACTTTGCAGGGAGATTTGTGGAGGTGAGATTGGTCTTGTGCAGCAAATGCCAATTATCATCTTCTGTTAGTTCCCAGACTCTCAAATCATTAGGACCAATATCAGCTATTCTTAAACTCCCACACGAGGAACCAAGGAATCCAAAGCTCATTATATTCATAGGGTCAGCATCAGGAGGATAATCAAGGGTATCACTATCATGACCATAAGGATCATACACAAAAATACTAGTTCTACCCATGAAATACAACCATCCTTCATAGTCATAACTGAGGAGCCAATGAGGAGCAAAAGCAAAACCATTTGGAAGGCTCACAATTTGTTGTATCCATTCCTTTGTCTCAGACGAGAAAATCTCAACTCGGAACTGAGATAATCTTATTATAAAGGATGGGATGATAACCACTCGAAAGCTAGGATTACGATTGAGGGTACCGGTTGTTGGTTCTACATAATTATAAGGATCACAAACAAAGCCCACAGCATATATACATTCCTTGAGCGTTACAGGAGAAGGAGGTATTTGGATGCATTTCTTGGTGAATGGGTCGTAGACAAAGTAGCCACGACCAGATGTATATCTATTATTGCTACACAAAAGAAGACCACTAGAACAGCCACAAACATTTCCTTTTATAAGCATCGCTGGAGATAAAAGGGTTTGTATTTGTGTTTGGTTTTGACCATTGAATAATCTGGAATCCAAAGAGGAAGGTACTGGGTTTTGGTTAGGAACAGAAACAGGAACATGTTCCAAAAGAGGAGGGAAAGTGAGCATGAGCTCATGGGGTGAAAGGAAAATCAACAAGGTCTTGAAGAGGAAATGTTGGCGAGATATGAAGAGGCGAAGAAAGGAAGGACCTGAAATCAAATCCAACCAACGTTTGGAGACACATCTGCATAGAGCAACGGATCTAGAAGGCAATCGAATAAAGATTTCTACCAACACATCATCTGATAAATGGGTGATATTGGTGAGTGAAGACTTGACAGATGAGATGTTAGCCATATACATAGACATAGAAACACAATACAATACTCATTCAAACATCTTTTTCACCAGATAGTAGAGATAGAAGAAAGAGGAGAACCAATTTATAGTTGGTTGGCTTGTTCCTATCGATCTTGAACCCAATTAATAAGGTTGAATTATTTTATGTTATTCTCTAATTAATTTAATACAATATAACACGTCACGTCAAAAAAAATTTAATACAATATAAGTGGGTTACTTACACTCAAATATTTTAAAAATAGTTTTCATTTAAAATAATATAATAAATGAATGAAATTAATGAATGCCAAAATTATTTAATGAGAGAAAGAATGAGTCAAACAAGGAAAAGTACTGGATGGAGAAATTGTGAATTGATAGTTATTACAATTTATTTTATTTTATTTATTTACCAGCATTTTTAACCATATGTCCTTATTAATTTACCTAAATTTTTTTATAATAATTTATTTAATTATTAACAATTATGGTAAAAAGAATAAAACCATTTTAGAAACTTTGGAAACATAAAAGGATAGAAAGTTTTCTCCTATTATCTTAATTAATATTAATATTGTAGGAATAAATGATTATCAACAATTGTTTTAAATATATTATTACTAATCATATCAAAATTATTTGCTTACCTAAAAGGAAATAAAAATAAATATTTCAAATCTGTTGAGAATTTCAGTAAATCAACCATTAATTACTTTGCCTATGAAGATATGTATATACATTATGTAAAAGCTTTTTGGGTATTTGTATAAATATGATGTATAAACTAATTTGTGCCCTGAGATAATAGAAAATAAAATCTGTTTAACATTTTTTTAATTTGGACTCCACTAACTAGAATTTATTTACAATTTCCTTTTTTGGTAGGCATTTATTTACAATTTCTAATATTAATGGATTATAATAATTATCTAAGCATAACAAACATATACCTTTTGCTCAAATTAATTTCTATAAACTCACCAAATTTAGATCAAATCATTAATTTGAGATTCAATTCAGTTTTTAAAATTTAATTGTATCACTTTAGTTCTTGTGTGAATCTACTGAATGATAAAACTAGAAAAGACACCACAATATGGATGTAAGAGAAATTTTAATTTATTAAATCATGAAATGAAATGATAATTTAATATTTTTAAATTCAGAATCAGAATTGAATAGAAACTAACTTAAAGATTGCAATATTGGCAACGAATTCGTAATTAATTTAAGATGAATTTATTCTTCCTTCTTTTCTATGATAGTTAAAATGAAATAGTACATTTTTTAATAAGTAAAATCTTATATGCCAAGTAGAGAAATTCCCTTTCTACATACGTATTTAACATATTTTCTTTAACAGTTTCAATTTCAATGTATGATATTCCAATTACTATTTCATTAAATTTTGTTAATTCGTAATTATTTTTTATTAAAGTTACAAATGTGAATGTTTCCGTGTGATTTTTTTTATTATTATTCAATTTGTTAGATCCACTCCAATTGGTGTACCTTGCTACCTCTATCTTCATGTAAGGGAACTATAATTAAGAGAGAATTTAAAGCCTTACGTGCTTTGAAAACAATAAAATCAATACCTTCAGTTTTTTTTTTAAAATATTTTATGGGCAGTACCTTCAGTTTTATTATAAACTATTATAAAATAATTTTATGACATAAATTCATTTTTTATATTATATGTTTTTTTTATTGGTGTATTATTCTCTAATTATTAAAAAGATCTGTAATCGTGATAATATTTAAAAGATTAGTCTGATAATAATATTTGTGAGATTTTGGTCAAAGACTAACTATTTAAATACATAAGAACAAGAATTTCAGCCAAGGTAAAAAAACACATTCACTTATTTAAAAAAAAAAAAAAAACACGTTCCATCAAAGCTGAACCCATGTTCTTCTGTTCATCACTTCATTGGCCGTTGAAGCACACAAAAAATACACGAGTCTATGTTGGAAATATTTTTTATTAAGAACTTTCCACTTTAGGTATAGAAATTAACATATATAAAATTGTGTTAATAAAAGTATCTGTATTTTCAACATGTCCTGCACAATCTATCTATAAAGTTTAAATATTTATTTTACTGTAGCATAAATATTTATTTTCATTAATAATAGTATTTAGCAATTAGCATTAGCAATATAAAGCAAGAGAATTTATTTTACTGTAGCATCTATAGTACATGTCCACATGTGGGTTATTGACTTTTATCCTTTTTTAAATATTTAAATTTTAATGTTAAAATATTTTAATATTAAAATAATAAAATATTTTAAATAACATTCCTCCTTTTTTAAATATTTATATTTTAATGTTAAAATAATAAATTATTTTAATATTAAAATATTTTAAAATTTAAAAAAAATTATAAAAAATATTAAAATATTAAAAAAATTAACATATTAAAAATCTTAAAAGTAATAAAATATTAAAAAAATTATAATATTAAATATTAAATTTTATATTCTCTTTCATAGACACGTTTTTGTTATTATTTTTATATTTCTATAAGCATTTCAATATACTTGATGATAGTAGTGTTGTTATCATTGCATTTCTAAGATAAATTTGTAATAAATTTGGTTAGATATCTTTTGTTTTATTATTTTTGAGTAATATAAGTTTGTGAATCTTTTGGCTTGATTATTTTCTAAATAAACTTTGTTTCTTTGATGTTGTGTTAAATTTTTTAAATTATTTTAATATTGAATAAAACATACTAATATAGAAAGTCATATATTGATAAGAATTTAATGCTTTCAAATTGTTCAAGTTCCTAAGTACATGTTTCATGGTAATAATTATTTCTTTGATTAAATAAATAAATTATAAACTCTCATTTAAAGTGATATTATTATTTTATATTTAAATATTTTTTACTTACATCGCATTAAATTAATAATTTTACATAAAAATATATTAATATTTATATGAGTTTGAATATTTTGTAAGAAACCATAGTAAAATTAAGTCAGATAAAATTTATTATTATAAAATTAAATTAATCCAATATATTTTCAAATTGTTATATTTATTTTCAAATTTACTATATATATATATATATATATATATATATATATATATATATATATATATATATGAAGTTTATGACTGGTGAGAAGAATGCTTATTATAATAGATGAGATGAGTAAATCTTGACCATTAGATCTTACATAAATTGTCAAGAATATAACATAAACGTGACTTTTTTTAAGTGGTCACACGACCTTTAAGAACTTTTAATCTCGACCATCCATGTATGGTTATATGGTCAAGATTCACTTCTCTCATCATCTCATAATAAACATTCATCTCACTAGATATATCTCATATATATATCTCATATATATATATATATATATATATATATATATATATATATATATATATATATATATATATTTGTTCTATAGTATTTAAAAAACTTCAATATGTACATCCTATGAGAATGAAGACTTTAAATGAAAATATAGTAAAATTAATTAATTGTAATCTATTATGTGGAAACTAAAAATTTATTAAGTATATTTTTTAAAATTTTTCATTCATATATATAATATATAATATTTAAATATCTTATATTTATATTTCACATTATTAAAAACTTTACATGAAAATATATTAATATTTACAAACATGAAATAAAATTTTTACAATAAAGCATGATAAAATCAATTGAATAATATGTATTTATAATAAAAGTTTGTTTAGTTAGATAACTTAAAAGCATCTGTACAAAACCTGTATCGTATAATATCAATGTTTTATTGATGTTTTGAGAGAGATTATTTATAAGAGTTGGGATAGTTCTAGTTCCTAAGAATAAATAAGACAAGAAATTGACCTAACGAGAATATTGACAAAGTAGATTTAATAAGCAATATATAATTGTTTGTAATTAAGAGAACAATATTCAAAAACTTAATAAGTCATATGTCAATAGATTGAATAAAGTATAGGAATATAAAAATTCATAAATTATTAGGAATTTAATCTTTTCATATTATTTTAATTACTGAGTCCATGTTTCATGGTGATAAATATTTCTTCGATTAAATGAATAAAATATAACTCTTCATTAAAAGTGATATTTTTATTTTATGTGTAAATATTTTTTATTCATGTCGCACTATATTAATAACTTTATATAAAAACATATTAATATCTACATAAGTTTGAATATTTAATAAGAAATCATAGTAAAATTGATTCAAATAAAATTTATTATTAGATAACTAAATTAATTAATTATATTTTCAAATTATTGTATTTATTCATATATATATATATATATTCTATAATATTTAAAAAACTTCAAAATATATTTCTTATGATTGAAAACTTATTAAAAATATATAATAATTATATATTTATATATTTAAAAAATTTAACATAATAAAAATCTTAAAAATATTGAAATATTAAAACAATTATAATATTAAATTTAATATTCTCTTTCATAGGCACATTTTTGTTATTAATTTTATATTTTTATAAGCACTTCAATACACTTGATGATAGTAGTGTTGTTATCATTGCATTTCTAAAATAAATTTTTAAAAAATTGGTTAGATATCTTTTGTTTTATTTGAGTAATACAAGTTTGTGAATTTTTTGTCTTGATTATCTTCTAAATAAATTTTGATTCTTTTGATATTGTGTTAAAATTTTCAAATTATTTTAACATTAATAAAACATACTAATATAGAGAGTTATATATTGATAGGAATTTAATGCTTTCAAATTGTTCAAGTTCCTGAGTGCATGTTTCATGATAATAATTATCTCTTTGATTAAATAAATAAATTATAACCTCTCATTAAAAATGATGTTATTATTTTATATTTAAATATTTTTTACTTACATTGCATTGAATTAATAACTTTACATAAAAATATATTAATATTTATATGAGTTTGAATATTTTGTAAGAAACCATAGTAAAATTAAGTCAGATAAAATTTATTATAAAAAAATTAAATTAATTAAATATATTTTTAAATTACTATATTTATTCTCATATATATATATATATATATATATATCGATTTCTATATATCTTTTTTTTTTACACTCATTTTTCAATCGTTATAATGGTTGAAATTATTTCGTTAAAAGTAACCATTAGATGAAATGAATAATAAATATATACTTACACTATAGATTATATATATATATATATATATATATATATATATATATATATATATGTACTTGTTCTATAGTATTTAAATGTACAATCTACGGGAATAAATACTATAAATGAAAATATAGTAAAATTAATTAATTGTAATCTATTACGTGGAAACTAAAAATTTATAATGTACATTTTTAAAAATTTCATTCATATATATAATATATAATATTTAAATAATTTATATTTATATTTCACATGATTGAAAACTTTATATGAAAATATATTAATATTTATATATATGAAATAAACAATTTACAAGAAAGCATGATAAAATCAATTGAATAATATGAATTTATAATAAAGTTTGTTTAGTTAGATAGCTTAAATGCATATGTACAAAACCTGTATCGTATAATATCAAGGTTTCATTTATGTTTTGAGTGTGATTGTTTATAGGAGTTGAGATAGTTTCTAAGGATAAGTAAGGTAAGAAATTGACCTCAACAAGAATATTGATGAAGTAGATGTAATAAGCAATATATAGTTGTTTGTAATCAAGAGAACAATATTAAAAAACTTCATAAGTCATATGTCAATAAATTGATAAAGTATAGGAATATAAAAAGTCATATATTATTAGGAATTTAATAATTTCGTATTGTTGTAATTACTAAGTCCATGTTTCATGATGATAAATATTTCTTTGATTAAATGAATAAAATATAGTTCATCGTTAAAAGTAATGTTTTTATTTTATATTTAAATATTTTTTATTCGCGTGCATTATATTAATAACTTTATATAAAAATATATTAATATCTACATAAGTTTGAATATTTATAAGAAATCATAATAAAATTGATTCAAATAAAATTTATTATTAGATAACTAAATTAATTAATTATATTTTTAAATTACTGTATTTATTCTCACATATATATATATATATATATATATATATATATATATATATATATATTTAAAAACTTCAAAATATATTTCTTATGATTGAAAACTTTACATGAAAAGATATTAATATTTACATTTATGAAGTAAAAATTTACAAGAAGGCATGATAAAATTAGATGCGTCAAAACGGGTTGTCCCCACATCGAGCTAATTATATTTTGGGCTGGCTGTGTAGGATGTAACCTCCTTCAAAAGTTTACTCAAATAACAAATTTTTACTTTCTTACCTTGTGAATGTTTTAGAACTAATACTTTAATTAGATTAGTGTCAATTTTTTAAAAAAATTAGAACTAATAATATACTAACACATAGTACGAGCTAGAAAATATTTACCATATCATTGCATCAAGAGTTAGTAGGTCATTATCACGACCATATTATCAATCATTTATACATACATCATTAGTGGCAGCAGAATAAATATCACTAAACTATATCACAAAGTCGTATTGCGCAACATTTAGCCTTTAACCTTTCAAAAAAGTGATGCCTTTAGTCATTTAGACAAACTAGTCATAGTGTTTACTTAAGAGTAAAAACACATGTATTTCAAATAACTCTAATATATCCTCCCTTCTCCGAATCAGAATCTATGTATAATCAATCTGGATGATAGTCTTGATGCGTCTTGTGTTAGTTTAGAATCACCATGAACAGAGTAAGAATTTAAAATTCTCAATAGAAAATGAACATTTAAAAAATCTTTTATAAAACACATTGTGAGTTTCAGTTGTATAAAGCCACAAAAAATCACATGACAACCAATTATGATAAAATAAGACTAATTCAAGCAGCATAATCAACTTAATTAGCATAAATAAATAAAAGCTAAAAAGATCATTCAATGCAGCTTTATATGCAAACATCATTAGGAAAACTCTTAACATATTATATCATCTTTGCTTTAATTTCATTTCATTTCTATATCTGTTTGTCTTATATCTTGGTTTAAGACCTTCTCTTTCTTAGGGAATTCTCTATCTCTAGTGTTGCTTTTAATATCGTACTGACAAAGCAAGACATTCTCACACTAACCAAGACATGTAACATGAAAATGATCTTACATCTATTCATCTGCTTTTTTTACGGTTAGGTGCAACATTTTAAGTGTCTCTTCTGTAAAATTACTTATTTGCCATTACAAATAAATATAAAACACCATATATGTCACAAAATAAATTCATCATATACAAGCCTACAATAAACTTTAAATAAATCATGGCATAAAATTCGTAAAACTTAGAGTCATCAAATTCAAATGTTAATTCTTCAAGAGACCAACTTTAATTTAAGAATATTTTATTAATTCTTTTGAAAGTTTTCATCATAGTCCTCGTCATAATCCTTATCATAGTTTATAGTTTTGTCCAGATCTCAATAATGAGTTTATTGCATAAAAGTCAATAATAAGTTCATTATACAAGAGTTTTTTCTTCACAAAGGTCAGCATAAAATTCATACAATTGTCTCAAAGTCAAGGTAAGATAATTTAAAATAAAAAATTCATGTAAATTAAGAATATTTATTTAACTTAAATTATGAATAATATTTTAATTTTTTATGGATTATAATATTAGTCTTATAAAAGAATTGTCAATATTCAAATTATAATAATTCTAAATTTTATCAAACATCCTTAGAATTTGAAGCTATAACAAAAACACACATAAAACCAAGTTTCCACAGACTAACCATAACCCTTTTAACATTACATGGAGATAGTTAAATTAACATAAAAAAGAGATTATAATAATATACACAAAACATTAATGTAAAAAATTAATCAACCTTATAAATAAAATTATTAGTAAAGCATATAACTATACCCATTATTAACTAACTATAAACATACTCGGTAGCATGATTTTAATTTTAAAAAAGAAAGTTCATTTTCTAACTCTTACAAAATCTCGTTTTGATCTTTCCGCTTTTCTTCACCCTCTTTTCCTTCTTTCCTCCTTCATTTTTCTCTTTCTCTCCTTCTTTTCTGTCTCTCTGCTACATTACTTATGTCTGTTTCTTCTCTTTTTCTTTTTCTTTTTTCGTAACACACCTACCTATTTATAGCTAATTTGATTGGCTTTGTATGGTTCTCATGAGTGCACGTTGCACCTTTTTTTTTTTTTTTAATTTAAGGTAAGTAATGATTACTTGTTAAATGATTATCTCTTTATTTTTTAAGATCAAAATCATCCTTATGTTGAACAAAAATAACTCATTCTTTTTAATAATAATAATACCTTCTTAATAATTATCTCAATTCAAAAGACTACTCCTAATCCCTATTACAAAGATTAAATGTCAAATCTTATTTAATAATTTCTTATTTCTAATTTTATAAATTATATTTAGAAAGTTAATCACTAAATTTTTAATTTAAATTCTTACAGATTTTATCTAATCTCTTTTTACTTAATAACAACTGTTACAAAATAAAATTAAATAAAATGTTCAAGTTAAATAAATTACAAATTATCCTACACAAAGCATTTTATGAAAAATGAGATGTTACATGGGGCCAAAAACATTGTGGGTTTGTAAATTACTAACCCGACTCGACCCTATGTTGGCTTCGGGTTGGGTCGGGCAGCTTGTATTATTTTTTTTTCTTTAGTTTTCAATACTTAAAATATTTTATTCTTATGTTTCAACATTTTTTTTCTTTTGCATAGTTTAAATTTCATTAAATATTAAATAAAATTGTTTTTGTGATAAAAATATTAATTTATATTTAAAAAATGAACAAAATCTTTATATATTATATAAATTACATAATAATATCTTAATTAAAAGTTAAATATCGGGCTTGAGGGTTGACCCACATTGGGCTAGGCCAAAATTCATTTTTGATCAATTTTTTTGGACAAGCTGCTTATTTTATCGAGTTATTTGGGTCGGTCCATTGAGCTTGACTCATTTTGACACCCCTAGATAAAATAAATTGAAAAGTTTAGATTTTTTTTTTGCTTGGTAAAAGTTTAGGGTGAGGGAAGACTCTTCACATTTCAAGATCACGACAAACTACCAACCTCAATAAGGACTTACAATGAGATTACAGATCGCCTACTAACAAATGAACCGATGATTTGAATCCAAAGTCATGCAATTGTCATGAGTGGAAGGTCGACTAGATGAATCAACCCCCACTGGCAAAGTTTGGATTTATAATAAAGTTTGTTTAATAAGGTTGCTTAAATATAACTAAGCAAAAACTACATCATACAACATCAAGATTTTATTGATATTTTGAGTGAAATTGTTTGCAAGAGTTAAGATAGTTTCTTTGGACAAATAAGATAAAAAATTAACCTCAATAACAACATTGATGGAACAGATGCAATAGGCAAACTATGGTTGTATGTCAAATTGAAATAGATCGAATTTGTGAAAGAGAACAGGATTAAAGAATCTAAAAAATTAGATGTCAATTGATTAATTTAGTTAATGTGTTATTTTAGTTAGTCTACTTAAATTATGCAATTTAAATGTATAAGTTATCAAATGTTAAGATACTTGAATGTATTGAGTGTATATCATTTAGTTATATTGTTATTAACCATTTTAATTTTTAGTAAATTTTTTTTTATTTGTCATTGTAATGTTTATCAATCTAAGATTATTCCGTTGATATAATTTGACATTAAGGATCAGCTTAGTATACCCTTAATAATAAAGTGATAAAACATCCAAATGAATTTTTATAAAAAAATATCTAAATAAATAAACACATAAAAATTGATATTAAAAAAATTAAAAATTAAAAATAACTGAAACTATATAAATTAATTAATTATTTTAAATTTTTTAATTATCTCATATGTTATACAGGTACAAAATGGCTAGTTTTATACAAATCAAAGGTTAATTTACATTACTAAAATAGGAAATTGTCACCCCGTGTGATTTTCTCTTCTGTACAATGCATTGGACAATGGACACCATATATAATCCGCAGGCTCGCAGTACGTGGCATTATGTGGCAACATTCCACTTAACCTAATATTATTTCCTTAAACATCTAACTATGCCCACAGTCCTTTCATGGGAGAGAGATTCTCATTACTCTTGATACATAAGTAGCTAAGAATCTTTAGTAGGGATGTTCATAGCCCATCAAAAATTAAAGTTAATTAGATCAAGTTGGGATTCTTAAAAATTTGATTTGGTGTATTTTTAGATTGGACTTGAGTTATAGTTTAGGTTAGTCCAACCTTATATAATATAATACTTTAAATTTATATATTTTTTAAAAAATTAGTAATAAATTATAAGAATTTAGAAATAAATTAATACTTTTTACACAACATAATAATATTTTATATTATATAATTTGTTTCATAATATTTATTGTAAAATATCTCTTAATTTTAGTTTCACACTTTCAAAATTTTATAACTTAACCATGTATAATGTTTAATATTGAGCATTTTATATAAATATCGGTTCAACTCGGTCTCAACCCAATCATTAGTCATGAAATGATCAAGTCAAGTCGAGATCTAAAGAGATGACTTGTCAACATATCAGATTGGGTTCAGGTTAAACTAAACTCGTCCCTTGAACATCCATAATCTCTAGTGAAGTAATTGAGAGACGAGAAATTCTTAGATATTCTTGGGTTTGGCAATGGGATGGGTTTTTCTCAACCCGACCTTGTCTTCCACTCTTAGGTATTAAAATTTGCATCTGCCTCGCAAGAAAAATATCAAAATCTGTATCCATCCCGCATACTTATGACTATTTCAAATTTAGTTTATAAAATAATCAATAATTATCTCAAAATCAAATTATCATCTCATATAAATTAAAAAATCTGTTTAAGATAAGCATTAAAACTAATGAAGATAATTAATAAAATTAACTTTATCAATAAGTAAACTAAGAGTTTAATTTTGATACATTGACAGTGTAAAATTTTTTATACCATCAACTAATTATATATTACTATACGTGTGACTTTTAAAGTAATTATTGTAAAAGTTAAACATTTTCAATGATGTAGTAATGTATGATTTGATGATAATGTAAAAATCTTTTATACTGACAATGCATTCAAATTAAATTTGTAAACTAATCATAATATTTTTTTTATATGTAAGGTACGAATAAGGGTAGGATAGATTAAACCCAAACCCACACTCATCCCGCCTCGTTGTGAAACGAGTTTAAAACTCGTTCCATGCAGATGGGGCAAGATGTGTACTCACGAGTAGGGTTTATATTGCCAGGCCTAGATATTCTTTTTTTTTTTGTGATATGACAAGCCTAGATATTCTTAAAACAAAGCATTTCTCTATTGATATTTATTATTCCTCCAATCCATCTTAAATGTTGTTTTAGTGAAAAAAAAATTAATTCATTATAAGTGATATTTTTGCATATTAATAAAGTACTAATTATTAATTTTTCAATTTTGTCCTTATATTTTATCTCTCAAGTTTTAACTATTTATAGAAATTAGATGGAGATGATAAAATAAAATAATTAATTGGTAGAAATAAATAAAGACAGTTTAGTAAAGAAATTTCACAATTAAGGATTAATTTTATGATTCTAATTTTTATACTTATATCAAAATTACACTTAAAATGAACTAAACTAATTAATACTTAAATCAATTTTGTGGGCATTCTCGTCTCCTACGATAAAACTTTTTAAAATTTTTCATACTATTAGAGTATTTTAGTACAAACATGGGACCGAAATTGCATTATGGCTTAGTGAGAATGACGAAAGACTTCAGAAGAATTTATTGAAATCCAACAATGTGACATGAACTTTTGAAGAACGAACAAAGTAAGAACCTTAGTCAAAAGCTACAAACAAGAAAGAAGCCGGATGTTATTATTCAACTTGCTAACATATGGTGCATAGTGCACCTTATGACTTATCTCCAATTAGAAGGAGTATTTGTTTTTTACCACTTTAACATCACTTAAAAAAATAACCCCAAAACTATTGTATTTTTCATTCTAAGTGCCTGAGAAATTACTCCAACTATGACGTGTTCAGCGACTATATGCTCCAGTAGGCGGCATCGATGGCAGCGTGTTCGCCGGTGCATAAGTACTCACAGAAGTTCTTGAAAATGGTGGCCAACATCAGATCCTTGAATACTCCTGTTTTGACGAGTATGGACCTCATGATCCATATTCCAAAATTCACCATGGACTCCACTGCGGTGGTGTGTAACACGACGGAGGAGCGGAGGAGCTTGGCAGTGGGCATGGAGGAGAACAACTTCTCAGCGTCGTCCAAGTTTAAGGACGAGGTTGGTGCAACAATGGTGCGGTAGAGGACTGTGGTTTTCTGTCTTGTTGAAGGGTGAAGGTCGAGTTCGAGATCGATGACAACATCGCTAAGAGCAGTGGTCTTTGGTTTCACGCGCGATGAAGGCGATCCAGACGAGTGGTGTACAAGAGGTGCTGCATAGAGGCTCCTGATTTTGAGGTGTCAAATGGATGAATTTGTTTCATTTTGTATTGGATCATAATAGATAGATTATAAAATAAATTATTAATTCATTTTCAATATAAAATATTTAATATTATTTAATTTATTCATGAATTAATTTAATATATGAATATTTAATTCATTTATTAATTTATTTTAATGAATTAAATAGATAAATATTTAATTTATTCATTTAAAAAATTATATTTAAAAAATTTCATTATTTCTCTTAAAAATGTTTTTTCTAAATTTTTTAATTTACTTATATATATATATATGTCATATTTGTATTCTATAACTTTTTGAATTTAGTATCTCCTTGTGTCCATATCTATATCATGTCTATTATTCATGTTCATGTTTGTGTTCCATAGGATGATATAAAAAAAAAAAAAAAAGAAATGAAAGCATAGTTAAAATTAGTAGAAGAGAAATGTACCCATAAAAAAAAAAAAAAATACAGCTCCTTGGATGATTATGTGAAAATCGAGAATGCCCGTCTCCCAATTCTTCATTCCCCTTTTCTTCATCACTTCCTGTCCTGTGATCGGTATCCACAAATCCTTGACCTTGAGAATTGAGACCTCCAGAAGTAGAACCCATCCTCACCATGCCTTCAAGAGTCAAGACCCCTTCCCTCCACCTCCAAGTCCCAGTTTTTTTCACCAAAACCAGGGTCCTGTTCCTGGCACTCACCATCTCAGCATCTGTTGTGATCTTCTGCTCAATCCTTTACGTTCTTTACCATGTGTGGCACTCACTTGTACACAGAGCTAAAACTATCCCCTTTGATGCAAGTGCTCTCTTGAAGCTCTAAAGATTCTCAATCAAAGAGCTAACGCTTAAGCAAGCTACCAATGGTTTTGACACCGCCAATGTCATTGGTAAAGGTGGCTCTGGCACCGTTTTCAGGGTAATACTTAAAGATGGGAAATTGGTTGCTAAGCACCTGGACGAGTTGACTCTGCAGACAGAGAAAGAGTTGCAGAATGAGGGGTTCAGATCACCACCCTTTTGGGCTATTGGGTGGAAAAGAACTAGAGAGTATTGGTGTATGAATACATGCCCAACAGAAGGTTGCAGGAGTCCCTCTTTGGAGATGGATGCTTGTATTTGATTTGGGATAGGAGATTTTGCATAATATTGGATGTTGCTAGAGGGTTGGAATTCTTGCACCATGGATGTGATCCATGGGGATATTAAGAGTACAGTGGAAAGATCTCAGACTTTGGGTTGTCAAGGATTGAAGTGGAGGGTGAATTTGGTGTGGATTTGTTTAGCCAGGACTTGGGGAAGAGCCAGGACCTTTGGAAAAGCCAAGAGCTTTCAGCTAATCTTACTTCAGAAACTCCGGCATATACCCAATCAGATATATGAGACAAAAAATTTAAAAATGAAGAAGAAGAAAGTAATTACGCCCAATAATCAAATTGGGCTAGAATGTCAAGGGCCTTAGCTACTAAACAGCTCACACTAGCCCACTCAGTTTGAAGCATCATGAGAAATTGACAAGTTTAATACGATTAGGCACCATAATAACTAGTAAAAATAATTTTCACAGAAATATTACAAGAATAAATCCTTGGATCATCATCATTTCCTGTTCTTTAATAAAGCTTATTGATGTTAGAGACTTCCTATCTATTTGATTGTGATAATCCATCATCCATTTTGTTCCAAACATTCAACGTGCATCTAGATTTCTTTAAGTTGGATTTATAAACACGACACAAACCAGCCGCATTCCACAACTTGCCAATGCTTCTTTCTTGCATATATTATACCTTTATATCAGTTTCTCCTGAAAGCTATAGTGGCATTTTTCAAATTTTAAAGAACACAGCTTAGCAAACCCCTCATTTTGTCCTGTCCTATTGTTTATTGAAAATTTTATCAATTATTCGATAATTTAGTAAATTGAACAAATACATGAAAAGTTTGATTCAATCTCAATTCGGAAAAGAAAACTTTATCTATGAGTTCTTGATAATTAAATACCGGATCACAAATATAAAGAATGAAGAGTATTCAAACAATACAAATAAAGAAATCAAAGTAAAATAAAAATGAAAGCAATTTAATCGAATTGACAAGTAAATAAATGAAAGAAAGAAATGTAAAGAATCCTGATAATTAAACTTGCAAGAAAAGATAAAATTGATTGAAAAGTAATGAAAGCAAGTCAAAAAAGAAAGTATGTAAAAAAGCAATAAAGATTTTAAAATTAAATAAAAGAAAAAAAATTTAACTGAATTAAAGAGACTAAAAGAAAGTAAAGGAAATCAAATTTGACTAAATTGAAAATATTAGTTGAAAATTTATAGTGCACCCGTTGAATCCTCTGATGTGTGTGGGATGTGTAGGGATTTTACAAGTTCTAACCCTTATTACATTCTAGAAACTAATATTTATAGACAAAGATTCTAACTACTTGTAACTACCAATAACTACTCATGGTAGACAAAGATCATAACTTTCTGTAACCACTAATAACTACTAAATATTTGCCTACTTGTCGAAATATATATATTTTTTAATACTAACACAATCCTCCCATAATGTATCTTTTGATTGAATAGGAAAAAGATAAATACTAAAATGGTGTCTTTATTTCTACAAGAATCAATCCAGTATTGGATTTTTGATTCATGAAATTTATGGTCAAAATTTTCAAGTATTTTTTATTCTTCATACCATCGACCAATTTCAAATTCAAAGGACTTTCTCATTTGTCGAACTTTTGTCTAATTGTCAATATGTCTCCAATTAACAATTGAAAGTACTACATATTTCGACAATGATAGCAACAAGCAAATTTTTTTTTTTTGTCTAACTATTGATCTTTCACTAACTGATTCATTTCGATGCTTGTTACAAAAGTATTTGTATGGCTTTCTTCAACATACATGTAACAACTGCTCAAACCTTTGACCACTTCATATAATGAAGTCATTAATATTAATGTTAATGCTGACTATATATCTTGGCTTCGGTAGCCACATGCTGAAGTTAGCAAAAGGTATATTAGTTTCACTAATAGTGGTGTCTTTGAGCATTTAAAATGGCCATATCAATCCTTAATTAGATGACTAGCTTTGTCAACGCTTCTATGATAGGAAAACTCCATTTGTAGACTTGCCAATGCTAATACAAGCTACTAATTCAACCCTGATGCTATGAACCCAAATATCTCAGTGTCAAAAAATTAGATTTGACCATTATCAATCATATGTGGTCCCTTGCCATTTTTCTTATTATGTGTGGGCCCCGTTATAGTAATACATTGTATATGGGTTTTATCCTTTTGAAGCTTTGAGTTCGACCAGCTCCATGGTATAAGAGCTTAAATAATTAAATGGTTACTCAAAACCATGTCAGAATGTCGAAGACTTCCACGTCTCGACAACTTTTGTCATGATTTTATTATTATTATTATTTTTATTTTTATTTTTAAAGGTTCGACCAACTCTATATCATGTTAACCATAATGTTAGCAACAATTTCGACCTTTATAGCATGTTAGCACTCAAAATTTCGATTTCGATTTTACAACCATTTTGATTTTTTTTAAAATTTTATATGGTCGAACTCTATAGAAATGACTTTAACATTTTGACAAGCTATGTGATTTTTTTTTTTGCACTTATTCGACCTTAGTCATTTTGACTACTCAAGACATGGTTTTATAGCCATGGAAATTTTGAATGATTTGGCACACTTTATTATTCTCCACTCAATGCCAATGAGCAGTTTTATGCCTTTCACCATAAGTTGCAAATCAATTTTACTGATTTGACAAAATTTTTATGTAATTTTTTTTTGAAATCTAATAATTTCATGAAGATAGTTAAAGTGATTGGAAGGCAATAACACTTTTATCTGCTTATTGAAAATAAGTTCACCAATTTGATCTTGGTGTTAACAGTCGAATAATTTCGATTTGCCTTATTTTTTTAGAAACACTTACTGGGCGTGTCAAAACTTGGAAAAACCTTTTTGAACAATTCGAACACTTGTACTTCTGTCTTCAAATTGAAGTGTTATTCTTCAACAATCTTCGAAAGTTCATGAAACTTGGCACTTTCAACCACTTTACCATTTGTTTTTTTTTTTAACTCTTATCTGGCCAATCAAGTATAAAGTTGGCCAATAATTGAAGAATTGAAAATAAAGGCAATAAATATATGCCTTCGTAATCAGTTTTAGTATCGATTTAAAAACTGTTTCCAGTTTTATTCTTTGTTTTATGAGTAACTTATCAAAAGATGAACTCATAAAGTAATTATGATGCACATTACTCTTATTGAGTCCTACCGGACGTGCCAATTTGTTTACTAAAAATTTTGTCAATTGTTCGACAATTTGGCAAACCTTTTATCTATAGACAAAGTTTGATTCCAGATCTCAATTCGGGGAAGAGAATCACTTTCTCAATGGGTTCTTCAATAATTAAATAACTCAGATCACAAATATAAAGAATAGAGAGTATTCAAACAAGTGCAAATAAAGAAATCAAAGTAAAATAAAAATGAAAGCAATAAATAAAAGCAATGTAATCAAAATTGACAAGTAAATAAATGAAAGCATGTAAAGAATTGATACTTAAATTTGCAAAAAGATAAAATTGATTAAAAAGTAATGAAAGCAATAAAGATCTTGAAATTAAATAAAAGAGAATAAATTTGACTGAATTGAAGAGAATGAAAGAAAGTAAAAGAAAGCAAACTAGACTGAATTGAAAATGTTGGTTGAAAACTTGTAGTGCACCCATTGAATCCTCTGATGTGTGTAGGATGTGTAGGGATTTTACAAGTTTCAACCCTTATTACATTGTAGAAACTAATATTTATAAACAAAGATCCTAACTACTTGTAACCACCAATAACTACTCATGGTAGACAAAGATCATAATTTTCTGTAACCACTAATAACTACTAAATAACTGCCTACTTATCGAAATATATATATTTTT
This sequence comes from Ormosia emarginata, assembly GCA_029884605.1. Taxonomy (NCBI): domain Eukaryota; kingdom Viridiplantae; phylum Streptophyta; class Magnoliopsida; order Fabales; family Fabaceae; genus Ormosia; species Ormosia emarginata. The sequence goes on from JAQQTP010000075.1 coordinate 27,237,180, forward strand.
TAATACTAACACATATATAAATCTTCTAACATGTGCATTCATTGAAACTTACATAGTAAAAGTTTTGAAAATTTGGCAGTGCAGATCTAACTTCCATAGTTATGTAAACAGCGGCGGAACCAGAAAAATTTCAAGTAGGAGTGTTACATATACACTTACTTATGTAAGTACTGTAAAATCTTTAAAGGAAGTGCAAATTTGATCTATTTGAAGAGGTTTTGCTTAAACAATTACACATAGTAATTAAAGAAATAAAATTTTGCTTGGTGGTGTGGCCGCCCCCTTTAGTGTTAAGGTAGATCCTCCCTTGTATGTAAATAGTTCCATTTTTAACAAAATCATTTACCAATGTGAATTTCAGTCTCTATTAACATCCCAAGTGCTTCAATCTGTTCATTTTTTTCATAAGCCATTATTAGGATTGCCTTTCATAGAAGTAAAAGTGATAAATTGCGTCAGCCGTAGGAGATTAACCTAGCAGAATATAGTCTAGGAACCCAATTTGAAACTTGAGAGCCTTTTTCTATTTGTCTCAGGGAGACAAAGTTCAAATGAGACACTATAATATTAAGTGTATTACATGTTACTGGAACATAAGACGTTAAGCATCTAAAATATTCCTTAATCTTTACTTATCGACCAACAAATAACAACATATATTGCATATAAACACTGTCTATTTGCCTTACTGCTTTTACTAAAATTTAACTAGAATCAGTTACCTTAATCAAATACAACAGTATAAAGGTCTTGAAAATTACTATTTTTCTTTGTTTTGTATCTGAATTGACATAAGACTCATGAAACACATTTATAGCCCAAATTGGAAAAGGGAACACTACAAGAGAAACAATTCACCACTAGCAAGTTTACATGTAGGTTTCTAAGATGAGAACGAGCTAAAGGCCCAAGAATTCAGTTTGCAGTGGTGTGAATCCAAATCAAATATGAAGTTTTGTTGAAGGTTGACAAAGCTTATATGAGTTAGTAAATATTTTGATAGAGGCACGGTTACTGTCATGTAGTGGCAGAAGATATTATAGTAAGATATTTGGGTTATGTTTAGTCTTTTGAAATATATGGCTAACCTTATTTTAAGGGATTAAGTTAGGTGAGCAGTTAGTAGCTTATAGCTTTTACTTTTTGAGTGTATAAGTAAGTCTCAAAAGGAGAATGAAAGTGGCTGAGACTGAGTGTCTTTCTCCTCCAATTCATGCTCTGTTTTTTATATTCTGTTCTCAGCTCCTTCTTTTCCCAATAAGTTGTTGGCGTGAGCTGTTAAATTAGATAAATAAGAGGGATTTGCTTTAATGCAAAATCCCATAGTTCAAGGGTCAACCATGATTTTAGCCACAAACTTTGTATAGCCTAGAATAGTTCTCTAAAATCCCTCTCTTTGTATCTATATATGATTGTACTCAATTAAGAAGGAAATATACAAAAAATGAGAAAACTTCCAAGTTATCATGGTATCAAAGCATGTCCCTAGGACCTCTGCTCAAACCACCGGGTGACAAAAAAAAAAACCCTAGTCCTCCTGGAATCCATGGTTGAATCCAAAGACCTAATGCAATCTCTCAACTCACAGACTGACTCCATCCTTAACGACCTGACAACAAAAAAGACAAAATCTTGACTAGAGCCCATACCTCACCACACCCACCACTTGTTGATTCTTCGACTGCTCCAATTGGTATTACGTTGGAAGGATCCAACTATGCCTTATGGTTCTTAGTCGTCGAGATGTATATCTCTGGTAAAGACAAGTTGGGATATATCAATGGAGACTCTCCCCAGCCTCCATGAATTGATCCATCTTTTAGGATATGGTAAATCGAAAATGCCATTGTCAAGGGTTGGTTGATCAATTCGATGGACCCTTCCTTGATTGCCAACTTTATTCGCTTCCTAATTGCAAAACAGGTTTGAGATTATGCTGCTACAACTTACTTTGATGGGATAAATATGTCTCAAGTTTTTGATCTCCGGCGTCGTGTGACTCGCATGAAACAGGCTAGTAAATCCATTGAAAAATACTACAACGATCTTCAAGGTTTGTGGCGAGAAATCAATTTTCGTCGTCCTAATTCAATGGAGTGCGTTATTGACATACAAAAATACAATTCTATTCTACAAGAAGATCGAGTGTATACTTTCCTCGATGGATTGGATGATAGACTGGATAAAACTCGGAGTGATGTGCTCCAGTTAAAACCATTTCCTACAGTTGAACAGGCCTACACTTTTTTCCGTAGGGAAGATGTCAAGTAGACTGTAATGATATCAGGTACAGATACTACTCCTGGAGTAGTTATGGCATCCAAAGGGATCAAGGGAGGTCATCATCATACACCACCAAAACCAAGCGTGCTTTTTTTGAGCAGCGAAAAGTCAAATTTATCCTCCAAATCCAAGGCTCTATCTGATGGCATGAAATGTACTCATTGTGGCAGCGCCAAACATACCCGTGAAACTTGCTTCAAGTTACATGGGTATCTAGATTGGTGGAATGATTTTCAGGCATGAAAAAAGTGTGAAGCTTCCATTACTGATGACCACACAGGGAGAGTTGTTATGGTCACTTGTGAACATTTGCTATCCCTCATCTCCCAAGTAGAATCTCCACATGATCTAGGTATCTGCAGTAATGCACTTCATATCTCTACTCACAGTGATAATAATGACTGGATTCTCGACTCTGGAGCTACAAACCACATGACATGTGATTCAAATGATTTCTCTTATACAACTCAGCTGAGATGAAGCCGTGTTGCAAATACCACTGGGGTCACTTATCTAGTTATAGGGGCTGGAATTGTGACTCTATCTCATTCTCTTTCACTGTCTAACACTTTACTTGTTCTATCTCTGTCCAATAAACTAATGTCTGTGAGCCAAGTTACTGCAGATCTTAATTGTGTAGTATTAATGTATTCTACCTTTTGTCTTCTTCAGGATATTCTCACCAAGGAGATAATTGGGCGTGGTACTAAGAATAGGGGTTTATACTACGTGGATGACTTCAGTCCGGGTAGAACCAATCACATGGACCACACAGTTGGTAACAAGGAAAGACAGATTTGGTTATACCACTATCGATTGAGACATCCATCATTTGTTTATTTGAAGCACTTGTTACCATATTTATTTTCCATTGTAATGCACTTAAAACTTTAAATGTGATACTTGCGTGTTAGCCAAAAGTCATAGGGCGTCTTATCCGGTGAGTATGAATAAAAGTGCAACTCCTTTTAATTTAATACATTCTGATGTGTGGGGACCTTCCCCAGTAACTACATCTTTTGGTCATTGTTGGTTTGTGATTTTTGTTAATGATTGCACTTGAATGACATGACTTTACCTACTAAAACACAAAGATGAAGTATTTGTTGCATTTCAATTTTCTCATATCATGGTTCAAACACAATTTTCTGCAAAGATTAATATCCTTTGTTTTAATAATAGAGGGGAATATGTTAATCAGCAATTTCATACATACTTCTATAGTTATAGCCTTCTCCATCAAACATCATGTTCTCAAACCCCACAACAAAATGAGACTGCTGAAAGGAAGAACTAACATATCTTAGAAACTACATATGCTTTATTGATTGGGGCACATGTGCCAAATAGCTACTGGAGTGATGCTGTTGCCACAACTGTGCATTTATCCAATCGTATGCCCACAAAAAGTCTTACAATTTCCTTTCTGATCATGTCTTATTACTTGTTGTTTTGATGATTCCTCCCCAAATATTTGGCTGCGTTGTTTTTGTTCACCTTTATAAGAATCAACAAACTAAGTTGGATCAATGCGCTGGCCGATGTCTATTATTGGGGTATGGATTACATAAAAAAATGTATCAGTGCTACAATCCTATTACCAAATGTACCTACATAACCATGGATGTTACTTTCCTAGAATTTGACACTCTTTTTCCATCATCGGCATCCAGTTCCACTCTTCAGGGGGAGCTCCATGATGAATAACAAAATTGGTTGGATGTTGAAGTACTAGACGTTGAAGACAATCTAGCGCATCCACATTATGGAAACGACATGGTTGAATCTCCAATAATTGAAGTTGAACCTATATTATCGATAAATGCAAAACCTAAAGTTGAGTCCCCGAACCTAAATATGAATCCCCCCACTGCTCAGTACTCATCGACCCTCCTCTTGAGAATATTCTTGAGGTAAGCTCTCCTACCACACCTTTACATACTAATGTTATAGATACATCTGCAGGTTATGTTCTACCTTTCAGACACAATCGTGGCAAGCCACCAAATCGCTACTCTCCAGACGTAGACGAAAAGTGATCCAAGTATCCAATAGCCAACTATGTGTCTACTCAAAGGCTATCCAAACCTCTCAGGGCATTTGCACATACATTGTATGTGTGTCATATTCTCGGTAGTGTTGAAGAAGTTTTATCAGATCCAAAATGGGCTATAGCTATAAAGGAATTATTGGAGGCTTTGTAGAAAAATAAAACAAGGACATTAGGTGTACTACTAGAAGGGAAGAAGACAGTAGGGTGCAAGTGGATTTTCTCCATTAAATACAAAACAGATGGGTCCATCGATAGATACAAGCCAATGCTAGTAGCAAAGAGTTATACACAAACATATGGCATAGATTATCAGGAAACGTTTTCACCTATAGCCAAATTAAATACTGTTAGAGTTTTGTTATCTCTTGTAGTAAATTTAGATTATTCAATGCACCAACTGGATGTGAAAAATGCTTTTTTTCATGGTGATCTTGAAGAGGAGGTTTACATAGATATTCCACCAGGATACATTATTACCTCAGAGGCAAAGATTGCATGTAAGTTATAACAAGCTTTGTACGAATTAAAACAGTCACCTCGGGCATGGTTTAATAGGTTTAGTTTGGCAATGAGAAAATATGGCTTTCAACAAAGCAATTATAATCATACACTCTTTCTAAAACATCGAATAGGAAAGCGAAAACTCTAATAGTCTATGTAGATGACATGATTATTATAGTGGATGATGTAGAAGAGATCTCTAGACTTTAAGAGCAATTGTCAACTAAATTTGAAATGAAGAACTTGGGAGAACTTAAGTATTTTTTGGGGATTGAAGTAGCTAGGTTGAACCAAGGCATATTTCTTTCTTAAAGAAAATATTTACTAGACTTGCTGTCAGAAGTAGTATTACTAGAGTGTAAGCCAGCTGATACTCTAATGATTCAAAATCATAAACTTGGAGAATACTCAAATCAGGTGCCAGCGAACAAAGAGAGGTATCAACAGTTAGTTGGTAAGCTCATTTATTTATCTTATACTCGCCTAGATATTGCTTACAATGTAAACATAGTGAGTTAGTTCATGTGTTGTCCTAGTAAAGATCATATGGATGTAGTAATTCGAATTCTTCGTTATTTAAAGTCCTCTTCTGGGAAAAGGCTTATGTTCTCAAAGAATGATCATTTGAATGTTGATGGCTACATAAATGCTGATTGGGCAAGAAACATATTGGATAAATCTACATCAAGCTACTTTACTTTTGTAGGAGGCAATCTTGTTACATGGAGAAGTAAAAAACAAAAAGTAGTGGCATTATCCAGTGTTGAAGCTGAATTTCGAGGAATGACTAAGGGTCCTTGTGAACTTCTTTGGCTTAGAAGGCTGCTAGCTGAGATTGGCTTTGCTCCCTGCTCTGAAATGAACTTGTTTTGTGATAACAAGGCGACCATTAACATCTTTCATAATCCAGTCCAACATGATCGCACCAAACACATTGAAGTGGATCGACATTTTATCAAACATAATCTTAAAGTAAAAATTATTCGATTCCCATTTGTTAAATCAGAAGACCAGTTGACAGATATACTCACAAAGATAGTGTCTACAAGGAACTTCTACAACTCAATCCACAAGTTGAGCATAAGAGATATCTATGTATCAACTTGAGGGAGAGTGTTGGTGTGAGCTATTAAATTAGATAAATTAGAAGGATTTACTTTAATGCAAAATCCCATCGTTCAAAGGTGAACTATGATTTTAGCCACAAACTTTGTATAGCCTAAAATAATTCCCTAAAATCCCTCTTTGTATGTATATATGATTGTACTCAATTCAGAAGGAAATATACGAAAAATGAGAAAACTTCCAAGTTATCATAAGTTTCATAAGACACAACAACACAAGGTCTAAATTGAGAGCAAACGAGAAAAATAATTTACTATAATGCTCTGCAGAACAACACACATTTGCTAGATCCAACCAAATCCAAACCAAACTGAAACAGAAGACACCACTATAGACCGGAGTCCCCATTCCAAGACCACCGGAGCAGCAGATTTTAGCGCAGAGTGGTCAGCAGCAAGTGCAGCAGAGGTAGGAGGTGGAGGAAGCGTATGAACAAGAACAGATACCTTCATCCCATTGAAGCATTGTCCATTGCCACAGATAAAGTAATATCTCCTGGCCTTATTCAGGGGTATGAAATCCTTGCCACTACTCCAATTCCCAACAGCCCCTTCTGTAGTGCAGTTGTCATACCCAGTTTGGTTCACCTCAAACACATTGTACTGGTTCTTCTGGTACCTGAATGCTATTAAAAACACACACACACACACACAAAAAACAAAATTCCAATCAAGAGACAGGAAGAGCTGATTGCATAAAGAAAGAGAAGGATGAAGTAACGGTGAATAATACTAATCTAATAAAAGTAAGAAAATAAGTAGAATTTAGGCAAAGACAAAGGCATTAACCAAGAACTTATTGCTGTTTAATCTTCAAGAACAATATCTCACCACTTTGCTAGTCTCTCACTCTCCCTGTGTCTTTATTTTGTAAAAAAAATATATCATTTTTTTTAGAATAAAAAGGGTAAGCATACCCAAAATAGTTTAGATCTGAAATGTTAAATAAAAATGTAGGATCTAACATAACTATCTATCTATCTATCTATCTATCTATCTATCTATATATATATATATATATATACTTGCTAGAAAGCTAGAATTAAGAAACAGAAGAGATTGTGTGTATGCTTTACTAACAGATGAGGTCGCCAACATAGAAGGTGTGGTTGTTGGTCCAAAGAGTGTAGTTAATGCCAGGGTTCCAGCCACGGTTGGCACCCACAATGTGGTCTGTGGCGGTGACAGGAGAGAGTGTGACAACGGCGGAGATGAGTAGCAAGAGGTGGGATGAGGCTGGCATCGTTGGAACTTGGAAGATGTCTTGTCTTGTTCCTTTGCTTTCCTTTGTTTTCTGTACACTTTTGACTCGTTTGCCAGTAGTAAAAGAGAGGATTGAAACATCAACATTAGAGTAGACACACGAGCAATTATTGCAGTAGGGTCCAAGACAGTTGGACACTTTGGCATACAGCGGGGCCTTTGCTATATCATGGCATGGGGGACTACTACATGTCTAGGTGTGATTGACCCACCCATCCATACCCCTTTTAAAAATCTACCCTTCGTTTAAACAGTCAGATTTTGATTAAAAATCTTTCCTCTTTTTAAGCAGAAAATGAAGGTCGTATTAGAATTTGGAAATATGCAATGTAGTGGTGTATCGGGCACATGAAAATAACTATGAAAAAAGAGCAAAGTTTTAGTTGCACTTGAACAACTACTTTAGAGGAGAGGACCTACCTGTTTAGGAATTGGGAGCTAAACGCCTTTACTAATTCATTGATGGATCAAGATTTTGTGAACTGTTATCTGGATTACCGAGCAAAGGAGGCCTAGTCTCGAGTCTCGACCGAGTAAGAGGAAAGAGAAGCCATGGGTGTGCTTTTGCAATAGTTTCACTGAGCACAGAGAATACAATCAAAGATGTTATCTGATTCTGAAGTGGAAAGACAGAAACCTTTTCATATGTTGGGAAAAAAAAATCTAATAACACATCATTTTCATACATATCTCCATCACAATTTGCTTATGTTATATTGCAAAATTATACTATACATATATAAAATGATATATGTATAAGTACACGTGAATAACAATAAAGCTATTCATGGTCATGAAGGAAGAGTAAAAGTTAAAACAAACACATGTAGGTATTGTTTCCTCTACTTTTACCACATTCCAAACAATAACATTCATAATTTCGTAAAAAATTAAACTGTTCAATTTTATGTCTGACTATTTATGGTTATTCTTATTCTCATTACGAGTGTATTTGTGGTTATTTTTTTCTATAACAATTATTTTAATATACTTTATTTTGAACCATACACTTTACAAATTAAAAAAAAAAGTTAATAATCGCATAGTGTACTTTACTTGTGATAAACTAAATTTCATGTAAAATAATTTACTTGTAAGGTAAGGTTTAGAGATTAGTTTCGCAACCAAAATATAAAAATATGTTGTGATCTTATTGAAAAAACTAAAAAATAATATTTTTGTAATTTTAATATAATAAAAATAATAAATTAATAAAAAGTGTGAATAAATGAATTAACAACATTAAAAATTTTACTTTTTTTTTTCGATTCATCCTACAGCGTTTTATTAAAAAAAATATCCGAACACAAAATTAAGTTTTATTTCAGCTAAAAAACATTAAAAGTTTTATTTTAGGAATTTAACTTTTTTAATATATTAGAGGTGGAAGCATATAAATAACAGAATGAAAAAAAAAAAAAAAAAAAGGAGGGGGTTGGTGAAAGATTAAACTTTCGTTATCAGCATTACGCTCAAATCTAAAACGAGGAGCGAAAAAGTGGGGGAAAGGTGTGAAGAGAAGAAGATGAGCAGCGAAACAAAAGCCAACAGCGGTGGCAACGTAGGAGGGGGATTCAGGTCAAGGTTGGATCACTACCTTTATAGCGGTGACAAGAAGCATGTTTTTGTTGGCTTAGCTCTCATCACTGCTGTCTTTACCATCCCATGGTATTTTATGAGTAGAGGTTCGTTTTTCTTTCTAATTTATTTCTATTGATATTTTTTTATTATTCTAATTGGAAATGGAAAAAAAAAAACTATACTGATTTTGTTTTAGGAGAAGTATTTTGAATTTCCCTTCAATTTAAATTTGAGATTAGTGAGAAAGTTCTGAACTTTGTCTTGACATCATGAATGGGTTGCTTCTTTGACTGAAATTTGTCAGCACTGTTATGTGTAAAGGTCGAATCTTTGGAAACATCTAATATTTTCTTTCTGATTGGTGCAAATCAAAATTGAGTGCTATTGATTTTCTTTGGCAAACCTCACACACATGTTTATTGTATTTTGAAATGAATGGAAATTGTTTACACAGTACATCAAGTTTCTGAGAATAAAGATGTCCTAGCCTATAATGCCATAAATCTAGACTAGGAACAGAGAAAATGTTTACAGAAACATCAGGAATAGTAGGTGTATAAGAAGATGATAGCACATACAGTCCATTGGTAGACTCAGCTGACCCAATCATCTTCGAGGTATGGCTGTCCTGTATGACACACATGTTATCATGAAATATGAGTTTACAGTGCAATGAAGCAATGAGTTTTGTAATAGAAATAAAGTTGGAGGTAAACTCAGGCAAAAACAGTACATCAGTAAGAGAAAATGAACTGGAAAAATGCACTGTACCAGAGAATGTTGCAATAATAGCATTACCATCAGGAACTGGTTTAATGCTTTTGTAGGATGAGTATAGGTTCAGAGAGCAACAAACATGATCTGTTGCACCTGAATCCAAAATCCAATGTTTTGGCTTCGAATTACAGATATGCACAGTGTGGTTACCTGCTGTATCACTAGGAACTGAGGTAGAGGGGACAGATGTGGTTATTTGGTTAACAGCATGAATTTCTGCTTTCTGGAACAAAGCTTGGAGAACTTGATAATGTTCTGGATTGAGAACATAACCTGAAGGTTTTTGATCTTCCTGTGGCTGATCAGCCTCCTCAGCTTTATCATCATCTTCAGTGCTGAGATTGTTTATGGCAGCAGAACCAGAAGTCTTGGCCTTGAAATGTGGTGGAAAACCATGCTTCCTATAGCACACATTAACAGTGTGCCCAATCTTTCCACAGTGACTACATACTTTATTTCCTCCTGAGAATTGACCCTTTCCTCCAGGGCCTTTTCCCTTTGCAAATTTCTTGTTACCAATTAAAGACTTGCATTGGCCAAGATCTTAGATTCCTCACTCGCTTCTCTTTTCAACTGTCTTTCTTGTTGAACAACCATCGAGAACACCTTAATTATAGGTGGCATTGGATCTAGCAACATGATCTTGGAGCAGGCATTCGAAAATTGATCATTCAGGCCCCTCAAGAACCTGATCACATAATCTTGTTGCCTATAGCTTTTGCACACACATGGAACTTCACACATACAGCTTGCAATCAGTCAAAAAGTGTCCAATTCATCCCATAAACTCTTTAACTGAGTAAAATAACTTGTGACTGAAAGATTACCTTGTTTCAGAGAATAAATCTCTTCTTGCAGTTCTGCAATACGAAAAATGTCACCTTGTGAGAATCTCTGTTTCAAATCATCCCACACTTCTAAGGCTTTATCCATCCAAAGTACACTTTGTGCAATACTCGGAGACAAAGATCTTACAATCCACGACAACACCATCGTGCTACTTCTTTCCCACACTGATAGCATGGGATCAAAAGGATCTGGTTTGGCGATGCTTCCATCAATAAACCCCAACTTGTTCTTTGATTGGAGTGCTATTGACATGGCTCGAGACCAAGCATGATACTTGGTCTCTGACAGAGGAGGATTCACTAGCACCAAAGATGGGTTTTTGCTCGGGTGCAAGAAAAAGGGACTGCTTGGATCACGCAAAAGATTGTTGACGAACACCATTGCTGAATCACCAAGAAGAACACAGCAATTTCTTTGATAACTTTAACTTGGAGTGAAAATGCACAGCAGAGCTCTCTCTTTCTAAGAGAGCTTTGATACCATATTGGGAATTTTCAGGAGAGATCTGAGTTGAAAACGTGTATTGATGAAAATGATAGAATTGATTAACTTACATCACAAACTTTCAGTTTATATACAATAGTAACCAATCTAACTGTTTGATCTGACATGATCTCATGGCTAACTAACTTGCTGATCTGGCTAACTAACTAGCTGACATGGCTAACTAACTAATTGAAAGCTATACAAGTTTACATAAATTTCATGTGACTTGCATTTGATCTTTCCTTATGCTGATTGGGACTTGTAGTTTGATGTGGTACTCACATCTAAGCTGCTTACTTTGGGAGAAGTTATGACATTGGAAGTAAAAACCTTTTTTTATTTTGGTAGGAGGAAGTAAGACTTCTTTAACTTCAAATAAGTTCTGAGTATTTCAGATCTCTTGCTTAGTTGCGTTATACAAAAGTGGTTGCATGTGTTCATATACATGTTCTAAGTCTATATGTACCCCTTTGCTACTTTTTAATTCTTTGAATTAGTTAGACTTTGTCCAAGAATGGGCTTTTGCCCAACACTTAATGGAATAAAGTGGAACATCGTAAATGTATGCAGGAGGCATATTATTAGCACCCTGTCCGGGATTTTGGATTCATGAATGAATGAAGTTCTGGCAATGCCGGTTTGGCTCTTTATACCTGGATGCTTTCACCAGTTTTCAAGTTGAGATTTTGAATGGAATTTTCAACTTCTCTCTCTTTTTCTTTTTCTTTTTTTTTTTTTTTTTTTGGGGGGGGGGGGGGGGGTTTGGGGGATGGGGTTATAACTTCTAAAGGAGGTGTAAGAGTGAGGAAGGGGAAGATAGGATAAAGTGGAGGCAAAGCAGCCTACGCAAAAAATTTGTATTTCATGGCATTAGCTCCTCTCTCTCCCTCTGTCCATCATCTCCTTTTTTTGTAGCAATTAAAATTTGTCTAAGATATATACTGTTTGTCCACATTCTATGTCATGACCATAAAACTGTCCTGGCCAACATGCATTTAACACTTTCTGTCATTTATTGTATTTTTCTTTTGGATTGGTTTCTTTTGATTATCACATTTAGACCATTCAAAAGGGTTTTATATTTAGATATTTCTTATATCTCTCCACTTCAGTGCCTTCATTTAATTACTTAATCTGTTGTGCTCCTACAGGAACCAAACATCAGTCTCATCAAGATTACTTGGAAAAAGCTGATAAAGCAAGGAGCCAAAGACTCTCATCTAGTTCCGCTTCTGCCAAATGATCTTCTATAGCATTCTGTTAAAGACCATAGCTTTACTAAATTAAAAGGCATTAGAAATGTTTGTTGCATGTCCTTTTCTCTCCCTTAGTTTTTTCTGTGGAATGGAAGTCCATTTTCCCTGTCCTATCATTGTACCGTACTTCTAAATTGGTCCTTTAATTAAAACTAATGATGTTCGATAACTTGATATAGGAAATTTTCCCGATATAATAAAATTGATTGGATATGATTTGGCTATTTGGAGCATTATTAACTGGATACGGAGACTTCTGTATGTATGTGCAGCACGTGCATGCTGTGCATTGGTGATAATTTTGGTGCCATGTTTGTAGAACATACTCTAATCTCTAATGATCAATTAAAGAATGCACCAGACTCTACTGTTTTAGATGTGGAACTTCTGAACCTGATTGAGGAGAGCTCATTTTATGTTCTGGAATCAGATTCTGGGATTAGTATCTAGGGAGTTGATATGCCAGCATACTAGTATACAGATTTTCCATAACCCATGCTTGATTGCTTAAGAGGAGATAACATTCATCCAAAGCTAAAACACGAAGTAATTGAAGCATAAATGAAAACGAAGATACAAGGCTTTTTCGTTTTTCAGTTCTTGTAGAAGTAACACGTGATTGCTAGAAGAAACACTGGGACTTCTACATTTTCATTTAAGTTCATTGCTATAATTTAAAAAATTTGTTATTGTGAAAAGCATCTTTATAACTAAGGACAATATTGTAGGTGGTATTTCAAAATTCATCATTATAAGGTTCTTGTTGGGCTACTTAATTTTAGGAGTCCCCTTTGCAATTGCAATTGTGCATAATTGCGAAAAGTAGAAAAATAAACACGAAGTGCGATGTTGAAATGGCATGTCTGCAAGCGGGTGTTATGGTACACCCTGTTAAGTTTGGGTGTACTATATACTTTACAATTTATTTGTTGTTGTAGATTTTTTTTTGCAAGTTTTTTTTGCAAGTTTTTTTTTAGTGGTGGTCGATGGCGAAGGGCAGTAGTTGACGGTGAAGGGCAGTAGTTGACGGCGGATAACGGCGGTCAGCGGTTGTCAACGGCGGAAGGCGGTTGCCGGCGACGGTGAAAGGAGGTGACAGGTTACTGATCTTTCATCTCAACCATTGATGTGTTTTTCAACATGATCAACGATTGAGATAATTAGGATATACCATACACCTTCCTTTTGGAGAGTGTATATTAAACTCACCCATGTCCGAAACCTAACTAGGCTTTAAGTAACTTTCAAATGATAGAGGCTTAGGGAGGCTCTAATTCAATGGTGCAACTTATAAAGAGCTGGCACCCCAAGAATGTTTTATTCCTCTACGGTTAGCCATGGTAGCCACAACCTCTCAATCAATAACACCTTAAACCATGGTCACAAGCCCCTAAGTTCCAGGCATGCGCCAAAAAAAATGTAATTAGTGACAATAAGGAGTTTTTTTTATCCACACATCTGTGGTGGTACTGGTTTCATAGACATTTTCGCCCTGCCCTTGAGCCTCACCAACGTTTTGTTTGCTCAATATGAACTGACATCTAATATTTATGGTACCATTTTCTATGGCAAATATTACCCGTTGTCGAACCCAAGAGAAAGAGGCTTGAAGTAAAGAAGCAACAAACAGCTCACAACGTTGGTATGTAACAAATTGTTACATACCGGATCATATGCCGGATCATATTTCAAACATGATCTTTGAGCAACAGCACCCACAAGTTTTCCTGCATCATATGCCGGATCATATTTCAAACATGATCTTAGTTGGTTGTTAGGCCGCAATCGACTAACCAGTGTAGGACAGTAAAGTTACAGCATTAACACACAATAAGGCTAAAAGTACATTCTTCAGACTTGTAAAAGGTATTTCCTTGACACACTTTACAATTTGTACAAAAGGCTCCTTTTATAGAAGTATAGCAGACTGAAAACTACAATCAAGGAGGAAAGAAAGGAAACTACCAAAACTACTAATCTAAATATGGTAACTTTCCTAGCTATAGGAAACAGAATATTCACAATATTTGCAGCATTTATTTACAGTATTAAACACAGTTTAATACACCATTGACACTCCCCCTCAAGCTAGCTTGAAGATGTCTTACGTAGACAACTTGCTTGCTATGTTGTCAAAGTTCTTCATAGGTAGTCCCTTAGTTAGGATGTATGCGGATTGCCCAGTTATGGGATCATATGTGACGCAGATCTATCCACTTTCTATCTTCTCTTTAATGAAGTGTTTATCAACTTCCACACGCTTTCTTCTATCATGTAAGACTAGATTGTGGGTGATGGAGATTGCTGACTTGTTATCACAATATAGCTTTATTGGTGGAGGATTATAATAGGTCTTTAACTTTTTTAGAAGTTTTTCAACCCACAACACTTCACATGTTTAATGAGCCATTGATTTGAATTCGGCTTCTGCACTACTTCATGCTATTACATTTTGCTTCTTGCTTCTCCAACTAACAAGGTTCCCTCCAATGAAAGTGCAATAACCTGATGCTGACCTTCTGTCACTAACACTACTGGCCCAATTTGTATCGGTGTAGGCTTCTACTTGTAGGTGACCTTGTCTTTTGTAGGGAAGTCCTCTGCCTGGAATCTCTTCAAATACCTTAGGATCCTATTCACTGCCTCCAAGTGTTCAGGTCTTGGCGAATGCATAAATTGACTTATCATGCTCACAACAAATGCTATGTCTAGACGGGTATGGGATAAATAGATTAGTCTCCCAACCAGCCGTTGATACCTTCCTTTGTCTACCACATCTCCAGCTTTGGTTGGTTGCAATTTGGTGTTGGGCTCAATGGGTGTCTTGGAGGCTTTACACCCCAACAAGCCTGTTTCTTTCAGTAGATCCAGAGTATATTTCCACTGATTAACAAATATACCTTCTTTGGACCTGGAAACTCAATTCTAAGGAAGTATTTCAACGGACCAAGCTCCTTGATTTCGAACACACTGACAAGTTTCTCCTTCAAGTTTGTGAGCTCACCGCCATCATCACCTGTCAAAATAATATCATCTACATACACAATCAGAATTGTAATTTTGCCATCTACCGAGTGCTTATAGAATAGTGTGTAATCAACTTGGCTTTGAGTGTAACCAAGATGTTTCACAACTACTCCAAAATGCTCGAACCATGCCCTTGGAGATTGTTTTAGTCCATATAAGGATTTCTTTAGCTGGCACACCTTATTTCTTCCAAGGCTCCCTTCAAATCCTAGGGGAAGACTCAAACACTTCTTCCAAATCCCTATTTCGGAACGCATTTTTTACATCCAATTGGTGTAGGAGACAATTGAAGTTAACAGCAAGTGATAGTAGAATCTGAATAGAGTTAAGCTTAGCTACTGGAGCAAAGGTCTCCTGATTATCTATCCCATAGGTTTGAGTGAACCCTTTTGCCACCAACCTAACTTTATACCTCTCTACACTTCCATCTGCCTTGCATTTAATGGTGAAGACCCACTTATATCCTACTGTTCTTTTATCATGTGGCAGGTCAACAATTTCCCAAGTCCTATTTTTTTTAAGAGCATTCATATCTTCTAAGACTGCTAATTTCCAGTTTGGATCATCTAGTATTTCCTCAATGTTTCTAGGCACAAACAAATTTGTAATTTTAGAGGTGAAGGCTCAATGATTTTGAGAAAGGTTTTTGTAGGAAACATATTTGGAAATGTGAAGAATTGTGTTCGCTTTGGGTCCTTTCTTAGTGTAGGTTTTTACACTTTTCCTAAGGGCTATAGGCATGTCTGAATTTAAATTAGAGAGTTCAGTGTTACCTGGAAGGTTTGAGGAGTCCTTTGTTGGACCAGTTTCTGGGAGGTCCAGTTGCTCTTGTGCGGGGATGATAGGTTAGTCTCTGCTCTGTTGTAGATTTCTCCGAGTATAAAACCGTAGCTCCTTATTCGACTGTGGTATTTCTTTTCCTGTTTAAGGCCCACCTAAGTCTGACCCTTGTTCCTCCTTATCAATTTCACCTCTGGTTCAACCACTTCGGTTTCAGTGTGTAAAATAAGGTTAGGTAATGATTCATGCAAAAAAATATCTTCATTGTTTCTCTCCCCCTGAAGAGATTTTTTTTTTATAAAAACAATTGATGTTCCAAGAAAGTAACATCCATACTGACATGCAATTTTTTTGTTTGGGGATTAAAACATTTACACCCTCTTTGATTTGGAGCATATACAATGAAAATGCATTTTTCAGCCCTGGGATCAAGTTTAGACCAAGAGATAGGGGACAAATGCACAAAAGCAGTACAACTGAAAACCTTTAAGGGCAAATTAGTATGCAGTCTACATGATGGGAAAATCATTTTAAAGCTGTCCAAAAGAGTGTTATAGTTTAGCACACGTGTAAGCATCCTATTTATTAGGTATACTGTTGTCAAGACATCTTCCCCCCACAAGTATTTAGGAACATTTCCTTCAAACATAATGGCTCAAGCTACTTCAAGTAAATGTTTATTCTTTCGTTCAGCAATACCATTTTGTTGAGGAGTGTTAGGGCATGTAGATTGATGTTGAATGCCTTTTGTTATGAGAAAATTCCTCACTGTTTTATTAAAATATTTGGTGTCATTGTCAATTCGGAAAATATTGATTTTTGTGTCAACTACAGTGGAAAAAATTTTAAACATAGTTGGAACCTCAGATCTCTCATGCATTAGGTAGATCCAACACAACAGTGTGTGATCATCTATAAAACTTACAAACCACCTTTTCCAAATTTTGTTGTGATTTTCAAAGGACCACATACATCACTGTGGATTAGGTGAAAAGGTTTGGATGCATGATAAGGTTGTGAGGGATAAGAGATGCGATGACTTTTTGCAAGAACACAACTTTCACATTCAAAAGATGAGCAATCAACATTTTTAAATAAACTTGGAAACAAATGTTTAAGGTACTGGAAACTAAGGTGTCCTAGCCTACTATGCCAGAGCATTATTTGGTCCCATACAAATTGAGAACTTATACCATTAAGGCCTTGAGCTATTTTATTCTCAAAGTCATCATCGAAGTAGTAGAGTTCATCAATCATCTTAGCACTGCCAATCATCGTTCTCGAAGTCTGGTCCTGAAACAAGCAACAAGACTCTAAGAATTTTACATGGCAATTAAAGTTTTTCCAAATTTTACTTACAAATAGAAGATTGCAGGATAGTTTGGGAACATGTCGGACATATTTTAGGTCAATGATCTTGGATAGGGTTATACTGCCTTCACTTGTAATCGGTGAAAAACTACCATAAGCAATTTGACTTTTTTCACTTTCAGAATAAGGGAAATAGGTCTTAAACAGAGAAGGAAGGTTGGTCATATGATCAGATGCACCAGAATCAATGATCCATGGTACAGGCGACTCTGAGGTGCAAGTGAAGGAACTAGGAATGCTAAAATTACCTGTTTGTGAAAGAGAATCACCAGGGATACTAGAAGAGGAACTAGTTTTTAGCAGCCTTAGGAGCTGTTCAAGTTGATCCTTGCTAAGGGAGCTCTTCTCGGCTTCATGGGCTATAGGAGGTGCTCGGTGAGGCTTAGGACCAGAACCAGGCTTGCTGCCCTTCAAGTGTGCTGGTCTCCCATGGATTTTTCAGCAATTTTCTCGAGTGTGTCGGGGTCGGTTGCAGTAATCACACCACATTTGTGCAGGTTCTTCAATTCTCCTATGGTTGGTGGAACTTTTGTGGGCTGCGGCTTCTACAACAAGGGCACTAGTCTCGGTGGGGGCCGAGTCGATTCTGTTTTTGTTCATCATTACGCTCTTTTTGGTTTCTTCCCTTCGTACCTCAGCAAAGACCTCACCAAGTGAAGGGAGACTAGACTTGCCAATGATCCTGCCACGGACTTCATCGAGTTCATCGTCAAGGCCAGCAAGGAACTAGAATATTCTGCCTTCTTCCACTATCTGCTTGTGGTGTTTGGCGTCCTCGGTTGACTTCCACTCGTACGTATTGAAGAGGTCAGGTCTTGCCAGACTCGTTTGAGAGCATGGAAGTACTTTGTCACATTGTCCCCTCCTTGCCGAATTCCTCCAGTTTTCAAGGTGAGTTCATAAATCTAAGACTTGTTTCCCATATCAGATACATTTCGGTGACATTGTGCCATAGCTCCTTGGAAATAGGGTAGCACATGTAATTGCAGCTGATGACTTCTTCCATGGAGTTCACCAGCCAAATCATGACCATGGAGTTCTTGGCATCCCAAATAGCATACTGCGAGTTTGTGAGGTCTGCCTGGCGTTTCTCACCGGTCAGATATCGCATCTTGCCTCTGCCCTGGATGTACATGCACACGGACTGTAACCATCGGAGGTAGTTCGCCCCATTGAGGAGAATGGTTCTGATCTAAACAAAATGGGAGTCCCCCAACATCGTTTTGTGCTCAGGCTTCTGATTTGGCAGACCTGTGTTGTGCTCACCACTTGGAGCTGGCTAGGAAGCTGAGGATACATCAGTCATACTGACAAGGATTAGGGTCAGCAGT
Source organism: Ormosia emarginata (assembly GCA_029884605.1). Taxonomy (NCBI): domain Eukaryota; kingdom Viridiplantae; phylum Streptophyta; class Magnoliopsida; order Fabales; family Fabaceae; genus Ormosia; species Ormosia emarginata. Next base: position 27,255,862 of record JAQQTP010000075.1, read on the forward strand.
GCTGTTGTGGCACTGCTCTGATACCAACTTGTAAAAGGTATTTCATTGATACACTTTACAATTGGTACAAAAGGCTCCTTTTATAGAAGGAGTATAGCAGAGCGAAAACTACAATCAAGGAGGAAAGAAAGGAAACTACTCAAACTGTTAATCTAAATATGGGTAACTTTGCTAGCTATAGGAAATAGAATATTCATAGTACTTACAGCATTTATTTACAGTATTAAACATGGTTTAATATCGGTTTATTACACTGTCGACATTCAATCTGAAAGGATAAGATAGGAACTAGGAAGTTTTATTTTGTCAATTTAACTGTTTTGTTTTAGTATACGGAACTATTTTTCTGAATACTAATATAATAAACTACTTACAATTGATACAAAATTGAATTGAAAGAATTGCTGTTGATATGGGCTAACTTTTCATTTGAAGTTTATGATTCAATGAAAAATGCAAATTAGTAATAGCAGCGGTGCAATTGTTTAACCTTCTTGATAGTGGTAAAGCTTTTATAGGGGCATGAGTCTTCTGTACTTGTAGAACCACAAAAACGCACAAAATATGATGAGTCCACAAACTCCTGTAATTATAAGGACCCATTGGAATGCTGAGGGGACATCAAATAATGGAATTTCAAAATTCATCCCAAATATTCCTGCCACGACACCAAAGATGGCAACAACAAATGTTGCAGTTGTGAGTAAAAGCTCAAACTGGATGAGCTGATTACGGACATTATCCTGTATGAAAATGTTTTCAATCAGCTGTTTCCAAATTTAAATAAGTTCACTGAACTACAAATCATCAAATATAAATGCAGGCATGGTGTATAACCATTTTGTTCTTTAGCCTCTAGAACATGTCAGATAATCAGTGATACTAAAGACTACCTAAAACTCTCAGAGAACCAGACTCGTATACCTATTATGTCCCATACACCTTTTATGTTACTATTCAGTTCTAAGGAATTAAGATCGAAATCCCCTATTTTGTATTTTTTGTGTAGACGTGTGTTCATTTGTGCAGGCATATAAAATTGGTTATAGGAAGCATGACCAAAATAGGATAAATGAAAATGATGAAATCAAAGGAGAAGGGAGCAAAAGAAAACATACCAGTTGAATGTTAATGAAATCTTCTGTGTCATCAATGTATTCTTTCAACTGAAACAAGAAACAATGATTAATAAACTGATAACCAGACAGAAAAAAGTTTACATAAATAAAATAATACTATGTTTACCGATGTCAACTTGTTTAGGGTGCTATCAATTACTACAAAGTATGCTTCTAGCAACATCTCAAGCTCTTCTATACTTTCTGTAGTACTTTCAGAACTCCTCATGCTCTCATGTCGACTCCTAGCAATGCTCAGGCTCTTTTCAAGCTTCCGAGCATCATGCGGCGATGAAACAGGAGAAACTGGAGCAGATATGGATACACCATCAGTTGATTTATATCCAACCAGAGACTGATCTCCATAAAGTGCCAACTCCATTCGCCTTTTCTTCTCAGTAAGATACATTTCAGCCATATCACCATCATCATCCATAAGCTGCTCTATTTCGTCTCTAACCTTATACATGCATTCAATAAAAGCAAAACCAAAAAGTAAGAGTACTAAAAATTATGATCCCTATCATTTGCAACTGAGAAGGAAAAAATATACATGAAGACCACCTTCTGAACCCTCCTTGTCAAGGCAACAAGTCTGCTTTTCAACCGACGAGCACGTTCCAAATTTAGAGTACTGATTTTAGATGTTAGTTCATCCAACAATGGATAAGCCTCAATTTCTAACTCTGCGACCTTTTGGAAATGGCCAGAACAGAACAGAAAGTATTACTAACTAATTTATCAAAATCAAATGAATAAGAATTTGAAGAAAAGAAATATACTATGCAACCGTGTGGACCAAGAATCCTGTTTGGAGATAAAATAACAGAACTTTGTGATTGCATAATATTTTAAAAGTACAGAAGACAATGTAGTATAACGAGATGATATTTATAATTATTATATTAATTTATGATGAAACTACAAAATTGGGAATTTGGATTTGAAACAAGGGGCTTAGGGATTAATCATAAGTAATTTTGGAATTTATGGTTTAGTTGTTTGTGTCTTGGAAAAATTCATGTACATATATACACATGTGCATGCATTTTATAAACTACAACAACAACAACCAAAGCCTTTTTCCACCAAGTAGAGTCGGCTATATAGATCAAACGATTTACACACGTGCATGCATTTTATACATGAAAAAAAAAGATTTACCAAATACCTCACTTGACCTTTTGTAATCCTGAGATAGAATTGAATTTTTTCATATATTCTCCCTTGTTGAACTAAATTGTCTATACTACCTCAACGCTAGCTGCTTCTTATGAAGTTACCACTTACCAGGAAGACATACAATAGGAGATGAATTTGGTGAAAAAATATGATTCTCATTAATTTACTTGTAAATATACTTGTGGATGTGGCTGTAATTCAGTAACTGAAAACAGTAACTAAGTAACTAACTTATAACAGTCATAACCAACCCTAACTAACTCAATTCTAGCAGTTAACTAATCTGAATGACTAACTATCTTAGGCTTAATACATAAATACAACAACAACAAAAACCTTTTCTCACTAAGTGAGCTCGGTTACATGAATCAAATAAGCTATTGTGTTCCATCAGAAACCAAATTTTCAGAAAGGCCATTTAGAACTAGAACTTTTTAAATGGTTTCTCTTAAAGTTTTCCTTGGTCTTCCTCTACCTCTTTCTTGGTCTTAGAGTTATTAGGAAGGCAGATCTGTTAAAATTGCAAACTGTTTTGACTGGCAATGTTTGTCTATGCAATTAGGCTGGACAAATTTATCATATTGAAAAGAAATAAGTCCACTTTTAGCCTAGAATGAAACAAATCATGCTTCTTGTAGCTTGATTGATTTACATGGTAAGAATGCATCCTCTAATTTAATGTTGTACAAACCTGGGTGTCAAGAAAAGTGCATGCTGCCTCCAGTGCAACTTCAAGAGCCCTGAACTCGAAAGGCAAATAATCAGGGGATGTGTTGCTAAATGCATTTTCAAAATTCCTACTTCCTCTCCTCCGCCCCATGTTGTCAGAATTGTCTGATTGCCAAACCTCACCCACCCCAGTTGTTGTCAATCTTCTTTGTAACTCCATCACATAGTGCAACACATAACTATCAAGGGAGTTCAAGAGAAGAACCTCATCAGCTGTAATAATACACCGTATCTGTTCTAGATTCACAACAATAGCCTTTTCTCTACCAAGTATTGTTGATGGATAAACAAAGAGAGGATCTAATAGGCGAAGATCACGTGCTGGTAGATCACAACGTCTCATCATAGTGAACTTGTCTACCTCTATCATCTGTGAGTTTCCAGAAGTGTCGACTCGAATCCATGAGCGAAGACTTTGACCTCTCTTCTTGAGGCCGAGAACATCCACTCCTTGAAACAGTTGCCTTCCAGAGGGAGATGGTCGATTAGAAGCCTCTCTCAGGTTAACTGCTGATGCAGGTTTTGGTGGAAGAAGCTGCTCTTTCAGATCTGCCATTAGCAAGGTTTGCTAATTGCTGAAAGAAAAAGCATATGATAAGGTAAGAGCATTTATCGCTTTATTGGTTTTGGCAGCAATTGCAGCATTCTATGAACATAATACTAAACGTGTCTACACACGTGTAGTATAAATCTATCAAGAGTCCAGAGTCAACACACTTGTGACCCGAGCAGATGAAGTATGCATCAATTAGGAATATCCCATTATATATTCAGCGGTATCATGGGCCTAATTTGGTGTGTGAGATTCTAAGATTTAGGCAGATGACTGGGAGTTTAACACATTTTTTCTATAGATATTTGGATAAAATAGGTGAACTTGGTAAAATGTGAAATTCACTCTCATATTATATATGATTAAATTCTAATTGATTTTGATTAAGATTTTAATTTAAAATTAATTAATATTAAATAAAATAATTCAATAAATATATAAATTATATTCAAAAAAATTAAGATAAATAATATGAGACTCTAATATGATGAATGAAAAAATCTCAAATAACTTAAAATTAATTAACATTAAATAGAATGATTTAATATTAAAAAAGTCTCATAAAACTGCAAGATGACAAGATCGTAGCAGGACCATGTCTAGAGAAATTTTGAACAAAAGCCAAATCTAAATTTAGAACGTTCCATGTTTAATCTATCCTTAAGTAATAATCCTGATAAATAAAAGGAAAAGGGAAGAGACAGTTATAAGTTGAGCTGAATTATTATTTATTAAGGTAGCAATTGAAATACGCACCAAACACATGCATATCTCAGAATAATATGGTTTCTGTATTATTGAGATTTTTGTTTCAAAAACCAATTTTTGTAGAAAAATAATGTATATTTATTATTTAAGCATGCTCATAAAAATACATTCAAAAAAACAAAAAGAAGACAAAAAGCCCACACCAGATTTGTCCGATAAACAGTTAAGTCAAGCTACAACATAGCCAAATGGGGCTCCCTTACCCCAACCAATTGAAAAGGGTAGCAGAAATTAAGGTTGAAAAACAATTGTTTGTAATGACTAAACAGTGAAGGGTAGGGTGAAAAGCACGATGGAAAGAACAGTAAGACATGGAAAATGAATGACCCATTTGGTTTGCTTCATTTAGGAAGCAAAAGGGGTGGCAAAAGATAAGATTTTTTAGGAAATGAAATGCATAACTAACCGCTGTCATCACACAATAGAAACTAGAATCCTAACGCCCCAGAGAGAGAAAGAGGAGATCGGGAAACAAAATCCCCAAACACTTGAAAACAGCGGTGACTATGGCTAATTGACTTTGACAACGTTATTTGGATGGATGGAATGACAAAATCAGCCCTCAAATCAAAGTAACAGAATAATATCAGATGTAAGGAGTTTGCTGTAGAAATTAAGGTTTAGGAATAACAAATTCTACAGAACAAAGTCAGATGCAAACTCTAGTAAGGAAGGGCCATACTACCCTTTAGGCTTCCTTTCAGTTTGTTTTAATACTGATTGTAATGGCATTGTTTTCTCTCGCCTTCTTGTTGGTTAGTTGGGCTTGATGTCCCAAAGTTTATTTAAAAAAAAAAAAATCTCTGCTGTCACTTGGCCAATGTGTTCAGCTATAGCAGAAAAAAGCTCTACCGTCTACCGACTTGGAAAGTGGTACTTGGCCATAGAATTTGTTCCATTCCCACTAACATTCAAAGAGATTGCATTTTTTGGGGCTACCCTCAATCAATCGCCTACTTACATAACAGACATTCTGAAAGAAAAACTTTGACACAACTAGGAATTCCTTCTCAAACTAAAAATCTTCCTCGTCTATGTGAGATAGGCATTTTAAAGGATCTATAATCTCAGCAACATTTTCAGAATTTAGGTAATGGCACTGCCTGATGATAAAACTGAGGCTCATACGTGGAAGAAACCTGAGTAACGAAAGCTTTATATGCAGGGCCAAGTCTAGCCGAGAGAACAAAAGTGCTTTGTATGGGATAGGTTTGTGTAGGGTGAGAGACAACATAGTCATTTAGGTATGCAGGTGTTCTAGTGACTCGATCTGGATCTACGGGTTTGGACAGATTGGTGGAGGAATTTGAGGGGAAGGAGGGGTTGTATGTGTAGGAGGGTTTATGTGTGTAGGAGGTATGTTGGTTAGAGAAACATCAGGTAAAGGTAAGGGAATGACAGTATCAAGAAAAGGGTCATGGGGTGGCAAGTCAGAAGGCATAGAGTGAAAGGGAAAGACGGATTCATGAAAAATGACATCTCTGGATATGAAGAAACGTTTATTTTGCAAATCATAGAGTCGATAACCTTTGTAGCCCTGTGGATAGCCAATAAAGACACGGTGGTATAGCCGGGGAGTAAACTTCGTTCTGACAGAAGGCAAGGTGGTTGCATATGCCAAGCAACTAAATGATCTAAGCATCAAATAATCAGGTTCTGAACCATGAAGGATCTGATAAGGAGATCGGTGTTGCAGAATAGGAGAAGGAACTCTGTTGATCAAGAAGGCAGCCGTGGCAACACACTCACCCCAAAAAGAAATAGGAACCTTCGATTGGAAGAACAATGGTCTTGCAACATTGAGCAGATGCTGATGTTTCCTTTCAACAACCGAATTTTGCTCTGGCCTCTGAACACATGAAAACTGATGCAAGATTCCCTGGGCTTGAAGGAAGTCAGTCAATGCTAATTCCTTTGCATTGTCAGACCTTAGGCATTTAATGGTTGCACCAAACTGTGTCTTGACCATAGAAAAGAATCTGATAATAGCATTAGGAGTTTCGGATTTGTGCTGGAGAAGATAGACCCAAGTGTGTCTTGAACAGTCATCCACCAAAGTCAAGAAATATTTTTTACCATCAAAGGTTGAGTGACCATAAGGACCCCAAATGTCACAATGCAATAAAGCAAAAATTGAATCAGAAACATGGTTGTACGAATTAAAGGACAATCTTCTGAACTTAGCAAGGGGACAAATTTGACATGAAGAAGAAGAAAAATCAGAAGACATATTAAAAGGTATTTTATTGCTCAATATGCGAAGCACCTTATCAGATATATGTCCAAATCTAGAGTGCCACAAAGTGGCATTATTACAAGTATGAGTTACAAGCGATGAATTACATGTAACAGAATTCAAAGAATTACAAGTGTGAGTACAATGTGCAACATTCGAGTGTGAGACATTATTCTTGAAAGACAAAACATATAAGCCGGCAAGAAGGTCACCCCTCCCAATCCTCGTGGAGTGTTGCAGGTCCTAAATCAGGAAGTAATTTTTAAAGAAAGTAATGGAAAAGGAACCATGAGTTAGTAAAGCACTAACAGACAACAAGTTGAAATTGAATTGAGGAACATACAAGACATTATGTAAGATGAAATTAGAAGAAAGCCTAACTGTGCCAATAGAAGTGACAGAAATAACATGCTTGTTAGGGAGAGTAACTGTTTTATCAAGAACATCTTTGATAAGAAGTAAAGAAATGTAAAGAGCATGCTATATGGGCACTAGCACTGAATCGACTATCCATGAATCATGTGGAATAACCGAATTAATGTGGATCAACAGAAAGAACAATACCAAGTAGAAGATTCATCAATTGGAAGGCTGATTGTGTAATAGATTCAACAATTGAGTATATTGTTGAGCTGTGAGTTGAAAAGGAGGATTGGACATGTCAAGAGAGACTTGATTAACAGTGTCTGACTGAGGTTTCTTCTTGTAGTTTGGTGGATAACCATGAAGCTTGTAACACTTGTCTTTGGAGTGTCCCAAGAGCCCACAATGAGCACACAAAGGTCTATCCTTCTTCGCACCCTTTGGCCTATTATCAGACGAGTTCTTGCAGCAAAGGCATGAGGGTTATCAACACCGATGGCAGAAGCTCCAACTTCTCTTTGTGCCTCATCTTGAATCACAAGAGAAAACACCTTTGTGATAGGAGGTATAGGATCAGAGGAAAGAATTTGACCTCGAATTGAAGAGAAAGAGTCGTTCAAACCCATCAAGAAATGCATCACATATTCCATTTGATTGTAGGTTGCCCAAGGAGCAATACCCCCACAATTGCAAGAATGAGAAGGCTTACGCTCGGCCAATGCTTCCCAAAGAGATTTGAGCTTGGTGTAGTAATCACTAACAGATATGGACCCTTGTTGTAAGGCCATCAATTGACGCTAAAGCTGAAAGATGCGAGGTCCATTTTGTTGCTCAAATCGTTCCTTGATGTCACTCCAGATCGCAGCAGCAGAGGAACAATGCAAAACACGTGTTTGCATTTCCTTCGAAAGAGAATTCAACAGCCAAGAAGCAACAACATTATTGTTGCGGCGCCAAGAAAAATAAGAAGGATGATCAACAGCAGGTTCAACTATAGAACCATCAACAAAACCGAACTTATTCTTGTCAATAAGCGCCATCGTCATAGCCTTGCGCCAAGAACTGTAGTTATCTCCTCCAGTGAGCGGATGAGAGACCAAGATAGCACCCGGATTATCAGACGGGTGAAGAAAAAAAGGATTAGAATCATCCATGGCAGCCATGGGAGAGAACGTAGAGAACTCAGAGAATGCAAAGAAGAATCACAACTGATACTATATTAAACTGAGAAGGAATAGAAAAATGTTTCTCTCTGTTTAACTCAATATCAAAGGGGTTTATATATAGCTATAATTTGAACTAATAATAACTGATTAACTAATTAATTACAATTGGCATAACAGAATAACTAACGTATAGTTAGAGTCCTAATACAGAGTCAAAACAAACACTAAGAATAGTCTCTCTAGACCAAGAGCTCCGCAAGAAATTAGATTAAAAGCACAATTAGGATTATTAGAAGGCAGGCTCTTTTTTCCTTGTCTTTGATCTTCACTAGAATTTCATCGAGTGGGAAAAACACAATTGATACACTTCGAGTACTAAATAATAAATATTATGATTTCATTCATTTCTATTGTTTACAGAAAATAAAATTATGTAACTCTTTTTGACTAAAAAATAATCATTAATACTTAACTATTGTAAATTATCTTGATGCCAACTAAAGACAAATCGTAAAGCCTTTCATTGTTAAGGTTCAGTGTGTAGAAAGTATCGACGGATGGTGCTATGCTTCTTATGATTAACTTTTTTATGAAAGATTCCTAGCTTACAATAAACAAAAATTTCAAAAGGAAATGAACAATATCTTCATGGGATAGCTTCCCAATAAGGAAAAATATTTTTATATGCAGGAATGACACTTTACTATCAGTGAAACATAGGGGAAAATGATGAATTTATGATGTCACAAGCGATAACCTGATATTAGCTTCTCCCCCATCCCTGTCCCTACCCCTTTGGACAGAGATAGTGCACACTGTTCAAGCAATCAATTTGTCATTTTGTCTTTTCGCTTTTCATTTGTTTGTTTGTTGTTTTGGTAAGAGCTTTTCAATTGTATTTAAAGTATTAAAAATGAGTCACTTCCTCAACTTCAATTATGCAGAGGAGAGTTAGCATTCACTTGGACTATATACAAAGAACACCAACCACTTTTGGAGGGGCCAACTGGACAAGTGGATCAAGGGTCTAGACCCACTATAACTAATGCATAATAATGATTCAAAGACTAATTACTAAATTACAGAAAATTTCAAATGTAAGGATTGATATGAGATGAGTAGTCACGAATCCCAGCTCCTTCCCATCCCATCCACTCTTCCCACATGTCCCAATCTGGATCATTCATTCCCCTCAGTGGCTCATCAATGCCTGCATCATACGCCTCATACATTTCTGTCGCATTTGATTCTCCTCTCAAATTGCCCATCACAATCTGCGTTCATCATAAGCAACATCGAAGTCCCAATTAGAAAATAGTGGTGTTATGCAAAAGTCTAATTTCTGCTAAAAAAACTATGGCCCAATAAGGATGACAAGATATTGCTTTTGTTGCTGTTGAAAATGCTAATTGCGGGATGATCATATCATTCCAACTATTAGCTAACACTACATGAGAGCCCAAAAAAAAGAGCATTTTCAGGGGAAAAAATATCAACCATTGTACAACCAATGACCAAAATGAGCTAGAGTCCCAAAAAACCAGCAGTTTTCTGTTTCCATTTAATGCAGTGCAAATAAATTATCACTATTTAATTGACTAGTATATTGTAACTGAAATGTAGAGAATGGTAACGTAACGCACATCATAAGCCTCGTTGATTTTGTGAAACTGTACCCCGCAATTGCTCCCTCTGCATACGTCTGGATGGTACTGAAACACAATAGAATACCAACTAATTAATATTTCTATCAAAATTAGCCCCGGACGAACCCAATCATCATAATGACCATCACTTGTTTTTAATCAATAATAAAATAAATAATAATAAGAATATTTAAAAGAATGTATTGCTATAATGCACAAATATAAATATAAATATAAATATAAAATATGAAACGAGTATAATATAAAAATATAATTTTTTATTAAAAAATTAAATTAATATTTATCAAATATCTAAATATTTACGATATCAAGTTCATATCATATGGATCCCACAGAAATTATGAAATATCATGCTTCACAGCTGTGTTGGTAACATTTCTCAAATCAAAAAGGCATAACCAAATATCAATTTAATCAATTTTTTTTTTTTAAAAAAAAGAAGCCCTCAACTTTGGGATAAAATCTATACCAAAAACAGCAGGAAAATTAGAAGAGTGAGAATCAAACCTGCAAAGCAAGCTGTCTGAAAGCTTTCCTAACCTCAGATTCAGAGGCACCTGGTTGGATTCTTAAGGTCTTATAAGGGTCCATCACAGAAGAAGAAGAGCAACAAATCTTAACCCTGTTCACCTTTTTCTGCTTCCTTTCTCTGCCTTTGAATTGCATCCAAGAAGAAGATGACCCATTACCCCCAACAACACCAGCAGCTGCAGCAGCCATTGTAATCTCCAAAATCAGAAATATCTAACAGCAACTCACGACGACCCAGAAAACCTTTGGCTATAAATAATGAAACTTTGACTTGGAGGAAGATTTTGTTTAGAATGGATCAATGGGCACCGCAAGTTGATTTGATGGGAAATGGTGGGTTCTCTTTTCTTTAAATTTGAATAAAGCTCAATAATTGTAGAATAGGATAGAATAGAATAGATCAAAGGATAAGCAGCAAAACTACACAATCTGAACGGGGAAGGAAAGAGATTTATATATATTAATTTAGCAGTGGTGAAGAGGGAGACTCTGAGGTAGTATTCACCATTCTTATCCATTGGATCAACCGTGGCATGACGTGGAATGTCGTATTTAGTGGAGAGAATTGAGGGAGACAAAGAGACAGTCAGCACAGGGGAAAAAAAAACATGGGGAAAAAGAGAGAGATGCTTGGTCTTATCTTATCTGTATTTTTAGGTCTTGCTTGGTCTGAATTGGAGGACTGTTCTTTTGGTTTGTTTTGAATTTTGAGTTTAAGGTATATTCCAGCTCTTTCGGAATTTAATTCTTGGGCCCTTCCACTTCTCTCAATTTATTTTTTGTTGCAACAAAGTTTAGTATTTCAAGTTGGCAATTTTGGTCATGTGTCATGGCTTTCAAGCTCATAGCATTATTAGGATTCGTCATACCTTTTCTTTTCTTTTTTTCTTTTTTCTTTTGACTAGGTATTTCTACAAGTGTATTATTGTGAGACTAGACATCGGATTCTACCATGATCACGAGGGCTTCCAATAATTGTCTTACCTTAAATTTGAATTTTGATTTTTTTTATTAAGATTGTGTTTGGAATAAATAAAAAAGAGAAATGATTTAATTTGATTTGAATTAAATTGATTTGATTTGATTTGATTTAAAAATTAAATTTTGTATTTAGAACTTTTAAAAAAAATAGGATTTGAATTGATTTAAAAATTAAATTTTGTGTTTAGAATTCATTAAAATGAGAATTGATTTGATTTGATTTTATTATTTTATATTTTAACCCCTATCAAAAGTTGTTAGAAGTAGTTACTAAGGATAAAATAATCTATTTATTTCAAATCAAATCAAATTCTAAAAAATCCTATCAAAATTGATAGAATTTTTAAAACAAAAGGAATGAAATCTATGAGATTTTAAAAATCAAATCATTTTTCATTTTTAAACATTCTAAACACAAAATTTAATTAAATTTGATTTATAAATCAAATCATTTCTTATTTTTTTACATTCTAAACACACTCCAAGAGTACAATTTGTTTGTTACTGCAATATTAATATTCGAGTCATACTTAAAATAGATATTTATATGTTACTTATCTTTTTTTTTTTTTAATTTAGTATTTAGAGTGAGTTGTCAAGTATTTTATAGTTTGGTATCTATGATGAATTATCAAATATTTCATTAATTATTGATTATTTTTAAACATTTATTATGAATTTAATATTTAATGAATACTTAACAACTCACCTTAAGTACAAAACTCATCAAGATATCTTAGAAATTCCCACTTAAAATATGTAAATTGTAACACTTAGGAAAAATTACATATGTGTACACATAATTTTTTTTTTATAACCAAAAGGTAATATATTTTCTAATTTGTCTTTTTCATTAATTTTTAATTTTATACTCACACGCTATTATTATATGTTCTTTCAAACTTAAAATAATCAATTTCAACTATTAAAACTAATTATTCTCTTGTTTTGTTAAAAGAAATTTCTTATAATTTAATCTTGTAGTTGTTTCAAAACAATAAAAGTGTTATTTGATTCCTTATTTAAGATGAACTATTATGGTAACTTTAATCAAATAGAAACAGACACAATCAATAAATATATGGAAGGAAGGAAATCAGTATTATTAACAGAATATTCACAGAATAAATCTTATGAGCAAGGAATCCAACTCTGGAATTTTAGGGAGCAAGGGAGAATCAAAGATACAGATGCCTTTTTCAGAAGAAGAGAAAAATGCCAGAGATAGAGGGAAATGAGATCACCACCAATCTCCCCCCTTCACGTGTTCCCTCGTCTATATAACTAACTCCCTCACTTCATGAAATCCTTCCACCTTGAGCATGTTATTTTGGGCCTTGCACCTTTGCCCATTTGGTTACCCACATTTTCCTTACTAGTTGCTGATTGGTTAGCAGCTTTAACCAATTTGGCTAATGTGGACTTGACGCTCTGGTATATAGGCATGACATTACCCTCCCCATTAACATTGACCTTGTCCTCAAGGTCAAAGTATGGATAATGTTGCTGCATATGAGTTCTGTCTTCCCATGTGGCCTGAGTCTAATCCAAACCCTCCCAATGAACAAGGACTTGAGGTATCCATTTTCCTTGTCTAAGCACTTCTCGAGCTTTCAAGACTTGAATTGGTTGAAGGATAGGGTCATGTGCATCTGATAACAATGGTAGAGGAATATATTGGTTGTGAGGTTCACCTTGGCATTTCTTTAAGCAAGCTACATGGAACACAGGATGAATTTTGGCTGTAGAGGGCAATAAAAGTTTGTATGCCACTTTGCCAATTCTCTCCACCATAGGAAAAGGTCCAAAATATTTTAGGCCCAGTTTTTGGTGTTTCCTTAGAGTTACAGAATGCTGTCGATATGGCTGTAGCTTAACAAATACCATATCCCCCACCATAAACTCTACTTCTTTCTCTCTCTTTTTTATCTGTAAATATTTTCATTCTCTGTTGAGCTTTCAACAAATTGGCTTTTAACTTAGCCAAGATAGAATCTCGTTGTTGCAAGAGCTCTTGTAATGAAGTAAGATCTGTAGGTTGAGGATAATATCTAGTCATAGTAGGAGGCTCTCTACCATACACAGCCTTAAAAGGAGAGATGCCTATGTTGGTGTGAAAAGAAGTATTGTACCAAAACTCAGCCAAGGATAACCACTTTACCCACTGTTTCGGATTGTCATAGACAAAGCACCTCAAGTACATTTCTAGACATGTGTTCACAGCTTCACTTTGTCCATCAGATTGAGGATGGTAGGGTGAAGACATGGACAGAGTAGTGCCTTGTAATTTAAATAAATGCTGCCAAAACTTGCTTGTAAACACCTTGTCTCGGTCATATACGATGGATTTAGGTACCCTATGGAGTTTGATTATATTGTTCATGAACGATTCTACTACCTGCAGGCTGGTATAATTAGACTTTAGAGGTGAAAAATGAGCTAGTTTGGATAACCTATCCACTACAACCATTATGACAGTCAAGCCATGATAGGGAGGTAATCCGGTGATGAAATCCATAGCCACATCTTCTCAAATTTGCTGAGGAATAGGTAACAACTGAAGTAATCCAACAAGTAAGGAAGTGGATGTTTTTGCTTGTTGGCACACCATGCATTGTTGGACAAATCTGAATACATCTTGTTTCATACCTGGTCAGTAAAATTGACTAGAAATTTTGGTCAAGGTTCGCAAATTCCCTGGATGTCCACCAGTAGGAGAAGAGTGGAACTCTTGTAAAACCTGTTGGATAATGGCAGACTTGTGTGAAACCACTAGTTTTCCTTTCCGGAATAAAAGATCATCTCTGGTTGTGTAGTCCTGATCTGACTGTGTATTACTTAAGCACTGTTGTAGTAGTGATCTGAGGTTGGCATCCTGCTTGATTTCTTATTTCAATGATGAAAGAAACTCTCATTTAGGTTCAGTCCAGACCATGTAAAAAGACTTGGATAAGGCATCAGCAGCCACATTCTCTTTACCAGGCTTGTACTCTATTGTAAAGTCATATCCCAGCAACTTAGACAGCCAAGCTTGTTAGTCAGGGGTCTAAATAGTCTGCTCAGTCATGCTCTTTAAACTTTTTTGATCTGTTTTAATGATGAAATAGTGTCCCAACAAATAATGTCTGAATTTAGCCACTGACTCAATGATGGCATGCATTTCTCTTGCATATGTAGACTATTTTTGCATTCTGGAAGATAATTTCTTTGAGAAGAAAGTAAAGGGATGTGAATTTTGGCTAAGCACTGCCCCAATACCAAGGCCTGAAGCATCAGTTTCTAAAATGAAAAGAATCTGAAAATTAGGTAGAGCAAAGACTAGGGCATGAGTAACCGCAAACTTCAAAGCTAAGAAAGCATCTGTAGTATTTGTATCCCAGTGAAAGCTATCCTTCTTGAGTAAATTTGTAAGGGGAACAGCTATCCCAACATAATTTTTGATGAATCTTCGATAATAGCCAGTGAGTTCAAGAAAACCCCTTAACTGTTTCAGATTTGTAGGAATTTGTCAATCCATGACAGCTTGAACTTTGGATGGATCCATAGATACCCCTGCAGCAGACACCAAGTGACTAAGATACTCAACCTGTTGTAAACCAAAAGAACATTTGGATAGTCTAGCAAACAATTGATGTTGTTGTAATAATGACAACTGTAACACCCTCCCTAGGGTATCACATGTCTGACTTCCGACTCATAATCTGAAAATGTTTTCATAAAAGGTTTGAGTTAAAAACGTGGGTTTAAAAAAAAAATTTCTTTCTTTATTTGAAATATAAACTTACTGTAATCCATAAGTATTATTGAAAATATATTTAAACTAATTCATATACAACATTGACACCAATTAATATTTCACAATTTAAAGAGAAATATAAAATTAAAGACTCTTTTTTTTTAATGTGATCCCATGACGGGTCCTACTTAATAATATGATCTGTACAACACTAACGTTAAAACTTAACATACTCATTCCTTATCTTGTATCCACTTGTTGCATCGAACTCTACTCCTTGTCTACTCGAGAACACCTTCGAACTTGAGGCATGCCCACTCTTCAATGTTTTCATCAATCTCTCGAGTGTCATCGCCCAGTTATGTAAGACAACTCATTCTTTCTCTTGTTTAATTTTAACAATACGAGACATAGCAGAAGACAACATAACAAAGAGGTGAGATCACCTACACCAATACCAACATGGCGGCGAGAGATAACACAAGCAACAATATTTTACGAGGGATATCATATCAAACTTCCAATAATATATTCAATATTAATCAACTATCATCATCAAATCATTTATCAATTCAATTATTATAAACAACAATTACGATAATGTCCTAATTATCATCATCATCATCCAAGTATTCAAAACAATTGTCATAGCCAATATTCCTCAATTAATATATCACACGAGATATAAATGTTCGGATTATGCATGTACACAAGACTCGATTTCTACTCCATGGAGCTAAAACTCAGGTCGGAGAAATGATCGAAAAGATCTGCGGTACCACATGCCTCGGACCACGTCTTATAATCCTCATTTTGATTTTGCACATCTAGCATATACTCACGACAGTCTTTATCGGATCTTGATTAAGAATAGTGTCTCGGTCCGGATCATCGGTGTGTTGCATCGGTCTAACCTACGGGAAGAAGCGCGACCAACCACCCATGTAGGCAACCCGCACCCCGATGCCCCAAGGTCAACAAGTGACCTACACTACGCATATCGCACCCACTCAAGAGGTGTGTTTCTCCAAGCAATCACCATATCCAAATTCTCATCGGACCATTCCAATGCATGTATAATGCACCAAATCCAATCAAATATGTCATTTTTCACAAACGAGTGTATGGAATATTTGGTTCAACGATGAATCATCTTGTACTTTCAACCGAAAATCATGTTATCACGTTTTCATAGTTGTAAAACACTTTTTTACCGTATTTTCACAATCGCGTAACATTTACGTTATGTTTTCACAATCAAAAACTTTTTCTGTTATGTTTTCACAATACCATAACACTTCTTTTATATTTTCACAATACCGTAACATTTTTGTTACGTTTTTAAAATTCCAAAACATTTTATTACGTTTTTACAAATCTTGTAACATTCGCATTACGTTTACAAAATTTCGTAACATTTACATTACGTTTTCAAAATGCTCTTAACTCTTTCTTGACTTTTAAACCACGTACTAATTTTTAACATTTTTCTCAATCGCGTAAAAACATACGTTTCTCAAATCGCATAGTATTTTTATTTGTTTCAAAATCGCGTAACTTAAAAATCATTCTTTTACGTCACGTAAATCATTTTCTATCATTCTCAAAATATTTAAAATACTTTCCAAATCTCATAACAATGTTCATCATTTTCACAATCACGTAAAAATATTCTATCACTATTCAAATCACGTAGTGATTTTTCAACAATATTTGGTCGCGTAAAATATTTAAACGCTTTTCAAATCGTGTAGAAATATTTAAACATTTTTCAAATCAGCGTAGAAATATTTTCTTGTATTTCAAATTGTTTTTAAGATCGTAAAATATTTTTCAACATTTTTCAATCACATAAAATATTCCTCAATATTCCAAACATTATTTTGGACTTAAATAAATCAATATCATTTTTAACACATTGTTCAAAATTGCGTGAAAGTTTAAAAATCACGCGTTTTTAAGATCGTAAAATATTTTTCGTCACAATTTCATTACTGAAAATACTTCTTAACCTTCAAAAATTCCTCTTCAACTTTTTTCAAAATAATATAACTTTATATTTCATTTAATATATTTTCTTACTCAAGAAAATATTTTTCCATGATCTTTACTCGAGAAATTCTTTTTCAAAATATACTTACACAGAAATCACTTTTCCATTGATGTAAATCAGCGTTTCAAAACTTAACATTTTTCTAACGTATTTCAAAACTTGAAAATAAGTTATACGTTAGTAAATTTTGAGAATACCATTATATTCTTCATTTTCCCAAATCATTTCCAAACTCAACCTTCTTCAAAATAAATTGAAGTTGAAAACATTTTCGTTTACAAAAACTTGATTTTTCTCAAGTGATAAATCTTTCGATTCCCTTTCCAAAATCCTGTATTAAATCCAGATTCACGTTTAAACGGAAATTCACTTTGTTCATAAAAAAATCAAGGCATTACAAGCCTAAAAAAAGCGATGGACAATTATTGAAACCATCAAATATTTTTCCTTTTAAATTGATATGGTTTTACACAAACAAAACCATTAAAAATCCTTTACAAAAACGTAAGACTCATAGTCTTTGAAAATCAAATCATTTGTTCATTTTCAATTTTTCACTTTCTTTGCAAATCCATTTTCACTTTCTTTACAAATCCTTTTTCACTTTTTTGCAAATCCTTAAAATCATCATTGTTATTTTCATTTAAATCTCATGTTTAGTTAAACACTTAGAAACTTTTACACAAAATAAATTAATAAAAATCCTTCTAAAAACCGTGTTCTTGTTCTCTTGAAAAACAAACCCTTTGTTTATTTTCCAAATTCTTCAAATCATCCATTTTCATCATTCATGAAAATCTTAAGTTATAAACACCTATAATGAGGTGTCTTGTTGAAATCCACCATGTTTACAAGACTCAAAAATCAATTCTTTTGTTCTTAAAATTTTTCAACATGAACCCTAATCAAAGGCATCAAAAGCAGTATTTCTTCCTTGGTTATTGGAGCCAAAAATCAATTCCTTTCCACATCAAGTCATGGCATATGCATATATATTTCATCATAAATAATATAAGCATACCATCAAAGCCATATAAAAGCATGTAAATATCAAGCATATCATCAAAGCTATAAAATCATGCAAAGCATATCAAACATAAAAAATTAATCAAAGCTCATAAACACCCACAAATTAATTACATGACCATGGATATGAATCCTCACATGGATTCCACATCCATCAAATAAAATACCATCTCTCACCACCATGCTTGGTTGGTGAGATGGATCTCCTCTTACCTCTTGAAGATCCTCAAAAACTTCTTGTTTTGCTTCTTTTTCCAAGTCCTTCATCATCAAGAGCTTCTCAAATACAAAACAAAATACATAAAAATTAGTATACTAAGCTTGATTAAGAGGAATATGGATCAAACATGGTTTAGATCATGAAAAGAAGAGAAGAAATGTAGTTTCCTTATACTTCACCTCAAAAACCCAATAACTTTGATCTTGAAGAAACTCCTGAAGATGAATGATTTAGAAGAAATCTTCAACGTGAAAGTTGCTTAGAATATCATGGAGATTCAAGATCTAAGGTTGGATGAAATTAAAAGAGCTTGGATGGTGATTTTAGGTAGTATGACCGAATGGTGTATTTTGAAGAACAAAGATGAAATTTTTGATTTTTGATAGAAACTTGAAGCTTGAATTTGAAGATCAAGATGAATGATTTTGGAAAAACTCATAACTTAGAGATGTTCTTAGAATGGTGTTTAGGTTTAGAAAATCAAGTTGGATGAAATTTTTGAGTGATGGAAGGTGCTTTCTTGGAGTCTTGGCAAAAACATGAAGAAGGAGAGAAATGGAGAAAACGTAAGCTTGGAAACTTCTTGAAAATGTCTAATGATGACCAAGGAGACAATAATGGTCTTCAAACTTTTTCCTATGTCCTAAAGCTTCTCAATTTCGTGGCTCCCCTCCAATGCATTCTCCTTGAGTGCAAATTGATCAATAATGATCAATTATGGTGAAACATTAATGAAATACGCAAAAATGACGTAAAAGGCATGTTTCTTTGTCTTCTAAACACTCCAAAACCATCACCTTTCTTCATAATCGCATTCAATAAAGTTGTCTTCATTATTTGCCACCATTTGAAGCATTTCTAGCCATTGATTAATTCAATGGTTAGGATTTAGGTAGATTTTTAATTTTAGAAACTAAATAAAGCCATTGGATTTTTATCCTTTAAATTTAACCATTAGATGTGTCTCCAAAATTAATGGTTAAGATTCTCCTTCAAACTTTTAATCAAGGGTTCTAATTAGTCTTTCTACTTTAGAAGACCAAATTTCCACCATTGATTAATTCTTCATCCAAATGGTCATAAATGGTCTTTGTTACATTTTTTAAGATTAAATCTCCACCTTGATTTAATCTAAATCCAATGGTTATAAATGTGCTGTCACTTTTCAAGACCAAATTCTACACCTTTGATTATATCATGGTTGATATCAAAGCCTTCCTAACTAAGCTTATTCTCACACCATTGATTAAATCAATGGTTATTGTCGAAACTGCTTTATTAAGTTTGTTTTAACGGCTTTGATTAAATCAATGGTTAATATTTTTAAACTAAGTATTCTCATCCAAGGTATAAATTAAGTTTTCTCTTTGTTGACTACACAAGATTATAATATTTATTCTTGTATCTTACAAATAATATTTTTTGTATTTTTTATCATCAGATAATTAAATACGATCAAAACACAAAGATAATAAAATTTTCTAAAAAAGCGTTTCGGATTCGGGTTTAGTAAGATCACTGTCTCGTCTAAACAAGATCAAATTTTTCATGCGTAGAAAAATTTTTCACTTTATGGACCCACTTGGGCCCACGATATGGCCACTTGGGCCCACATACCCCTCGTGGGGCCCACAAACCATAAAAATTTCAAAATCACACATAAAATCACAAAAATTAGAAAATTCACAAATATCCGTCAGTTACGTAAATTAATTACCTAACGGTAAAAATTAAATTACGTAAAGTTTTTCCGACGAAAATTTTATTTTTTTCGACATCGGATAAATCACTCAAAACGATCAAATACGCTGACGGAATAATCAAATTAATTTTACAGCACTCAGAAATCACTAAACAGTGAAATTCTGTTAACTGTCAAAATTACTGTTTAAGAGATTGAAAATTTTGGGGTGTTACAACAACACAGTGGCTAGGTGCTCTAAGTGCAAAGACCAAGAAGAGCTATATATTAAGATATCATCAAAGAAAACCAATGCAAATTTTCTGAGAAACTTCTGAAATACATGATTCATCAATGCTTGGAAGGTTGCTGGTCCATTTGAAAGACCAAATGGCATTACAAGCCATTCATAATGACCATGATGAGTCTGAAATGCTATTTTATACTTGTCCTCTTCTTTAACCAGAATCTAATGATAACCGGACCGTAAATCCAATTTAGAAAAATACATAGCACCATGTAGTTCATCTAGAATCTCATCCACCATGGGAATAGGAAAACTGTCCTTTATTGTGATTGCATTCAATGCCCTATAATCTGTACAAAATCACTAAGTTCCATCCTTTTTCTTCAACAATATAATTGGAGAGGAGAAAGGACTTGAGCTAGGTTGAATGATGCCATCTGTAAGCATATCTTGAACTAACTTCTCAATCTCAGCTTCCTGGCTATAGGGATACCTATAAGGTTTCACCTTCACTGGTGGTGTACCCTCCATTAATAGAATATGGTGATCTTGTGCCCTGTGGGGGGGTAAACCCTTTGGTTTGTCAAACACCATCTTGTATTGTTGTAATATTAAAGCTATCTCAGGAGCTACATTATCAGGTAGATCAAGCCAAGTATCTTCAGGTACCTCAGGAGATTGCAACTGCAATGTATACATTTCAGAGATTGTCTGTGTAGACTGCAATCTTTTAAGATGATGGAATTGGGCCTGTTTAGCCATTGTGAACTTGTCCCCATGCAATGTGATGAATTTGATGTTCAAATAAAACTTAAGAGTTGAGGCACTATAATCAGATATATGGTGGCCTAAAATGGCCAGCCAAGCAGCTCCTAACATCAAATCTGCTCCTGTTACAGGAAGGAGAAATACAGAAATTTTTAATGCATGGCCTTGTATGGTGACTGGCAATTCTTCGATTTGCCCTTCAGTTGTCAAATAATGCCCATTGCCTACCAAAACTTTGAAATTGGGAGCTGGTTCAATGGGAAGCTGAAGAAATTTAGCTATTTTAGGCTGTAAAAAATTGTCTGAATTCCCACTATCTAACAAAATCTGTAATTCAACGCCATTGACCAGACCTTTAAATTTCATTGTGCCTAAGTCAGGTGTTCCTTGTAGTGCATTAAAGGACAAATGATGGTATTGGCCAGGGTTGTCACTGTTTTCAGTGGTAAGGGCAGGGTTGTCTTGGTCAAGTTCATCCTCATCATACTGTAGTATAAAGAGTTGCTTATTGGGGCACTTGTGATTAAATGTGAACTTCTCATTATAAGTATAACATAATCCTTTATCTCTGCGAAGTTGCATTTCAACAGTGGACATACGTTTGATCATAGGATTTTTGGGAAATGGATTTTGAAAAATAGTGGGTTTAATATTAAGGGTAGGTAGCAGGGGAAGATGTGTTTTAAGAGGTGTATTGAGAACTGGAGGAGGTTTAAAATTTTGGTTGAAGGAAGGTAGATAAGGTGGTTTAATTCTGGTAGTGGAATTGGAAGGAAGATATTTTTCTTCATATAATTTGGCTAATGCCACTGCCTTAAGTAATGAGCAAGGGGATTGAGCAACTACATCCCAACGAATTTCAAGTTTCAGGCCACTCAAAAAGCAATCTAATAAAGCATCGTTACTAACACCCATCACCCTATTAGCAAGGGCTGTGAACTCCATGTAATAGGCGGACACACTTTCTGATTGCTGCAACTTAAAGAGAGAAGCATGTGGACAATCAAATTGTGAAGGACCAAATTCCAATTCTAAAGCTCTTGTAAAAGCATACCAGGTGGTAATTAGATTGTTTTTGGTCATTAATTGGAGCCAAGGTATAACATCACCCTCCATGTGGATAGCAGCTATGATCATACGTTGCCCATCACTGGTTTCATAGTAATTGAAAAATTGCTCAGCCTTAAAGATCCATTGAGTGGGTGTTGTGCCATCAAACTTAGGAAAATCCATTTTCACATTTCGAATTTGAAACGGCACTCGAGGAAGAGTAGAAGTAGTTACCACAGTAGAAGAGTCCTTACCACTCGCTGAACTCTAAAGACAAAGCAAATCCATTTTTTGGCCGATGGATTCCATAGCTTTGGACATTGAATCCATGGTCATCTCGAGCCGCTCCAATCGTGTTGTGGACACATTGTGTTTTTGTTCCACACGCTTGATTTCAACTGCTAAGTCTTTAAGTCGTGTATTTTCAGCCATGAGTGGTCAATAAAACCACCAATTGTTATGGTAACTTTAATCAAATAGAAACATACACAATCAACATATATATGAAGGAAGGAATCAGTATTATTAACAGAATATTCACAGAATGAATCCTATGAGCAAGGAATCCAACTCTGGAATTTCAAGAAGCAAAAGAGAATCAAAGATACAGATGCCTTTTTCAGAAGAAAAGAAAAATGCCATATACAAAGAAAAATGAGATCACCACCAATCTCCTCCCTTCATGTGTTCCCTCATCTATATAACTAACTTCCTCACTTCACGAAATCCTTCCACCTTGAGCATGTTATTTTGGGTCTTGTACCTTTGCCCATTTGGTTACCCACATTTTGCTCACTAGTTGCTGATTGGTTAGCAGCTTTAACTAATTTGACTGATGTAGACTTGATGCTCTGGTATATAGGCATGACATGAACCTATGGTACTATGAGAATTAATTTTTTATTTATTTATTTATAAGTGTAGGTCACAAAGCAAGAGATTTTTTTTTATAAAAATGAAATACAATTTAAATTTTTACATTTACTGTTTAATGATTTTACCAATCAAATTAGTTGTCAATTTTTTAAGAGGATTAATTGAATTAATGTATCCTAATGAAATTAGAAAAATTGTTATTATATTTGTAATTGCAAATTTTAAAGAAAAAGATCTTTGTGTTAAATTGAGACGAAAAGTACGAAAAAATTGTGAGTTGTAAAGTGATTGTGCCTTGTGAGAGAGAGAAATAAGGAAACGATCAAATGAGGAGGTAGCAGCTTTCACGTGTTGAGTTTTGACGCTGTGTGGTGTGGGTAACGAAAGAAAGATTAAGATGTCAAATCAAGTCGTGAACTCGTGACAAGTTACAATGGTTTTTGTGCGTTAAGGTTATTTTTAATAGAGATGTAAATAAATTAAGATATTTGCGAATTACTTAAACTTAATTTATTAAATATTTAAATAAATTCATTTGTTTAAATAAATAAATTTAAGTTTAAATTTAGATTTAATTATATAAATTAAATAAATATAAATTTTATATAGAAATGTGAGGTCCTAATATATATATATATATATATATATATATATATATATATATATATATATATATATATATATATATATATATATATATATATATATATATATTATGTATAAATAATAAAAATTAAATCTATTACGAAATGGGTTCGGAGGGTATCTGAAAATAGGCGCGTATATAGTGGTTTCACTCTTTATACAGAACCAATAAGCAGTGAAGGGGGGGTAAGTACTGTAATGGGGAACTTTCAACGCCAGCTCAAGTCAGAATGCCAAGTAGATGTTAAGTAAAGGAGAATATATCAGATAGTCAGAGATCTCTCTACCTCTGGTTTACTTAGCCTTATATGTATATATAGAGCGTGGCTGGAATCCTCATGCAATCCATGTAGGACGAAGGTACATCAGGATCGTGCCTTGACAGAGGTTTCAGCTCACGATCGTTAAGATCCGTCTCTGACCTTGTCGGGACTGTCCTATGATCGTTGAGGTCCGTCTCTGACCTTGTCGGGACTGTCCTACGATCGTTGAGGTCTGTCTCTGATTATGTCGGGACTGTCCTACGATTATGGAGGTCCGTTTCTAATTTGTCAGGACTGTTACCTTGATGGTCAATCCTTATTTGGAGGGAATTTACATGGGTCTGGCTATCGTAAGTGTCCGATGCCTTGGACCGAGGTCATGAGATTTTAGTCTCGGTGTTTACAGGAGAGTCCGGTGGTTCGTGTGTCGGGTCGATCCTTCAGGATGGAATCCCGAACCACAGTCCAAAACAAAATCACAATAAAATTATAATTTTAGATAAAAAATTATAGATAATAATAATAATTTATTAATCATTACTACTAACTAAAAATCTCTATAAAATGGTTATAATTTTTTTATATAATGTACTATGAATAAAAAAATTTCATTTATATTTTTAGATTTTTACTCTTTTTTTAAGATAAAGATGTTTATTAAGTATTAAATTAATAAATTTAAATATTTCAAAAAAATTAATAAAAGAAAAAAAATTAATCTATAAATAAGTCAAATTTAAGTTTTATATTTTTTAAATAAGTCAAATTCAAATTTTAAATTTAACTCATTTAAATAAATGATTCAAATTTAAATAATCTCTTTTTTTACTAGTTGATCTTCAAATATTTAACGTGGTATAACTTATTTTCACTCTTATTTATTAAAAATCTAAAATTAGAATTATTTTATAAAAATTAAAATACTAATACATTAAAAATTAAAAAAACTATATTCCTCGTACAAAGCTTTCTTTCTGTTTAACAATCCTTATCATTTGCCTTCTCAGAAAAACCCAAATTACAATAAGGTCGAAGAGTAATGGAACTCGTGACAAAAATAAAATCGTGAAAGGAAAGGATCCGATAAGAACGGTCCTTCTCCGAAAGTGGATAAGGGGTCCTGCAGATCCGACATGTGGCACACATGCAGCAAAGATAGCATCAAAGTTGGAGTTCTGTTCGAAACATCAGATGGTCCACGTTGCTCGGAAAGAAGGATATTTGATTCTAACTTTTGACTTTAACAGTTACTTTTAACTTCATTTAGTCTCTCTCGATATATTTATTAATTCAATTAAATAAAATTAAAAGTATCAAATTAAATATAATTAAATATAATTAAAGACAAGAGTTAGAATCAAAGATTGAATTCAAATTTTATTCGTTTGAAAATAATTTTTGTGAAATTAACATTTTATTAAAGTGAGTAAGTTATTTTTAATTTAATTTAAAATATTATAATTTTAACTCATTAAAATTTAATAATAAATATTTATTTATTTATTCACTTTAAAAAATCTTATTCAAATTGTTTATATGTCTTTTTTTTATTTTGACTGCACTTATTCGATAATATTTTTCAAGAATTTATTTATCCTTTTACTTGAAAGATAACTATATTTTACAACAATTTAATTTTATTATATTATTAGAATAAAAAATTTATAATAAATTTAATTATATGTTGCTAATTTATTTAATAAGTATGATTTTTCATGTGGTCATTAACATAATTAAATTTATTATATGAGGTTATAATATAATATTAAAAAGTAATGTAATTTTTTTTTTCAAAATACTACAACAAAATTAAACTCCTTTTGTAATATGAAGAAAATATTAAGTAAACGTAATATTACTCTTCTTATAATGTAATATAAGCTTTACGTATTCTTTATTTTTTAAAAAAAATTCAAAGTATTAAGAGATATTATTTATATATATATATATATATATATAAATTTATATACAATCTAATAACATTATATTTCAAAGTATTTTATCGCTCTTATACTTGTCTATACAACATTATATTTTATCTTTCCTACATACCCTTCTTTTTGAAAAGAAAAAACTGAGTAAAATTTTGAATATAAAATCATTTTTTAACTTGACATTTATAGTTAGTGTTTTACTCCCACGTCATGTTGTCAGCTACTTTTTTTTTTTTTTAATTGAAAATTACTTTTACTAATAACGTAGCATGTATTATACATGAGATAAAATAATGGGCAGATTTTAAAATGAATAGGGGCTGAATTACGTTATCGTTAAATTTAACTTTTATTGTTCAATTTAAATCAATATTTATTTTCTATTCATAGCAAGTTTTTTTTTTGTTTTATTCACGTTTGAAAAACACAATTTAATTTCTGAAATTTAGATGCTTTAAGTGTTGAAAATGTCAGTTAGATAAATAAAGCTGCTGATATAAAAGCATGTGAGTGTTACTATTTGTATAGAATTCGAGAAATGCTAAGGAAAGGAGGAAGAAAGGAAGAGGACTGAAAATAAAAAAAAAATATTTAGTTGAGAGTTATAAAACACGAATACTTTATAATATTTATCGCACTCGTGTCAAACACATATTCGTATCTGTATCAAATAAGATGGCGAAAGGAGATTGCGCAGCGGATTGGGGTCAAGTTACCAAATCTGGGGAAAACTAGGAGTACGAAGAACACCTTGAGTCTGAAAACCAGACCCAAAACCCGATTGATTGTCTTCAGTCCGAAGTCTCTTAGCCAAAACCCCTGATCCTGCGCTGGGTTGAACATTGCTTTGCCCCGGGTCTACTTCCACGGTTGGTCACTACTTCACTATGGCAGCCGCTCCGTGACCTGCTATGCTGCTATAGCGTTTTTTGGGGTGGCCACTACACACAGCCTTCTGCCATTTACTACTTTGTTCATACACTGCTTCAACAAACAACATAAAGTGCCAAATTCCTACTCCTTCAAAATCTGTATAACATTTAAAATAATAGAATTAAGAAGCTAGAGCCACCCCACACAACACAATGTGGCTCAGCCAAGGCCAACCCCACAAGTATTCATCAATTTTTTAGCATATGCCTTTTTCCGCCTATTTTTTAATTGAATAATGGCAGTTGTTCAGTTAGTGGAACAAATAAGATTATGAATACTACTCTACTTTAGTTACAGAAGATAACACTTCGTAATTAAAAGGCACAGATGGCTAATTCATGGTTATCCAATTAAAACTGTCCAAATGTCAAAACAAGACATAGACACAATTATATAGTTGCCAGATTTTATGATAAGTAGAAAAGGCAACTGAAATGTTCACATGATGGTATAATTCAAACTTCATGTCAAAGATTTCTTTAATCTCAGAAGATTTAGTACAAGCTCACACTAACATTATGTGATCTGGTTAACCTTTTCAGATAAAAGGACAACCATCGATGCCATCTTCGCTAAGAATCAGCTCTAAATTTCCATAGTTGATAATCATGTGCAGCTTACAAAAAATATTGTTGATATTGATCCATGCAGTGATATCAACCTTCACAACCTTCCAGTAGACTATTCACTCATCTACTTCGACCTCACAAAGCGTCCAATGGATAACTGGTATGAGATAAGGAAACCTCCTTTCATTAGAAAGGAACAAATAGCAAATAGACTCCCAGAATAAACTCGGGCTGAGAGAGAAGAATGAAAATACCTCATAGTTCAATATCCGGAACTCCCACTAAGAAAGAACTTGGATCATTAGATCCGAGAAGTGGAATGTACTCTGATCCTCTCACATGAACACTAAAGCAAGCTACATAAAGAACATATGTAAACAAGATATGGTGCAAAAAGCAGTATATATAAGAAGACCTTAAACAATATTCTCTCTCACTCCACTTTTTGTTGGGGTGGGAAGGGGAGAAAAAGCTATTTGATATTGAGTTTTCAATATAAATTAAAATACATTAATATCAACATTTCTATTGCTGTTGCACAAGGGTTTATCAGGGGTATTGAATGTTTACGGAAATATAAAGTGTGCGTCACTGCACATTATCTGAGCAGAGTAAGCAAGAAGGAATCATCACAATAATCATTCATGCACTAGGTAATCTATAACTCATGATCTCACCTCAGCTGCTGAAACTTTAGGAGTGCCATCATATATAGAGATGATTATTTTGCTATATATATATATATATATATATAATGGTGTTATCATACAAATACTAATAACAGCAGCAAGCATCATCATTAAAGAGTGAGAATGACTTTAGTCCTAAATACAATTATAAAAGGATACATTTTAAAGACGAGTCAGGTACAAATATGCAGGATCAAATATAATAAACTCAAGAAAATAATCTCTTGAAACAATGGAAAACCAATTTCATTAACTTAAGACAATATGAAGTTTTTTTTTTCCAAACAGTCGCTAGATTATTCTATTCATGCCTCCAGCAAGATTTTAAGGCATCAAACTTTAATAGATAGAAACATTAGTCTAGCAAACAGTGTTTTGAAAGCCAATACATTACCGTTCTCTATTTTCATGACACTTTGGAGCATTATTTCCATCTTTGTCTTCATATCAGAACTATCATCCATATTTGGCACTACCAGGGTAAGCTCCCTGTATATATCACGTACAAATCTGCATATCTTCTCAGCAAATTCAAGCTCACCATCCGATATCCTGCCAATTGCCAAACGCATCAGCTCTCCAGTCAAATCTGCAAGCTGTAAAAAAATGTTGAGCACCATTTTAGAGGAACGGGGTGAAAAAGCACAACTAAATTGCATGCATGCTTCATCTTCGTATAAAGATTATCAAAATATTAAAAAAAAAAAAGAAAAACAAAAGGCCAACAGAATTGCTGAGATCACCACAACAAATCAAGCACTTCTAAGAATCTGTTGAATTGGGTGTTATTCTTATTTGTTGTATGTTATCTACTATCAACAACACAAATAAATCACTAACATGGATAACAATAAAAGGTAAAAGAAAATTCACCCCTAATAGATAGTCAAGGATATTTATCTGCAGAGGCTGAAGTGATGGATCACTAAGTGGTAACAATGTGTTGTTTATCTCATCAAGCTTCAAAAGAGTTCCATTTTTACAGAAACTGCAGAATGTTGCTGCTTCAACATACTCCTGTATCTGCAATCACCCAAGACATGTATCAGAGAAAGTACTTTTGTCCTCAACAAGAAAGTTACTCAAACTATACCCCAGGTGAGTATGTTCGTCTTAGCTTCCAAAAATCAGTTCCCTGCAATTCTTTGACTAGTCGAGCCATGTACTGATCTGTCACAGCTGCTAAATCCTTTTCTGCTTTCTCGAGTATTTCCACTTTATTGTATTTACTCATCCTTGTTAAGAAATTAAAATATGGTGATGCCAGCAGGGTCAGGAAGATGAAGATTACATGCAACAATAAATCATTAGCCAGCATGAGCAGAACTTGAACTCATATTTCTTTTTATTTTATATTTTAATAGAAAAAAAATTAAGATAGAAAGGTCTTCTTACTCATACTTACTCATTCTATTCACGGATTAAAAAAAAAAAAAGGGGGGGGGGGGGGGGGGGGGAAAGAAGAAGTATAAAGTAAGAATGTGAGAGTAATGCAAGTAAGGTACACTTACTGCTATTAGAAAATAAACTCATTGCAGTATAACAATTTCAAGGCACAAACTGAATAAGTTAATTCAGATGACTAGTTAAAGAACATTGAGGACAAATTAATCCAAGCAAAGACAATGGAAAAGATATTTGTTAAGTAATTCGCCTGATCCAAGATAGCACATGAAGCAGTTAAAGATCCAGCAACACCCTCATGAGCATTTAAAAAAAAAAAAGGATAGGAGTGGAAAGGAGATAGCTAACCTGTGCACTTGAAATATGACTTTTTTGCTGTTCATTGTTACATCACGACTTGCTTTGACCACTCTTTCCCGTTTGTCATTCTACAAATATAAGTTTACAAAGCATCAAAATAACAGCTAATAGCATGGAACCTCATGCAGCCATATCGTAAAGGGGCTGACTTTAATATCTCAATACTCCCATTTCTAATACAATGATCAACAGTTCACCACCCTCCAATTTTGCCACTATTTACCCTTCTCTCATAAACTGAGGATATGTTTGAAGGGGAATTCTTTCATTTTAAGTAAACATTCTCCTTATTTCAGAACTTTTTAAAATGAGAGATTATCTTTTAACCTTCCAAACATCACTTATTCATTTTTTAAAACATTTTATAATTCTCTAAATTAAAAATTAAAAAAATTAAAAAACCTTTCCCTCTCTTTGCCTCCAAACTCCTCCATCCAAACATATCCTTTAAATGGTACGAGATGTATTGGTTGGCTTCAATACTACAGCACAATGAAAGTGGCACCCTTAAAACTAGGATCTTAAATTAACTTATAGGCTCATAGCAAATAGGAAGAAGCCTAAATGAGGAGAATCATTTCTGAAACCTCCCCACCGCACACCCAAAAAAAGAAAAAGGTAAAATTCAAATCCTTGGACTTCAAATCCTTCAGCTAATTTCAACTAATTTCCAGAATTAACTCGAACAGGAATATTTTTTCCAGCTCAAATTACAGAAGCTATCACAGCTTTGCAATGAATTTTAAAAAGCTTGAAACTTTGAATGTAATACTAGGACATTTTTAATTTTCGGGAGGGGATGGAGCAAGAGATGAGAAGCATTACAAGGTCATTCAGATATTCAGCATATTTAGTAAAAGCGTCCTTCATAGAGGACTCAGTGGCAATGGCCATGGTTCTTGGCCTCTTTGCTGAGCTCTGAAAGTTGGTCTCAGCAACTGTTGAAAATCCAGAATCGAAAATAAGGTGTTAGTGTTCCTTAAGCACGATATTGAAACAATGCCCAGAGCAAACACAAACATGACCAAATCACAAAGAAGAAGAAGTGAGAAAGAAAGAGAGAGAGAGAGAGAGAGTTACTTTGATGGAGGCGTTGAGGTTTGGTCGCCATCAAGAGAGAAATTCTGTGAAGTGAAGAGAAGGAATGCAACATCTGTTCTGTCCCTCGAAGGACACCTAAACACCGTCGCGCCTTCCTGGGCTTTTAACGTGGAATTAACCTAACCAAACCGGTCATTTTCTTCCCCCCTGATAAAATGGTAATAAATGTTGGTTACTCCAATATTACTCATTACTTTTCATAACAATAATATGAGTAAATTACACTGACTTTTCTATTACCCTTTGTTTGGATGAGGAGAGAAAATAAGAAGAAAAAAAATAGAAAGAGAGAAAATATATATAAAATAGATAAAAAATAAAAAGAATTTTAATTGTTTAGATGAAGAGAAAATGAGAAGAAAGAAAATAAAAAACTAATTTTTTCCTAAATAAATAAAAAATGATATTATTAAAAATATCCCTCCTCACCCACCTATTACCCGTTACCCACTCCCCTTCTTCCTCACCCACCTATTACCCATTACCCAGCCCCTTCTTCCTCACCCACCTCTCCTTCTTCCTTCTGTCACTCACCCCTCTCCTTTCTACCTCACCCACGCCACCCCTCCCCTCCCCACCCTACCCCACGCCACGCCACGCCACCTCACCTCACCTATTCTCCAGTCACCCACCCCTCCCATTTCTTCCTCACACAGCCCCTCCTCTTTCTTCCTCACCCACCCTTTTTCCCATCTCTTTGTCCAACCGAGATGAAAGGAAGTCATGGCTGCTGTGGTGAGTACTTCTGCCTCATCGTTCACCGGCAACTGCACGCCGCTCTACCCAGATTCGAGTCGCACCGCGCGGATCCAAGCCGCCGTCGACCGCCACCGCTATCCGCAAACCAAACCCGCTCTAGACAAAACCCCTGCTGTCAACCGCCGTTCATGCTCAGATCTGGTCAGCCACACCACGCCCAACAACCCGGCGAACTCAGCCATCAAGCCGTCGTCCGCTCGCGCCGCATGCCTTTCCCGCTCCAATCGCGATCGACGCGTCAAGCCATCGACTTTCTCACCCATGGTGGCGACGGGAAAGGAGAAAAAAGAGAGAAAACTTTTTTTTATTTTTTATAATAGTTATTTTTATCCCTTCAGTTGCAGCTCTGACCATTGTTTCTTGCTTTTTTGGCTGTTGTTTCTCGCTTTTCTCATTGTTTTCTTCGCTGTTTTGCGAAGAAAATATTTTTGGTGGGTCCCACACTAATTTTTTCTTTCTCTTCAATTTTCTTGCCTCTTCCAAACCAGAGAAAATGGAATATTATGCTACTTTTCTCTCCACACATTTTCTTTCCTGCCATTTTCTGTTGTTCCAAACAAAGCGTTAAAATAATGTAGTTTTCAATTTTTAGATTACCGACAATAAAAGATTAATTTTTAAAATATGTTCATTTTAAATAACGTTGAGAAGTTGATTTTTCTCAAATTCACTTCTCAACATGAAAATTTAATTTTTTTTTTAACATGTCGAATAGGTAATGAAAAGAAAAATTAATTCATGGTGTTGAGAAGTCATTATCTCCTAAATTGACTTCTTAATATCATATTAAAAAAAATTAAATTTTTACATTGAGAGAAACTAACTTTTCAACATTACTTCAAACTAGTATATTTTAATCATTACAAAAAAAAACTAGTATATTTTAATAATTAATCTTGCAACATTAGTAATTTGGGAATTAAAGCTGAAAACTACATTATTTTAATAAAAAAGCAAAATTACACTCTCCATTTAAGTTTGACGATACGACACTCAATCTCATTTTTTTACAAAAATTGATATTTCACCCCAATTGACTATTTTAACTAACTTTTTTGCTAATATTACCTTTCTATCTAACCATGGCCATCCACCAACTTGCAGCCACCTGCTTTATCTATCACACCCCCATTTACCACCACCCGTTAGGTGCCAAACCTTGCTTGAGACCCTCTGCCTCCAACTCACCGACTAACCTGCTCTCAGAGATTGTGCAAATATGTACTCGACCAACACTCTTTCTGTAGCTAAAAAGTGATTCTCTAAAACGGGGTTGCCCCATACACTAATTTAAACACAAGAGGGGAAGATATCTCATAGGGAATGTTGGACACCACGAGATCAAACTACGGGAATTAGGTTCTCAACACATCTTTGTATATCACCTGTAATTGCAAAAACCATGTGTCTTTGGGTTAAGCATTTCATCAAACATATGAGGGAAGTTAATGATTAACAGTTAAGGTTTATGGTGAGCTTGACACAGAGGCCATAGTGGAGGGCGTGCTTCTCAAGTACTTGAAGCACGTGGACCGTGTTGGTGGGGTTTACAGTGACGGTGGGCTCAAGGCGACAGTGCTAGCTCGACATAGAGGTTGAGCATGGTCAGTAGTGTGGGTGGTTGGATAAGAGGCTCGACTATGGTCAACGGTTGAATTTATGTTCTCTAATCTATTGGATTAGGAGAATTAGAAATGAACGATTTTGTGACGAGGTGCATGACGCGGGTGAAGGGCACGTCATTGAAGAGCTTGTGGTGAAGCGCAAAATAGTTAATGTCTTCTTCGACAACAAACACCCCTACATGGCTTAGAAGTTTTTGGCGAGCGCGTTTGAGGTTGGGGTCGTAGTAGCGGTTAAAGTTGTCGAGGTCGAGGATGTTGTTGTCATGATGCTTCAGGGCTAGGGACAAGTGGGTGCAAACGAAGTCGTGGCGCCGGTGACAAAGACAATGAAGCCGCAAGCGGAGTTCTTATACGCCGATTTACTGATGTGCTTTTCCCAATTAGGGCTACCCTAGGAATTGTGGTGAGGGGGACAGTGGCAGTGGTGGTAGGGGAAGTGGAGGGAAGGGAGAGAATGAAGAAGAAACAAATGAAGACGAGAAAATGGAGGACCAAAGGGTAAGTTTGGATAACCTGAAGTGATGAATGTATGGAGGGTACTTTTCTGGCTTCAACTTCCCTGGCGTTGATGGAATGGGGATGTTGTCTATGTGTGACACTTACACTATCTTTAGCAGTGACATTTTTTATTTCTCAAATTCAATGCATAAATACATATTAAGATTGTAATAAAACCCTAATTCTAGAATCCATTATGGGTTCTGTTCTCTTATCTATTGGTTAGGAGAATATAAAAGGAACATTTTTTATGTTTAACGGTTAGCCAGCATGCTCATATAAAACCCAGCTTGCACAATCTCCACCCAAGTAGTCATTAATCGCTGACCAAAACCCTAAACGGAATCGCAAGCTGCTTCGAACTGCCTCCCTCAACCACCACCTACTCTCTTTTTTTTCACTTCGAGGAACCATGGTTAACTATAATATTTTGTTAGCATATTCTAATAGAAATGCTAGTCAACATAGTCAACTGGGAAGGAGTGTCATTTTTTCTGAAAAATGGGGCTGAGTGTCATATCTTCAAACCTAGGGTGAGTGTAATTTACTTTTTTTTTTTATTACGGTAAGATGCTATCTAGGTTAACTTGTACACACCTAGATTTACAAAGATATTCCTTACATTGTAACCCTAAACAATTGGAATAAGGCGGACTCAAACTAATGACAGTGTGCCTACGCACCCATCACATGTTTGTTTACTATTAAACTAACACAGAGATTTTAATCAATTCAAAAGTTTCAAAAAATTTATACACCTGTTAGTATACCAGTTCTAATCCCTTTAGTCAGTACTCAGTTTAGTAGTTATCATTCTTAAAGAAGTCTTCTTTTAATGAAAGACAATTTGAAAAGAAAAAACTATAAAGGCTAAATTAAAAATGAGTGAAACTATAGGGACTAAAGTTTTAATTTAACTATATTTTATTTAAAAAAAATTGAATTCTTACTCTTATCTTTCCTCATTCCTCTTCTCTTTCTTTGAAATGAACTATTCCTCTTCTCTTTTTCTTCTTCCTCTCTTATTTATTTGTTTTCATCTTTTCAGACTATACATAGTAAATGGCTCCTTTGCATGACTTGTCGTCGTCGACATTGCATTTGATATTTAAGAATGTCTCAATGCTAACTTTGGTTAGTTTCTTCACGATTGAATCACTGGGTAGACTACTATTGATGATGACAATTCAAAGGTTCCGACCCAAAAGCTTAGGGCTTGATTTTCTGGCGATGAATTTAAAGGTTCGGTGGAGGAAAATAAGTGTTTGTTTAGTAGATGAAATGGGGGTTGTGGAGGGATATGGGTTTTGTTTGGTGCATAAGATAGGGATTTCTGACAAGGACCACTTTTTCTAGTATGATGAAATAGGATGGTTCATACTTGCAATCTTTACTGTGTTGCAAATGGAAATGAGAAGTCACAAAAAAAAAGGAGAAGTAGGGGAATGAGACGAACTGGCAAATGAAGAGAAGAAGGAGAGAGGATAAAGGATTCAATTTTTTTAATTTTATTATTTTAATAAAATATTTTATGATTATGTATCATGATATTAACCATTAATTTATTTTAAGGGTATAGATTCACTCAATTTATCCTCTGAAGTGAGACTCTCACTTGGAGGAGCTGGATCTATTAGTATGTTAGTATATTTGGATTAACTATGAAAAGCACATTATGTTTAAAAATCAATTATGTGAATAATCAATTTTCACAAGATTCAATTATATGAAAATTAATTTATGTTTGCATAAGTTAATTTATAATTAATTTTAATTTAAATTACTCTTTTAGTCCTTACAATTTCATTGAATTTTTAAATAGGTCTTTATAATTTTTAAGATTTTAATGGATTTCATATACTTCTAAATTTTTTTTTAAGTAGGCCCCTACTGGCTAACGATTGTTAGACTATGTTAATGAATTTTTACAGTCATATGTAAGCCATTATGTGGTGCGATTATAGGTTTTAGGGACTTAATTCAAAAAACTTACAATTAGTGAGGTTCTAATTGAAAATTTATTTAAAATATAAGGACCTATTTACAAATTTTTAAAAGTATACGGATCTTATTAAAAAATTTTAAACTATATAAACCTATTTAAAATTCAGTGAAATTATAGGGATCAAAATGATAATTTAACCTTAATTTCAAGACAAAGAGGTTTGGTTTGTACTATATAAAATAATCACTTTTATTTATTAAATTATCAAAAAAGAAAATAATTGAAAAAGTTATTTAGTTGAAGATAATATAATATTTATCTCTCATAGCTGTGAAATAATCACAACAAATTATAAGTAAAATATTTAAATAATAGCTTTTAGAGAATAACTATTTTTAAAGTAAAAAATTATCAATAGTTTTTAATTTAACAACCCAGATATGTTATGATTTTTACTATAGAAAAAGTTGTTTTCCTAAATAATCAAACCAAACTTGCCCTTATTCAGTATTCCATCCGTTTTAAAATATTTGTTAGAGAGTTCATTTATCTATTGTTTTAAAAAATCAAGATGGTATTAATATTTTTTCTAATTTTATTTTTGCCTCTTTGTATCTTAATTAAGTAGAACGAGATAGAGTATTAAAGTAGTGTTATAAAACTCGAACCGAACTGGTCAGTTTAACCAATGAACCAGTCAAGTAATCAACTTAAGCTTGTCATTCAAATCAATTATGCAACCAACCCGATATAAACTAATTTGACTCGACTATATTTGTAAAAATCGATAACATTAAAGTCGGAGTTCAGTTCCAAACATCAAATAGTCCACGTTGCATGGAAATAGTTCTTGTGAAATTAACTTTTCATTAAAGTGAGTTAATAAAAATGTATTTATTTTTTATTTAATTTAAATTATATTATAATTTTAACTTATTAAAATTTAATAATAAATATATCTTTATGTATTCACTTTAAAAAAATTTGTTCATGTTGCTTATATGTCTCATTTGATTTTGACAGCACTTGTCCAATAATATTTTTCAACAATTTATTTATCTTTTTACTCGAAAGGTAACTATATTTTACAAGATTTTAATTTTATTGTATTATCATAATAAAAAATTATAATAAATTTAATTATATATTGCTAATTTATTTAATAAGTATGATTTTTCATGTACTCATTAACATAATTAAATTTATTATATGAGGTTATAATATATACAATATTAAAAAGTAATGTAACTTTTTTTCAAAATACTACAACAAAATTAAACTCCTTTTGTAATATGAAGAAAATATTAAGTAAAAGTACTATTACTCTTTTTATAATGTTATATAAACTTTACGCAAAATCTGTATTCTTCATTTAAAAAAAAAAAAAAATTCAAAGTATTACAGAGATTTTATATATATATATATATATACACACAATCTAATAACATTATATTTTCAAAATATTTTATCGCTCTTATACTTATCTATACAATACAACATTATATTTTATCTTTCCTACGTACCCCTCTTTTAGAAAAGAAAAAACTGACTAAAAATTTGAATACAAAATCATTTTTTAACTTGACATTTATAGTTAGTGTTTTACTCCCACATCATGTTGTCAGCTAACTGTTTTTTTTTTATTGAAAATTACTTTTTACTAATAACGTAGCATATCACGTTTGAAAAACACAATTTAATTTCTGAAATTTTGATGCTTTTTAGTGTTGAAAATGTCAGTAGATAAAGGAAGAGAGGAAGAGGAATGAAAATTAAAAAAATTATTTAGTTGGGAGTGACCCATAATTGAATGCCTTGGCTTGGGTTTGCTTTGTTTGGACCATGCGAGCAAGCCTGGCCGGTATCGCATTCGCATTTGTTATAGCTTTGTTTCGAAAAGAAACTTTAGTATCGTGGAAATTCCCTCCTACAGGGTACGTGAAGTTAAATGTGGACGGCTCGTCTAGGCGTCCACCTCTCCATGCTGCTTGTGGTGGTCTTTTTAGGGATGCTTTTGGGAGCTTCTTGTTAGGCTTCTCTTGCAAGCTGGGTATTTGTACTTCAGTTGGAGCTGAACTTTGGGGCCTCCGTATTGCTAAGGACAAAGGTTTTCACAAGTTGTGGTGGATCGAGATGGACTCCCTGTTAGTTGTTCAATTGGTAAACAGCCCTTTACTTCCTTCTCATCCACTGTTTCCACTGCTCAAAGATATTCAAGACTTGTTGCATGGACCATGGGACGTGCACCTATCCCATTATTTTCGAGAAGCCAACCGCTCCCCTGATGCCTTGGCCAACTTTGGACATGATCTTCCTACATTTGAGTGTGTAGTTTTTGGTAGTGCTCCTTCTGTTTTAGTTGATCTGCTCTGGCAGGATGCTGCTGGGGTGAGCATTCCTGGTTTGGTTTCCTAGCTTGTTTCTTCGGCCTTTGCCCCGTTTACTACTTTAAAATAATAATAATAATAATAAGGCACTCCCACTCTTCATCTAAGTACATGGCCTAAATGGTTATAACTTTGCAAGCGTTTTGTCGTGATGGACAAGTAAAAATTAGAAATACTCCCACAGCGGTACAACTTGACTTGAGCCACAACCTTTCTTGGGAGGAAAGGAGTAAGGCCCAACAATGAAGTAAGTCATTTCAGATTCTACATGACCCTCGCCATTTCTAAAATGTTTATTAGCATATTAATTAACGTCAATAGAACCAGGCAATAAATTAACGAAGAAATTCACCCAATAAAAAGAAATTAACGAGGAAGTATCATCTCCCAAAAAAGAAAATTCATAATAACAATTAAAAGTATTTCATGAGTCGAGTCAATATGCGAACTCGCGAATTTCGACCAAACTCAACCTATAAAATATTGGTTGGGTTAAGTTCGCAAGTTAAGTTAGGTTAAAAAACGTTTCAACCTACAGTGTGTGTATCAAGTACAGGTTGAAACACATCCAACTCACACAAATCTGACTCACCCATTTTTTTTAAGTAAAAAATCGTTTAGATGATAAAGAATATAAAAAAAAAATAGAGTGAAATCAATGATTATGTCAATATAAAATAATTCTTAGGTGAACACAATCTACCATAAACGTTCAAATTATTATTTGACATATGTAAAGTAGTAAAGACTATCATAAAATTACATCAACTACTAACAATACTTTTACACGTGTCAAATAATAATTTAAGTGTCTAACAAATAATTTATTAAATTTTGTATTTTGACATTTTTTATGATTTTTTAAAAAAAAAACATTTCCAACCAACTTTTAAATAAGTCAGATTGAATAGGATTGAACAAAAAAATTTCTCGACCTAACCCAACCTAACTCGCTGCTCTGATA
Organism: Ormosia emarginata; assembly: GCA_029884605.1. Classification (NCBI taxonomy): domain Eukaryota; kingdom Viridiplantae; phylum Streptophyta; class Magnoliopsida; order Fabales; family Fabaceae; genus Ormosia; species Ormosia emarginata. The sequence goes on from JAQQTP010000075.1 coordinate 27,294,889, forward strand.
AGCGAGTCAGGTTCAAAAACACTACTGAATCTACCCAACAAAACATAGCGGACATCCCAAATAACAATTGTCAGAGTATCACGGGTGCATCAACCAACTAGGGGGTCTTTAGAGTAAACAAGGAATAAGTTCACCTCTGTAAATTCCATACATCGCACTGAATCCTTATGAAACTTCTACAGATTATGGATAATGAACATGACTCCAGATTCCAGACACGTTCATTTACGTGTTCTTCACTTCTTCCAGTTAACGATCATTGGCATTGGTAAGTTTCCAAAAGGTGATTTTAGCCATCCATGTAACTGTATGCCAGTATGCTTGCTGAACCATTGTTTTCCCTTCATATTCTAGACACCTTATGTACAATGTCAATAGCCCGTTGAACTAGCAGTATTTCACAAATTTACAATCCCCTATTGAGAATCAACATCCTGAAATCTGGATATAAAATAGTACCCATGAACCTCTGCTCACCAATGCTTCATGCAATAAGAAATTGATGGCCATCTAGTCAGGTTCGAAATTCTTTCTCACTTTTATTCCTTTTTCTCTGAACTTTTATCAGCATCAGACGGTTGAGCAGAAGACTGAGGCTGGTTTGTGACAGAAGCACCTGGATTCAAAGGATTTTTGAACTGAATCAAGATCATGGTCATGTTATCACATCCCTCACCACCAGCTGTTGGTGCCAAGCACCTATCAAATACTTTCTCACAAACCACAGAAAGTTTATTCTCCTGCATAGTCATGATTTTATATCAATGGTACAACCAGATTTTCCAATTACAACAATCTAAATACCGTATTCAAATTTTTTTTGTCTGTAAAGTAAACCAAGGAAACCATAGAAAACTTACTGTCTTTAACTGTCCATGTATAAAGTCCACAAGTTGTTGGCTTGACATGCAATCCCTACACATGTAACAGGTTATATAATAGTAAATTAATTATAGCGAGAATTACAAAAATTAAAAAAGAATATTGCCATCTATATGAATTTGGTAATATCAATGGAATTTCTAGAGGAAATTTAAGTAACCTACCATATCCCATCACAAGCTATTACAAGAAACTCGTCATCATCGCAAAGCTCAACCTGTTACAAAGAATATATATATAAAAATTCAAATTGGGGCAAAGAAAATAAAGAACACAACAAAGGAACATTTTAAATGATGCTAGAAGAAGTATAAGAAATTCACATCATTATTTTTTTTCCAAATAAATAATTTTTTTTACCAGTTTAACATGAACAAACCAGAGGCACAAAAAAAATCCATAAATATTAACTTCTCTAGAGCATATAATGCACTGACACTGAGCAATACTTACAGAAGTTATATCTGGATCAGCAGTCACAATCTGCTTTTCAGCAGGCAAAAGCTTGTTCAGCTTGAATTCCGTGTCTCCTGTAATAGAAAGAATTTAATATTAAAAACACTTGGGACTGATGAAAGAAAAAAAAATCTCATGACAGCAATAATTAAAATTTCAGGAGAATAATAAACTCTCAAATTTTGCTTTACATTAAGAATTTATAACAAAGGGATTTTCTATTACCAATTGCTCTAGCCAAGTTTAAACTTCCATTGACCCGTCCAACTTGGATGAATCCACCTGCTTTTAGAATCCTGTCTTTCTCAGCATCAAGGTCAGGTTTGTGATCTTTAGACAAATTGTGTGCCTGCAAATAAAGCTTCATTAAATAACCAAGCATACAAATCTTGCTGAATAGTAGCTGTGCCATGCAGTTAAGGCATCAATTCATAGACACTGAATTGAGTAAATTCATAATTTAGGACTACACGAGTCAGAAATATTGAGATTGATGACAGAGGCAGGGGAAACCTAGACTCCGGAGGGATGCATTTAGATGTCAAAGTGTTATTTTGTGATATAAATATAATCAGCAAGTGTTAAAGTGAGTTAATACCCATAGCCACTCTTCTTCAAAACTATTAATATTAAAACATGGTTCATTAAACATGTGCAAGTTAATCTATCTCAGAATACAAAAAGTCAAAAACAGTACTCTTAATTAGCAACGTTTATCATCATGCACCTGCACACTCATTAGCTGTACCCTGTATAGCATGCCTATTAAAAGAATAAAGATCATCCTACACTCCTAAAAGGGGTGTAGGCACTATTCACATCCTTTTTAAGAGATGTGATTAAATGAGAAAAAGTGATAAGAAAAAGTATGTATAATGAATGGTATTAGATGAGGTGTGAAAAGAGGTGTATGCACTGTTTGATGTAAGAATATAAGGGTTGCTATTAAAATTAGAAAAGATTAAAAAACTGCAAGAGGAGGTGGAGTACCTGGCCCTTCCTTGATAATACACATCTAGAATCACCAGCATTTGCGACAACAAGTTTGTTGCCTCGGATGACAGCCACACAAGCTGTGCTTCCACAGTTTGGTCCATTGAAATCAGAATGGGGTCCCTAATTTCCAGCATAACACTTCCTCAGTTCAAAATAAAACTTTTTATTCAGTAGGGATTCAAAGGGCGTATGCCCCACATCAGACCGTATAATTTTTAGTTGTAATCACTTAATCAGAAAGGTCCTTCTGTCAAATTATCACATAGATCATAACATCTTCCAAGAATTGACTTTTGAGGTTCACATCTATTCATACATGAGTCCATCACAACGAACAAGCACCATATGCATGAGGTAGACAATTCAGAAAACACATGAAACAAAGCTGAGATATAGAAATTCTAAAACATACTGTAATTTAGAAAAGTTATTCCACATCCATACACAAGCAAAGTAGCACCAAAAGGTTTTAGAAAGTGGCAATCGGCAAATGCTGTTTAGTTTGTAAGCAGTTCTAGCAAAAACAGTTATGCAAATAACTCATATCAACAATTCAACACCAAGAGACATACTAACCAGCATTTCTTCTTTTTCTTTTTTTTTGACATTTACTAACCAGTATAGTTTAAATCCAAGTTAAAGTAGTTTTTTTTTTTAGATTTTATTTTGTTAGGAAAAATTAGCCAAGAAAGTTTAAAAAATGCTAAGAGACATTGACAAACGTGGTTCACAGCCTGTGTTATATATGAAAATACTTGAGCAAACTTTAAGAGCTTCCAATATAGTGACTATAAGCTTAAATTCCATACATCAAAACCTTTCCAACATGCATGAACAATAGAGTAAGTTGGAAAAACAAGCAGTGGTGGTGCAAGAAAAACAAAATTTGTTCCTTATTCGTTACCTCCTCAAAAGCCCAATCATCGACACGGTCATTGGCTTCACCACTCCTGGGAGACCATATAAACCCCTCTAGCATACCAGACAACTTTTCTATTTTATCTCCCAAGACTGCTAATTCTCTCCACCCTCTTTGTCCGCGCATCATCTCATCCATTCTGCCTCAATATGAAGGAAAATATAAAAAACACAGGACATGATTTTGACAGAAGAATTTCTGTCTATACTCCATTCCCCATCTCCTTTATTGGGCATAAAAATTTCACATCTATAAAGCCCCAGATGTGCAAATGATTTTAAGCACAAAGGAAAAGAAATATAAGTTAAAAAAAATAAATAAACAGTATCATTCTATAAAAATGACTGTTAGTTCAGGTGGTGACACTTCTAATCTTTTAACAAGAATAAAGGTCTTCACACACATTGACATGCATGCCATTTTAAAACTCCTTTATTTTATGAATATTTTTATCATATTATTTTTTTTGAGATGAAACTCTGTCTATGTTGAGCCTTGTTGCAAATCCTTACATAGCTGGTCCCAAACCCGGATAAAAGAGGAGGGTTGTGTTAGGCAGTCAATAGCCAGCGTAAAACTTTGTCGAATCTCTATGACATGGACAAACGATTCCCACCTACTGGAAAAAGGCTTGGTTGATGTTGTATTTTTTTGAGATGTAGTATTTTAGTAAAAATAGATACTGTTAGATAAATAAGTTTTTACATTTGGTCTTTTTACTTTACTATTCCTTTGTACTAGCTATTCTTTTACACACATATAATAGAATCAAAGGATGACCAAAAGGTCACAACTTTTCTCTCAATGGTTTTCTCTATCTCTCCTTTCTCTCTCCTCTGAGTTTACATGGTATCTAGAGCTAGGGAGGAGAAAGCCATTGCCTTTACCCACTTACCCACTGCAAGTGGTGAACATTAAACCCATACCCACCATTCTCACGAAGTGGTGGTGACTGCCGTGACCCAACATTCCTGTTTGGGTGCCATTTCTGACTTCCACGGCTGACTTCTCCATCTACCCAAGCTCTTCATCGTTTTGAGTGGGTTCGACCTCAGGGAGACACTCAGAAGGCTCCGATCGGTCAAAACCCAAGAGCCCATGCCATTCGCTGCCGGACGCGCCTCCACTTTCTCTGTGTGTGGCCATCACCCGCCGCCCTAACTTGAGCGCATGAGCAAAACGAGCTGCTCTGTTCGTGTTCCGGCCTTTTCCGAAGCTCTTCTCGGTGGTTTTCCGGCCTGTTCCAACCACCTCCGGTCAGATCGAAGCACCTTCATTTCTCCCTAATTTGCTCTCTTGTTTGTCTCTCTCTCACAATCATGGCTGAACCTCCTTCACCACCACCATTATTGACTTACCATCGCCGTCCACAGCAAGTCCAACCTTTTGGACAAACCACTATTGATGCTCCTGAGATGGTTGAAGCCACAACTGATGACTCACATCCTACTCCAACATTATCTCCCACTGCTCCGAACCTTCCAAGTGAGTCTGATCTTCCTATTGCTATGGTAAAGGTATTCGTTCTTCCTGTAACCCTTTTCCTATTTATGCTGGCTTGAGCTACCATCGTTTATCTTCACCCCATTATGTCTTTGTATCCTCCTTAAATTCTATGCCTCTCCCTAAGAATACAGGTGAAGTTTTTTCTCATCCAGGATAGAGACAAGCTATGATTGAGGAGATGCCAACCCTTCATCCTAGTGGAACTTGGGATTTGGTCCCCCTTTCAGAAGGAAAATCTGTTGTTGGATGTAGGTGGATTTACACTGTTAAAGTAGGTCCATATGGTCACATTGTTCGCCTTTAAAGCACGATTGGTTGCTAAAGGCTATACTCAAATTTTTGGTCTTGACTATGGTGATACATTCTCTCATGTTGCCAAAGTAGCATCTGTTCGTCTTTTTTTATCCATGGCTGCCATCCGTCATTGGCCCCTTCACCAACTAGATATTAAAAATGCCTTTCTTCATGGTGAGCTACAGGAAGAAGTCTATATGGAGCAACCGCTAGGCTTTGTTGCTCAGGGGGAGTGTTTTGGACATGTGTATCGTTTACGAAGATCTCTCTATGGCCTCAAACAATCTCCCCGAGCCTGGTTTGGTCGCTTCAGTAATGTGGTGCAACAATTTGGTATGGCTCGCAGTGACTCAGATCATTCAGTGTTCTACCACCATTCTTCTCAATGATGTATTTATCTAGTTGTATGTGTTAATGACATTATTATCATAGGCAGTGATCATCATGGCATTCAGCGGCTTAAACAATTCCTCTTCAATCATTTTCAGACAAAAGACTTGGGCAAACTTCGGTATTTTCTAGGAATTGAAGTTGCTCAGTCTGAGGATGGCATTTCTATCTCACAGTGAAAGTACACTTTGGACATACTTAAGGAAACTGGCATGCTAAATGCTAAGCCTATTGATACCCCGATGGATCCTAATGTCAAACTCCTACCAAATCAGGAGGAGCCCTTAGCTGATCCAGGCAGATATCGGAGACTTGTTGGAAAACTAAATTATCTCACAGTGACTCGAACTGATATCTCTTTTCCTGTGAGTGTTGTTAGTCAGTTTTTGAACTCTCCATGTGAAAACCATTGGGATGCTGTGATTCGGATTTTAAGATATATTAAAGGAGCACCAGGAAGAGGACTCCTCTATGAGGATAAGGGACACACTCAAGTGGTTGGTTATTCTGATGCTGACTGGGCAGGTTCACCTTCTGATAGACGTTCCACTTCAGGCTACTATGTACTTATTGGAGGTAACCTGATTTCTTGAAAAAGTAAGAAGCAGAGTGTGGTTGCTAGATCTAGTGCTGAAGCTGAGTATAGAGCTATGGCTACGGCAATATGTGAGCTTGTCTGGTTAAAACAGTTACTCAAAGAACTTCAGTTTGGAGATGTTGGACAGATGACCCTTGTCTGTGATAACCAAGCCGCTTTACATATTGCCTCTAACCCAGTCTTTCATGAAAGAACTAAACATATTGAGATTGATTGTCATTTTATAAGAGAAAAGGTTCTTTCGAGTGATATTGTCACAACTTTTGTCAACTCAAATGATCAGCTTGTGGACCTTCTCACAAAATCTCTTAGAGGACCCCGAATTAGTTATATATGTAACAAGCTTGGATCATATGATATATATGCTCCAGCTTGAGGCAGAGTGTTAGATAAATAGGTTTTTACCTTTGGTCTTTTTACTTTACTATTCCTTTGTACTAGCTATTCTTTTACACACATATAATAGAATCAAAGGATGACCAAAAGGTCACAACTTTTCTCTCAATGGTTTTCTCTATTCTCTCCTTTCTCTCTCTTCTAAGTTTACAGATACAAAGAAAATGAAGAGATAAAAGGAGAAGTTTTAAAACTTCTAATAACTCACAAGAAAAAAGGGGGAAATAGAGAGAAGAATAAAAGTGTTTGAAAACTATTTGTAACTGCCCATAACTTCTTAGTATTGTATCTTGAAGAGACCAGGATGCCAAAACTCCCCTGGGGCATATAAATTAGATAGATAAGGTAAATCATTTGGTACAACAATTGAACATGAAGTATCACAGGCTTGAGCCTAGGCCTAATTAGTTTTTACAAATGAATGACACCTACCCTATTATCTCATTCCCTGGCTTTTATCGGCATCCAGTAAAATTAATGAAAAATCTAAACAAAAAACCAAACAAAATTACCTGAGGAAAGACTTCTGTAAAGATGTGCCTAAATCTCCAGCTAAGTAAGCTTCATGCTTAAGCACCTGCTGGTGTAGATACTTGGCACAGAATTTCGAAACTGCTTTGCCTGCAAATCAGTGAGACCATATTGAGGATTATAAAACTAGATGTTAACCAATAAGTCTGCTATATATGTCAGCCCCATCACAATAATTTTGAAATGATTTAAGATGTATAAACATCTCCAAGTCCTCAAGTGAGCTATAATCAATACTAATTGAACCTGGAATGGGCTAATACGGATAAAGTATACCCAAAAAAAATCCCCTTTTTCCTTTACTTTTTTTTCTTTAACATGGCCAGCAGAACAAAATCCTGAAATTGCAAATAAAAATTCTATGGGGGAAAAAAAGCATTCCAGGTGTGATGTAAGTGGATTGAAAAGGCACCTCTGTCCAAACTCAAATCTGACCTCAGATGAGTCTAACAAGATATAATGTGCCAAAAATTTGTTAAGGCTACAAGGATCTTGTTTGTCAAGAATGAAAATGAAAATATATTGGACTTGTGAACCATATATAACATAATGCAAGCAATGGTGTTACAAGGCAATTATTAAAAAAGAAAAAGAAAGAAAGAAAGAAAGAAAGAAAGAAAGAAAATGACCAAATCTTTAAAGCAGTATTTTACATCCTATGACTAATTTGAAAGAATTGTAATTAATATAATGCTGTTATACACATAAGTGACATTTGGATAAGGGAAAACACAAAGCAGATGAAGTCATGCAAAAGATGAACTCCTGATCAGTAACACAAAAAAGACAACTGCTATGTTAAGTGGTAAAAGGCTAAAAGCCACCCATGTTAAGGTGGATTCCAATGGAAACCTCTAAATGAAAGTACCAAGCTTCAAGCAATATCAAACATTTGAAACCCCTCCTTTAGTGTGCTCAGCTTTCTAAGTAATGAAATAAATTTCCTTATAATTAGTTTGCAGGGGCAAGTGCAATGGTAACAAACTGGTCCAAATAAATTTAAATGATAAAAAAATCATTTCCTTGCTATTTTTGAAAATGAGCATGGGCATTTGAAAACTCAAAGAGCTTATACTGACCTCCATGGCCATCATAAACACCAAAGAAAGACGTGGACTCGTCCAAATATGGATGAGCTGCATGCTGGTAAATAACATAAAGAATTAAAACTTGTATACACCATTAAATAAATTGCAATATAAGAAGAGGCTACTGAAGTACAAAAGAATCAAGGTAGACCAAGCATCTACATCATATATATGCAGCCATCACTTCCAAAGAGAAGCAATTTCTTGTGAGTATAGTTATACAAGAGGAGGGCAATTTATCCCACTGAAACTTTGAAAAATTATTAGTTAATAGTTATATGAGCACATTCACATCAATAGCAGACTGAAATAATTTTTTATGAAGAGCTACAAATAAGCGATACCTTTGCTCTCTTCATCATAGCAGACTAACGATGAAAAATAGTAATCTATAAGTTTCTTTAAACATAAGGTACTAGTCCTTTTACAACTTTCTCAGTCAATTGCGCGAATAACATAATTAGCTTATCAGTCACTATTATGTCAATCTAGCTTAGGATTCTCCTTACACTTGGTTGTCTGATAGTACTGGTAATAAATCCACACTACTTTTCTAAAATAACTTCGCCTGTATACAACCAAATGTCATTCCATGGCATAACGCATCAAGAAACAATAGGCGTGCCACTTTCATGTTGATAGCAACATACAAAACAAGTAACCGCCATTACATGAAATAAAATGAATGAAAAGAAGAGAGTAGTTACAGCATCTTCCATGGAAGCACGCCAGCCCTGCATGGAAGACAAACCGTAGCGAAGCATGTCGTTCTCACCATCTTCAGATGCCTTCTCTGTTTTTGGGGTGCTGAGGTATATCCCCATATCTAAAACTGCAACCACAAAAAAACAAAAACAAAAAACCAGCAATAAATCACAAGAATACCACGCATCATACATCACATCACATCTGTGAAAGAAACGTTATCTTCAATTTGAAATAACTGATTCCCAAAAAGTCAAATCTAACCATGTTTGTTAGCATGCGATGCAACTCTACTCTGCAGGAAAACTGAGATGAGATCCTAAAAAATGCTTTAACCGGAGAAAATGGAATGCATTGTAATCCAAAAAAAAGACGCATCAAAATCCAATGCATCGGGATGAATTAGAATGAATGAAGAGTGTGAAACTAATGAGTCAAACTTGAAATCAATGCTCTACAATGAGGATCAAGCACAAGACAGAATTCAAAGTCGAAGAAATCCAACAATTGAGATCATAATCAGTAATCACAATCAGCAGCTAAGCAGAATTAATAGGAAGCAAAATATAGGCGATGAATGGAATAGGAAACATTAAACTGAATTGATGAATTAGGGTTTGATGAAACACTCACTGACGTCCGTATAATGGAATCGGGAAGAGAGGGAGAGTGTGTGTTGTGTGTGTGTGTGAGAGAGAGAGAGCGATATGATCTATTTGTGTGGAAGAGAAGAAAATAAGAAAAAGAAGGAAGCAGTAAGGATGGATCCTTTTTTCAGTTTTCTCTGATATAGGAAGGGTTGTTTTTTTGAGTTAAACCAGCGGCTGCCACGCGCCTTTCATCTATGTTACCCATTTTTCTTTATTTTTTATATTTTAAATATAATATTATATATTTACTTAATTAACTTTTTAGTCTAAGTATATATACTAATTTTTTATTTTGATTCTTATAAAATGTTTTATTCTATTTTAGTCTCTTTAAATTTTGAGATAGATGAAATTAGTTTTATAATACACTTTTTTAAAGACTAATTTTACTTATATCAAAATTTAAAAAGATCAAAATAGAATCAAAAAATTTATAATATTTGTAAATACTAAAAAAGTTAATTAAATTTTATATTTTTATTATATATTTTTTTGGTGCATTATAATATTATATTATTATATTCCTTCATCATCATCCTGAGTAAAGTTCTTCCAATCAATAATGTAAGTGTAACTTATCTTGTTCAAAAACAAATTATAAAAAAAAAAATGAAATAAAGTGATGTGTATCTTAAGTTTATTTATGTGATAAAATAAAAATAAAAATATGCAAAAAATGAGATAGAATCAAATGTAATTAAAATATAAAAAATATATAAATATAAGATAATATAAATAAAAGTATGTGTGATTAAAATTATTCATATTATAATTATAATAATGTAACTTTCAAAATTGTGTTTGGTCTATTTTTAAGTTATGGGTACATAATTATGAGTTCAATCTTTACTAAATTTTTATTTGTACGTTAGTGTTAGGAAGAGAATAAATAACCCAAAAGATCTAATTTCTGGCATCTCATCACCAGTTATAAAAGTTGAGATTAGTGCAAGTTGATTCACAAATTCATTATTATGAGTTCAATCTTTTTACAATGTGTTTTGTTAACACAAATTAGTCCCAACGGAGGATAGCTCTCCACCTCCTTCTTCTATCTTTCTCTTCTTGTCTCTATCTCTATCTCTTGCATTCGTAATTCCACCAAAGTTGAATTGTGGCTGGCTCACGTCACCATATCAACTTGGGCAAATCCAAATTCAAAATCAGATTTTCTATTACGAGGTTTGGGCCTAGACTAGTTAGGTAAGTGAATACCTCACGCTTTGTGTGCTCATCTTCTATTCTTCCGTCCCCACTATTACTCTCTCGCTTTTCTTTTTTACGAGGAAGAGTTTATAACCCGTTTTTAGCTTTATCTTTTACCCATCATTTGGTTGAAGAGAAAATGACTGAAAAGTAAATAAGAAAAGAGAAAATAGAGAGATTTCTGTGTTTTCTCTCGTTTAGTTGTAAAGAGAAAATAAAGAAGAAATAAAAATGAGATGTGAGACTCACCACTAAAATTTTCTCTCCACAATTGCGGAAAAAATTGTGAGAAGAAAGGCTGGAATTGTGAAATTGCAACTCTGCCCCAATTTGGAAGGAGAAGGTGAAGGAGAAGGAGGGAAGGAGAACGAGAAGGACGCTGGAAGGGGAAGAGGAAGGGGTTGCCCCAATCTGAAAGGAGAAGGGGAAGGGGGAAGGGGAAGGGGAAGGTAGGACGTAGATGAGATATTAAAAAAAAACGAGAAAATGATTTTTTAAAATAAAAAATTATTTTACATTTAATCTATAATTTAAATTTAATTTTTCAAGTTAGTATTATTTTATAAAATGTATTTATTTACTTAATATAATTTTAAAAAATGTTTAATTTAAAAATATAAAATATAAAATAATATATTTATATTCAAATATATAAGGTAAATATGTCATTCTATATAATTATATATTATATTCTCTTATTTTTTTTATTCAACTCTCATTTTCTTTCTCTTCATCTAAACAATAAGAGAGAAAATATATTTTTCTCTTTATTTTCTTTCCTCTCTATTTTCTCTCTTTCCATTTTCTCTCATCGTCCAAACAAAGCATTAAGGAAAATGGGAAAAATCTAAATTCAATGACATCTTGCTTGCTTCATTGACATTGAGGGTGTCATACAATTATAGAAAATTAGCGATGTACAAATTTAAATCATCTAAATCACATCTTTTAAATTGATCTCGTTTAACCATGATAAGGAGAAAATATTTGATCTCAAAATTATTTGTTTGAATGAATTGGCGCATTATACTTGTGTTACACCTTTCAGTAGTAGGTGTAGAATATTCACTCAAAGTGCATGAGTTAGGTGGTGTATTCTCTTATACTATGGCTTCCTTTTAAACTTCTTTTCTTTTCTTTTTTTGGTTATTTTTCTATTTACTCTTGATATCTTTTCAACCTCCAAATAAAAGAGTAAAGAATTTGGATTAATAATACCCCGCATAAAATAAAACACAATAAACACTTAATAAAAGAAAAATTAAAATTAAAACAATAAATAAACAAAAAAAAATTGATGCCTAAATTAGTGTCTTCCTATGTACTAATAATATTAATTAAATTGTTCAATCTCCGGTAACAACATAAAAAATTTGTTGACTAATTTAATAGGTGCACCAAATCGAGAAAGTAATAAAGTGATGAGTGAGTATTGTTTCTACAATGATTGAGTTGTCAAGTACCACTTTTCTAATCCAACTATTATTTAGGTAATGAGTTGATTCAAGAATAATTTTAAAAGAAGACAAGTAATTAAAAAAAGAGTAGAACAAAGTAAAACAATAACTTTAAAACAGTATAAAGATCATGATAACAAGTTAGGGAGTAAACACGCAATAATAAAGACGTTAGGGATCCGACTTCACTTGATTTTTCTGACCGGTATTTATGATTCCAACCTAATCAAGTTCTAATTAACCGATTGATGGGAAGATTCCCTAATTTAATTAATACAAAATTCCATGATATATCAATTTTCTTTAATCCTAGAAACTCAATTAATCATTTAATTGAATCCCAATAATTAAAGTCATTATACGATCTATGGAGTCTCAAGTAAAACTCACACAATTCATAATTTATATTCCTAGATAGTCAATATTATGATATTTATCACATGCTCTATGTCATGCACAATTTTTTTAATTTCCTACATAACCCACAAGATCAATTTATGAGTGGTCAACTCACAAAAGTATTAAAAACAATGATAAACACTCAATTGAATAAAAATAAACTTAGATTAAATAAAAAGGAATCTAAATACATCATCATCCAAATCAAGTTACATATTCACTCTAACAAAGAGATAATTTAGCTACTCATGATAGTAAAAATACAAAGGAAATCAAGAGATAGAAGAAACATCATGAAGTAATCCTAGAAAAGAAGAATTCCAAATGTTTTCGATAGTGATCTCCTCGTAGCCTCCAAAATGAATTTCTTTTCTCTGTCCAAGCTCTCTTTAATCCTTGTTTTTCCCCTATTTATAATCTTCAAATAATTTAGGGCAATTAAGATCACATGTTGTCAGGCCTTACCTTGTGTCAACTTGTGGCAAATTTTTTATATTGAAGACAGATGAATTAAGGAAAGCTATCAACAAAAGATTTATAAATCTATTTTTTATCTTTCCAATGCCATCGAAATCAAATCAATCACATCTCTATAGAAGAAGATTTGCCTGATTTACATAACATTTGACCAAATTTTTTGTTTCCTTTCTCTTGTTGATTTCTCATGAATTAAGAAACAAATCTTCCATAAGGATTATAATAAATCTTCCCCTTGAGATTCTTGCAATTAATGAATTAAGAAACAAATATTCTATAAAGATTATAATAAATCTTCTCCTTGAGATTCTTGAAATTAATGAGAAGATTGTTTGGGCACGAATTAAAGATCTAAATTGATTGCTAAAATTTAGGGATGCTGATTTGACTTGGTCAAACTTCACCAATCATCTTGTACGTGATTTTTCACTCTCTTAACGCATGAACTAGGCTTTAGTGTCTCGTAAAAGTTGTAGAAATTTTTTTTTCATCTTTCTATAGCCACCAAGATCAGTTCAATTTGAGGTTTGTAATAAAAGTTATGCTCAAAATATTACAATAATGATTGTAGGCTCTTCATCATAATTTTTGTAATTATGCCCAAATTTTTATAAAAACCCTTAAATTCCTACAAAATACAATAAAAACATGTTCAACTCAATTGGTACAAAGAATTCACTTAATATAAATAATAATTGATATAATTATTCTCTCAAAGCACCTAAATTTATATTTAAATAAACATAAAATATGTAATATGTAAATTTTACACAAACATCATTGGGCTAGAAACGACAATAACAAATGAAATAACATCTTTACCTGAGCATACTTAGTTCGGCCTTCTTCATTTACTTTATATAGGTCGACCCATTTAGAGAGCAAGTAATTCAGGTCCACGAAAAAAGAGGGCAAGTAATATAGGCCTTAAACTTCTAAAGGTCAAACTCAAAAACCCAATTCAGTTTTGGACTCTCTCATGGGTCTTCAACTAGTCCTAAACGTACTTGGGGGCTCCTTAAGCGGTAGATTGGTAGATTGTAAACTTGAAAATTACCTAATTAGTTTGACAGAAATAAAAAAACCTAATCATCAATCATTCAATATATATAATATATAATATATAATAATAATATAAAAATAAAGATAAATGGCCTAAAATTTTATCATGTGTCATATAAGTTAATTAGTAAATACATTAAACTTTTGACGTGTGATAAATATATTACTTAATTTTTTATCGTGTGTATATCCGATATAATAACTTAAAAAGAATATTGATATGTATAAAAAAAAAATTGTCACATATACATCAACATAATCAATCAATTAATCCATTAATATAATCAAACAATAAATATAATCAATTAATCACACATATACTTCAATATAATTAATCAATCAATCAATATAATTAATCAATAAATATAATCAATTAATTAATATAATTAATAATAATTATAATTAATATATAAAAATAAAATACCTGACCTAAAATTCCGTCATACTTCATCCAAGTCAATTAGTAAATGCATTAAGCTTTTGATATATAACAAATACATTACCTCATTTTCTACCATATGTCATCTAATGTAACAACTTAAAAGAAATATTGACATGTGTAAACAAATTACTAAATATACATAAAAATAAAAAAGAAAAAATTACCTCAATTAGTAAAAATATTAAGCTTTTGACATGTGGCAAATACATTACCTCATTTTCTACCATGTGTCATATGATACTTAAAAGAAATATTGATATGCATAAAAAACTTGTCACTACAACTCAAAAGAACTGGGTTCTGAGTAGTGGTGGAAACAGACGCAGGTTAGATTAGGCTTTGCCTTAAATAAGTTTGACCTGTATCACAATTATAAAGCCTGAGTCTGGCCTGTGAGCCAGTAATATACTAATTTTTAAGGCCTGACCAGACCTTTTTAAAAATTTGGCTTGACTTGAAAGACTATTTAAAGATCTACTTTGTAATGAAATCTTTAAATAGACTAACAGACCTATCTTTAAATAGGTCAATAATGTAACACCCTAACTTTTGACTAAATTACATTTTTGTCCTAATTGTACTGTTTTCTATTTTCTGTGTATTATAAAATTAATTTGATCAAGTTTTTAAATGCTTATATTTGATTGTTTTGAGTTATTTACTCGAAAGTCAAGAAAATAACAATTTTTGGGCTGGGGAAAATCTTGTTTGATTATTTGGAGCTGGGGGATCTTACTAAACTCAATTCCGAATAATACGTATATCAATATTTTAATTTTTAAGATTTTTCTGTGTAATAAAAATATTTATCATGCAAAAAAGTTTGTGAGACCCACGTTTGGCTTGTGGGACCCACATTTGTTTTGTGGGACCCACGTTCCCACTTTTGTTTTGTGGGACCCACATTTAGTTTGTGAGACCCACTTTTGTTTTATGGGATCCACGTTTAGAAAAAATTTACCAACATAAATGGCTTGTAAAATTCTAAACCAAAAGGTTGAAAATCCATAAAAATGGTTAGATTTAGTAGATTAGTAGATTAAAACCTAACTTAATTGACTAGTTGGTCTAAAACCTAATTAAGTTAATCTAAAGGGTTTGAGTGGTAATTAAATGGATTAAAACTTAATTAGTTTTCATCAAATTTTAGTTAGGCAATGTACTGGTATAATTAAGTAGAAGATTAGGGACTCTAAGTAAATAAATGATTAACTAAAATACAAAGGAATCTAACTAACTTTTAATTAAACCTAACTAGGAGGACTTAAGCATAAATAAGCTATTAAAATCAATCAAATTTTGATTGAATTTCCTATGCAAATTTCGGCCATATGCTATAATTATGCATTCAATTATTCAATCAAATGCAATCATGGAATTCTAGAGCTTGGCCATCCACCATTGAAACCATCTAAGGCCATTATGAAGCTAATTTGTTAACAAAAGGGGCTGCACTTATTTTGGAAGTCTACGGTCATGCATTATGAAGTTAAGGCAATTATTCACTCTTACTCATCCATTCTATCACTCCAAATAATTCTCTCATTTCTCTCCTACCCAAAGAGCTCAAAGAAACTCTTAAGTCTCCTTTTCTTCCACCATTCAGCCAACACCATCAATCTTACTTCCATCTATCAAAAAATTTCATCCAACTTCATTTCCTAAATCTAAACCATATTCTAAGAACATCTCTAGTTGTGAGTTTTTGTTAAATCATCCATTTGGAGCTTGGAAAATCACTTTGAAGTTTCTTTCCTACAAAGTGAAAATTCTTGTTTCTTGTTTCTAATTTAATTTTTGATGTTCTAAGCCATGATTGATCCATGGTTTATCTTTTTTATCCATAGTTTATGACTTTATAATTTGTTTAAGCTTGTTAGGATTTTTGTTGAAGTTTACACAAAATTTCTAAGGAGGAGTTGAGGAGATCTTTTCTTCTTATAGTAAGAGAGGAAATTTAATCTCATCAACCATGTGTGGTAGTGAGAAAATGGATGTATTTGTGGTGAATAATCCATAAGGATTCATTCACTTGGTTATTTATTGTCTTCTCTATTTGTAATTGTATATGTGTGCATGTTATTTTCTTTTCTATTTGTGGTTTATTATGCATACAAGCATGTTTATAGCTTTGATATTTGGTATGTGTTTTATTATTGCTTTAATATATGCTTTGTGTTCATAAATATATGTATATATTCATGGATCTATGATAATTATTGTTGGATGTGCAAATATGTTGAGACTTGCAAAAGTGTTCCAAAGAACACAAGATGAAGAGCTTATGGTTTTTTACTATGAAAAGAGAACCAATATGTTCTCAACCATTTTCTAAAAAGATAACCTAATTGATCTAATTAAGTTAAAGGATTTTTCAATGATTTAATGGATGAAAAATAATTTTAAACATGGTTTGTATAAAAATGGTGATTTTCGGCTAAAATATATTTTTAATGTTTAATTGATCCAAAATTTATTTTCTAAGTGTAAACTAGTTTATTAACCTAAAACGAATTCAATTACGATGAATTTTCAAGAGTTAAATAAGTAAATAAATTTTTACTAGAAGTCTAATATGGTAAAGAAATAAATTTTAACACTTGAAAAATACTTATCTTTGAGTTTTTAAAGTATGTTAGCAATTTTCAAAGTGTATTTTATGGTTATAATTAAATAAAGAATTTTTAAAGAAAAAACGTAGAAAATATCATTTAGTAGATTTTCTAAAGCGAAATGTTGTCAAAATTGATTAAAAATGAGCAAGTAATGAAAAACGTTTCAAAATGATATTTAGAAAGTAAGGAAATATTTTACGTAGTTAAAGAATAAAATTAACTGTAGAAGAATTTATTAAAATTGATTTTTGAGAAAAAAACGTCAGAAATTATTACTTAGAGTAATTTTTGTAAAGAAAAATGGAAAATAATGTCTAAATAATATTTTTAGTTTTGGAAATTTTAAAAATTTAATTTGGAGCGTCAAGAAATATTTTATACAGTGCAAAACAGTAGAAATAGTTTACGCATATTTAAAATAGTGGATTTTAAACTACGCAATTGAGAAAAACGTTGAAAAATATTTACGCGATTAAAAAACGTTTATCAAATGTGACGTAATTGTGAAAATGTGATAAATTTTTTACGCGACTTATGGAAACAGTAAGTTTTTACTGTCAAGTCAAAGGGTGGACCCGGACATGTTAGGAAATAGTATTGTCAAGTGGAGACATACTATTTTTGGAATTATTAATACTAAGGGTATTTTTGTAATTATGGTGACAATGAGGATATTTATGTAATTATGATTCATGGTGATCGGGGTATTTTTATAATTATGGATCATTACATACATAGAGTAGTATGTCAATTTGGTTGAAATTGACATCGATTGGTGACGAGATGAATTACATCGTGTTGCGGGGTGTGATAGGCGTAGTGTGTTCATGTGGAGAACTTGGAGGCGTTAGTGTGCGAGATTCACACATGTGGATAGTTGGTGAGCCTACGGGCGTGGTAGCGAAAACACATACTAGCGATCTCGACAAATACTATTCTTAATCGAATCTATTGGGGCCCATGCAGTCTTATACGGACGTACTGCGACGTATTTGTTGTGTACCATTCACACGACATATTTGATGTACCATTCACACGACGTATTTGATTGTGTGCTATTTACACGACGTATTTGGTGTGTAATAGTTGGTTGAGAGCGACGATGTGCGGACGTGTCTACTAGGATCATTCTCTCTGATGTTTGTGTTTAGCTCCATGGAGTAGGAACGAGTTTGAGTACATGACATATTTAATCTGCATCACTGTGTGAATACTTATAATTTGATTTATGATATTTTGCATATGTGATAATATGAATTGTTATATTAACTGTTATATTTGTTTGTATTGTCGTTTTTTCTTCTCGCTTATCTTTGGTAATGATGTAGATTGTCTCACCTCTTTGTATATATTTTCTGTATTACTATTTATGTTCCGTAAAGTCGTTGAGGAAATAGAAGAGGAGCAACTATTGGATTGTCAATACAACGAGGAGCAGCAATCGAGTGACCAGTTCGAGGAAGGCGAACCTCGAGATCATCCATAT
The DNA here is from genome assembly GCA_029884605.1 of Ormosia emarginata. Taxonomy (NCBI): domain Eukaryota; kingdom Viridiplantae; phylum Streptophyta; class Magnoliopsida; order Fabales; family Fabaceae; genus Ormosia; species Ormosia emarginata. The sequence goes on from JAQQTP010000075.1 coordinate 27,313,444, forward strand.
CATATGGATTGATTGCGGTGTGGTATGGTGTTATCGAGTATTTACGTCTTCGATGATCTTCCTTAGGAGGATTCTTCGGAGGATCAGAACTTTTAGTGTTATCTTGGGTTAGTTTATGGTTTCTTTCGCAGACAGTTCTTGTTTTTAATTAACTAGTTTGTAATATGTAAATTATTTATACCTATTAAAAATAAAATCATATGTATAATTATGGTGTGTATTGTAATAGTTTGTTTTATTTTATGTTTGTTTATTTTATTTTATAATATAATGTTTTTTAAAAAATATTTTTACAACCTATATTATTATATATTACGAAATAATTTATAACTTTGGTAAAGGTTTTATTATTATTGTTCGGAAATGTGACATCTCCAGTAGGGTGTTGCAAATAAGCCTTTACATAACCTAACAAACCTACCTTTAAATAGGTCAACATACATTTACACGAGCCAACATGTCTTTACATAGGCTAACAAACCTAAGCCTTGAAATAAGCTAATGGGCCTATTCAAGACCAATAGGCCAATAAGTCTTTGTTATAACTTAACACTCATATTCTAATTTTATATATGCCCACTACTTTCTTACTCTAGTCTTTGGTCGATATGAGACTTGGAGATATACCAAGTTGCAAAATTTTGTAACTTAATATATCTCAAAGTCCCACATCGATCAAAGACTAGAGCAATAAAATAGTGAATATCTATAAAAGTAGAAGTTGAATGTTATTTATTATTTTCATTTTAATAAATATATTACATTAAATATATTGATAAATATGTTATTTCTATTCTAACTTACTAACTTAAGTTTTACTTACTAATTTTTATTAAAATCTAATTAAAAAATATATTAATATATTATAATAAATTATAACTATTATAATAATATATATTATATTATATACAGTTAAACAAGTCAGACCGGTCTTCTAGGCTTAACAAGCCTATTAGATGGCATGAGGCCTGACCTTTTTAGTTAAACAAGCTTTTAAAAAAGTCTTGGTCTAACTTGTTTAGTAAACAAGTCAGGCCAAGTCAGGCTTCAAGCAGGCTAGACCATAAGCCCCTGACGGGTAGTCTAACCTGTATATGTACAAAACGATGAGTTCCTTTGTAGCACAACCACTACATCGATGAGTGAGGGGGTAAGCACTTGCAAATGACATTCTGACGTTTGAGTAAATAGATGCGCAAGGAAAGTATAGTAAGGTTTTAAGACTTAGCTCATACCTAGCTCATACTTCATTTTCTTTTACTTACTATATTTATATGAACGTTTTAGAGTATGTGGTGTCTGAGTATTAGTATGTACCGAATGTTGCTACTTGGAATCATGGCAACACAATCGTGTGGACAAGGTCGTGGAGATCAATACTCATTTGTCCTTACTCACTTGCTTATACTGAATATGATCAGAATTTATTTTTATCATTACGGTTAATGTTTAGACTGCTTCATACACATTGTACACTCAGATGACAGTTTGACGGGTCGAATTGCTCTAACTCTTTGAGCCCGTAACTTAGTCCAAAACAATTCGTATTTTTCTTATTCGCATATAGAAGAATCATTTTCTTGCGAAAATATGTTCTACACAAGATTCTTATCACCGTTTTTGTTTGTAATATGTATATATATACTTGAGTTTGCATGTAGGTTCTTCCCATTCCACGTATAATTTTGGTTTGATTTTTTTTCTCCAAGTTAGCTTTCGTGATCAATCATTCAAAGGTATTATTCTATAATTTGTCAACCAAATCTAGAAGGTGTTAATATAGACAAAATAAGTATATTCTAATGCTTTTTTCCGTGGGTGGTTGTAGATCAGTCATCTAGAAAGAGAAGATAAAGAAGTGTTGAGAGACACACATTCAGCAATTTTGACCCTAGCTTATAAAATATTATAATTCTAATATTTATAATAGGCACTGGAGTACATGATTTTTTGTCTTTGATTAGATATTTTATTGGCATTCTTGTGATACTATCCTTTAATTACTATTGTGATTGAAGGTCCTTTTAATAATTAACTTTTTTATAATTAAAACTTTGAATTTTTTTTTAAGTGCAGCTTGCTTATTGCTATATTTAATCTTTATTGATACACTAAACTTTGGAGTACTAATAAGTTACTGAATAATTATATTTTAAAGTTTTTTTAAGATGATTGTTTTTTATACACTTCATTCACCTTTTTGAAGTCTTAATAATTGAGGTGTAAAAAATAATATTCACATATTATATTTTTATTAGTTAACTTAACCAAATGCACATAAGAAACTATAGAGTTTTGTCCTTTGTTTGGTGGCCGATGCTACTATACACCTGGTCATGTTATGGTGTATAGTACACGGTTGACTTGACCTACGATTAGCAGTAATTTTTGTTTGAATCCGGTCATTGTTTTAGTTAGTAACAAAAGTTACCATGAATGAAAATCTCAAGTAAGTGTAGTCAAAAAATCAATTGATGAAAATAATTATCAGAATAGGGCAGCTCTTTCTTTTGCCATTCGTTGCTCGAACGGAGGAAGCTGCACGAGTGCTGGTCGTGAAACCATCGCCAATGGACTGAAATAGAGATTAGCAGAGACAAGTGTGAAGCAGTTTTTGCAGTGAGTCATTCTGCTTGCAGCTGAGGTAGGTATGTCATTATTTCCGTTATTTGTGTGTAAGATGGATTTAGGGTTTTGGTATAATTGGGGAACTGAAAATGGCTAGGCAGTAGAGTATTTGAGAAATTAATTTGAGCAATCATTGACACTTTCATTCCCATCCATTTTCTTTCCTGAGAAATTTTGTTTTCGTCTTCCTTCTGCCTCCCTTCCCAAAGGGATCTCCCGCGTTCCTCTTCCGTATCATGTCGAAGTTCCTCACCAGCAAGATCTTCGATGTCTACATCGCCATTAACCGCATCATTGGCATTGTCAGGTTCCTCATTGGCAACACCCTCTCCTCTGACGCAAATGCTGCCAAAACGCATGAATCAGCGCATTCTAGATACGCATCCCTTAAGGAGGTTCTATGGTGTGATGAAAATCGACGTCGAGTGATAGATGACTCAGATTTCCCATAGAGTATCTCCACTGTGCTGCCATATGCATCCTATACATAGACCTCTGTACCCAAATCCCAGCCACACCCCTCACCCATTGTTCTCTTCTACTCTGTACCCATCACTGCCATCAAAGAGTGCCAGCAACATGCTTGCTTGTTGGCATTTAACATAACATTGTACAGTGGTAAAAGCACTTAAGAACACCAAATTTTTTAAAATTAAATTTATAATTTATAAATCTAAGTGTCACTGGGTTGGTTACTTGCTGAGTTGTGAGTTGTGATAAGTTGATAAAATCAAGAGCTATAGAGAGTTGTTGAACTAGAGTAAAGGCACAAATTGAATCTTATGATGGGTTGGGGATGGACAGAGTATGGCGGGTGATGGTGGTGGGATCCTTGTGTTTAATTGGTTGGCTGGTTTCATGTTCTTGAATTGTTGTCTCTACAAAGAGTACAAAAGATTCTCCAACGTTATGAAGGAATTCAGAAAGGGATTTTTTTTTTTTTGCAATTACAAACATTTCAAGTTTTTCTCAGGGACCAACTACGTAAATTTCATGTTTTACCTCTTACTGGTTCAGCAAGTCTCAAGTAATTATTAAGGGCCTTTGATGTGTTTTATAGCAAAATCAATGGCATATATGGAAGGTGTTTCTATGCACCCTAATGTACAAGGTGTGTGGAAGATGTTGCCGTAGTTAGCATTTAATCCTAGGCTTCTTGAATCTTAGCAATTAGGTGATCAGAAATCCAAGAAAGTAACATTAATATATTGACTAGAAATCCAATTCTACCTGAACCTTGTGCTGAGCCTATAGGTGTATGTAAGAAGTTGGTAGTGGATCTACTGCACTGGTTTTGTCTTACACAAAGAAAGATTATAGTGGACATAGTGCTAAAGGTAACCAAAACCACCCACAAGATTGCATAAGCATTACAATAAAACCAAGATTTGCATCCACATTATTGCGCACCCCTCTACATTCTCTCACTTATACATGTCCCTACGTCCTTTGCCTCTTGGTGTTTGCTTGAGGACAACCCTTGGTAGAGTGGACATACACACATGTTTACATGCTGCTTATATATAAGCTATAAAGTGAATGTTGTAAGTCTGAAATATCTCTTCTTACACTGTTGAAACGTTTCCAAATTTTCAATTCTGTAGAAAAGCATAAGTTATCATAGTTGGTCCTATAGCATTTTCTAACTACACAAAACTTAGCATGCTGTTGGTCTAAAACTCCCTTGACTCTTCTTGTTCCCAATAAAATGTAGTTTTCTAACTACACAAAACTTAGCATGCTGTTGGTCTAAAACTCTTGCTCATGTAGAAAATAGTAATATGCCAAGATATATAATAAAAGTTGCAAAACCTTATTGGGCCTTTGCGCACCCTTGAATTGTACACCTTTCTAGTTGCTATGTGAGTAGATTCTTTATTTAAGTTTAAATCATTAATTGTAAATCATTTGTGAACCTGGCTCATTATCAAATATCATGTTTTAACTGAAGAAATAATTTTGGATATAAGTTCTTTGCATTTAATTTGTTATAGCCCTCAATATTACTGGTAAATTATGTGAAATTTCAAGAACACTGAAATGGAAATAGTGAATATCACATTTGATAATTCAACTGTAAGTATCAATGTAAAAGGGCACAAAAATACTGTTGATCAAACTCTTCTTGGGAGCCCCCCTCAAAAAGATGAATAGTTTTTTGAATATACCTTGGGGTTGATTCCAATGGGACCTTTAATTTTGTCATCAAGTGATAGAATTTGCATTTATTCTATCACTTGCTGCCATTAGTGTCTCCGTTTTTCAAATACTATCTAAGAAAATAATCTTTTATTGATTTTCACTAGGGTGTCTAGAACATGAAGGCAAGTGATGAACCTGCAAAACTTATAATTTTTTATAGTTCATTGTGTGTATTTTTCATTCTTTTTAATCTTTTTAATTGGGTTTGTTCTTGAGTTTTGTTATATTTTTAGTAGTTTAAATTGTGTTGTAATTATGTATTTCTATGTATTGTTGTTAGGTAAATGCAAAGGATCGAAGAATGGAGTTGATTCGTAAGATTTTCTAAAAAAAAAAAAAACGTAGCAGCATCAATCTTGTAGCATGATGTCATGGATGATGTCGGGAATGATGTAAGCATGATGTCATGGATGATGTCAACAATAAAACTTGACCGAAGACGTAATAAAGATCACGTAATGTCACTGTAGCACTTTAGCTCCTATAGCAAATTTGCCTATAAATAGGCAATCAAATTCTAAAGGTTGGGGAGGCGTTCGGAGCGTTCTGTTGTTTTCCTTTTTCTTTTTCTTTTCTTCTTTCTCATGTGTAACTAATCTTCATCTTGTTTGGGTAAAACGGTGAAGCTCTTGGTAATAAATTAAGGTTAGATTAATTTCTTTCTTGTACTTAAATGATATATTATTAAGCAAATATAATATGTATTGTATGTTATTTCTAATTAATTTAGAAACTCTTATGTATAATGAATATCTTGATCCATTGTAGAAAATAAGATTGGCACATGGATGCTTTTGACGATTTACAAGTATTAATAGATAATTATTGGAACCATAATATGATTACATGATTGAACTTTAAATGTTAAATCTTCGATTGGAATCTTCATTATCGTGATTTCAATTGAGTTATAAAACGAAATAATCTTATTTTTAATTTATTACAAAGAGTGGATCTCTAACCCAAGCAAATTCTTTTCATTTGTGAACAACTTATATCACCTTAATCTTGTGACACATCTTCTCTTTACTTCAATTAATTAGTTTTCCTTCATCAAAAGGTGGATCGACGCCGGACTCACGAGAATTTATTACTCGGCATAACCTACACTTGGGTTTGAAACTTTTAAATATCATTTATATCCCATCAAGTTTTTTTTCTTAAGTGACTTGATTTAAAATTTAATATATTGAGGTTCTCTTTTACGTAAGTAAACTTCACTATCAATTATATTCTTCCTCTACTCTTTTCATTTTTATTTATCTATTTACTAACACACTAACTAAGTATATTTTTTATGTGAATAGTAATATGAATAGTATGTAAATAGTATATAAATAGTATATAAATAGTATATGAATAGTAATATAAATAGTACATAGATAGTAAGTGAATAGTGAATAGTGAATAGTAAATAGTGAATAGTAAATAGTAAATAGTGAATACTAAATAGTAAATAGTGATAGTGAATAGTAAAAAAAATAAAAAATTTTTAAAAAATAAAAATAAAATTAACCTTTTGTATATATTAACTCAAATGGAGTTAATTCTCCTTTTATTTTTACGTACTAATTTAGTGGGGGTAACTCTCCCTTTTACTTTCTTGTAATTTATTTTTTGTATTTTTTGTTTTTATTTAACTTGCTAGTTTATACCGCTACTTGTCCATTATTACCCCATCTTTGTAAACATTTTTTATTTTTTTATTTTACTGTAATCTAACTTTTAAATTCTGTCATTTATTTTTTGTAATCTAACTTTTAAATTCTATCATTTATTTTTCGCAATCTATCTTTTAAATTTGTTATTTACTTTTATGTACTTTATTTTCTATATTTTAATTTCTGTATTTTTTTTTGTGGTTGGTTTATACCACATCCTACTTAATATTTAACGGCCGGTGTATACCGCCTACTTAATATTTATCGGCCGGTGTATACCGCCTACTTGTATATTATTTTTATTTTATGTCACTTATTTATGCTTAACTGGTATCGTGATTCAAATTCTGGTCGTTTGGTTAAAATTAATCCTAGTACTTTATATATTGATTTGTTTGAATCACAATCACACATAATTGACACAATGGCTGAAATTGAAGGTGCACATGTTGAACATGATAATCAAACACAACGAGCTGAAAATGAAAATATACATGATGAACAAGGAAATCAACTATTGCGAACTATGCGTGCATATTTGCAACCACCTCGAAATTCTAGTTCATCATATTTTATCTTTCCACTTACTGCTAATAATTTTAAATTTAAGCCGGGTATGATTTCTTTACTTCCTAATTTTTATGGTTTAGAAAATGAAAGCCTATATTTACATCTAAAAGAATTTGAAGAAGTTTGTATTGCTTTCAATGATAAAAATTACACTGAAGAGATTATTATGCTTAAACTATTTCTTTTTTCTTTGAAAGATAAAGCAAAAACTTGGTTTAACACTTTGAAACCAAGATCAATTGGCACATGGCGAGAAATGCAATGTGAGTTTTTAAAGAAATTTTTTCCAACACATAAACCAATGCTTTGAAAAGACAAATCCAAATTTTTTTTCAAAATTCAAATGAAGCGTATTTTCAAAGTTGGGAACGTTTTAAAGATTTGTTAAATTCTTGCCCACATCATGGTTTTGAAAAATGGCAAACTATAAGCTTCTTTTATGAGGGTTTAACACTTGAAACTAAACAATTTGTGGAAACGATGTGTAATGGCAAGTTTCTTGATAAAGAACCTGATGAAGCTTTAGATTATTTAGACCAGTTAGCTGAAAATTCTCAATCTTGGCATGATACTAATATTTCTAGAAATTCAATTAGATCTAACTTTGCAAATGCTAATAAAGAAAAAAATAATCTTAGACTAGAAGAAGATCTAAATGCTAGGATTGCCAATTTGGTTAGAAAAATTAAAGCAATGGAATTAGGGAAAGTAAAAGAAGTCAAATATGTACAAATTGAAGATATTTGTGATATTTGTGATGAATTAGGACACTTGACAAATGAATGTCCGAATATTCCTGTTTTTAAAGAAGTTGTGCATGAGCAAGTAAATGCAATGAACAATTTTAAAAAGTCATTCACCTCTTCTTTTTCAAATTCTTACAATCCAGGATAGAGAAATCACTCAAATTTCAGTTAGAGAAATAATAATCAAACACAATTTATGCAACCACCGCCTCCTCATGAACAACAAGATTCTCAAAATTCTCAAGGATATGCACCTTATGTGCTACCATATGGGAAAAACCTTGAAGGTACATTGAATGCATTCATAGAAAAGCAAGATGTCATCAATAAACAAACCACTCAAACCATGATTGACATAAAAGACACTCTTGCTAAACTTGCTTCTGCACTCACCATTCACAAGAAAGAAAAATTTTCTTCTCAACCTCAACTAAATCCCAAAGGTCAGTACTGTCTAAATGAGGATTGTTTTGAAAGCAAACAAATAGATCAAGTCAATTTGGTAATAACTCTTAGGAATGGAAAGGTTGTTGGAGAAAGTAAGGAGATAAAGAGCCAAGTGTCTAGAATGATGAACTCCTTGAGTGTAAATGAGCTAGAAGATGTGAAAAAGAATCAAGATAATGTCAAACTACCTAAGGAACTGAGGTGACAAAGAATCCTGTTAACCCAGAAAATAAAGACAAGGGTCACCAAACATACATGATTGACTCAATCATGGAGAAGGAACTTTCTACAACCTTTGATTCTAATCCCCTTGAGAATCTTCTTATTAATTCTGAGTTTAATTTTATCAGTAATCCATCTAATGTATTTGATAATTGTACTAACTTTTATTTAACTCAGGATCATGACACTTGGGGATGGCATCCAAAGTTTAAGAAGTTGTTTAATAAAGGTTGGAGTTTTCCTGATGAAAAATATGGTCGTTCCTTAGTCTGTTCTCATGAAATTAAATTGGAGGAAGGTAAATGGTCAACAGTTGAAGCCATAACATGAGTTAAAAGATCCAGATGTAGTCGAGACTTTGGTAGAAGATCCTGTCTACTAAAGCTGAGGTAAGTTTTTAATATTTCGTTTGTATTTTTGAGTCGGCTTAATGATTTGAGCCTTTGTATGGGGATGTAAATATCGTCGGCCTAAATTAAATAAAATAAAATAAATCATAAAAAAAATAAAAAAAATCATAAAAAAAAGAGATTTTAAAAAGAAAAGAAAAAAAAGTATGTATACATCTTGGGTTTGGCTTTGGTAACACACAACGTGAATAGGGAAATGCATGCATCCTGATCCAACATTCTTAATTGAAAAACAAAGAAGGTAGATTGTATCTCACATGTGAAAGTCGTATTATGGCCACTTGTCCCTTTTGGGAGCCCTATATTTATTTGGTCTTGAATGGGTCTAATATCTTGGTCAACAATGCTTTGGCACAAAGCCATAAAAAATGAACTACCTCCATCTCAATCTCAAGTAAGTATACACTCATCTTTCATCGGGTTTCTAACAACTTGAAAAAAGAGGCGAAACTATGGTTGTACTTGGTCTTTAATTAGATTAGGAGCCGGGCGGATGCCCGTCCTGTCATAGACTCAGGAGGAGACCTTCACACGCCAAGTATATAAATAAAGTTCATGTGCCATGCTCAAGAGAGCCGTGTGCTACATTCCAGTTCTTGGAACCAAGGCTCTATAGGCCGATGGACGAGAAAGAAGCGTCCGTCTTTTTCGAGCTGTATACTTACTTTAATTAGTAGGTCTCTATGACGAGTTCGGCGACCAACTGCGGTTAGATACCATCTTCTTAGAATAAGTGCCTTTAATTAGGTTTGTAGGAAGATAGAGGGTTGTTCTTAAAAAGGTGACAGAAAGGATTCAAAGGTTCTTGTTTCGGTTCGGCAATCCTTGTGGAATTCATATGTTGCACTTGGTGACACGCAACTCAAATACATGCCATTTTTTGCATTCATGACACGCAGTATAAAGATACGCCATGAAAACTGTACATACAGGTATGTCCTCATTTATTATTATATTTCTTTTATCTTTGTATGATTCTGTTGTATTTTGGTTTTTGAACAGACGATCCTTTGAGCAGGGTCCTTCAGGGGTTTCTAGGCTTCTTTACCCTGATGGTTTTCTTGAAGTTAAAAAAAAACAAAAACAAAACAAAAACAAAAACAGTGAACAAAAAAAAAGATTTCATGTTTCTTACTTTCAAACTTTTCTGACAACAACCAACCTACCCATATAGGTGCTATGATTACTTTTTCCCTTCTTTTTCCTATTTAAACACTCCATTCTCTTCACTTTCCTCCAACTCATAATCATTCTAAGGAAGGTGAAATTATGGGACCTCCATTCGTAACATTAAAAATATATGTGTTTTTTGTGGGTCAAGTTATGGGAAGGGTTTACGGTTTGTAAATGTAGCAAGCGCTCTTGGTCGAACACTTTGCGAGGAATATTCATGTTGTATATGGGGGTGGTTGTCGTGGGTTAATGAGGTAATGTATCACTTCTCTCTGCATTTGTAGGAGGCAGTCAGGTTTTAGGTGTCATTCCTAAACCTTTAGCTCAAAATAACATTACTGGAAAGACAGTTGGAGAAGAAATTCAGGTAACATCTATGCATGGACGAATGAAAAAAATGTTTGACAACTCTGATGCATTCATTGCCTTACCAGGTGGTTTTGGTACTTTGGAAGATATTTTTCAAATTGTCTCTTGGGCCGAATTAAACATCCACTATAAACCCATTGGTTTGTTGAATGTTAATAATTTCTTTGATCTTTTGTTATTTTTTCTTGATAAAGCTATGGAATAGAAATTTATCACTCCTTCGTCAAGAAAACTTCTTATCTCTGCCTCCACTATTGATGAGATGATTGATAAATTAGAAGCTTTTGTTTATGAACCTGATAAAGTCCTAGCTCAGATAGATTGGTCATCAGGAAGCAGTGCGGGAAGCAGCAAGAAAAGAAAGCCAGATCTGACACTTCACCTTTAATGGGTTTGATTTTATTTATCGTACTTTGTTTCTGTTTTAATTTGTGTCAGATTTCTCCAGCAGGTAATATCTTCTATCCTTTACTCATCTATATTTTAACATTGCGGACAATGTTCTGATCTAGTTGGGGGGGAAGAATAGTTGATATATATATAAAAAATATAAATTAAAAAAAATTTGCAGCTGTGGAATGTTTGATATGATTGTCAGTAACTTACTAAACTAATGAAGGGTGGTAGAGTAAGGAGTAGTTTTGCCCTTGCGGTGATTTACTCTTGAGACGCATCTTAATTGGTGGCAGAGTAAGGAGTTTTTAGTTAGTAATTAATTAGTATTGATTTGTATTGTCTTTTGATTTCTAAAAAAAAATCAAGTGAATACACTTTCACATCCTTTTAAGCAATTGAAATTCAGGGATCATACCATGATTGAAGAAATTTTCTTCTTTCTTAAAAATCATATGCTTGGATTTGAATGTTGAATTGATGAATTGAGAATGATAGAAATATGCCTTGTGAGATTTTGAGCCTATTGATGAATGGATTGATCATTTGTATCATTCTCTTCTTTCTTGTGTGATTTTCACTCGTGAAATTGTTACTCTAGAACTTGCTTTGATTCTTTTTGAGGCTACGTTTTCACATGCATACTTAAATATGATTGAGGCATTTTAAAATAGCTACTTTGACTAAATAGCCATCCTTGTATATTTTTCCTTGTGTAAACCCTTTGAGCTTATTTGGCCAGTTCTTGTTTTTAGCTTATTACGTGCCTTAAAACCAAAAAAAAAAAGAAAAAAAAAGGAACATGTTTTTACCTGACCTTAGGGAATAAGAGAGCATTGCCTTTGTTCTTAAACAAGTGTGGGGGTGTGTGTGTAAAAAAAAAGGAAAAAGAAAAAAAAGAAAAAAAAGAAAAGAAAAGAAAGAAAGAGCTGACCATCTGATACACTACGTGACATAAACATATCTAGAATAAAGATTGATGCTTTGAAACAACAGGAAAAAGGAAGAAGGTTTATGCCTAACAATGAATTCAACTCATCAATTTGGGATTGATCTTCAACAAAACATTAGTCAAATATTGGTCATTGTCCTTATTGATGAATGTTCTCAAATATCTTTTCCACTCTAACTGTACCATAATGCTATTTTATTCTCTTTGGTATTTATCTTCTTATGTCCATATTATCCATTTTCCTTTACCATGACCCTGTTACAACCTTGAATAAAGTCCTCTTAATTTTTGTGTGCCGAGTAGTGGAAAAGTAGAAGATAAGCCCTTATGATAGTGAATGGGTTGAATTGAGTGAAATATCTACCATTTCAAACACTAGAGGGATTGAGAGTGAATCTTGTGAGGATCTTTCATTCTTGATTCATTTATTTTAACTGAAGTTTCCTTGCTTGATGATTTAAGATGTGAAGAAATATTAAAAAAAAAAATGCTTTGTTCCCTTGAATGACTAGTTGCTCTTTTTGTTTCATTAAATCTTTTAGAATTTTTAGCTTTTGAGTCTATGTCATTTTTCTTTGTTTATCTTATATATTTTGCCCAGGAGTGCAAAAGCTCAAGTGTGGGGTGTGATGAACTGCAAAACTTATAATTTTTATGGTTCATTGTATGTGTTTTTCATTCTTTTTAATTGGGTTTGTTCTTAAGTTTTGTTATATTTTTAGTATTTTAAATTGTGTTGTAATTATGTATTTCTATGTATTGTTGTTAGGTAAATGCAAAGGATCGAAGAATGGAGTTGATTGCGTAGAAGATTTTCTAAAAAAAAAATAATTGTAGCAAATTGTAGCATGATGTCATGGATGATGTCGGGAATGATGTAAGCATGATGTCGGGAATGATGTAAGCATGATGTCATGGATGATGTCAACAACACTGGTGGATTGTCTGATAATATCGTAACGCCACCGTAGTAAGTATCAATGTAGCAAATTTGCCTATAAATAGGCAATCAAATTTGAGTGAAGGTTGGGGGCGTTATCGTTGTTTTCTTTTTTCTTTTTCTTTTCTACTTTCTCATGTGTAACTAATCTTCATCTTGCTTGGGTAAAAATGTGAAGCTCTTGGTAATAAATTAAGGTTAGATTAATTTCTTTCCTTAAATGATATATTATTAAGCAAATATAATATGTGTTGTATGTTATTTCCAATTAATTTAGAAACTCTTCTTGTATAATGAATATCTTGATCCATTGTAGACAATAGGATTGGCACATTGGATGCTTTTAACGATTTACAAGTATTAATAGATAATTATTGGAACCATAATATGATTACATGATTGAACTTTAGATGTTAAATCTTCCGATTGGAATCTTCATTATGCATGATTTCAATTGAGTTATAAAACGAAATAATCTTATTTTTAATTTATTACCAAGAGTTAATCTCTCCAAGCAAATTTTTCATTTGTGAAAACTTATATCACCTTTAATTTTGTAACACATCTACTTTCTTGATTAATTAGTTTTAAGCCTTCATCAATTAGTGGATGACTCGAACTGAGAATCTATTACTTGAGACAACCTACATTTGGGTTTGAAACTTTTAAATATAATTATATCCCATTAGCAAGCTTTAATTTGTTTTCATCATCATATTGGTATTCGTTATGCATTCTTCAGATCATAGCAATTTTTTTGGCCCTTTAAAATTTTTGTTGGAGCTCTTCATTGTTCCAATCTTCTTGCTTCCCAATAAATAACTCTTTGGGTCTTGCTTATTGTAGAGTTATTCTTTTGAGTGCTTTAGCAGAGTCCATTCCTTGAGTCTCATGCTGGAGACGCCATTTGAGTTATCTTCACTTCTGGTAAGTATTTATTTTATTTTCTTTTTTTTTTTTTGTATTTTGCTTATTGTAAGTATTTATTTTGTTTGCATGGAGTTGGAAGAACTCGTAAATATTTGCCCGCGTCTGATATGACTGTTTTGAACCAAAATAAGTTGCCTACTTCTGATGGATTTACCTCCTTTTAGATAATTTTTGCTATTCTTTTTTTCTTGCCACATGTGCAGGAAGGAACTCCTAAGGGATATTGCTGTATGACTTGCTGCAGTTAGCTATGCGCTGGCTTGGGTGTCGCAGAAATTAGGGCTAGGTTTCTTTGTGCATGTGCTAGACGTTGTAAATGATGCTATGCTATAGATAGGGACAGAGGAGAGATTTGTGAACAAGAGGTCCACAAGGTTTATGCTCATCTACCCATTAGCAAAAATCTTTTTTTTTTTTTTGAGTTATGAGGTACAAGTTTTCATTCCTAATAAATAAATTCTTTTTGCCATTATTTGCTTTTTGTTCTTGTCCAACGATCCACGTAGAAACCATAATTCCAAGTATTTGGTATAATTAATCTTTTAATTTTATGCAAAATTTTCTAATTCTTTATTTTTTTTTATTTTATTTGTTTTTTCATTTTACTATGAATAAAAAATATTATCTGATGCTTATTTTGTTTTGTATTGAAATCCCAATTTCACAAATATATATATATATATATATATATATATATATATATATATATATATATATATATATATATATATATATAAAGAATTTTACAAAGGAAAGAAATTAAATTACTTTATCAAAACAAGAAATTTTAAATACAAGGAGATTAAATTGTTTTACCTAAACAAAGAATTTTAAAAATGAAATGAATTTAATTGAAACAATTAAATTTCCTTGTATTTCAAATTCCTTAAAATTTTGAAATACTCGATCAAAACGAAACCAAAGAACTAAAGCTAACAATGCTAATAACTCCGTATAAAAAAAATGGTGCTAGCTTGCTCATTCATATTATTATGAGATAAAACTCCGTCATCAACCTCATTGTCCACTGGTCAATCTCCACAATTGTGACTAAGGAAAATGTTATTCTTGTTTACATAATAACTCCCGAGCACACCAGAGAGCAAAAATCTGAGGTTAAAAATTTTGTTCTTGCGCTATTAGTAGTTGAATTACTTATTGAATTGGTATCCCATAGCCCACTCTAATTGGCTACGGCGTAACCAGAGCAAGTGCAACTACTCATTTGTAATAATTATCATCTAAGATTGTCCAATGGAACACACTTGACCAAATTATATAGTATACCCTTTCCAAAATAAAATAAAAAAACTGTTGAAATGTCAAATATAATACTTGGTGATACTGGATGCATTACATTGAACAATTCCTCAGAGTATCTGTAAACTACCACTACCAATGTTCTTCAAGAAAATAATTTCGCCCACAAGCAACGTTGGAAGGAAGAACAGAAGAAAGATGGGAGAAAACAAAAATCTTTCTCACAGTCCTCACTTCTGACCGTCAGCTTCAGTGGGTTCAACCACCTCAGCTTCTACAGTTTCTAGTACATGGGGCTGGGTTCCAGTGGACTGAAACTGACCAGGAGTTGACCATTTACCAGTGAGAGCCATACTCATCATCTCGTATATCTTTCCTCCAAGTTGTGCTGGAATATCAGGTTGCACACCAACAAATTGAGATAAAATATACAAGTCTAGAAGAGAGCATGTTGGTTTAAATTACTGCTAAAAACGACTAGCATATGCAGCATCTTCATTTCAGGCTACACACCAACAAATTAAGTCAAAAGATACTAGTTTATAAGAGAGCATTTTGGTTTAAATAAATGCTAAAAACGACTAGCATATAGAGCATCTTTGCACCACTCATATAAAAGTATTTAGCAATTACCATCCTATGTATAGTGCAACTCATCTTCACATGGTCTATTTTCACAATGGGACATAAGTGACTTTCAGAACAATAATATTAAGCCATGAGCTTACCGTAAAACCACTAGAAACCAAAGCTGCATCATACAAAAGATCAATAGCTGCAAGGGCATCTTGATCATCAGGATTTGTTTTGCAAGCAGCTTGAAAATTACCCATTAAATTACATTACCACAATTTCAATTTGCAATTTAGAATATCATTAGACCTATTACTCATGACAAAGAAAGGAAGAAAGTTGGGATTCTCCATTGGTCGTACATCCAATTTTCTGATAATAGGGTGGTCAAGGTTGATCTCAAACACCCTTCTGCTTCTCATGAATTCCAAGCTAGAGGGATCACCCATACTTTGTGCCTTCATTAGCCTGCAACAAATTTGATTACATACCACATTGTTATTTAAATTTTCAAAATACATCATTTAATGTGAGAGAAAGGAATGCCCACCTTTCCATGTTTGCAGACCAACCAAATTTTCCTAACACCAAAACACAAGGTGAAGAGCTAAGTCAGTTTGAAATTTGCACATCCTCAATCACAGAAATTAACTAACTCTTCAACGTGCAAATAACTTAACTCTCAATTCAAAGATTGCATACGCCAATCTGAAGAATCACACTTCCACATTTCAGTAAAATTGTAATAACATCCACAAACTTAACTCTAAGTTTGAAGTCAAAATAACTCAAGCTTTTTCAAAAATTACTTGACTACTTAAAATTTAATATTCTTAACTGTACATGCAAAATTAATGATAAAAGCATAAATTTGTGAATGAATTCTGAATTTCTGATCTGGGCATAGATTCACCTAACTAGAGCCAAGTGGGAGAGGAAGGGGGTTGTTTGATACTTAATCAGTTTAGTGGTAGAAATGGAGCTGGTGCGTAGAAAGCTCAAAACCAATGAAGCATGGAACATTTCCAATTGGGCACTGCACATTGTTACTACATGACATGAAGGATGGCGTTGAGTTGAATTGGTAGACTCAGTTGATTGAAAAAGCAATGTTTTCAAGAAAAGAAAAAAAATAAGAATGCACAAGCGACAGTACTTCACAGTGCAGCTCTATCAAGACATTGTCTCGTAAAAATGACAGATTAAAAGTCATATACGTAAAGAGATGATGATATAACAAGGGCCTAGAAGAACTAGAATGTTAAGGCAAAAAAATGCCAGTTCAGACGCATTCTTCCACAGATGGGGGCTGGGTTTTGCAGCAAAATACGCTCTTTGCAGAGTTAATTCTTGTTCCTTTGTCCATCCTTTCGCAATTTCTTCTTCGCTGCCACCGTCCTTTCTCTTCCTCTTTCTCTTCACTCCAACTTCAACCACATCCCCATCTATCCCCTTCCCTTCATCCCCAAACCCCTCATCATTAACACAGTGGTCCACATAATTTTCCTTCGATTACGGTTCGGCAGCACCACTAAGTAACTGATTGAGACTAAAAAAAGGGAAGCAATGACAATGATAAAGGGGAAAGATAGAGACCAAATAATAATGGTTCAAGCATTTTGTCAAGCATGTAATAAGCAACTAAAACAAGAACAAACAATATTGGAAAAACCGAGATACAAGCTCGCACCTGGACTACTGGCGGTTAGCCGGCGAATGACGAGCAGGTGACCTCGCACCTCCATCTTCGCTGCATTCGACGTTCGCTGAGGAGTACATCTTAACCCAGTCAGTTCAAGTTTCGCTGCATCCGACGGTGTTCCTCTGGCACCTGGACTACTGATGGTTAGCCGGCGACTGACGAGCAGCGTCGATGACCTCGCATCTCCATCTTCGCTGCATTCGACGTTCACTGAAGAGTGCATTTTAACCCAGTCAGTTCAAGTTTCGTTGCATCTGACGGTGTTCCTCTTTCTCCAGGGATTGCATCTCAACCCAATAATCCCTTAACCATCTTCCATCAGCGCAATAATCCCTGCACCCTCTTCCACCAGCGCAATGATTCACTCTTCATAGCATATGCTTGCATCCTTGCGATTCTCTCTACGCTTATCTCTCTCTATCACATTTCTATCTATCTAAAACAGTGATTTACTCTTCCAGGTAATGACTGGCAAACTCAAATTCACCAAGTTAGCGATCATCAATCTTGACCGTTAACTTATTTTATTGATAAATCAACACCTATTATAACAAGGTGTATGATACACCCTAAAAACCAAGGTGTATATTAGATTACGCCTGAATTGGGAATGACTGATAACTTCATTCTACTTTTATAATTAATAAAAAGTACAGTAAAAAGTGTAACAAAAAAAATTACAATAAAAATTAATGTGATTTTTCAAGTTATATAATATTGGCTCAGCTAAATTTGGGCCAAACAAAATTTTCGGCAGAGCTGACTTGAACTATATTTTTTAGCCTAAAAAAAATATGTATTAGCCCAAACAGATTTTAAGGCTAAATAGGTGAATCGGATGGGTTATGCCATCTTTTACAGCAACATTTTGGTAAAATGAGATTAATATTTCACCCCTTTTGTGATGAATACCTATTCTTATAATTATAAGAATGCCCATTGCTTTAAGAATTTCATTCCTATTGGAATAACCTATTCCATTTAATTCTATTCTATTCCCTCAAACCAAATGGGAAGTATGAGGAGTGGAAAGCTATCAACATTTTATAAAGTTGTAATTATGTCATGAAACTCACAAACATATGCATTAACCCTTTGGTTAGATGAGGGGAAAGAAACTAAGAGGGGGAAAAAATTCAAAATTTGAAATGAAAAGAAAACTTTGAATTTTTTATTCTAGAATTTTCTTTCTTCCCTACTTTTCATTTTTTTCTCCAACTAACTAAGAGAAAATCTAATATTTCAAAAACTTTTTATTTCTCCTAATTTTTTTTTTTTACTTCTCCTATTTTATTTCTTTAAATCCAAACAAAAGGTAAATTTTAAATTAATATGCAGGTTTTATATTTTTTAAAAAAAATTGAAATAAGCTCCTATAATTTTAAAACTATAAATAGATTCTTATAATTTTAAAATCCATTTTAACAGAGTCTCTCAATTCAGTTTATTTTAAAATCTTTACAATTACTTTTAATAAATAATTATTCCGGTACATCGAACGTACTCTAACTGTGTAAGGAGTGGAATCGATATAATAGCTATCAACATTAATAAAGCTGTAATTATATTTTGAAACTCAACATACCCTTATTAAATGCACTAACTTTAAGGTCAAACTTAATATTTATTATTTATTTTACACATTAGTTACTTATTCATAATTGAGAAATTTTTAGATAAATATAGTCTATTACATTATTATTTAAATTATTATTTAATATATAAAAATATTATTAATAATTAATATAATTTTATAATATTTATTATTATTTTATATATATCAAATAATAATTTAAATATCTTTAATAAATTATACTCACTTTAAAATTACTTTTCACAACTTAGCTTCCCGTTACGGAACAACATGCATCCTTTGGGCGGCGTTTAACTACATTACCAGCAAACGAGCAAGGAGAGGGTCAAACGCTGATGGAATATTAGCACAGATAAGCCGAACTGCCAAATTTTGTGCCAATTAAAATGAGTTTTGCTTCAAATTCAATTCATATATCATATCAAATCAAACAAACTTATCAGTAACCGAAAATCATCCAGGTCAATGAGAAGAATGTTATTTGCCCAATGCCAAGCTAGTTATATAGCAAATGTCCAGAATAATGGAGTCGTAGGATGAGAAATTTTTATATAAATATAATGTATTATAATTAAGTATATTAAATTAATCAAAATTTAATATTTTTATAAATTTTTATATTTCATAATTAATTTTATAATATTATATAAAAATATTAAATTTTAATTAATTTAATATACTCAAATAAATACATTATATTTAGATAATAATTTTTTCATAAGATAACTTAGATCTTAGAGGCTCTACCACACTCGCAGTACCAACTTTCCCGAGATCTAGAAGCTGATGTAATGGGTAGGCTAGCTAGTAGTAGCTTCCCCTCGGGATTTCTCATGTTGAGAACTCGAGTGTGGGTGTGTTTGAACTTTGAAGTTAACTTTGAAATATTCAAGTGCGACGAAAGTGTACATTCTTCTTATTGCAAAATTGTATAAGGAATCAAAGTCTGACTTGAATTCAAAATCACTCAATGACAAACAATACATTTCAGTAAATCAAGTTCTTAAATTATTAGTAAAAATTTAAATAAGAATAATTTTAAATTTTTCTAACCAATCATTTTACTAATTTTTTTAAATGTTAAATACTCTTTTTGTTCTTTTTTATCTGTATTTTTAACAAATTTATTTTATTTTAATTTATCTGTTATTTGAAAATTTTAAGAATTCATTAATTAGTTTTTTTCAAATTTTACTTCACTTTTTATTGTCTTAACTAAATTTAATAACTACAAATTTAATTAAATTATACAATTTTTTACATATATTTAATAGAGTAAGAAAGAGTAATTTAGTTATGTCAACCTATATTTTACTTAAGTTATATTTTGATCGTCGTATAAACAGGACCTGATAGTATAAGTTAATACTATCAGACTTTATCAAAGTTTGGTATATCTACCGAATAGATAGTCAAATCCGATTAAAGTTTTTTATTCCACTCTAATAGTATAATAATATCCTCTTTATGATCCTATGATATAACCTGATAAGATTTTCCTCCCACCACTTACCTTTCACTTTTAATATTATTAAATTTGTAATTATTTATTTATTATTATTATTATTAAATTCTTAGTAATAATAATAATAATAATAATAATATTATTATTATTATTATTATTATTATTATTATTATTATTATTATTATTTCATTGATAGTTTGACAAGTAAAAGGTGATAGTAAAAAATGTTAAGGATAATATAGTTATAGTAAATAATTATATATACTATCAAGTTATTTATACTAAATGCACCAAATATTTGATAGTATAAGAGCTTATCAGCTTGTTTATACTATCAGACTTTATTCTATTGTCTTATATTATCATTCTTTATACTATCAGGTGCACCAAACGTAACCTTCATTTGAGGTTATTAAATAGTATTCTTAATTCCTGTGTAAAAACCTTAAAAGACAGATAAAAAGGAACAGATGGAATAAAGAATATATTGAATGCTTTTTATATTTCTAATACATTGATAGATTTACTTTTTTGTTTAATACTTTCTTTATTAAGTATTAAGAGGACATTTTGGGAGGTAGACTATACCAGAATAATTGGGCCTATCCCAAGACCTAAACCACCACCTCATAAAGCCTACTAGACCATAGATATTCTTATGTACATATAAGATGTACCACGTCACATTTACACACAGAGAAAAAAATTGGAAAGAAATTATGATTTTGTGTGATGAGTGGGTTTAGTGGGACCTATTCATCCTCTTTCTTCAATTTTTTTTATCTTTGTGTGTAAATGTGACGTGGTGTATCTTGTATGCACACAAGAATATCTCACTAGACCACCCTGACCAGCTTCCCAACACACAACCCGACCCGACCCGACCCTTAACTCAACCCGACCCATCTAAAACCCTAGTCATTACCTAAGTATCCCAATCAGACCCAAAACCTTTTATCTGACCGATTTCACCGACCCGACACACCTAACCCATCCCAATTGTCAACATCACCTCCGAAATATCTAATAACAGCTAGAACACGTGTCATCACTCCTATAAAGTAAGAGGACAATTTAGTCAAATGATATTATATTTATGAGTTTTGTCATATCATTTTATTAAAACATCTAACTACTATTTAATAAATAAAGAATTAAATGAAAAAGTAAATGCATTCAATATCTTGAGAAAAATATAAAAAATATTTAATATTTTATTTATTTGATAATTATGAGAATTAGTTAAGACGATTAAAAATTATTTTATATTTGTCTAAAATTGATTATATTTAATAACTTTCTTATCCATGTATAAAAATCTTAAGTGACAAATATTTCAAAACGGAGGGAGTATTGTTGATTTGTTTTTTGATTTTTGATTAATTGCTCACGTAATTTCAAGTATGAGATGATAATTAGGTAAAATTCTTCTCAAAATAATGACTTCATTATTCGAATCCCTAAATTATTCATTTATTTGTCAATTAACATGTAATAAAATTCAAAAAAAATATAAAAACACATGACTTTTTTTTTATGGTGAGCTCTCAAGTGTGTGACCCGCAACAAGCACTTTTAGGTAGTTTAGGTACCACAATTGACACACTAATAAGTGTGTGACATATGTAAAAATGATGGGACCCACAACTTTTGGTAATTTGCTATACTATGTTTTTTGTAATATCATTATGACCCACTTTTTGTGCTTGTTTTTTTTTTTCTATTAAGGGCTTTAGACACTAAACATCATAAATGATTAGTATTAAATATTTTTATAAACAAAAGATTTTAAATTAACTCTCATAATTAAAATATTAATGAATTTATTTTTAAATTAATAATTATTATAAAATGCAGTAATTTATACAATTTACAAAATAATACGTTTAATTTAGAGATGCAAAAATAAAAAATATATATTTGAATTTCATTATATAAACATAAGAATATATGTGTTATTTTTCATAATTTTATATTTTATTCTCTTAATTTTTTACCTAACTCACATATTCTTTTCTCTCATTTTCTCTTCACTTAAATGTACATAGAGAAAATACACTTTTTCTATTCATTTACTCTTCGCTCTAATTTCTTTCTTTCTGTATTATGTAACACCCTCCATAGGGCATCACATTTTTAACTAAAAACTTAAAACCTGAGAATCATTTCATAAAAATTTTGAGTTCTAAAAGATGAATTTTAAAATTTCTTTTCGCAGAAACATAAACATACCAAAAATTATAAGTAAAACAGAAATTAAACTAAACTGATTAATACATTTATATATACCACATAATATTTAACAACAGTTTAAAACATAAAATTTACAGACTCAAGTAAACAGTAGCAAACTCAATGACAAATACTACTAATAGCACAGTAACAACACTAACGAGAAAACTCAACATACATGTTCCGTTTCTTCACCAAACCGCCTTCCTATTGAAGTCGGAAGATCACTCCTCGACGTCGTCACCATCTTCAGAATAGTGCTCCAATAGGTTTAAGAAATTCGTTTACCTACTATACGAATTTAAACAATACAAACACAACAAAATAATACAGTAAAGAGGTGAGATCTCCTTTCACCAATACCAGTACGATGGCAAAGAACGATACGAATGACAAAGTCATTCCATACACACAAATATCACAAATATATTCATGTTATCAATTTGCAAATAATTCTTATAAGCATATATCCTAATAAAATAAATAGCAATAACATTACCATGATAGATATAACCATTGATACAATAAACCATATAATCACATCATGCAAATTAATTCACATTAACACATCATACATAATGTCTCAACATTGAATATAAATAACCATTTTAAAATGCAACCAACATATACAAATATACACGGACTCATTCTTACTCCATGGAGCTAAACACAGACATCAGAGAGAATGACTTGCAAGTTCTATTAGTACCTTAGGCTGCCCAACCAACTGTTGCACTGTCTCACATTGTGTCTATAGCCCACTGTCCAAAACATCGTGGTGTAGTACACAGTCCAAACATCGTGTAACTACATGCATTGTACTAACATAGTTCTTACAAGATCTAGATTAAGTATAGTACGTGTCGAGATCACTAGTGTGTTACCAGTTACCACGGCTCAGAGAAGCGACCAACTGTCCACATGTGGAATAATCCGCACACTAATGCCTCCAAGTCTATAAAGAAATGAACCACACTGCGCTTATTACACCGACAACACGATGTAATTCACCTTGTCAATCAATCCACCAATTATCAACTAAATTGGCACAACTCAAAATAATAATTATCAAATTACCCTTATTCTCAAAATATTCTTATATTTACGCTAATGCCCTCAATGGCAAAAATCTCAAATATACAGTACGTCCCACTTGACAGTACCTGTATCTCAACATGTCCGGGTCCACCACTTTGGCTCGACAGAAAAATTCGCTGTTCCAATTAATCGCGTAGAAATTTTATCGCATTTTCACAATTTCGTCGTTTTTACAAATATTTTTAAATCGCGTAAATATATTTTGCTGTTTTTAAAATCACATACTGTTTTTAAAATGTTTTCTCAATCGCGTAAGATTTTTAAATTATTTTCTTGTCTGAATTCCTTAAAAATCATTATTTTAAATGAACAGAAATAATATTTAATATGTTTAAACTACGTAGGATATTTTTCATACCGTATACAATATATTGGATATCTTTTCTACCTTATTTGTTTGTTTTTAACAAAAACTGACAGTATTTTGCTTAGAAATTCTATAACAATGGTTTTCTAGGTTTTCTGTCAAAAATCCTTTTGTTTATATTACAACCATTTAATTACACTTTTGAAAACTACTAACGTGCTTCAAAACATAAAGTGAGCTCTATGTTAGCATTTTTCAAATGTTCACTGTATTTCTCATTTATAGTAAAATCCTCTAACTTTAATTTCTAAAACTAAGTTCATCCATTTTATTTCCCAAAGATTTATTGAAATTAAATTCTTTTGTAATTAACTACTTGATCTACCTTGGAAAATAATTTTAGAAATTAATAATACATTATATGACATATTGGCCGAATTCCCCCAAAATACTTGCATTTGATCTTTGGATCATTTTCCATCTTCTAAATCAATGTCAAATTCATTGTATTACCTAAATTCATTAAATCATTGTTTTAGAAAATGGTTGAGAACATTTGATTCTCTTTTTCTTATTGAGGTCTTGTGAGCCCCTATGGTGTTCTTTGGAACACTCATGCAAATCCTTATATGTTATTTATATGTTACAATAATTATCATGCATCTATGTACACATACCATATATTTAAGCAATCATAAAACACATACAAAATATTAAAGCAATCATAAAACACATACTATATATTTTAAAACTATAGACATGCTTGCACACAAAATCAAACACAATTAGGAAAAACAATAAACAACCAAGTGAATGAATCCTTATGGATTCTTCACTACAAACACATCCATTCCTCACCACCAACACATGGATGATGAGGGTAATCTCCCTCTTACCTCTTGAAGAAACCTTCAAAGTTCCTTGTATGTCCTTCTTGAATAAATCCTTCTACCAGAGCTTCTTGAAAATCAAAGAAAACATGGAATATTAATATCTAAGGCTCTAAACTAAAATAATCATGGATTAAAATCATGATTAGAACTTTGAAATGGATAGAAACATGAAGGTTAAAGAACTCCACCTTCAAGGCTTCAAACTTGAATTTTGAAGAACAAGATAGAAAATGGATGATTCAAGCTTAGGTTTCAACTACAAAGTATCTTGAGATGAAGTAAGGAAGCAAGATATAAGGTAGTTTAGAATTATAGAAGAGTGAATGATGGGATTAGGTGTGGAGGCCGTGAGGTTGAAGAAGAAAAGGAGAAGGAAAATTTGAGAGCTTTTGCTAGTTTGCTAACTTTGGAAAAAGATGAAGACTTTGATTAAATGAAAACAAATCTTCCTTTTTTGTTATGCATGGCCGTGAATCACTTTGAGAGAAAGTGAGAAATATTTTTGTTTTGCTTCTTTGAATGATAGCTAGAAAAGTGACCAAATATATTTAAGTAGATAAATTTGCTTTCTTCAATGCTTGGCCGTAAATGCATAGAAAATGAGAATGAATTGAAGTGTAGAAATTGCCTTCCTAAAGGCATGCATTGCCGTAAATGCACATGAAGAGAAGCCACTAAAATTGACTTGTGTTACTTGGCTCAATTAATAAAAGGTGATAAGAATTGAATTGTGATATTTGCCTCACAAAAGCTTGCTTGGCCGTGGGATATAACAAAGAAAAGCCATCAATATTGACTAATCTTCATTTGTTCAATTTAGGCTTTCTAAATGAATTTCACAAAGTGAATTGGTCATTTAGAGCAATTTGCTCTTCTCCTTTACCGTAGACCAACAAATTTCAAGAAGTCCAAATTTTGCTTAATAGCTTGTTTCCTATTGGTCTTTAAAGAGTCAAGCCATTATTCTTGACCAATTTCTATTGGTTGAATATTTACTAACTTGATTCCTATTGGTTGCTATTTTTGTTAACCAATTTCTATTGGTGTACACTGTATATTTTCTAGTATACTTTAATCAATGAACAATAACTACTGTTTATAAAGTCTGTGTCTATTATCTAATGGGTAATAAAATATACATAGATTTTTCTCTTGCTCTAGTTGGGTAGCAACTATTATTGATCATTTTCTACTGATTGCCTTTGATGAGTCACAGAGCGAGTCATCAAAGAGAAGTTTCTAGAACATGTGACTCACTACAATGAGTCAGCATGATGAGTCAGCGTAGATATTTTCTAGAACAGGTGAGTCAGCATGGCAAGTCAGCAATGGTGAGTCATAGCGCTGAGTCACTAGCTGAGTCAGCAATGATGAGTCGTCAGGGAACCTTCTGGAACGTATGACTCACTACGGCGAGTCATAGGGTGAGTCAGCGTTTCTACAACCTTCCAGAATGTGGCGAGTCATCGCTTCTAGAATGTGGCGAGTCACTACTTCTGGAACATAGCGAGTCACCGCTTCTGGAACCTTCTAGAATTTGCTGAGTCACAGGTGCTGAGGTGTCATGCCACGTGTCGAGTTTCTATTGGCCCTTCGCGATGAGTCACAACCACCAATATTGATCAGCTCCTCATTGGTCCACGTGTAAAGCACTTGCTGACTAGGCGCGTTGACGAGACATCTTCTAGAACAGTCTGGAACATGTGAGTCACTAAGCTAGTCAACTAGGTGAGTCACCAAACGATGAGTCATCGTCTAGAACATTCTAGAGTGGGTGACTAGGCTCGCGTCTAGAATCAACCACTAGATATTTTCAAGAAAGATATTATCCAATGGATAATAAAACATACCCCGATTTTATTTGTCGGATAAAATCGTAGGAAAATAAAACTTCAAAAACTGTCTCCGGTTTCGGGTTTAGTAAGATCACATTCCGAATCAACAAGACAAAACTTTTCGGCAAATAAAAAAAATTTTTTTTTTTAGCTCACGCCACATACATACAAATGCCCCAAAATATCGAAATATATTAAATACTCAAAATATATCAAAATATCAAAAAAATAATATAATATAAAATATTCAAAATATCCTAAAATATCTTAAAATATCTCAAAATATCTAAAATATAATAAAATATTCAAAATATCTTAAAATATCTAAAATATATTAAAATATTCAAAATATCTGAAATATCACAAAAATTCATGAAAATCGTATTAATTGTAAAACTCAAGAAAATCAAATCAGATTAGTAAAAATAATTAAGGATTGAAAGAAAGAAATAAAATACGTAGAACTTATATACAACTTAAAAATAATATTAAAATAATCAAAAACGTAAAAACTCCTAAAAATTCTTAAAAATCACAAAAATCTTAAAATTCACAGAATCGAAATTGATTATTTAAAACAATCAAGAATCGACCGAAACAAATAAAATACCTATTTTCGGATTGTTACATATTATAAAAGAAATTTATATAAAAAATAGTTTATTATATAATTAGTCACTAATCATATACATTGAATCTTTCCTTAAGCAATGATACTACAAATAGTTACTGATCATGAATATTGGGCCTTTCCTTAAGGATAGATTACACAATTTGTCACTAATAATTGAAGTAGGGCATTTCCTAAAGCATGAATTATATTAGTACTCACAAATTATGGATAATGAGTCTTTCTTTAAATATGGATAATACAATTAGTCACTAATCATGTATTGGATCTTTCTTGAAGCATGAGTTATACTAGTAATCAATAATCATGGATAATGGGTCTTTGCTTAAGTAGGGATAATACA
Source organism: Ormosia emarginata (assembly GCA_029884605.1). NCBI lineage: Eukaryota > Viridiplantae > Streptophyta > Magnoliopsida > Fabales > Fabaceae > Ormosia > Ormosia emarginata. The sequence continues at coordinate 27,341,020 of JAQQTP010000075.1, forward strand.
ATTAGTCACTAATAATGTCCATAGTCCATGATTAATGACTAATAGTATAATCCATAATTAAGGAAAGACTCATTGTCCTTGTTTAATGATTAGTAACATAATTTATGATTAAGGATGTCCATGATTAGTGACTAATATAGTATAACTCATGCTTAGGGAAAAATCTGTTGTCCATGATTAGTACTAATTGTATTATTCATGCCTAAAGAAAGACCCATAGTCTATGATTAGTGATTAATATTATAATCTATGGTTAATGAAAGACTCATTCTCCATTATTAGTAACTAATAGTATAATTCATACTTAAGGAAAGGCTCCTTGTCCATGTTTAGTGATTAATAGTATAATCATGAGTTTTTCCAAAAACATTGATAATACAATTAGTCACTAATCATGCATTGGGTCTTTCTTTAAGCATAGGTTATAGTAGTCGTCAATAATCATGAATAATAGGCTTTTGCTTAAGCAAGAACAATACAATTAGTCATTAATCATATCCATAGTCCATGATTAGTGATTAATAGCATAATTCATGCTTAAGGATGTTCATGATTAATGACTAATAGTATAATTCATACTTAAATAAAAGCCTATTATCCATGATTAGTGACTAATTATATTATTAATGCTTAAAGAAAGACCCATAATCTATGATTAGTGACTAATAGTATAATTCATGCTTAAATAAAGCTTATTGTCCATGATTAGTGACTAATTATATTATTAATGCTTAAGGAAAGACCCATAATATATGATTAGTGACTAATATTATAATCCATGGTTAAGGAAAGACCTATTATCCATAATTAGTAACTAATAGTATAATCTATACTTAAGGAAAAGCTTATTGTCATGTTTAGTGCTTAATAGTATATTTCACGCTTAAGATTGTCCATGATTAGTGACTAATAGTATAATTCTTGCTTAAGGAAAAGCCTATTATCCATGATTAGTAACTAATTATATTATTCATGCTTAAGGAAATGTCCATAATCGATGATTAATGACTATTATAATTCATGGTTATGAAAAAGCCCATTGTCCATAATTAGTAACTAATAGTATAATCCATAATTAAGAAATAACTCATTGTTCATGATCAGTGACTAATTGTATTATTTATGTTTAAGGAAAGACCCATAGTCGTTTACGATTAATGATTAATATTATAATTCATGGTTAAATAAAGGTCTATTATCCATGATTAGTGACTAGTTAATAGTATAATGCATACTTAAAGAAAGACTCGTCTATGTTTAGTGATTAATAATATTATCTATACTTAAAACAAAGGCTCATACTTCATAATTAGTGACTAATAGTATAATGCATGCTTAAGGAAAGACCCATTATCCATGCTTAATGACCAATTGTATAATTCATACTTAAGAAAAGACACATAATTTATGATTAATGACAAATAGTATAATTAATGGTTAAAGAAAGATACATTAATCTTATTCTATAAAATTAATACTCACTACTTAATAGTTTACTTAATCTAATTAAATGACCAATACAAACTTGTGAAATTAGTTTGATAATTACTCTCACAGTCTACTTAGTTTAATACTTAAAATTCTTCTTAATATTTATTTCGTGTTATATTACGCTTTATAAATAATGATTATGGGTTATTGTTGACAAACAAAAGATTGTTTTATAAAATTAATTATTAATACTTAATAGTCTACATAATTTGATAATTAGTACTTAATAGTTTACATAACAAAAATTTTTGGTGTTATATTATCCTTTTATTAATAATGACTTCGAATTATTGTTAGCAAACAAAACATTATACTATAATATTAATAATTAATACTTAATAGTCTACTTAATTTATAGGAGAGGTTTATTTTAGGTTGACTGATTTCATTTAAAGAAAATGTTTTATTTTTTTGTTGTTTAAAAATTTATTTAATTTATTTGAAAATCTCGACCGTCACAACTCACAACTCCGATGACCCTTAATGAATGTCACAAAATGAAGAAAAATTTTCTTAGCCTATTAACAAGTTGCTACATCGTTGCTCATTGTCTTATTCCGATTAAAACATCATGAGTTAAGGCGGAGGACAAGTTTTATTTCCTCTTCTACAGACGCGATGGAGCATAAAATTTGTCTTATTTCGACAGAGGATGGCAGCTGCTGGTGGTTCATGGTAGAGGTCTGGTAATGGGTGGCTATGGTTTCTGCCCAGGTGGCTCTTTTCTGGCTTGTAATTGCAGGTTGATGTTTTAATGGAGATGTTTGATCTGTTTTGGGTTAGATTGTAATGGCGGTTCATGGTCCTGGGTCTGTTGATGGAGGTTCGTGGTGGTGCACAGAGATGCCGGCGGTGTGCAGGAGCATAGGTGTTGATTCGGCAGCCATAGGTTATAGGTATGGTTTTTTGTTGCAGTTTGGTTAAACATTTTTCTGATCTTAAAGGCAGAGGTAGTGGTTAGGGGTTGAAGGGGTTGTTTGAGGTTATGGTTGTTGTGTGGACGGAGATGAAGGAATCATATCTGGATTTTATATCCAATTCATTTTATTAAATGCATAGCGTAAAAATAACAACATTCTGGAATGGCTCAATGAACGGAGCAAGTGAGGAGGGGGAATGGGGGAAGAAGCAAGGATCAGTAGAGGACGAAAATAGCCAAATGCAAAATTTTAAAATTGGTCAAAGTTAACCTGTTATGTTGGTAACCATTCAATTATATGAACCGTTGGATCAACTCTACAGTCGAGATATATCCAACTAGGTAGTGGCACCTAAAACTACTTGTGATACCAGAGGTTTGGCCTTTTTCTTATTAATGTATATTGTTTCGCGAATTCACTTTAGTCTGTATCAGATCATTAATAGAAATGTTACTATCACATTCTTTTTCACACTCTTTTAACATGCTCTCACTTATTGAGCCACATTACACTCTCAATTTATACAATTACTTGTAACCATATAATCTTTTTTGTCTTGAGGAATATTAAAAATATATTTTTTATCATATTCCTTTTAACATATTATTTTTTATTAAATTATATCATACATTAAAGTTCAAACTCAAATTTAATTATATATTAATTAAATTAATTTCATACTAATTAAATTGATTACACATTAAGAATAATTTTTAAATAGATACGATTTATCATAAACACTTAAATCATTATTCGACTTGTATAAAATAATAGACTATCATAAAATTACATTAATCATTAATCATACTTTTATACGTATTAAATAATAATTTAAGTATCTAAATAATAACGTGATAAATTGTATCTATCTAAATATTTTTTACGCATTAATTAAATTAATTACACATTAATTAAAATTAAATATATATTTTAATATGTAATATAACATAATAAAAAATATATATATTAAAAAATATAATAAAAAATATATTCATAACATTTCTCTTTTGTCTTTCAGCATTTTTTATAAATTCATCCAAAAATCACCCACACGTACTTATGGTACTTTTAACTGAATACGTGGGTTTCATTGAACCGACTCTCAACCTTTATTTGTTTTCTTATATTTTTTCGGTACCTTTTTGTTTTCTTGTTTTATAGTCGAAAAACCATAACCTTTTTTCTTTTTTAAAAAATAACCCTTTACGTAACGCAAAATAAAATATTCACTTTTGTTTTATTTATTTTTTATTTTTTAGTAACTTCTTTTTATATTCACCTAGTAATGGATGGGCTACTTTTTTTTTTATAACTTTTTATTTGTCTTTATTAACAGTTTTTTAAAACCTTTTTAAAAATCTGTAATCCACTTTTATTATATTTATTTTTTCATTTTTTGCAACTAATTTTTTAACTTAGTGACTAATGGACCACTTTTTTATTAAAAAATATTTTTTAAAAATAAAATATATCATAGAAATGAAGTTCTGTGAAAAAAAAAAGAGAATATATAAAAAAACACTCATACTGTTTTGTGAAAATTGACCCAAAAAGAACTTGATTTGTGTTATATATTCTCTCTTTTTTTTTTCAAAATAGTTTTAATAAAAAAAGCGGTCCATTAGTCATTAAGTAAAAAAAGTTTCAAAAAAGGAAAAAAATAAATATAACAAAAGTGAATTAAAAATTTTAAAAAATTGTTTAAAAAAGTAGCCCATCCATTACTAAGTGACTAAAAAAAGAAGTTGCTAAGAAGATAAACAATAAATAAAACAAAAGTGAATATTTTATTTTACCTTATGTAAAGGGTTAATTAATTAGTTTTAAATTTTTTTTAAAAAATGTTATGTTTTTTCTAATGTAAAACAAAGAAAACAAAACAAAGGTAGAGATAGAGGTGTCAAAATGGGTCAAACTCGATGAGTTGATCCGAATAGTCCGATAAAATAGATGGATTGAGTTAGTAAAATGTCATTTTCAAAACTTATATATATGACTGAATGAAATTTGATCAGAATAAATAGGATTAACACGATATTTTAACACTACATAAAGGTAGAGATAGAGGTGTAAATGGTTAATTAATGAGTTTTAAAAAATTTTAAAAAAATGTTTTGTTTTTTCAAATGTAAAACAAAGAAAACAAAACAAAGGTAGAGATAGAGATGTCAAAATAGATCAAATTCGATGAGTTGACTCAAATAGCCTGATAAAATAGATGGACTAGGCTAATAAAATGTCAACTTAAAACTTGTTGTTTCTTTTAGCTTTGTATTGTGATATTTCAAAAAGTCCCACATTGCTTGGTCTTTAAAGTTTTAAAGAGTTTATAAGCTAACTTATGTTTTGAAATTTAGTTAGATAAGCTTGTGAGAGGAATGGACTTCTTGCACAAGACAAGTTGGGCCTCGATTAGGCCAAGTAAGTGCAAATCATCCGATTTGCCCCTGCAAGCGTATACGATAAAGAGGCCTCACAAGTTTTTTTTTGAGTTTATTTTATTTAATTATTTTGTACTAATTATTAATCTTTTATGAACCTTATCCGGAAACGGTCAATTTTCCTATTCGGTTTTTTGATTTGGTCCCACGTCCGTAACCTCCCACGTTCCAGCCGTGAGTGAGGCGGACACGTGCTGGCGTGAGGCGGCCATGTTCCGATGTGAGGCGGCCACGTGCCTACGTGAGCTGGCCACATTCTTACGTGAGGCGGACCCGAGGTGGGAAACATTCAAAACGTTCAAATGTTCAAACGTTCAAACGTTTAATGGGTTTTATAATCAGTTACACAAAATCGTTTTGATGCCTTTAATTTAAAACGTTTTCAACCCTAACAGATACTCTCTTAATTTCAAACGTTTTCAACCCTAACAGTTTCTCTCTTAAATTCAAACGTTTTCAACCCTAACGAAGACTAGTTTTTGCTTTCTCTGCTTCTTCTTCCTGAGTTCCACCGAAAATTTTCTCTGCTGTTCTGTTACCTCGGCTACCACCGGACGAGCTTGTTGAATCTGGGGATTCGCGCACCCGTGCGATAAATCCTGAGACGGTCGATTCTCACACGCCTCAGCTACTTCTTCTTTTTGTGTTATTCGGAGTTGTCACCACGGTCATACTTACAATCTCAAGGATTTAACATACCATGGCTGACAACAACGTTGACAACCAGGCTCCGGTTCCCACCAACGGCGAAGTCGTTCTTCCACAGCCTCCACCTACGGTCACCTATGCAAACCGTTCCGGATATCTCAAAGATCAAACTTTTCGGAGGCCAAAATTTCGAGACGGTGGCGAGAACGTGTCCACAACCTCGACATGCACGGAGTTGCATCCGCCCTTACCGAACCTAGACCAAGATCGGCGCCCAATCCGAAATTGATTCAGGATTAGACACATGCAAATAAGGTATGTCGTCACACAATTATTAGCACACTTTCTAATGACTTGTTCGATGTGTACTGTTCTTACAAGGATGCGAAGGAGATATGGGACTCCATGACTGTGAAGTACACTGCTGAAGATGCCGGAAAACAAAAATTCGTCATCGGCAACTACTACCACTGGGAAATGACTGACGACAAGGACATAAAAATACAAATTAATGAATACCATAAACTATTGGAGGATCTGAAGGCTGAAAACATCACTCTCCCAGACGAATTCATTGCTGGGCTCCTAATTGAGAAGCTGCCTCCTTCGTGGAAGGACTACAAGCAACAGTTGAAGCACAAGCACAAGCAATTGTCACCCTCGGAACTGATAACACACATAATCATTGAAGACACCAACCGAAGAGAGTGTCAGGCTGCAAGGGCGAAGGCTTTGGCTTCTCGAGCAAATCTGGTTCAGAATAAACCATCGAAAAAAAGGTATGTTAATAACAAAAAGTCTTCTGATCACTTTCCTAAAATTACTAATCCCACTTTCAAAAAGAAATGAGCTTGCTATGTTTGTGGAAAGCCAGGTCATCATGCTCCTCAATGCAGGCATAGAGTGAGAAACGACAATCCTCCTAAGCCGAATGTAAATTTGGCCGAAGGAGATGATATTGTGGTTGCGGTCGTTTCTCAAGTTAACATTGTGACCAGTGTGAACAAATGGGTGGTAGACTCTGGTGCTACCAGGCATATTTGTGCAAACAAAGATGCTTTTACCTCCTACACTTCTGTAGGGGATGATGAAGAACTTGTGTATCTTGGAGATTCTCGAACTGCTGCAGTTTTGGGAAAAAGGAAAGTTCTTCTAAAGCTCACATCTGGAAAGACCTTGGCTTTGAACGATGTACTCCATGTGCCTAATATTAGGGCCAATTTGATCTCTGTATCATTGTTGGGAAAAGCTGGGATTAAAGTGTTATTCGAATCTGACAAGATAGTAATGACAAAAAATAATGTCTTTGTGGGAAGGGCTATAGTGATCAAGGACTTTTTGTACTCAGTATTTATGAAATTATTAATAAAGTTGCATCTTTCTTCGCTTACTTGATTGATTCTGTTGATATGTGGCATGCTAGATTAGGACATGTTAATATTTCTTATGTTGAGAAAATGCGATGTCTTGGTTTAATTTCTGCGACTAGTGATGCATGCTTAAATAAATGTGATATCTGTATAGAATCTAAATTAACTAAAAAATCGTGTCCACCTGTACAACAACGTGAATCTGAATTGCTTAGTTTAATTCATACCGATCTAGGAGATTTAAAAAATACAATGACTAGAGGTGGTAAAAAATATTATGTGACCTTTATAGATGATTTTTCTAGATATACTAAGGTTTATTTAATTAGAAATAAAAATGAAGCTTTAGAAATGTTTGTATCCTATAAGGCTGAAGTAGAAAATCAATTAAATAGAAAAATTAAAAGGGTTAGATCCGATAGGGGTGGTGAATATATTTTATTTAATGAATTTTGTGAAAAAGAAGGCATAATACATGAAGTAACTCCCCCTTATTCACCTGAATCTAATGGTGTAGCTGAAAGAAAAAATAGAACATTAAAAGAAATGATGAATGCAATGCTAGTTAGTTCCTCAGCACCCGATAACCTTTGGGGAGAAGCCTTATTATCTGCGTGTTTTTACAAAATAGAATACCTCATAAGAAAAGTGGTAAGACACCCTATGAATTATGGAAAGGTTATATGCCTAATTTAAAATATTTAAAAGTGTGGGGGTGTTTAGCTAAGGTAATGCTTCTGATCCAAAGAAAAGAAAAATAGGAACCAAAACTTCGATTGTATGTTTATTGGTTACGTTGAACATAGTGCAGCTTATAGGTTCCTTGTTTTGCGGCGATGTGTTTGATCATAATACAATAATGGAGACTAAAAATGCTGAATTTTTAGAACATATATTTCCTATGAAATCTGAAAACAAACAACCTTTAGAAAATATTTCTTTAGGAAATAATTGTGAAAACTCATATGAGGATTTGAGAAGGAGTAAAAGACAAAGAAAAGAGACATCTTTTGGAAATGATTTTTATACTTATCTCGTTGAAAATGATCCTTTGACTTTTTCTGAAGCTATTTCATCTTCTGATGCTCAATTTTGGAAAGAAGCTATTAAAACGGAAATTGACTCTATTTCAAAATGCAATACTTAGATTTTGGTTGACTTACCTCCTGGTACAAAACCTATTGGTTGCAAATGAATTTTTAGAAGGAAATATAATCCTGATGGTTCGATTGAAAAATACAAAGCTAGATTAGTAGTAAAAGGTTTTACCCAAAAACAAAATATTGATTATTTTGACACATTTGCCCCTGTGACCAGAATTTCTTCAATTCGGATTTTGATAGCTTTGGCTTCAATTTACAAACTTGTTATTCACCAAATGGATGTAAAAACTGCTTTCTTAAATGGTGATTTGGAAGAAGAAATTTATATGACACAACCTGAAGGATGTGTAATTCGTGGTCAAGAAAATAAAGTATGTAAACTTCTCAAATCTTTATATGGTTTGAAACAAGCACCAAAGCAATGGTATGAAAAATTTAATCAAATTTTGATTGATGATGGTTTCACTTCTATTGAAGTTGATAAATGTGTTTATACTAAATTAATGAATGGTGAATGTGTAATCATATGTTTATATGTGGATGACATGCTTATTTTTGGTACTTGTAATGATATTGTGATAAAAACAAAATCTTTTCTTACATCTAAGTTTGATATGAAAGACATGGGTGAAGCAAGTGTAATACTAGGAGTAAAGATCATAAGGAAGGGTGATAGTATAACACTATCCCAAGAACATTATGTAGAGAAACTTCTTAGAAAGTTTGGTCATTATGACTCAAAACCAATGAGTACCCCTTATGATTCTAACTCATAATTAAAAAAGAATAGAGGTGATCCTGTTGCTCAATCTGAGTATGCCTAAATTATTGGAAGTTTATTACATTTAATGAACTTTTCGAGACCAGACATAGCATATGCTGTGGGGAGATTGAGTAGATATACTCATAGTCCAAATCAGGATCATTGGGTTGCACTTGTTAGACTCATGAGATATTTGAGAGGTACCATGAACTATGGTATAATGTATAGTAGATTTCATTTGTATTAGAAGGATATAGTGATACTAACTGGATCTCAGATTCAGATGAGACAAAATCCACTAGTGGTTATGTATTTACACTTGGTGGTGGAGCGGTTACTTGGAGATCAGCCAAACAAACTATAATAGCAAGATCCACTATGGAGTCAAAGTTTGTAGCTCTGGAATTGGCTGGAAGTGAGGCTGAGTGGTTAAAGAACTTCTTGGCAAATATTCCTTTAGGAATAAAACCCACACCGTCAGTGTCAATGCATTGTGATTGTCAAGCGGCAATAGCCATTGCAAAGAATAAGACCTTCAATGGCAAAAACAGACATATACAATTGAGGCATAATGTGGTAAAGCAGCTGCTAAAGGATGGAACAATATCAATTGATTATGTGAAGTCAGAAGTGAACTTGGCCGATCCTCTGACAAAGCCTCTTGGGAGGAAACCAATATATGAAACATTGAGGGGAATGGGACTTAAGCCAATTTGAAATTAAACGGTGATAGTAACCCAACCTTTGTGATTGGAGATCCCATGAAAAAGGTTCATATGGGTAAAAACAAGTCACTTGTTAGTTCGCGCAAGCACAAATAATATTGTCCCTTCCTATGGTGTGAGATGTGCTAGATTGCATTATTGATAGGATAAGCTAAAAAGCTTTTAATGATTTTCATATCCCTTATTGGTGGTGTATGATTTGCAAAGATACACTTGATGAAATCACCTATATGAGTGTCAAGTGGGGTCGCTTGTATGAGATTATGACATATCTCAGAGCACTCATGAATTACTGAGCACGCGCATGGCCTATTAGCGCAACACACGGCGACAACGGCGAGAATTGTGGGGTGTGTAGTGTGGAGTAGACCTCTAATGTACACAAAGTGTTTCGGTTCATAGAAGTTTACTTCACCAACTCACTTGTATGTTATGTCACATCCGTCAGGTCTGGTTCATAGTCCAAAAGACACAGATTCGATGCATTTACACCCATGGTATTAACTCGGGAAAATCTAGTTTTCTAAAATTCTCTTTGAAAAAATTATTTAAACTTTTTGAAATATGTGGGGGATTGTTGTTTCTTTTAGCTTTGTATTGTGATATTTCAAAAAGTCCTCACATTGCTTGGTCTTTAAAGTTTTAAAGAGTTTATAAGCTAACTTATGTTTTGAAATTTAGTTAGATAAGCTTGTGAGAGAGGAATGGACTCGCGCACAAGACAAGTTGGGCCTCGATTAGGCCAAGTCAGTGCAAATCATCCGATTTGCCCCCCCTGCGCGCACGATAAAGAGACCTCACAAGTTTTTTGCTCCAGTTTATTTTATTTAATTATTTTGTACTAATTATTAATCTTTTATGAACCTTATCTGGAAACGGTCAATTTTCCTATTCGGTTTTTTGATTTGGTCCCATGTCCGTATCCTCCCACGTTTAGGCGTGAGGCGGACACGACACGTGCTTGGCGTGAGGCGGCCACGTTCCGATGTGAGGCGCCACGTGCCTACGTGAGCCGGCCACGTTCTTACGTGAGGCGGACCCGAGGTGGGAAACATTCAAACGTTCAAATGTTCAAACGTTCAAACGTTTAATGGGTTTTATAATCAGTTACACAAAACCGTTTTGATGCCTTTAATTTAAAACGTTTTCAACCCTAACAGATACTCTCTTAATTTCAAACGTTTTCAACCCTAACAGTTTCTCTCTTAAATTCAAACGTTTTCAACCCTAACGAAGACTAGTTTTTGCTTTCTCTGCTTCTTCTTCCTGAGTTCCACCGAAAATTTTCTCTGCTATTCTGTTACCTCGGCTACCACCGGGACGAGCCTGTTGAATCCTGGGGGATTCGCGCACCCGTGCGATAAATCCTTGAGGACAGTTGATTCTCACACGCCTCAGGCTACTTCTTCTTTTTGTGTTATTCGGAGTTGTCACCACGGTCATACTTACAAAACTTACATGATTCGAATGGATTAGACTAATCTAATATTTTAACACTACATAAAACTAAATAAGTTAGACTGAATTAATAAAATACTAACTTAAAATTTTCATAATTCGAATGAGTCAATACAAAAATAATTTGACCCCAAATGAATTTACTCAAATGGACCAAACCGATTTATTTTAACCTAAGTAGGTTGAGAGTTGGTTCAATGAAACCACATGTTCAACTAAAAGTACCGTTAGTACGTGAGGGTGAGTTTTGGTTGAATTTTTTAAAAATACTGTAGATAGAAAACTGGGATTAGCCGGTTACAAGTAATTGCATAAAAAAAGAGGGTGTGATGTAGTCCAATGAGTGAGAATGTGTTAAAAGAAGTACGTTATCATTTTTCTTAGTTGGAAAATGCTTTCTCCAATGATGTTTTGTGATGCGTCACGGGTCGCGACTCCCTTACGTCGGAACTCAACGCTCCCCCAACAAACCCCATCCATCCCAGCTCCATTTTGTCTATGTCAAACCTACAATCATCATTCATTACACCACCAGGGACTTACTTAAGGATGTTTGAAGATTAAATTGAATTAGTTTTAAGACAAAAAGTCAATCGATGTAATTTAATCGATTTTCTTATATTATAATCCGATTGATTTGATTTAAAATAATGTTCCTAATCCTAAGCATGCTTACCGTACCGATCAAGTTAATAATATGTTTTTCATTTGAACAAAATATTTTCTGTTTGCGTTTGGTTTAGTAAACAAGATGCTGTTATAAGCCAAACCTGTAAGATAATAAAAGCAAATGATTTTAATGGTCTCATATATTATTTTATGTTGCAAACCATGTGCAAGACTGACAGGATAAATATAACAGCATGAGAGCATGCTCTTCATGTTCATGAGTTCTGCAATATCCTTTTTGTGGATTACCGGTTTCTTGTTGACCAGAAATCTTCCTGTCTTATGTTTTGCAATGATCAATTTTAATAACAATTATATTTGTAATTCTCTCTAAATGTCAATTGTTGAATGAACTAGTTCATTTTCTTGCAAGTTTCGATTTTGAAATAAATTTGGTAGAATATAGGTAAAACCATGAAAGGGCTTGAGAGTAAGTACACTGTCTTCTTGTCATTTTCAAATTAAAATTCTGATAATCAAAGCATTTTTTATTTTTGGTTTAATAAAACCATTTCTTTGACTTCTCAATTTGGATTTTCAAATTCAGTTTCTGATATCCATAATAAAATGATTGACCATTGATGAATTCACTTTCAAGTTCAACCATTTCATATTAGCATCAATTACTCTTGACTTCACTGTTTTTCTTTCTTTTAGATATTAAATTATGAAAACAATGTTTTGGATTTTTTTTTCCACAGTAATAGACAAAGATTCAAACATCTATTCATATTACATCTTCAAATGATATTCTGGGTATTCAGAAGGGGGACACAGCTAATCAACAAGCAAAGATGCTAAAATATATATATATATATATATATATATATATATATATATATATATAAAGAAGTCACCATTAATAGGGGCATTAAACAAAAGCAAAAGATGGTAACCAAAGTTTTGTATATGTACTATGTAATACATCAGACTTGGTGGAAAGGAAACAAGATGATTAGAGCCAAGCTTACATATAGAATAAATGGTGAGTCCCAAAAGTGAGGCCCTGATAGTAATGATGGTGCAGAATTGTGAGAGCGACGAAGAACTCCTGTCTTTCCTCTCATTCCTGCGGCTCCTGCCCTTCCTCCCATTCCTGCAGCCCCTTTACTTGAAGTATTAGATAGTTCATGTTTGTGCTCATTTTTACTTTCCTCTACTTTGTCGTTCAACCTTGTTGTGTCTTCGATGCATCCATATAATTTCCCTATCATTGAATAATATGAGTAATATTAAGCATGTATACAAGTGAAAGTGAAAAACAGGATGCTTACAAATTTGGGAAACATTAAGGACTTGTGCTTGTTTGAAATACTGAAGAAGCCGTACCAAGAAGTTTCTGTGCTTGTCCTTTGCTCTGGATTAGGCCTCTGCCTTCTGAAGTGAAATTGAAATCTGAGGTTGATATGGCTTGAATACCTTAAATGAGTAAGAATAGCAACCGTTGGATTTAATACTTGGATTGAACCTGTTGAAATAGCTTTACAAGTGAGTGAATGTGTGAAATATGTGTAGTGGAAAAAGTCGCACATAGGAAAGATTGGAGAAAGAAACATGACTTATAAACTTGGATTGACTAGGATTTATTGGCTAGCTTTTTGAGTCAAATAGTTCAATTCAAGTATTAAATTCAACATGGTATCAAAATTTAATTATCTTAAACGTTCGTGTGAACAAAAACACTTAATGAAAGTTCATTAAGGATTAAAACAAAAATTATTTAAAAACTTGGACAAAAAAAATAGGGACTTAAATAAAAAAAGTGTTATATTTTTGTAGATCAAAAACATATTTAAGGCATATATATATATATATAAAAGTATTTTCGATTTAGATTGGATTAAATTATTTTTTAAAATTAAAATCGAAATCTGATTCAATTTAAATAATTTTTCTGATTTTCACTTTTTTTATTTTTTGGTTTTTCTGTTTTCAATTTTGTTGATCAATTTTTTTAATTTTGAATGGATTGGTTCCTACTTCCTTACCCACCAATCCCTACTCCCAGACTAGAATTGCCCCACTTTACCCACATCACACCATGCTTTGACTAAGACCTGTTAGCTAACCTTTTGGGTCAAGTGGTTCAATCCAAGTATTAAATCTAACATTGTATTAGAGACTCAATGATCTTAAATAGACTTGTGAACAAAGAATACTTTCGTATAACTTGAATTGAATTTCTACAAATATTAAATCCAACATGGTATCAAAAAGTCAATGATCTTAGAAGGGCCTATATTAAGTGTTTAGGTGACAAACAAAGCTCTTGACATGTGGCAACAATGAGTGAGACAGTGAGACATTTGTCATGTTAACACTTAATGAAAGTTCACTAATGACAATGATTAAAACTAAAATTATTTAAAAAATATGGACAAAAACATATGGACCTAAACAAAAAAGTGTTATATTTTCATTGACCAAAAACATATTTAGTGAGTGAAACAGTGAGACATTTGTCACGTAAATACTTTTAAAACCAAAATTATTTCAAAACTTGGACAAAAAAAATAGGAATCTAAACAAAAAAAATGTTATATTTTTATGGACCAAAAATATATTTAAGACATATATAATTTAAAAAATTTGGATTGAATTAAATCCTTTTTCAAAATTGAAACCAGCATATGATTCAATCTAATTAATTTTTTTTTAATTTTTCTGTTTTTTTTTATCTTTTTCTTTTTCGATTTTCAATTTTGTTGATCAATTTGTTTTTGAATGGATTGGTTACTACTTTGAATACCAACCAAACCCTACTCCCAAACCAAAATTGCCCCACTTTACCCATGTTACACCATGCTCTGGAGCCACCACAGCCAATGATTTTGGTTTCCGGGGGATAAGAGTTGGTGAGTGAATACTGAATAGAAAACCCAGCAATCATTACAGCATAGAGTTAGGACTGGGTACCCAAGGAAAACAACTAGAAAGAAGGAAAAATTTCTTACATAATAAAGACAAGAATCATGCAAACAGATTTTTAAATACTTTAAATTCCAAAATGATTATATATTAAACTTGGTTTAGAATATTGCATTAAAATTGAATATATACTATCGTGTAAAATGAGTTGTTAGATAAATTCTAAAATGTAATTTGAATCGTCAAATACAATTAAAATGGTTGTATTGTGGATAAAGTTTTGAGTCAACGATTCAGAGTAATTTGTTTCATTAGAATATTATTTTAGATATTTATATACATTATTAGATAAGTTAATTTATTTTTTTATAAAGAGTAAATATTTATTTTTTTATAAATATAGATATTAATTATATCTAACATAAATAAGAAAATCAATTATAAAATATAATAATTTTTATAGATTTTTATCATAAATAATAATATTCAATTTAGATTAAATTATGATTCTTATTACTTAAAATGTTTTTAAAAATATCATATAATGTCACAAATGTATATTTTTAATTTCAAATATTATTTATCTTATATACGATTTAACTTAAATATTAGAGTATTTTTTATAAATACTCACTTTCTCACACTATCATTATAATATATGTGCATCTAAAAAAAATATTAATATTAATCGCTTTGAGGTATTTTTTGAACCTTATTCAAAATTAGAGTTGTTAAAACGGGGTTAATTTGTCTCAACGCGTATCAACCCACCAAAATATGGGACAAAGCGGGTTAGTCCATTTTGAAAAATGGAATGGAAGAGTTAACTCATTCTGTTTTAGAACGAATTGACTGATTAACTCACATAAAAGATAAAATGAAAAAATATGAGTGGGTTGACCGATCAACTAGCCTAACCAGTTTAAAAAACAAAGAAAAAGTATAAAAAACAAAAAATAATATACAAGGAGAGATTAAAGAGTAAAAAATGAAAATGTCAAAAAAAAAAGTAACTCAACAGGTTAACTTGTACCTGTCTCACTTAATCAATAAATTAAATAAGCCGAATTATACAAATTAAAAAATAAAAACAAATTCAATCATTAAACTTAATTCACTTAAAAATAACAAATTAACGAGTCAAACTACCGAACTGAACTATTTTACCAGCTCTATTCAAATAGGTTGGGAAAGAAAAGTCCTAAAGTTCTTGCTTTAATCTTGTTTTTATTGTTGAAATAAAATATAAATGTATGATCGTCAATGAATGGGAAAGGCAGGTCACCATCTTACCAACTTATATGCGAAAGATGTGTGTGTCAAGTTGCGTTTACCTTGTTGAAGCTTTGGGCAACTGTAGGGTGAGGCAGTCAAGTACTCACTCCTGAGGTGGCGGCACAGGATTGGTGGACGTAGTCGGGGGGGGGTTGGTGAGTGATGCAACCCCTTCTTACTTTGCTTAAAAGGTAGGACGAGTCCTACGAACCACCAGCGCCACTACACATCCGCTCTCTCTCTCACGCACACACCACCAAAATCCCAACCCACCCCCAACTCACACACACAATCAACGACAACGTCTCCACCAGTTGTCTCTTCCTCTCTATTCTTCTAATTCCTTCTGGTAATGTAATGTTTCTTTTCCATTCTCATATCATTTTTTGTTACAATATTTATCATGTATATGAAAATGCTCCTATAAAGTATAAACTTTATTATTTTATTCAAATATATGTTTCAATATTTGACTTACTAATTTTCCATAAATGTAAAATCTTTGTCTTGTGTTGAATAAATGAAATGATGTTATATTATTATATTATGGATGATATATAGTGGGACCACCAGCGAGATGATCATCAAGGTGAAAGAGTCAACAATGGTGCTGCCAGCGGCGGAGGTGCCGCGAAGGGCGCTGTGGAACTCCAACGTGGATTTGGTGGTGCCGAATTTCCACACGCCTAGCGTCTACTTTTACAGGCCAACGGGTGCCTCCAACTTCTTCGATTCTAAGGTTCTGAAGGAGGCTCTCAGCAAGGTCCTTGTTCCCTTCTACCCAATGGCCGGCCGCCTCCGCCGTGACGAAGATGGCCGTGTCGAGATTGACTGCGACGGACAAGGGGTGCTTTTCGTGGAGGCCGATACCGGCGCCGTCATCGATGATTTTGGCGACTTCACTCCCACCCTTGAGCTCCGCCAGCTCATCCCCGCCGTTGATTATTCTCGCGGAATCGAAACGTATCCGCTGTTAGTGTTGCAGGTGCGTTTCATTTTTTTTATGATTTAACTTTCATTTTAATCCCTCAAATTAGTCATATTTGTCGTTAAAATTGTAATTTGTCAATTAAATTAATTATTATGTGAAGATTAATATGTCTTATTTCTAAAGTCAGAATCTAATATAATTGAAGAATTACAGTTTAAAAATTAATATGACTAATTCTTAAAATTAGAGACTAATAAGATTAATAATTATAATTTTAGGGATTAAAACGAAAATTTACTCTTTTTTAACTCACTAACTCGTTTTTAATATTTTTTAATCTTATTATTTGATAGTAACACTTCTGTACGTGTCTAAGAAATTTCTTGATTTTTTTTTTTCCCACACCATTTTGTCCATTCGGGATATTACATGTTTTCTTACGGGGACACGGTTCATGAGAAGTTTAGTTTAGTAGAAGAATACAAATACAATTGAATTGATACTCCCAATAAATTTTGTTTTGATGTTATAATTCTTCTGGGAAATTGTCTTGTCCAATTACCTGACGCCAACTCATACACGAACTTATACCAAATGCCAACATAAAATATTAACGAGAGATATAAAATAATTACTTACAACTGATCACATAAAGTGCGTAAGTTGTTCAATATAAAGAAATTTGATAACAAAATTTTAAGTACAGTGGTTAAGAAATTTAATATTTTTTAAATATTTAAAATTATTTAATAAAAATATTAATTACTTTTTAATCATACAAATTTAGGTGGTTACATTTATTCATTTTTATAAAATTAGACAAATATGTTTACTTTTTTAGAACAATGATAGATATTGAATTTATGACTTTATACAAACTAATCAAACCCTTTCCCCTACTCTAAAGAAATTCTTGTGATGAGTGGCTTCAAGTATGTCTAATTTTAATTTATGATGTTTGTAGCAAGTTTTATATTTCCAAGTTCATTTTGTCAGACCAATAATTAGCAATTTTACACACAAAAAAATTAATTAGCAATTTAAATTGCTAACAACTTTTTTTTTCTAATATACCAAAAAGAAATTGCTAACAAGTAGTGGTTAAAGATTATTTTGAAAGAAACAACTGTTAAAATATTCTGAAACGTTTTTTTTGTCAGATGAAACGTGTTCTAGAGTGCCCATCATGCCTGAAAGTAATATCGTTATATTCTTCTAATATTTTTATTCCTACTTTTTTTCTGGGATTTTTTTGGAAGAAATAAAAAACACAGCTTACCAATGCAATATTGGAAATAAGATAATAAGTTGATTAATTTATTATGAATTCTACAATATACCTCAAAATTGTTTTTTCATACCCACTTTTGATTTTCATATGATGTAATAAATATTTCTAATATAAATTGTGATTCTTATGTTGAATATAGTAAATTTTAATTAAACTAAGTTAAGAAGAATAAAAAAAGTTATTACATAAATAACAAAAATCACTATTAATGATTTTATTGATTATCATATCTTTGATTTGTGTTAAAAAATATATCTCAATAAGTGATGAATATTTTTAAAATAAATAGTAATTTATGTATAAAATTTGATAAATTAAAATTTTAATTCATTATATATAATAGAAGAAACTTATATCATATAAGTAATTAGAATAATCAAATCTTATCAAGATCATATTTTGTGAGTGTCAAATGTAGATATAAAAGTGGGTATATAAATAATATGCTGCAATATACCTCCAACTTGACATTAAAAAGAAAAAGAAAAAGAGAGAGAGAGAGAGGAAAGTACAGTTTACCATTCAAAAGCTATACTTTAATTGCTGCCACCTTCAAGAACTGTAGTACCCAACGCGGTTCAAGCTTTATTTACATACATATCTGTACAGCCCAATTTAGTTGACTCCTACAGGGCAATATAATATTTGTCTATTTTGTTGGAGGCATTGCTATGTCTATCAGAAAGAAAAGAAGTTCAGATATGACTGAATGTACAACCAACCACTCTCTTAAATCTTAACTCATGATGATGTGAAGTGTATCACGCATTCTATCTATAATATTGCTGATACGTTTACTTTCTTTAGCCTGCTTTAATGGTCATTATTCATGGAAAACATAAAAATCATGCTATCAATTGAGAGAGCCTAACTGGTTATGTGAACTTTAAATTCCATTGAAGCGTATAATGATAAGGGTCTATATTACTACATGTAGAATAATAAACATTGGTGAGTTATTGGCATGTAGTTTTTTTATAGCAATTTTCTTCCAAATTGGGAAGTTAAATATTAAATTTTCATTGTCAGGAGAATAGCAGTTGTTTGAACTTTGAAGTGAAGAAAATGTTATCTTTTCTTCTAACTTTTATTATGATACTAGAGAATTTTTTGTCTAAATTTAGAATATTCAATTAGGTATATTAGGTCAATTAAGAATTATTATTTTTATAAATTTTTGTGTTACATAATTAATTTCATAAAAATTTATAAAAATATTAAGTTTTAATTGATATGATGCACTCAACTATGATATTTTAGGTGTAGGTAAAAATTTCTCGTGAAACAGACGTAGAGAAGTTGGAATTGAAAAATGATTGTGTTTTCCAGAATATTTAATATAGGTCACTAGGTTCTGATGAGTAACTAAATATGGTCCAGTATACGTTCAGATTCAATTCAATTTAATGATTGGTGTATACCTACGTCAGCTACAGAGGGACTGGCTTACCTACCAATTTTCTGGACTTTCACTATTTGCAGGTAACATATTTCAAATGTGGAGGGGTCTCACTAGGTGTTGGTATGCAACATCATGTAGCAGATGGAGCTTCTGGTCTTCACTTCATCAATACATGGTCAGATGTGGCTCGTGGCCTGGATGTTTCCATCCCACCATTCATTGATAGGACACTACTTCGTGCCAGGGATCCACCTCGACCTGTTTTTGATCACATTGAATACAAGCCCGCACCAGCCATGAAGACTCCCTTACAACCAACAAAATCAGGCTCAGACACTGCAGCGGTGTCTATTTTCAAACTGACTCGTGATCAGCTCAACATACTGAAAGCTAAGTCCAAAGAAGATGGCAACACAATCAACTATAGCTCTTATGAGATGTTGGCTGGTCACGTATGGAGAAGTGTATGCAGGGCAAGAGGACTTCCTGAGGATCAAGAGACCAAATTGTACATTGCAACTGATGGACGATCAAGGTTGCAACCTCCCCTTCCACCAGGTTATTTTGGCAATGTGATCTTCACAACCACACCTATAGCTATTGCAGGTGATCTTATGTCAAAGCCAACATGGTATGCTGCAAGCAAAATCCACAATGCCTTGTTACGAATGGAAAACGAATATTTGAGATCGGCTCTTGACTATTTAGAGCTACAACCTGATCTAAAGGCTCTTGTTCGTGGAGCACATACTTTCAAGTGTCCAAACCTTGGTATCACTAGCTGGTCTAGGCTCCCAATCCATGATGCTGACTTTGGATGGGGAAGGCCCATATTCATGGGACCTGGTGGGATTGCATACGAGGGGCTATCTTTCATAATTCCAAGCTCAACAAATGATGGGAGCTTATCTGTGGCAATAGCTCTTCAGCCTGAGCATATGAAAGTGTTTAAGGAATTGTTGTATGACATTTGATTTGAGGAATGAAATGAAAATGACTGAGATGCTTGCACGTTTTGAATCATGGCTTTTGGAATGCCACAAAGTTTCCAAGGTGGCGTTTTCTCCCAGTATTTGGTTTCTTTAGAGACTTTGATGAACAGAATGCAAATGTTAAAGGGACTTATTTCAGTTTACAAGAGACTATATGCCTTGGATAAGTGTTATAATCTGTAAAACATAAATGAACTTCAGAAACAAGTGTATTGTCAGCGCAAGCTTATGTCCCTAATAATACTATTCCGTAATTGAGGGGTGTTGTTTATCTGTACACGTTTACATTGCATTTTGTTGACCCAGGAATTCCTAAAATTCTATGTGGAGTAAAAATTGGAGGAAAAGGTAACAAACCCAGAATGGTTTTCCTCTCTAATTGGGTGGAGGAGTTGGAAACCTGTGATAAGCATAACTTTAGTAAGCATCCATTCGACTTACAAACTATAAATGAAAGTTTTGAGAATTTGAAAGGACATCAATCATAGTTGATGTAAAGATGCTCTCATAAAAGCAGCCCAAGAATTAAACAGAAACAATCAAATCAAACAACATATGATACTGAAGACTTGAATATTTAGAGCACCTTAACGTGAAAGGAGAAGACCAATATTAAAGTAACGCTCACATGTCATCCGAGGGCGTCCTACACCTCCACCTACGTGCAGCCAGACCCAACTGCGCACCACCCTTCCTGCTGCCATCTTCCTTCTCCAGATCTGCCACCTGGAACCACCGCCAGTCCTCGCGAAACAGAGCCACACGCAAACCACCGTCCAACGTCCAACCACCGTCGAGGGCGTCCACATCTAGACTCATGTCATCCGTCCAAAACGAGGTCGATTTATGCTTTCGATGACATAAAGGTAAACAGTGAGAGATGGGTAGTTTGCTTCTTCGGCCAACAAAATTAGTAGGGGCTAATAAGCAAATTTCAATAACATGAGGGTTATAAAATAAATAAATTCAAACTTAAAAAAAAAATTAAAGAAACTTAAAGCAACCTATTATTACCATGTAATTTACATGGAGCATGGATGCTTCAAATCTTGTTAGGAGCATGTTAAATTTTTCCCAAAACAACCAGCAAAAAGAATTTGCAAACTTGAAAGTTGCAATATCGCTTTTATTTTTTTACTCAGATTGAAGTATATTCTTTTTTTACCAATTTTGAACGTGACTTGGATCTGTAATTCTATCGCAAAGGTTGGAAGGCACCTTAAAATTGATACAAATCTATTTAGTGGTAGCAAGAATATAGAATAAAGTAATGTTCCGAATCCTAAGCATGCTTACCGTACCGATCAAGTTAATAGTATGTTTTTCATTTGAACAAAATATTTTCCGTTTGGTTTAGTAAACAAGATGCAGTTATAAGCCAAACCTGTAAGATAACAAAAACAAATGATCTTAGTGGTTTCATTTCAAATATTATTTTCTGTTGCAAACCTTGTGCAAGACTGACAGGATAAATACAGCATCATGAGAGCATGCTCTTCACTGTTCATGAGTTCTGCAATATCCTTTTTGTGGATTACTGGTCTCTTGTTGACCAGACATCTTCCTGTCTTATGCTTTGCTATGATCAATTTTAATAACAATTATATTTGTAATTCTCTCTAAATGTCAATTGTTGAATGAACTAGTTCATTTTCTTGAGAGTTTCGATTTTGAAATAAATTTGGTAGATTATAGGTGAAACCGTGAAAGGGCTTGAGAGTAAGTACACTGTCTTCTTGTCATTTTCAAATTAAAATTCTGGTAATAAAAGAATTTTTTATTTTTGGTTTAATAAAACTATTTCTTTGACTTCTCAATTTGGATTTTCAAATTCAGCTTCTGAAATCCATAATAAAATGATTGACCATTGATGAATTCACTTTCACTCTAGAATACAAGTTCAATCTTTTCATATTAGCATCAATCTATTCTTGACTTGACTGTTTTTCTTTCTTTTAGATATTAAATTATGAAGACAATGTTTTGGTTTTTTCTTTTTCCAGTAATAGGCAAAGATTCAAACATCTATTCATATTACATCTTCAAATGATATTATGGGTATTCAGAAGGGGGACACAGCTAATCAACAAGCAAAGATGCTCTCGGTGGCGCCCAATATATATATATATATAAAGAAGTCACCATTAATAGGGGCATTAAACAAAAACAAAAGATGGTAACCAAAGTTTTGTGTATGTACTATGTAATACATCAGACTTGGTGGAAAGGAAACAAGATGATTAAAGCCAAGCTTACATATAGAATAAATGGTGAATCCCAAAAGTGAGGCCCTGATAGTAATGATGGTGGTGCAGAAGCAGAATTGTGAGAGCGACCAAGAACTCCTGTCCTTCCTCTCATTCCTGCGGCTTCTGCCCTTCCTCCCCATTACTGCAGCTTCTTTTCTTGAAGTATTAGACAGTTCATGTTTGTGCTCATTTTTACTTTCCTCTACTTCGTCGTTCAACCTTGTTGTGTCTTCGATGCTTGCATATAACTTCCCTATCATTGAATAATATAAGTAATATTAAGTATGTATACAAGTGAAAGTGAAAAACAGGATGCTTACAAATTTGGGAAACATTAAGGACTTATGCTTGTTTGAAATACTGAAGAAGCCGTACCTAGAAGTTTCTGTGCTTGTCCATTGCTCTGGATTAGGCCACTGCCTTCTGAAGTGAAATTGAAATCTGAGGCTGATATGGCTTGAGTACCTGGAATGAGTAAGAGTAGCAACCGTTGGATTTAAGAGATATTCTTGAGTGAGTACAAATATAACACATCATCATATTTAGACACATTTATAAAAAATTAGAAAGAGATGATGATTTGGTTCTACTAAACTCACTCATGACACAAAACTATCATCTCCCTCTATCTTTTTATAAGTATATCTAAATATAATGTGTTATATTTATGCTAACCTAAAACTATCTCTGGATTTAATACTTGGATTAAACCTGTTAAAATAGCTTTACATGTGAGTGAGTGATTGTGTGAAATGTGTAGTGGAAAAAGTCCCACGTATAAAAGATCAAAGAAAAAAACATGACTCATAAACTTGGATTGGCTAACAACCTTTCGAGTTAATGTTTTGACTCAAGTGACTCAATTCAAATATTAAATCTATCATAGTATGAAAGATTTAATGTTTCTTAAACGTTCCTGTAAAAAAACATTTAAATAAAAATTCACTAACAATTAAAACTAAAATTATTTAAAAAATTTGGACAAAAAAATAAGAACATAATTAAAAAGTATTATATTTTTATGGATCAAAAACATATTTAAGGCATATATATATTTTCTATTGGATCATATTAGATCGTTTTTCTAAATTAAAATTGAAATCTAATTCAATTTAATTAATTTTTTCAATTTTTCACTTTTTAATAATTTGGTTTTTCTGTTTTCAATTTTTTTAATTATGTTTTTATTATTATTTTGAATGAATTGATTCCTACTTCATATACCCACCAATCCTTACTCCCACACCAGAATTGCCCCACTTTACCCACATTACACAATGCTTTGGCTAAGACGCAATGACTAGTCTTTTGGTCAAGTGATTCAATCTAAATATTAAATTAACATAGTATCAAAGACTCAATGATTTTAGACGAGTCTCGGAACAATGAAGACTTTCGTATAGCTTGAATTGAATTTCTCCAAATACTAAATCCATTGTATTAAATTCAATATGGTATCACAGTTTCAATGATTTTAAACAGATTTATGTTAAATGTTTATGTGACAAACGGAGCTTCTAACATGTGACATCAGTGAATGAGATAGTGAGACATTTGTCATGTAAACACTTAATGAAAGTTCACTAACGACATTGATTAAAACCAAAATTATTTAAAAAACTTGGACCAAAAAATAGGAACCTAAATAAAAAGTGTTATATTTTTATATACCAAAAACATATTTAAGACATATATATATATATATATATATATATATATATATATATATATATATACACACATATACGACATTGATTAAAACCAAAATTATTTAAAAAACTTGGACCAAAAAATAGGAACCTAAATAAAAAAAAGTGTTATATATATATATATATATAGCATTTTCCATTTGGATTGAATTAGATCGTTTTTCAAAATTGAAATCGAAATCTAATTGAATCCAATTAATTTTTTCAATTTTTCACTTCTTTTGTTTTTTGGATTTTCAATTTTCAATTTTGGTGATCACTTTATTGATTTATTTATTTTGAATGGATTGGTTCCTACTTCCTATACCCACCAATCCATACTAAATTTGCCCCACTTTACCCACATCACATCTTGCTCTTGCTAAGACTCTTTGGTTAGCCTTTTGGGTCAAGTAGTTAAATCCAAGTATTAAATTCAATTTGATATTAAAGATTCAATGATCTTAGATGGGCCTGTGAACAAAGAAGACTTTCGTATATCTTGAATTGATTTTCTCCAAATATTAAAACCATTGTATTAATTCTAACATAGTATCAGAGATTCAATGATCTTAGATATGTCTATGTAAAGTGCTTATGTGACAAACAGAGTTCTTGATATGAGACATCAATGAGCAAGACATTTAGTCATTTGTCACGTAAACACTTAATAGAAGTTCACTAATGACAATGATTAAAACCAAAATTATTTAAAAAACTTGGACAAAAAAATAGGGACCTAAACAAAAAAAAAAGTGTTATATTTTAATGGACAAAAAACATATTTAAGCATATATATATATATATATATATATAAGTATTTTTCGATTTGGATCGGATTACATCATTTTTAAAAATTGAAACCAAAATATGATTCAATCTAATTAAGATTGAGTTTTTCAGTTTTTGGTTTTACGGTTTTCAATTTTGTTGATCATTTTTTTTTTTATTTTGAAAGGATTGGTTCCTACTTCCTATACCCAACAAGCCTTACTCCCAGACCAGAATTGCCCCACTTTACCCACATCACACCATGCTCGGGCTAAGTCCATTGGCTAACCTTTTGGGTCAAGTGGTTCAATCAAACTATTGAATCCAACATGGTATCAAAGATTCAACGATCTTAGACTGACTTGTGAATAAAGAAGACTTTTGTATAGCTTGAATTGAATTTCATCAAATATTAAATCCAACATGGTATCAGGGATTTAATGATCTTAGATGAGCCAATGTTAAGTACTTACATGGCAAATGGAGCTCCTGACACATGGTATTAGTGAGTGAGACAATGAGACATTTGCCATGTAAACACTTAATAGAAGCTCATTAACGAGAGTGATTAAAACTAAAATTATTTAAAAAGCTTGGACCAAAAAAAAAATAGATACCTAAACAAAAAATATTATATTTTCATGGATCAAAACATATTTAACGTATGTATATATATATATATATATATATATATATATATATATATATATATATATATATATATATATATATATATATATATATATGAGGGGAATCGAACACTTACTGTAGGTGTTTTTTTGACTTACACTCATTTTCAACCGTTAGATTCACTTTCATCTAATGGTTGAGATTATTTCATTAAAAGTAACCATTAGATGAAAGTGGATCTAACAGTTAAAAATGAGTATAAGTCAAAAAAGACTTACACTGATGTAAGTTGATCCTCCCTATATATATATATATATATATATATATATATATATATATATATATATATATATAAGTACTCTTGTTTTGGATCGGATTAGATCATTTTTCAAAATTGAAACTAAAATCTGATTCAATCCAATTAATTTTTTCAATTTTTTACTTTTTTACTTTTTGGTTTTTCAATTTTTAATTTTGTTGACTATTTTTTTTTCTTTATTTTGAATGGATTGGTTCTTACTTCCTATACCCGCCAACCCCTACTCCCATACCAGAATTGCCCCACTTTACCCACATAACACCATGCTTTGGCTAAGACCCATTGACTAGCCTTTTGGGTCAAGTGGTTCAATCTAAGTATTAAATCAAACATGGTATTAGAGATTTAATAATCTTAGACGGGTATGTGAACAAAGAAGACTTTCGTATAACTTCAATTGAATTTCTCCAAATATTAAATCCATTGTATTAAATCCAATATGGTATCAGAGATTCAATGATATTAGACGGGCCTATGTTAAGTGCTTATGTGGCAAAAGGAACTCTTGACACATGACATCAATAAGTGAGACAATGAGACATTTGACACTTAAACACTTAATGAAAGTTTACTAACGACAATGATTAAAATCAAAATTATTTAAAAAACTTGGACAAAAAAAATAGGGACCTAAACAAAAAAGCGTTATATTTTCATAGATCAAAAACATATTTAAGGCATATATATATATATATATAGGGGTGATAATTCCATGAAATGGTGTTATTGTGGACTTATATCTGTACTTTATTGATTACTTAGTCTTTGTTATCAAGCATATTTGGAAAATTTCAAGTTAAATTCATTGATTTCAATTGTGATATCTTCCTATATGATTTCTGAGTTAATTAGTATAATTCTTCTTATGAATTTGTGAACTCACTATTATCATTAAACTAGTGACTTCTTAATTGTAGGAATGACTTAAAATGAGCATAATGGTCAAGGACTTAGAGCTGCATTGGAAGAGAAAGCACCAGGTGAAGTTCAGCATTCAACGCCGCGACGTGGGCAAGTTAGTGTTGCGGCATGAGGCTTCTCCTGTTTTTTGGCATAGAGCTACGAAAGTTGCACGCTGCGACGTGAAGAATGAACGCCACGACGTTCTAACCTAAATTTAATACTCGCCACGACGTGACAAGATAAGCGTTGCGACGTGAAACAAAAATTTAAAGCCTATAAATACTGTTCTATCAGATTTTACAAAAGAGAATGTTTTTGTTAAAAGCACAGCTGCTAAGGTTTATTTGTGACACTGAAAGGAAGCCAAAAGGGTCAAAGTTGGAGGCCAAATCCTTCCACAAGGAGGATTCAAGCACCAAGGATCACCATTATTAAGCTTGCAACTTCCTCTCCTTCAACTTCTTCTCTATTCTGATCATGACAATGAGTATTCTTGATATATTTTCATTTATCATGAGTGGCTAGTTTGTGTATAGGGATTTCTTTGGATCCTTCTATGAATATTGATGATTTTGTAAATCTTTAAGTTAATATATGTGATTTAGGATTGTTCAATCATATTGTTCCTAATGCTTTTAAATGTTTGACCAATATTTAATATGTTTTGATGAAATCTAATGAACCTAGACATAGGAAGTTGGATTTAAGATCATATGTATGATTGATGCATGTTTGATTTTATTTAATTGGATCGAATAAATTGATTAGCTAATAGGATATTAATATACCTATTAGTCATGCATGAATATTATTGAGACTTGCTCTTAATGAGTGGAATTTAATCTAGATCTCATGGACACATAGTGACTAGGTAAATAACGCATGGTTAAATGACCTAGACATAAGCTTTTAACTGAATAAGATTCTCAAGCCAACAAATTCCAGATCATGTATTTTGATAAAGAGGTTTGCATATCATCAATTAAAGTAGAAGGTGAAGAAGGATTCCCTATTCTTTAATCATCAACTGTAATTCCAATTAGCTAGCATTTAAATTTTTCCATTAGTTTACACACAACTCCTTTAATCTGAATATTTTTAGATAGAAATTATTAAGCTATTGGTTAATAATTAGTTATAAGTTAGCAATAGTCCTTATGGGAACGATATCTCACTCCTAACTATACTACAAGTGCAATTCGTGCACTTGCTGTAAGCAAAAGAGCGAACAAATTTTTGGCGTCGTTGTTGGGGACTACGACTTAATTTCAGAAGAACTAATATTAACAACGAGTTTAATTAGTTCTAATCTAAGTTTCTTTTGTGCATATAATTTAAATTTTAATTCTTTAATTATTTCAGGTAAGATGGCAGATGAAAACGTTACACTAGAGATGGAAGACGATAGTTGCAATAGGCCATTGAGGGAGTTTGCTACTCCTCAAATGGATAATCTGTAATCTAGCATTAGACGTCCTGCCATCCGAGCAAATAACTTCGAGATAAAGTCGGCCATCATCCAAATGATCCAAACTTCTGTACAGTTTGGCGGCTTATCTAACGAGGATCCCAACGCGTATCTCTCAAACTTGCTGGAGATTTGCGATACGTTTAAGCATAACGGAGTATCCGAGAATGCTATTCACCTAAGGCTTTTCCCTTTCTCTTTGAGGGATTGAGCCAAAAGCTGGTTGCACTCTCTTCCAGTGGGATCAATCATAACTTGGGCAGAGGTATGTATCAAATTTTTGAACAAATACTTCCTTTAGACCAAAACTACAGAGATGGTGAATGATATTATATCATTCACTCAGTCTGAATCAAAATCCTTGTATGAAGTTTGGGAAAAGTGCAAGGATCTTCTGAGAAGGTGCCCACACCATGAGATACCACTATAGTACAAAATCTACTCATTTCACAAGGGATTGCTACTACACCACCACCCAATAGTAAATGTTGCAGCTGGAGGTTCCTTGCTAAGTAAATCTTTCAATGAGGCCTTCCAACTATTGGAGGAATTAGCTACTAACAACTATCTATGTCCTGCCGCAAGAAACACTCCATAGAGGGTTGCTGGAGTGCACGAAGTGGATGCAATAGCATCGTTGTCAGCTTAGGTTGCAGCATTAGC
This sequence comes from Ormosia emarginata, assembly GCA_029884605.1. Taxonomy (NCBI): domain Eukaryota; kingdom Viridiplantae; phylum Streptophyta; class Magnoliopsida; order Fabales; family Fabaceae; genus Ormosia; species Ormosia emarginata. The sequence continues at coordinate 27,370,058 of JAQQTP010000075.1, forward strand.
GAGTAAGATGGACAGTATGAGACATCAAGCTCACCAGAGCCCATTTGTGTTGTGTGACAAATGCGGTGATAACCATTCAAGTGATAGGTGCCCTACCACATCTGAAAGTGCACATTATGTAGGGAACTATCGATCACCACAGAATAACCCATACACCAATCAGTAAAACCCTGGATGGAGGAACCATCCAAACTTCTTTTGGAGGGATAATCAAGGAGCCTCTTCCTCAGCGCCTAGAGCTAAGCGACCTTACTATCCTCTTGGATTCTCCTCACAACCCAAACAGCCGGTTCAAGACAAGAAACCATCTCTCGAATAGAAGCTCATTTAGCAAAGAATGACTCAGTGATACAGAGCCAGTCTGCTTTTATGAGGGCTTTGGAAACTCAAGTGGGGTAATTAGCAAATGCAATCAATAATAGGCCCCCAGGCACTTTCCTGAGCGATACTATTAATAACCCAAAGGGCACCTCAAATGAGCATTGCAAGGTGATCTCACTGAGAAGTGAGAAGGATATTGAATGTAATCCAAAAACAAAGTTGTTGGAAGAAAAGGTTGAAGTTGGTAAAGACCAAGAGATGGTGAGTAAGGAGAGCCAAATGAATGAAGAAGTTATCCACAAAAAGGTGGAAGATAAGAAAGGTGAAGAGAAGACAAATAACAAAAAGATGGAGAATAGGCCTTATATACACCTTTTACCATTTCCAAGTAGACAAATTAAGCATAAAATAGATGAGCAGTTTAAGAAGTTTTTGGAAGTTTTCACGGAACTTCACATCAACATCCCTTTTGCTGAAGCTTTAGAGTAGATGCCAAGTTACGTCAAGTTTATGAAGGATATACTATCCAAGAAACGTAAGATGGGAGAGTTTGAAATGGTAGTATTGTCTGAAGAATGCAGTGTTGTCTTGCAACAGAAGCTTCCCCCTAAGTTGAAGGATCCGAGGAGCTTTACAATCCCTTGTGCCATATGTGAGAACTTTCTTGGCCAAGCATTGTATGATATGGGGGCAAGCATTAATCTAATGTCCCTATCCATATTTCATAGGCTAAGTTTGAGGGAATGCAAGCCCACATCCGTAACCCTCCAACTAGCAAACCGTTCATATACTTACCCAAAGGGGATAGTGGAAGATATCTTGGTAAAAGTGAACATGTTCATATTCCCTGCAGACTTTGTGATTCTGGATATGGAAGAGGATCATAGGGTTCTATTGATCCTAGGTAGACTATTCCTGGCCACAGGGAGAACACTCAAAGATGTGCAAAAAGGAGAATTGACTATGAAAGTTCAAGATCAAGAGGTAACTTTTAATATCTTCAAAGCAATCAAGTTTTCTCAAGATCATGAAGAGTGTTCTTATGTGGGTTTATTGGATAATATCATTCATTGGACATTCCAAGCCAATATTCCTGAAGATTCTCTTGCTTTGGCTTTGACTTCATCAATTGATAATGATGAAGATGCTAGGGACGATGTGTTGGATTTTATCAAATGCCTAGATACAGTTCTTAAGCTATATCGGTTACCCAAGTTTGAAACCTTGGAGTCCGATACAAGTAAAGAGGCATCTAAGCCTTCCATTGAGGAACCTCTGAGGCTTGAACTTAAACATTTGCCTAATCATTTACAATATGCTTATTTAGGAGCAATTTTCACCCTTCCAGTAATCATATCATCATCCCTCTCAGATGATCAAACGGAGAAACTTCTCTGTGTGCTAAGGAAATATAAACATGTTATTGGATGGACCATTGCCGATATCCAAGGCATTAGCCCCTCCATTTCCATGCATAAGATCCTGTTAGAGGATAATCAAAGTGGTGTTGTGGAACACCAAAGGAGGCTAAATCCAATTATGAAAGGGGTGGTGAGAAAGGAAATAATCAAGTGGCTGGATGCTGGTATAATATATCCTATTTCTAACAACCCTTGGGTCTCACCAATTCAATGTGTTCCCAAAAAGGGTGACATGACAGTAGTCACCAATGAAAATAATAAGCTCATTCCCTCTCGGAAGGTCACAGGCTGGAGGGTGTGCATGGACTACCATAAGCTGAATAAGGCCACCCGAAAAGACCATTTTCCACTTTCTTTCATTGACCAAATGTTGGATAAACTGACAGGAAAGACCTACTACTGCTTTTTAGATAGTTATTCCGGTTATAACCAAATCGTCATAGCGCCAAAGGACTAAGAAAAGACAACATTCACGTGTCCTTATGGTACATTTGCATTTCAAAGGATGTAATATCTCGGAAAAAACATATTAGACTTTTATATGTGTACAAAGGTAGCATATGACTTGTTTGATATGTTAGTGAAGTTTTGTGACAAACTGAGTTAGTTTAGACACTTTGTTGCAACCCTGAGTGTGAAAAGTAGCCTAAAATGACTCAAAAAATAGCATAAACTACTATTTGAAGGGAAACAAGTTTAGATAATTTGTTTCTAGGTCACAAATAAGTTAAGTAAGGTGTAGTTAAAGTTTCAGAGTAATCGGAGTTGATTTGGTATTTTTAGGCATACTGGTTGTGTATTTTAATACTGAATTGATCCCAGCAAATATGAAAAAATAGAAAAAACGTGAAACAAGATTTTTAATGAATCCTAAGATTTATTTTGAGTCTGTTGGAGGTTAGAAACTTAGATTTGAAGAAATCTAAGTGTTCATAGCAGATAGAAAACTTTAGTACCTATCTAGAAGAAGTAAAGTTAGACTTTGCCTCTTCATTTATATCCCACGGCAGAATGGGAGAAGGAAAACAGAAAAGAAAAGAAAGAAAAGAGAAGGCAAAAATCGAAGGAAGAAAGGAGAGAAAGATAAGAAGGAAAAGAAGGAAAGCTTGAAGATCATCATTCAAGCAAGAGGTAGGGGATTCTATTCATATTTTCTTATTGTTTATCATGGATGAACATAGGGTTCATGAATGGAAACAAGGATTTGGGAAGCCAAATCAATGTTTTTGACTTGGTTCTTGATTTCAAGGATAAGGTTAGTATGTTTTTCTGCATAGTGAGTATTATATAGCCATTTATGGCTCAAGATCAACCATTAGGGTTCATAGAAGAGGAACTTTGTGATGGTTGGAGTTTTGGGGGTTTTGGACCTAAATCTATGCCTAAGTGAATCAATAGGTTGTATGAAAGTTACAACAAGTTTAGGGGCTTAGATTGGTGCTAAAAATCATCTATGAACCAAGTTTAAATGATTGGAAGTTAAATTAGAATTAATGGAACAGTAGCAGTAATCTGCATAATTCTGCAGAATTGCTGTTAAGCACTGAGCGCCTAGGCGCTGGGTTACGAGCGCTTAGGCGCTCAAGGGCCAGAGAATTGATGCATGCAACAGGTTATCCAGCGCTCAGGCGCTACGTAGTAAGCATTGATAGCGCTCAGGCATTGAAGAATGGATGCTTAGGCGCCCAGAACAGAGTTGAACATATAATTTCTTATGTAGAATTGAGCTATTCCAAGGATTCTAGTTTCTTGTTTATGCCTTCTTAAGTGTGTTGAGACTCCATAAAACGATAAGTCTAAGTGAGAAGGATTGACTTGCATACAAATGGAATATAGAGGAAGAAGTTGTGTAATTCTTTAAGTAAGGATTATCTTAAATCAAAGTTTAGATCATAAGTGACAAAGTGTTACTCATGTATCACAAGAGAGGTGATAAGAGAAAGTTAAGAAGCAAGTTGGCAATAGTAGAATGTCATAGTACCTAAGTGACAAGAGTTAAGAGCCAAGGTGTCGAGTTGACAATAATAGAGTGCCATAGTGCCTAAGTGGCAAGAGTTAAGGGCCAAGGTGCCGAGTTGGCAATAGTAGAGTGACATAGTACCTAAGTGGCAAGAGTTAAGGGCCGAGGTGCCGAGTTAGCAAAAGTTAAGTGTCATAGATCTTAGTTGGAAAGCGTGAATGCCATAGTGCATGAAGAGCTCTCAAAGAGTTAAAGAGAGTTAGTAATGCAAAGACAGTAGTGTACTAAGCCTAGTTGGCATTGGTTCAATATCGTAGTGCATGAAATGCTCCCACAGAGAAGAGGTGGAGTTAGTAATGCAAGATGAACTTAATATGAGATTATGTGGTGGTTATGTTAGAGTTAAGACATAACTTCGCATTACACACACTTCACAATTCACATATGCTTGTTATTCCTAGAGAGCAGATGGTGGAGGCATCCACTCAGTTTATGGTAAGTTATAGGAGGTTACATGATATGATAGCAGAGTCCTTCCCTACTTGGTAGGTTATAGGAGGTTACTTGTTTTCGTATCAGATTCCCTCCCTACCTAGGGGTGTAGGAGGTCATGTGTTATGATAACAGACTTTGTTCCTAAACAGTAGGCTATAAGGGGTCATATGTTGTCACGACAGAATTCCTTTGCGCCTAGGGGTGTAGGAGGTCAGGTATTGTAATGACAGATTTCGTTCCTAAACAGTAGGCTATAAGGGGTAGTATGTTGTCACTGCAGAATTCCTCTGCGCCTAGGGGTGTAGGAGGTCAGGTGTTGTGGTGATAGACTTTATTCCTAAAAGTAGGCTATAAGGGGTCACCCGTTACCATGGTAAAATTCCTCTGCGCCTAGGGGGAATAGCTAAGTATTCATGATATTGTACCAACACTAACATACACTTTTCTTTGAACATAAACATACATCATTCCATAATTGCATTATTTAATATTTTGAATATTGTTTGTGTGATTGTTGTTTTTGTGTGGTTTGGTGCCTTCTGTGACAGCTGTAAGAGCGGTTGTCTGGTCGATGATTTCAAATGATTGCATGGACAGTTGTTTGATATCATCATGGTTCGATTATCAAAACAGAAGTGTAGTTTGCGAAAAAATGTTACATAAAGAGAATTGTAATTATTTCTTATGCAGGAAGTATTAGTTCAGCTGGGTTTATTCATTTTGAATGTTTAAACTGTTGGTTTTGGTATTTATACTGAGAAATGTGATTTCTCACCCAGTTGTTGCCATATAAATTCAGGTGAAGGTTCATCCAAAGGCAAGAAGAAGAAGTATGAAGACAAAGATAATTTTTAAGAAAGTTATGTATACAATGAGTCATTCAGTGGCAATGCTATATGTATAACTTTTAGTTTTCCGCAAGGCTCTCCATTATTATTATTTTAAATGATATGGATTAGTACAATATTAAGTTAAAAGTAGCATAACTAATATTGCTTATCCAGGTATATTTTGATATACTATGTTACCGATATTAGGGTGTTACAAAGGATGCCCTTTGGGCTATGTAATGCTCCTGCAACCTTTCAACGTTGCATGATGGTCATCTTTGCAGATATGATAGAGCATAGTTTGGAGGTGTTCATGGACAACTTTTCAGTATTTGGGGATGATTACAACACAACAGCTATTTGTAGACCCTGTCATCCGTGCTGAGAAGGTGTGAAGAAACAACCTCGTCCTGAACTAGGAAAAATGTCACTTTATGGTCCAAGAATGAATAGTTCTTGGCCATAAGGTTTCTATTAAAAGGATAAATGTGTACAAGGCGAAGATTGAGGTTATTGACAAGCTTCCTTCGCCAAACTCAGTAAAAGGAATCAGCAATTTTCTTGGCCATGCGGGTTTCTACAAGAGGTTTATTAAAGATTTTTCGAAGATAGCCAAGCCTCTTTGTAACTTGTTGGAGAAAGACATTCAATTCATTTTTGATGAATCATGTTAAGTTGCATTTGAGGATCTGAAGAGGAAACTGGTCTCAGCACCAGTAATCATCACTCCAGATTAGGATTTACCATTCGAGCTCATGTGCGATGCTAGTGACTATGTTGTGGGTGCAGTGTTGGGGCAGGGAAAAGACAAGGTGTTTTGCTCCATTTATTATGCGAGCAAAACACTTAACGATGCCCAACTAAACTACACCACCATAGAAAAAGAGCTGCTGGTCGTAGTCTTTGCATTCGATAAGTTTCGAGCTTACTTGGTGTTAGACCTTTTGTGTACCGCAAGTGCACAGGTCATTCAAGTAATACAGATACGAAGTAAAAGTTCGTTCCCACGAGGATAAGGTTTCCATTACTAAGTAACAACTAATAGCTTAGCTAAATTCTATCCAAGGACATATAAAATAAGAAAACATAAATAATCTAATTCTAAACTACAAAAGTAGTAAAGATAATGGTTTAGAGATCTAGGAAATCCTTCTTCACCTTCTACTTCAACTAATGATATGCAATCCTTATAAGCAACATCAATGATTAGTTAGTTTAGCTTGAGAATCTGATTTAGTCAAAAGCCTATGTCTAGGTCAATCAACCCTGGTGCCATTTACCTAATCCACTATGGTTCTTATGGTTGCATGAGGATTAGTGTAAACTCCACTAATGAACAATATATTCTCAAACACACGCTAATACATGGCTAAAAGGTATATTTCTATCCCATTAGCGAATCAACTCATCCAAGCCAATTGAACTCGTCAAACATGCATCAACCATACCATGTCAATCTCCACAAATTCCTATGTCTAGTTCATTTGCTTCAAGTAACATCATGCAATTGTTGATCAAACAGAAGCAAGCATTAAGCATAGGCATGGAAGAACATAGCTAAACATCAATAGAAACTCAAATTTATACATAACCATCAATATCCATACAAAGATTCAAAGTATATCCTAAATACAGCTTTGGCTAAACATTGAATACGAAATTACAACCAAAAACAGTATTCAAAAGATAAGGGAGAAGAAGAAACGCAGGGAGAAGAGGAAGGATGCCATTGATGAGATCCTTGAAGCTTGAATCCTCTTCCCTAAGGAAGAGGACCTCCAACCTAGCCTCCCTAGGCTTCCAATCTGCCCAGAAATGAAGTCTTGGCCTCAACCTCTCTAAACTCATCTTGGCTCCCCCGGAGCTCTCTTCAGAATTCTATTGAAAATCTATTTATAGACTCAGCAAAATCAGGGCCACGCCGCGGCGCTCACAATCCACGCCGCGGCGCGTATCAAATTAGGTCACTCACGCCTCGGCATTGTTTTCTCACACCGCGGCGTTCAATTCTTCTTAGCCCCTGACTTTGGATGTAGGGGATCTCGACGCCGCGGCGTACGCTTCCCCAGCGCTGCGGCGCTACAAGTCTGGCTGCAGAATTCTACAGCAAACACTGTTTTTCTGCTGAATTTACTCCTTTGGATTCCTCTTGGGCTTTCTAATCTGCTTTGCAGCTCTTCCTGCATTAGAGAAATCGCCAAAGTATTAATAAATGCAAAGTCTACTTAATCATATACACAATAAGCACAATTTGCTCCATAACATACTGGAAAGGTATTAGAATGGATATAATAAATAGAAGTATAAAACCTTCCAAATATGCATGAATACAAGGACTTTAGCACTCTTAGAAATACAGATATGGGGCACAAATAACTACACTTTGTGAAGTTATCACTTGGTGGGGACTAAGGTGATTGTTTATACTGATCACTCTGCCATTAAGTATTTGGATAGCAAGAAAGATGCAAAACCACGTTTGATCAGGTTGGTTTTGCTATTAAAAGAATTTGATCTGGAGATTCGTCATAAGAAAGGTGCAGAGAATCAAGTTGCAGATCACCTTTCTAGACTTGAAAATGAAGACCATCAAGTTGAACCGCTCACGATTAGAGAGACATTTCCATATGAGCATCTTTTTACAACCACCGCTCAATCATGTCCTTGGTATGCAGACATGGTGAACTATATAATGTGTTGTGTGTTGCCTCATGATTTGACTTCTCATCAGAAGAGGAAATTCTTACATGATGTCAAACACTACATCTGGGACGAACAATTTTTGTTCAAACAATGCTCGGACCAAATGTTGAGGAGGTGTGTACCTATGGAGGAAATGGAGTAGATTCTGAACCAATATCATGCTTCTCCATATGGTGGATACTATAGTGGTGAGAGGACAGTTGTGAAGGTGCTCCAATCTAGTTTTTATTGGTCATCTCTATTCAAGGATGCACATTTCTTTGTGCAAAGGTGTGAGCAGTGTCAAAAGTCAGGGAATATCTCCAGAAGGAATGAGATGCCCTTAAATCCCATTTTAGAAGTTGAGGTCTTTGATGTTTAGGACATAGATTTCATGGGTCCCTTCATTCTCTTAAATAAAAATTTGTATATTCTGGTAGCGGTGGACTACGTGTCCAAATGGATGAAAGCATGTGCTTTTCCTTCCAATGAAGCTAAGGAAGTGGTAGGCTTCATGAAGAAACACATTTTTACCCGATTCGGAACACCTATGGCCATTTTAAGTGATGAGGGGTCCCACTTTTGCAACAAGTCCTTTGAAGCTCTTCTCGCCAAGTATGGGGTAACCCATTGGATTGTCACTGCCTATCACCCGCAAACAAGTGGGCTGGCAGAGGTGTCTAATCGCGAGATTAAGCGAATTTTGGAGAAAACATTATCCTTTCAGAAAGGATTGGTCAAAAAAACTGGACGACGCACTGTGGGCTTATAGGACTGCCTATAAGAGCCCCATTGGTATGTCCCCATATAAGTTGGTATTTGGAAATGCATGTCACATGCTGGTTGAGCTTGAACATCATGCATATTGGGCAATCAAGCAATTGAACTTAAACGTACAAGCTGCTGGAAAAAAGAGATTATTGTAACTCAATCAGCTTGATGAATTTAGACATCAAGCATATGAGAATGCAAAGTTGTATAAGAAGAAGGTGAAATTTTGGCATGACAAGAAGATTGTGCAAAAGAAATTCGAAGCAGGTCAACAAGTTCTCCTTTACAACTCTAAGCTTAAATTATTTCTTGGGAAGCTTAAATCTAGGTGGTCGGGACTCTTTGAGGTAAGGAGAGTGTTCCCTCATAGAGCAGTGGAGATAGCTCCCCTGGATGGTTCATCAAGCTTTAAGGTTAATGGTCAGCACCTAAAATTTTACTATGGAGAGAGATTCAAAGGGGGAAGACCTCCCTCACTTTGACAACTTCAACTTGAGGTCTGCAAAGTCCTGCCAGGACTATAATTAAGGTCCTTCTTGAGAGGGAACCCAATTGTGTATTATTAAGTATTTTAAATCTTAAATATGTTAATATGTTGATTTTGTAGTTTGATTAAGTTTTTGTTGTACAAACTGTGTTTTAACCCTTTGAGCAAGTTTTCCAGGTGTTAGAGGCTGGAAAGATGCAAAAACAACAGTAGAATGCAGAATTCTGTAGGTAGACCTCTCACGTCGCGGCGTGAAGAGTGCATCGGCCAGATTCCAGAGGATAGAGCGCTACGGCGCACATATTTTGCGCGTCGCGACGTTCCGATTAAAAAAATAAATAAATAATATATATAAATAATTATTAATATATTTAAATAATTAATTAAACTAATGGGTTTTTAGTGGACACCGCGGTGCGTAGGGAAACTTCGTGCTTCACGCTAGACGTTTGGCCATTCCCTTCATTCCCTCTCATTTCTATCATTTTTCTTAATTTTTCTTCTCTCATTTGCTCTCCGCCTCTATTGTGCATTTCATTTTTGTGTCCTCAAATCATGGTAAGTGCATTTTCTTTTTCTTTATTTTTGTTTTTTTTTTTTCATTTACGTTATTTTTACATTTTGTTTTGTTTTTATTTTATTTTTCATATCTTTTGCCATTTTTAGTGTTTCCTACCTAATTTAGGATTTGTTATTGTATTATAAAATGTATATATATATATATGTATTTTGGTCTTTTGCCCTACATGTCGCTGGGCAAAAGCCCAAATTTTTGGTCCCAACGCTGCAACGTTACACTTGAACGTCGCGTCGTTAACTGAATGTTGCTTTGAATGCTGCGAAGTTGGTGATAAGCGTTGCGATGTTAGTATAAACTTGTTTGAGTGCCACGGCTTAGGTCATTAACGCCGCGACGTAAGTTTGAAGGTGTTTGAATGCTGCGGCATATTAATGTTACCACCATGGCGATAGGTTAAATTGGTTTGAATACCGTGGCGCTAGAATTAATGTTGTGGTGTGAGTTCTCATATTTTACAGAATTGTTCAGTTTTCAATGCTTTTCTAATTTTTTATTCTCAAATATGATAAATTGCTTCTTTTGGCAGGTCTAGTTACCTTTTTCACAAACACCATGTCTCCTAAACGTCACCGAGGAGAGAGCAGTCATCGTAACAGAGAACCATCCCCTCCTCTTCCTGACTATGATCAACATCTATTTCATTCTGCTGATGCAGCTAAACAGTACTCATTGACGATCACTAAGATCATCATACCGGAGCATGGATTTTCCTTCTCCAGGGCTATCCACCCAGAGGTAGAGGGGTTGCTTAATGCGCTCAACTGGAGCCAGTTTGCACAACACCCGGAGACACCAACAGTTCTCCCAATCGTTCATAAATTCTATGCGAACACAGTCGTGGCACCCCAGGGGAGTTCCATCGTGCGCGTACGGCGGCGCAATGTTTTTTATTCTACTGTTGCCATCAGAGATGCCTTGGGATTGCATGAGCCCCCGCTCCTGTGTGACTACGCCGCCTTCTGCTAGTGGGAGCCTGTGGAGGGCATCGATCTTGCTACTGTTACAACGCGAATTTGTAGACCTGACTCACTGCTCGTGGTGTGGACGATAAGCATCCAGACCAATAGGTCATGGTTCTTTACCCGGTCTTATTTGCTTTAGGAAGCACAGGTTTGGTACTATTTCATTAACACCCGCTTGCTGCCATCAAACAACTTGTCAGAGGTAACATGTGATCGGGCCATCCTCATTTACTCCATATTGGAGCGTCGAGCCATTGATACTGCCCAGATCATTCGTGATCAGATCCAGCGGTCCATATTTGACTCACGGAGCCTCTTCTTCCCTTATCTGATCCATACTTTACAGTAGGCGACACGTTGAGTGGGGACCCTATTAGGAGCTGGTAGATGGTAAACAGTTGCTAAACAACTCTTTTATGGAGTGAATTATAGGACATGGGGGCACCAGTAGTTCCCACCACAGCTATGGTGTCTTATAGCTTGCAGACCCAGAGATGGATGGCTGAGCGCCTCCAGCTCCCCATGGATGACTATCCGATGCCTCAGTTCCCACCATAGGCTATCGCTGACCCACCCCATCCGCTGCAGGATCAGCCAGATGATGATGACGACGATGAGGCTACTGATTAGCGCTATTCTATACGGGGTATTTTCTTTCGTTACATTTTTTTACTTCTCATATTACAGCATGATCTCGTGTTAACATTGTGGACACTATTTCCCTCAGGTTTGGGGGGTGTCTTAGATTATTTGTTTTTGCAGTAGTATGTATGCAGTCCTTATAACATTATGTTTTATGTTTATATTTATAAATAATGATTTTGTGGTATACTATGCTGTGAATATATATAGTTTTAAAGTTTTAAGGGGCATAGTACTAAACAAATGCATGTTTTGAATACTTAAGGTTGAATCTGTCTAAATGCATCACATTGGCCCAATTAAATATTAGTTAGTACGATATCATCTGAAGGAACATGTAAATGTGAAAATCTCATTCAAGATATAATCGTCGTTCTCTTTCACAGTATGGGTCCGATGTATATCACTATTGTGCACATGATGGTTTACATGTATGTTTGGAAAGGTTGAAATACTTTAATGTACATCATGTGCCAATTGTTATTATAGTGATGATTGTCCTATGATATCATTACTTGTAAAGTGCCATCTTTTGAGTGAAACCTGTAATCAAAAGCATGTTTAACATTCCAGTCGCTTTTTAAATGCATGATTTAGATCTTACTTGTATGCTTGTATAACTTTGATCATGATATGAGTGTTGTCTAGAGAAGGTTTATTGATAACAATGTATTTTATTCATTTTATAATCCTCTCACTAGGATTCTTAAGATTCAATTTGACTTAATTAAGACAATTTTGTCACATTTTTTGAAATTAAGCTTAATTGGATCATTGAAGAAATTATTATTTGAATTATCATTAATTTGGGTGATTGCATTCTTAAATAAAGTGACTACAATTTGAGTTGCAATTATCTGATTAATGTGATTCTAGTCTTATTAGAAAGTTAAGATAATTCTCTAATAACTATTCACTTGATAGCAAGAGCCACAATGATAGCAATATATTTCATTCATTGTATAATCTTCTCACTTAATTTTTTCAGTAAAGTGGCTATAATTTGAGTGACAAATATCCGATGGATGTGATTTTAGTCTTGTTTTAAAGTTAAGACAAATTTCTATAACTTTCTTGAAGGCCTCAAGACTGGGAACACACGTTTGGATAACTCAAATTGGAGTTGAAGCAAAATCTAGAGTTTTGAACCTGGCAACTTGACCTCTATGCACTCATTAGGCTATATCTCGGGTTATAAGAGTTCAACAATTCTAAAATTTTGATAGCGGAAGGTTAAGACTTATATCTACAACTTTCATAAAAACACAAATGTTGGATCAGAAGTTTTGAAGGAGATATTGAGCTTGGAAGTTAGAATAGAGGAGCTGAAGTTGGGCCTGACCCATAAGCAGTAATTGGGTCATATCTCGGGCTGTAGGTAGTGGATTTGGATGAAATTAGTGGCTGTGGAAAGCTAAGACAATTTCCTAGAACTTTCATGAAGACCATCTGGCCAGCAAATGACGTATGCCATAAGTTCAGAAGTGAAACATTTCAGAGACAAGAATCTACCTATTCATCATCATCAAACGACTATTTTGGTATTTTATTCTCATCATCCATCATCTCTTTTGGTATTTTGTACTCTTATAACTCTATAAAAGGAGGTAAGGGCTGATTATTTTGGGGTATTAGCTTAGAGTTTACCTTCATGCTTGTATGTTAATTGTTTTCTTTGTGTAGTTTTCTATTATTCTTAATTGAAGTTATGTTCATCTTCTTCTTCTTCTTCTTTCTTTCTTTCTTCTTAATTCATGAGTAACTAATTTTCATTTTGCTTGGGTGAAAGAGTGAAGTTCTTGGTAATATGTTGAGGTTAGATTAATTTCTTTCTTGTGCTTAAATGATATATTTTTGAGTGATCATTATATATGTTGTATGTTGTTTTCGATTAATTTAGAAACTCTTTTTGTATAATGAAGATCTTGATTCATTGTAGACAAGATGTTGGCACAGTGGATGCTTGAGATCATTTGCAAATGCTGGTGAACAATTAAAGGAACCATAATATGATTACATATATAATCTTAATTGAACTTTGAATGTTAAATCTTTCGATTGGAACCTTCATTATGTATGATTTCAATTGAGTTATAAAAAGAAATAATCTTATCTTTAATTTATTACCAAGAGTAGATCTCCTAACCCAAGTGAATCATTTTCATCTGTGAACAATTTTTATCACCTTTAGTATTGTGACAAATCTGCTCCTTACCTCAAATAATTTTTCTTCATCAATTCCCTGTGGATCGACATCGGACTCCCGAGAATATACTACTTGAAACAACCTACACTTGGGTTTGAAACTTTTAATTATTCTATCATTTATGAATAAGTGCATGTTGAAGTTTTGATTATCTTTGAAATTGTGTTTAAACTCTCTTAAGGCGAAATCCTAGATTGTGCATAATTGAGGAAATGATTAGGGCGTTGTTTGGATCGATTGACCCTTAAAAAGCTTACCATGATATAAGTATATCCATAGGTCCCCTTTGAAACTTGATGTATGATTGACCTTATATGTTTTTCATCACTTACATATTCCTACCCATGTAACTATGCTAAAGGCATGTAAAAACATTGCAATTCCATCCTACCATCATAGTTTGTTAAGTGCATAATAGGTTATTTCTTTACTTGAGTTCGGTGTTCAATGGGTATGGGTGAATGTTCAATGTCAAATGAACTTGAAGGAACCATCTGCTGTGAAAGAAAAAGAATAGCTTTGTGTAAGTATAAAAAGAAAAGAAAAGAGACAAGTAAAGCAAAAGAAAAGAATAAGAAAAGTTAAATCCAAAAAGCCATCTGCTGTGAAAGAAAAAGAATAGCTTTGTGTAAGTATAAAAAGAAAAGAAAAGAGACAAGTAAAGCAAAAGAAAAGTTAAATCCAAAAAGCATTGAATGGTTCTTAAGAGTTCTAATTTTTCAATTTTGTTGAACACCCTACTATTGTCACTTGGAGGCTCAAGTCTTGAAATAACATATTTATATGTCTTAATGTTTGTATTATATCCATTCCATGTTATTTTTTATCCCATTACCACTGACCTATCATTACAAGTTGTTGAAGTCCCTTTTGATCCTCAATTATGTACAGTTTACATTAGTAAAGAGAGAGTTTGCATACAATTTTGTGGATTACGAGATTCTTATGTATATATGTTCATAAACTTATCTGAATGAATATGATTTGACTAGGACAAGTTTAACTTGCATACTAGTGGGAGATGTGTTTTGCATGAGAAAGGATATTGGATGTTTGTATGCTGATGATTACATATGTGTGAAGTTGATTGGGTGGCATTAGCAGTCTTTGAGGATTTAATCAATCTTGATACACTTTGTTGTGGTTTCAGTAACATTGGGAAATTTTGATAAATGTTGAGTGAATGTTGGTGCGTATGTTGTTTAGTTAGTTTACTTAATCAGACTTTGTTTTACTCGAGAACTAGCAAAATCCTAGTTTTGGGGGTGTGATAACTCTATGAAATGGTGTTATTGTGGACCTATATTTGTACTTTATTAATTGCTTAGTCTTTGTTATCAAGCATATTTGCAAGATTTCAAGCTAAATTCATTGATTTCAATTGTGATATCTTCATATATGATTTCTAAGCAAATTTGTATAATTCTTCCTATGAATTTGTGAACTCACTATTGTCATTAAACTGGTGACGTCTTAATTGCAGGAATGACTTAAAATGAACATAATGGTCAAGGACTTAGAGCTGCATTGGAAGAGAAAGCACCAGGTGAAGTTCAGCATCCAGCGCTGCGATATGGGCAAGTTAGCGCCGCGGCGTGAGGCTTCCCCTGTTTTCTGACAGAGAGCTATGAAAGTTGCACGTCGCGATGTGAAGAATGAACGCAGCGGCGTTCTAACCTGTATTCAATACGCGCCGCGGCGTGACAAGATAAGCGTCGCGACGTGAAACTGAAATTTGAAGTCTATAAATACTGTTCTATTAGATTTCACAAAGGATAACATTTTTGTTAAAAGCACAACTGCTAGGGTTTTTTTGTGACACTGAAAGAAAGCCAAAAGGATCAAAGTTGGAGGTCAAATCCTTCCACAAGGAGGATTCAAGTACCAAGGATCACCATTATTGAACTTGCAACTTCCTCTCCTTCAACTTCCTTTCTATTCTGATCATGACAATGAGTATTTTTGCTATATTTTCGTTTGTCATGAGTGGCTAGTCTGTGTATAGGAATTTCTTTGGATCTTTCTATGAATATTGATGATTTTGTAAATCTTTAAGTTAATATATGTGATTTGGGATTATTCAATCATATTGTTCCTAATGCTTTTAAATGTTTGGCTAATATGTTTTGATGAAATCTAATGAACCTAGACATAAGAAGTTGGATTTAAGATCATATGTATGATTGATGCATGTTTGATTTTATTCAATTAGTTTGAATAAATTGATTAGCTAATAAGATATAAATATACTTATTAGTCATGCATGGTTATTATTGAGACTTGCTCTTAATGAGTGGAATTTAATCTAGATCTCATGGACACATAGTGACTAGGTAAATAACGCATGGTTAAATGACCTAGACGTAGGCTTTTAACTGAATAAGATTCTAAAGCCAACAAATTTCAGATCATGTATTTTGATAAAGAGGTTTGCATATCATCAATTAAAGTAGAAGATGAAGAAAGATTCCCTATTCTTTAATCATCAACTATAATTCTAATTAGCTAGTATTTAAATCTTTCCATTAATTTACACACAACTCCTTTAATCTGAATGTTCTTAGATAGAAATTATTAAGCTATTAGTTAATAATTAGTTCTGAGTTAGTAATAGTCCTTCTGGGAACGATATCTCACTCCTAGCTATACTACAAGTGTAATCCGTACACTTGCGGTAAGCAAAAGAGTGAACAGAAGGATCGACTTACACCAATGTAAGTCTTTTTTCTCTTACAACCATTTTTAACCGTTAATTTCACTTTCATCTAATGGATGAGATTATTTCATTAAAGGTAATCATTAGATAAAAATGGAACTAACGAATAAAAATGAGTGTAAGAGAAAAAAGACTTACACAAGTGTAAGTTGATCCTCTCAGAATTGCCTCACTTTACCCACATCACACCATGCTCTAGCTAAGACCCATTGGCTAGCCTTTTAGGTCAAATGGTTCAATCCAAGTATTAAATCTAACATGGTATCAGAGATTCAATAATTTTAGGTGGGCCTGTGACCAAAGAAGACTTTCGCATAACTTGAATTGATTTTCTCCAAATATTAAATCCATTGTATTAAATCCAACATGGTATCAGAGATTCAATTATCTTAAATGAGCATATGTTAAATGCTTATGTGACAAATGAAACTCTTGACATGTGGCATCAATGAGTGAGACAATGAGACTTTTGTCACATAAATACTTAATGGAAATTCACTAATGACAATGATTAAAACTAAAATTATTTTAAAAACTTGGACAAAAAAATAAGGACCTAAACAAAAAAAAGTGTTATATTTTCATGAACTAAAAATACATTTAAGGCACTATATATATATATATATATATATATATATATATATATATATATATATATATATATATATATATATAAAAGGATTTTGGATCGAATTATATCGTTTTTCAAAATTGATACCGAAATTTGATTCAAATTAATTAATTTTTTTAATTTTTTAGTTTTCCAAATTTTTATATTTTGATTTTTTTATTTTCAATTTTGTTGATCATTTTTTTTAATGGATCAGTTCCTACTTCAAATACCAACCAATCCTTTCTTTCAAACCAAAATTGTCCCACTTTACCCACATCACACCATGCTCTGGAGTCACCTAAGCCAATGGTTTTGGTTTCTTGAGGATAAGAGTTGGAGAGTGAATATTGAATAGAAAACCCAGCAATCATACAACATAGAGTTAGGACTGGGTACCTAAGGAAAAAACTAGAAAGAAGGGAAAATTTCTTACATAATAACAATAAGAATCATGCAAACATATTTTTAAATACTTTAAATTCCAAAATGAATATTGCATTTAAATTGAATATACTATTGTGTAACATGAGTTGTTTAATAAATTCTAAAATGTAATTTGAATCGTCAAATACAGTAAAAATGGTTGTATTTTGGCTAAATTTTGGGTTAATAATTTAGAAATAATTCGATTAATTGAATCTCAAATATTTATATACATAAGTTAATATATTTATTTATGAGGAATAAATATTTCATAGAAATTTTTAAAACTATGAACATCAATTATATCAAACATAAATAAAAAAATTAATTATAAAAAATAATTTTTATAAATTCTTATCATAAATAATAATATTTAATTTAAATTAAATTACATTTTTTATCCGTAAGATACTCCTATAAATATCCTTTAAAATCACAAATATACATATCTAATTTTAAATAACACTCACTTTATATACAATATAACTTAAACAATGAAGTACTTGTTTTAAGTATGTGCCTCCTCACCCTACATAGATAAAACTATCAACGTCAATCTCATTTAAGTATTTTCTGAACCTTGTTCAGATTAGGCTGGGAAAGAAATGTCCTAAAGTAACTGTTTTATTCTTTTTTTATTTTTGTAATAAAATAAAAAAATTAAAATATAAGAAATTCCCTTTAATTAATAGTCAATTTAAAAAAAATCATGATTTAAAACTCAATAGCTTAATTTCTTTTACTTATTAAACTGTGTATATTAACTTTTTACAAAAGAATGTTTTGCACGTACATAAAAAGTTAATTTTATAGTATATTATATAATTTGATAAATTAAAAGAATCAAATTATTAAATTTTAAATTACAATAATGTTTTTTTTTTTAAACAGACCAATAATTAAAGAATTTTTTATACATTTTAACCAAATAAAAATGTATGATCGTCCATGAATGGGAAAGGCGGGTCACCATCTTACCAACTTAGATGTGAAAGATGTCTGTCCAGTTGTTTACCTTGTCATCTGTAGGGTGGGGCAGTCAAGGACTCGTTCCTGAGGTGGCGGCTCAGGATTGGTGGACGTTGTTGGCGGGGATTGGGGAGTGACCCAACCCCTTCTTACTTTGCTTAAAAAGTAGGACGAGTCCTACGAACCACCAGCGCCACTACACATCCACTCTCTCTCTCTCACACACACCACCAAATCCCAACCCACCCCCAAGTCTCACACACACACTCTCAACGTCTCCACCAGTTGTCTCTTCCTCTCTATTCTTCTAATTCCTTCTGGTAATGTAATGTTTCTTTCCCATTCTCATATCATTTTTTGTTACAATATTTATCATGTATTTGAAAATGCTACTATAAAGTATAAACTTTATTTTTATTTTTCAAATATATGTTTCAAAATTTGACTTACTAATTTTCAACAAATGTACAATCTTTGTCTTGTGGTGAATAAATGAAATAATGTTATATTAGTATTATGGATGATATACAGTGGAACCACCAGCGAGATGATAATCAAGGTGAAAGAGTCAACAATGGTGCGGCCAGCGGCGGAGGTGCCACGGAGGGCGCTGTGGAACTCGAACGTGGACGTGGTGGTGCCGAATTTCCACACGCCCAGCGTCTACTTCTACAGGCCCACGGGTGCCTCCAACTTCTTCGATTCTAAGGTTCTGAAGGAGGCTCTCAGCAAGGTCCTTGTTCCCTTCTACCCTATTGCCGGCCGCCTCCGCCGTGACGAAGCTGGCCGCGTCGAGATTGACTGCGACGGACAAGGGGTGCTCTTCGTGGAGGCCGATACCGGCGCCGTCATCGATGATTTTGGCGACTTCGATGCCCCCCTTGAGCTCCGCCAGCTCATCCCCGCCGTTGATTATTCTCGCGGAATCGAAACGTATCCGCTGTTAGTATTGCAGGTGCGTTTCATTTTTTTATAATTTAATTCCTTACACTTTTAATGTTTTTTTATTAATGTAATGAAATGAAATAGGTAAAAATGAATTAAAAAGAGAAGAGAAATAATAAAATATAGTTAATTTTTTTTTATTTAAAAGATTAATACGAAAATAGAATAGAAATAATTTCAATTTAATTTTAAAAGAAATAAAAGTTAAAATTTTAAAGAAGAAGAGAAAAAAAATAATTATTTATGTGTTCTTTCTATTTTTTATATATTTTAAAATTTCTAAACACAATAAATTATTTTTTTTTTCATTATCTATCATTTAAACATAAATATAAAATGATCATATTTGTCATTATAATTCTAATTTGTCAATTGAATTAATTTTTATGTAAAAATTAATATGACTTATTTCTAAAGTCAGAATCTAATATGAGTGAAGAGTTACAGTTTAAAGATTAATATGACTAATTTTTAAAATTAGAGACTAATATAATAAATAATTACAATTTTAGGGATTAAAACAAAGATTTACTCTTTTTTTACTCGCTAACTCGTTTTTAATATTTTTTTAATCTTATTATTTGATAGTAACACTTCTGCACGTGTCTAAGAAATTTCTTGATTTTTTTTTCCACATCATTTTGTCCATTCGGAATATGACATGTTTCTTACGGGGACATGGTTAATGAGAAGTTTAGTTAGGCTTGTTTAATATACACTTTTTAATATAGAATGTATGATATATATTACATTTTAGATCATTGATTTTAAATATAAAAAATATCAATAATTTAGATTAAATATAAAAAATTTATTAAATAAATTATGAAAGTTTGATATAAGAGCGACAGTTAATGCGGCGACTGACAGTAACAATTGACAGTGATGACAGTTGCAGCGATGATAATAGCAATGATGATGATATCGGTAATAATGGTGGCGATTGCGGTGACGGTGATGATGGCAGTGATCGACGATAGCGGTGGTATTGGCATCGATGGTAAAGAGTAAAAGAAAAACCAAAAAAGAAATATTACTAACCAAAGGAAAACTTACAATTACAAATAAAAAATATATATTATACACCCTAACCTGACAGCACCCCGAAATTTAGTTTAGTAGAAGAATACAAATACAATTGAATTGATACTCCCTGTAAATTTTGTTTTGATGTTATAATTCTTCTGGGAAATTATTTTGTCCAATTTCCTGATGCCAACTCATAGGCGAACTGATACCAAAGGCCAGCTTAAAATATTAACGAGAGAGATAAAAAATGATCACACAAAGTGCGTAAGTTGTTCAATATAAATAAATTTGATAACAAAATTTTTAAGTACAATGGTTAAGAAATTTAATATTTTTTAAATAATAAAAATTATTTAATAAAAATATTAATTACTTTTTATTCATACAAATTTAGGTGATTGCATTTATTTATTTTTATAAAATTAGGTAAATATGTTTAATTTTTTAGAACGATGATGATATTGAATTTATGACTTTATACAAACTAATCAAACTCTTTCCCCTACTCTAAAGAAATTCTTGTGAAGAGTGGCTTCAAGTATGTCTAATTTTAATTTATGATGTTTGTAGCAAGTTTTGTATTTCCAAGTTCATTTTGTCAGACCAATAATTAGCAATTTTACACATAAAAAATAATTAGCAATTTAAATTGCTAACAACTTTTTTTTATTTTCTAATATATCAAAAACAAATTGCTAACAAGTTGTGGTTAATGATTATTTGGAAAGAAACAGCTGTTAAAATATTCTGAAACGTTTTTTTTGTCAGATGAAACGTGTTCTGGAGTGCCCATCATGCCTGAAAGTAATATCTAGAGGTGGCAAAATAGGTTCAATCCGTTGGGTTGGCTCGTTAATCCGCAATTTTTTTGCGGGTTGGGTTCAAGATTTCAACCTATTTTTCATTTCTAACCCGCATAACCCGTCCCGCATAATCCGCGGGTTAAGCGGGACAGTGCTTGAGTTGGCGTGGTTGAATTTTAAAAAAAAAAATGTCTACAAATTAATCTTATTATTTGTATTTATGATATTTTTAAGTATGATCTTAAATTTATTTTTTTTATTTTATTTTTTAATCTCTATAAATTATAATTTTTCTATTTTTAAATTTTTATGATTTTTTTATATTTTTTATACATTTTTTTTTTTTAGGATCAACTCACTTACTTTTTTTTTTTTTTTTTTATGCGGTCAACTGTCGGCCTCACTAAAATTAAGCGGGGTGGGTTGGTTCTTCCAACCCATTTTTAAAATAAATTACTTCCACCCCGCCCCACATTTTTTGCGGGTTGAATGCAGGACGGAGACGAAGCGAAGCGGAGACAGGCGGGTAAGTTAATTTATTTTGCCACCTATCGTTATGTTCTTCTAATATATTTATACGCACTTTTTTCTGGGATTTTTTTGGAAGAAATAAAAAAACACAGCTTACCGATGAAATATTGGAAATAAGATAATAAGTTGATTAATTTATTATGAGTTCTACGATATATATCAAAATTGTTTTTTGTACACTTATTTTTGACACTTATATAATATAGTAAACACTTCTAATATAAATAATGATTCTTATATTAAATATGATAAATTTTAATTAGATCAAGTTAAGAATAATAAAATAAGGTCATTATATAAATAAAAAATATTACTATTTATGATTTTATTATTCATCACATCTTTAATTTGTATTGAAAAATTTGTATTAAAAAATGTGTCTTAAAAAATAATAAGTATATTTAAGATAAATAATAATCTATGTGCAAAATATGATAAAATATAATTTTAATTTATTATGTATAATAGAAAAAAATCATACTATATAAATAATTAGATTGATTATTTTATTCAACACTACATTTTATAAATTTCAGAAGTGAATATAAAAGTGAGTGGATAAATAATATGGCTGCAATATACCTCCAACTTGACATTTAAAAAAAAAAAAAAAAGAGAGAGAGAGAGAGAGCGAGAAAAGTAGAGTTTACCATTCAAAAGCTATACTTTAATTGCTGCCACCTTCCAGAGCTATAGTACCCAACGCGGTTCAGGCTTTATTTACTTACATATCTGTATAGCCCAATTTAGATGACTCCTACAGAGCAATATAATATTTGTCTATTTTGTTGGAGGCATTGCTATGTCTATCAGAAAGAAAAGAAGTCAAGATATGACTGAATGTGCAACCAACCACTCTCTTACCGCAAGTCTTAACTCGAGATGATGTAAAGTGTATCACGCATTCTATCTACAATATTGCTGATGCGTTTACTTTCTTTAGCCTGCTTTAATGGTCATTATTCATGGAAAACATAAAAATCATGCTATTAATTGAGAGAGCCTAACTGGTTATGTAAACTTTAAATTCCATTGATGCATATAATGATAAGGGTCTACATTACTACATGTAGAATAATAAACATTGGTGAGTTATTGGCATGTGGGTTTTTTTTAAAACGTTTCCAATGCTCCAAAAATGACATGGAGCATGGATGCTCCAAAATGTATCACCGATGATTAATGAGCCAAAATGTATCATCGTTTTTTTTTTTCTCTCTTTGTTTTTTCTCTTATCTTTCTCTCTCTTTCCTTTCTCCTTTTTCTTCCCCGTTTACATCTTCCGATTCACTTACTGCAACCCTTCACCTGACTTCCTTTGCCTGTTAGCATTATCAGTAGCTATGGCTGCAAGGGAATTTGCCATAAAGACTCCTAATCCTAGACCATAGCGTGGCTTGGAGGGAAAAATCACAGACATAGCCCTTTCTTCTTTGCAGCCATAGGAAGAAAGGGTGTGGTGCCGGTGGTGGCCTGAAACAGTACCGTCGGCTAAGGGTATGGTGGAGAAGGAGGAGAATAGTGAGAATGAAGAGGTTGAAGAGAAAAAAAATAAATAGAGAATGAGTCAAAGGTTTTTACCTGTTGTAATAAGTGATTTTGAATGAAGCATTATGCTCAAAACTTCAGTAGGAGTATTTTAAACGCCTCCAGTTTGTTTATAACAATTTTCTTCTAAATTGTGAAGTTAAATATTAAATTTTCATTGTTAGGAGAATAGCAGTTGTTTGAACTTTGAAGTGAAGAAAATGCTATCTTTCCTTCTAACTTTGATTATGATACAGACGTAGAGAAGTTCGAATTGAAAAATGATTGTGTTTTCCAGAATATTAAATGCAGGTCACTAGGTCTTGATGAGTAACTAAATATAGTCCAGTATACACTCAGAATCAACTCAATTTAATGATTGGTGTATGCTTACTTCAGCTACAGTGGGACTGGCTTACCTACCAATTTTCGGGACCTCACTATTTGCAGGTAACATATTTCAAATGTGGAGGGGTCTCACTAGGTGTTGGTATGCAACATCATGTAGCAGATGGAGCTTCTGGTCTTCACTTCATCAATACATGGTCAGATGTGGCTCGTGGCCTGGATGTTTCCATCCCACCATTCATTGATAGGACACTACTTCGTGCCAGGGATCCACCTCGACCTGTTTTTGATCACATTGAATACAAGCCCGCACCAGCCATGAAGACTCCCCTACAACCAACAAAATCAGGCTCAGACACTGCAGCGGTGTCTATTTTCAAACTGACTCGTGATCAGTTCAACATACTGAAAGCAAAGTCCAAAGAAGATGGCAACACAATCAACTATAGCTCTTATGAGATTTTGGCTGGTCACGTATGGAGAAGTGTATGCAGGGCAAGAGGACTTCCTGAGGATCAAGAGACCAAATTGTACATTTCAACTGATGGACGGTCAAGGTTGCAACCTCCCCTTCCACCTGGTTACTTTGGCAATGTGATCTTCACAGCCACACCTATAGCTATTGCAGGTGATCTTATGTCAAAGCCAACATGGTATGCTGCAAGCAGAATCCACAATGCCTTGTTAAGAATGGAAAACGAATATTTGAGATCGGCTATTGACTATTTAGAGCTACAACCTGATCTAAAGGCTCTTGTCCGGGGAGCACATACTTTCAATTGTCCAAACCTTGCTATCACTAGCTGGACTAGGCTCCCAATCCATGATGCTGACTTTGGATGGGGAAGGCCCATATTCATGGGACCAGGTGGCATTGCATACGAGGGGTTTTCTTTCATAATTCCAAGCCCAACAAATGATGGAAGCTTATCTGTGGCAATAGCTCTTCAGCCAGAGCATATGAAAGTGTTTAAGGAATTGTTGTATGACATTTGATTTGAGGAATGAAATGAAAATGACTGAGATGCTTGCACGTTTTGAATCATGGCTTTTGGAATGCCACAATGTTTCTAAGGTGGCGTTTTCTTTCAGTATTTGGTTTCTTTAGATACTTTGATGAACAGAATGCAAATGTTAAATGGACTTATTTCAGTTTACAAGAGACTATATGCCTTGGCTAAGTGTTATAATCTGTTAAACATAAATGAACTTCAGAAACAAGTGTATTATTAATTTGATATTATGTTTTGCATAATACTTCTTCAAGAATTGTCAGCGCAGGCTTATGTCCCTAATACTATTCTGTAATTGAGGGGTGTAGTTTATCTGTACACATCTACATTGCATTTTGTTGACCCAGGAATTCCTAAAATTCTATGTGGAGTAAAAATTGGAGGAAATTTGGAAGATAACAAACCTAGAATGATTTAACAATGATTTTCCTCTCTAATTGGGTGGAGGAATTGGAAACCTGTGATAAGCATAACTTTAATAAGCATCCATTCGTGTTACAACTATAAATGAAAGTTTTGAGAATTTGAAAGGACATCAATCACAGTTGATGTAAAGATGCTCTCATAAAAGCGGCCCAAGAATTAAACAGAAACAATCAAATCAAACAACATATGATACTGAAGGCTTGAATATTTAGAGCACCTTAACGTGAAAGGAGAAGACCAATATTAAAGTAAGGCTCACAAACACACTTGACATCCAAGACAATAAAGATGTTGCTGAGTTTACATATTGGCGAGGGTGGCGATCAACATTTGCACCCCCAGTAGCTCCTTTACCCGCAATAGCTCCTTTTCCTCCTCTCTGTGCTTTTTTTATCGAGTCATAAGATAGTTCGTACTTGTTTCTTTCCTCATCATTTTTGTGCAACCTAATTGCCTCCTTTATGCTTCCATAGTTTTCTACAATTGAACAGAATAAGCAATTTAGTAAAAGCAAAAAATGTGTGATATCCACAATTTCAGGAAACTTTATGATCTGCCTGTTTGGAAAGATAAAGAACTCCTACCAAAAGGTTGTTGTGTTTGCATATTGCTCTTTGTTGAGGAGTTTAGACTTCTATGTTCTGAACTGACATTTCTATGCAAACCGGAGCTTGATATGGCTTTAGCACTTGAAACAATGAGAAACCACGTAAGAAATCTTACCCTCATTGTAGGGGCTAGGGACTAGGGAGGGGGGAAGGTTCTTGCTACACAATTTGGTGATGGTCTCTATAGATGGAGAATGGTAAGGGATAGTTTTTGGATTCTGTAGTGTGGAGTTGAAGTGGGTTTAAGGAGAAGAGAGTTTATATAGGCTCTATCTATTTCATCAATAAAAAGAGTGGGAAGCATGGGAAAAAAAGCAATGTTTCTGGAGAGTGGAGGATCCGTTTCTCCTTTGGGAATGTAGACATGTGGTTGCGTAGAGGAGAAGTAGAGTGCAACATTCTGCTGGAGCTTCTACGTTGCATTGCATCAGATGCTTGTCCAGCTTAAGTCTACATAATCTCAGCCGTGGTGAACACAAGAGAAAGTAAGAAACCCATGTCGTAAAAGACAGTAATTTTTTATTTTTTATTTTTTGGTAAGTTAAAAGACAGTAATTTCCCTCAAAACAACCAGCAAATAGAATTTGCAAGCTTGAAAGTTGCAATATCGTTTTTATTTTTTTATTCAGATTGAAGTATATTCTTTTTTTTACCAATTTTAAAGGTGAATTGGATCTGTAATTCTATCGCAAAGGTTGGAAGGCACCTTATACGTGATACAAATCCATTTAGTGGTACCAAGAATATAGAATAAAGTAATGTTCCTAATCCTAAGCATGCTTACCGTACCGATCAAGTTACTAGTATTTTTTTCATTTGAACAAAATATTTTCTGTTTGGTTTAGTAAACAAGATGCTGTTATAAGCCAAACCTGTAAGATAACAAAAACAAAAGATCTTAGTGGTTTCATATATTATTTTCTGCTGCAAACCATGTGCAAGACTGACAGGATACATAGAACATCATGAGAGCATGCTCTTCACTGTTCATGAGTTCTGCAATATCCTTTTTTTGGATTACCGGTCTCTTGTTGACAACACATCTTCCTGTCTCATGTTTTGCAATGATCAATTTTAATAACAGTTATATTTGTAATTCTCTCTAAATGTCAATTGTTGAATGAACTAGTTCATTTTCTTGCGAGTTTCGATTTTGAAATAAATTTGGTAGATTATAGGTGAAACCGTGAAAGGGCTTGAGAATTAAGTACACTGTCTTCTTGTCATTTTCAAATTAAAATTCTGATAATCAAAGCATTTTTTATTTTTGGTTTAATAAGACTATTTCTTTGACTTCTCAATTTGGATTTTCAAATTCAGCCTCTGAAATCCATAATAAGATGATTGACCATTGATGAATTCACTTTCACTCTAGAATTTCAACCCTACAAGTTCAACCTTTTCATATTAGCATCAATTTACTCTTGACTTGACTGTTTTTCTTTCTTTTAGATATTAAATTATGAAGACAATGTTTTGGTATTTATTTAATTCTTTCCAGTAGTAGGCAAAGATTCAAACATCTATTCATATTACATCTTCAAATGATATTATGGGTATTCAGAAGGGGGACACAGCTAATCAACAAGCAAAGATGCTCTTGGTGGCGCCCAATATATATATATATATATATATATATATGGTACGGATCATTCTGTAGATATAAGATCTTTTTTTTTAACTTACACTCATTTTCAACCGTTAGATCTACTTTCATCTAATGATTGAGATTATTTCTGCAATTAAAAGTAACCATTAGATGAAAGTGAATCTAATATCTGAAAATGAGTATAAGTAGCTAAAAAATGAAATAATACTATTGGTGTAAGAAATGATCCTACCTTATATATATATATATATATATAAAGAAGTCACCATTAATAGGGGCATTAAACAAAAACAAAAGATGGTAACCAAAGTTTTGTGTATGTACTATGTAATACATCAGACTTGGTGGAAAGGAAACAAGATGATTAAAGCCAAGCTTACATATAGAATAAATGGTGAGTCCCAAAAGTGAGGCCCTGATAGTAATGATGGTGGTGCAGAAGCAGAATTGTGAGAGCGACCAAGAACTCCCGTCCTTCCTCTCATTCCTGCGGCTCCTGCCCTTCCTCCCATTCCTGCAGCTCCTGCCCTTCCTCCCATTCCTGCAGCTCCTTTTCTTGAAGTATTAGATAGTTCATGTTTGTGCTCATTTTTACTTTCCTCTACTCTGTTGTTCAACCTTGTTGTGTCTTCGATGCTTCCATATAATTTCCCTATCATTGAATAATATAAGTAATATTAAGTTTGTATACAAGTGAAAGTGAAACACAGGATGCTCACAAATTTGGGAAACATTAAGGACTTATGCTTGTTTGAAATACTGAAGAAGCCGCACCAAGAGGTTTCTGTGCTTGCCCATTGCTCTGGATTAGGCCTCTGCCTTCTGAAGTGAAATTGAAATCTGAGGTTGATATGGCTTGAGTACCTGAAATGATGATACATCCATGATTTGATCACAAACAGTGAAG
Source organism: Ormosia emarginata (assembly GCA_029884605.1). Lineage (NCBI taxonomy): Eukaryota > Viridiplantae > Streptophyta > Magnoliopsida > Fabales > Fabaceae > Ormosia > Ormosia emarginata. Next base: position 27,397,882 of record JAQQTP010000075.1, read on the forward strand.
GAGAGAGAAAAGTTATTACTATTATAGTAGTTACTTACATGTCAGTTTCAATAGGATAATCATACGCACTAAAATAACTAGGAATATAAATTTCTGTCTTGTATATATGATCACATAAGAATGAGCTAAACCCACTCATCTTGGTAAGTAAGCTCACACACAAGACTCAATAACAAAACTCACTTATGAGTAGTACTTAATTATAATAATACTGATTACTATTTGAGCTATAACAATATGCTCTAATTATTTTGACAATAAATTAATTTGAGTTTTATAAAATATAATGTGATTTATGCTAGTCCATAAAAATTATTCTTACATTTTCTTACTTAGAAAACATAAGTCATATTATTTTAATTACTAAAAAAAATTTCTCCAGATTAATTAAACAACATGTGACTATAATAAGATATCAAAATCGAGTTAGCACTCTTAATTACTGGTCCAAAATGGATCTACAAGTACATCAACAATGCAGAAAATCATGTTCGAAGGAACACTAATGTCATACATGTAAGATATTTATATCCCGGTGATCCAACCAAATGTAATATATGAGAAATGAAAAAGCACAACAAAATTGCATGTCAATATGTGATTAAAGTGTAATTCTCAACAAAATGACCCTAGTATCTGCTCAAGATGCTTTATAAGATTTAACAATATTATCTCATCACAATAACCAAATGAGATTGGATTTAAAATGTCTTTACATTATGTCATAACATAAATAATACAGCACAAAACAACAACAATGTCAAACCAAGTACGAGGTCACTATAAAACTACAAAATAAACTCTCACAAATTCAAAACATCAAAAGAACCTCACTTTGTAGCTTGCCAATGAGCCATATCAAATTTACTCAAGTATCTCCTAAGTACACTAATAATAAAGGCAACATCAAGATATGTACAAACTTGACCATACATGAGTAGACTCCTTCACACATTAAGATCATCTCCTTAAAGTTAGTACTAAGAGGATACTGAAAATTCTAATGACACAATTTTTAATGTCTTTAACTAATCATTATGAATTATATCAATGAAGACAAATTGATAAGAAAAGCACATCATCAACATAATTCCCAATGCAACAACATTATTAACAAAATAATGCCTCAACGTAATTGGTCTTGAAGGTTGGAAGTTGAGCTCACAATCATTCAAAATACTCAAAACGGTATCACAATCTTTGAAACATATACTCTCAAAATTAAATTGCATAAGAAATAATAAGATATGATAATATACACCATATTTCGTAACATTTTGCATACAAAAGGTACTAAAAATTATTTAGATGATCAAACAATATTAAGTCTAAAAGTACAAAATATAAAACATATTATAATATTATCACAAGGAGAAAGATAGTCATACATTACTTTTAGTAGTGTATGCACTATTTATACCTTTTTAAGAGATGTGATTGAGTGAGAGAAAATGATAAGAAAAAATATGTATAATAAATGATATTGGATAGAGTGTAAAAATGAGTATATATATTGTTTGATGTAAGAATATAAGAATTATTATCACAATCATGCATGAAAAATTTCATATCAAACTCAAGAGTATCATACAATTTTTAACATTATGTAATATCATATACACAACATACAATCAAAATTATTTAAATAATCAAATGACAGCAAATTTGAGAGTGTGCAATATATATGATGTACAATAGCATCATAATAGAGCACAAAAAATTCCAGGTCCATAAATAGAGAGTATAACATGTTTTTGACTAATTCAAATATAAAAAATACAAATAAATAATCTCAAGCTTAAAAAAATAATTAAAACTTACAAAAAAATAATAGAGAAGCGTGGAGCATAACAGAACTAAAAAAAACAGTTTTCTACAATTCATACTCTTCTGTACTCTTCAAATATGAGAGTAGGTGTGGGAAGAGGCTCGCTTCTTCCCTACCCAGATTCTACAATAGGGTCGTTTGATCCAGTTTGTGATCTAGTTCGTGGTGTGATGAGTTTTTTGCAATATTTCTCTCGTTTCTAATTCATTTTGCAGGATTCTTGTGCTATTAGATTCAAAATTCATAGATCTACAAAATCCATTTATCAATTTTGAATTTTTTGTTGTTCGAGCTAAATCTGAAGGAGTTTTCGCGGTATTTTCATAATTTCTCCATCAATACCAATAAGTTTTTTTTTTTTTGCGATATTTGTGTCTATGAATTTAGAAAATTGAGACCTATGAAAACCTTATATTAATTTGCATAATTGATTAATAGCATTTTCGAATCACAAAATTTGGATTAGTTATTATTATTTGTTGTTTTTCGTGAAATTCTCCTTGAATTTTAATACGTTTGATGCAATCTATATGTCATTAGACTTAAGAAATATTAATCTACAAAAGCCCTCGCTTAAGTTTTTGAAATTAATTGAAGAAAAAAAATTTGTTTTCACAAGATTTTTTAGGTTTCCTTACATTCATGTGTCATACTAATTTTTTTTCCAAAAAATTAACATCTATAATTAGAATTAAACTTTCTTTGATACCAATTGCTGAAATTTTAGTTTAAAATTAAAATATAATAATTTTAAATTTCCTTAAATTAATTTAACTCTAAATTATGACATACACAAATAATATAAATTAAGTCGTGGGATTACCTTGAAAAGATGATGATAAGACAATCATAATTGAAACAATCACCAATAGTGAAGGAGAGAAGAATTGTTCCTATCTCATAATAGTTATTCACTCCTCAGTCTCAATAAACAATCATATGCACTAAAATGACTAAGAATATAAATCTTTTAATTATGTATATAATCACATAAAAATGGATTAAACTTATCCATCATAATAAACTCACACACAAAACTTAATAACAAAATCTACTTATAAGCATTGCTTAATCATAACAATACTAATAACTATTTGAATTACAACAATATACTCTAATTATTTTAACATCTAATTAATCTATGTTTTATAAAATATAATGTAACTCATATTAGATCATAAAAATTATTCTAACAAAGGCATTGGCATCACCTTAAATCTGAGTGATTGGTTTATGCGCAGACACAAGGTTCAGAATAGGATCCAAACTTTATTATTTGCAGCCTCCTGCCTTGCGATCTCATGAGCCACCCTGTTTCGACCTCTATCAACCCACAAGAATCCGCACCAGGTAAAAATTCCTCTTTAGTTCTTTTATATCTTCTAGAACGTTGTAGATAGACCATAACCATTGGTTAGATCTACATACTTCAATTAATTGCAAATTGTCAGATTCGAATCTTTGATAAACATGAATAACCGTCAATCATCAGTTAGTCAGTTTATTGCCATGGCCAGCTGGTGGGTAAGGCCTTTGGGCCTCATTTTTGTTTGGTACATTGGGCCTCATTTTTATTATCCCTTACAATTTATAGTTGTATATTTATTATTTATTAGAAAAATTATGTTCTTTCATCATTTTTCTTTATACATATTTTTTATATTATTTTTTAATAATTATGATTAAGTGAGAGAAAATAATAAAAAAATAATATAATTAATAGTATAAAAAATAATATAAAAAATAATGTAAAAAAAGTGATATAAGAAAATTATAATTATATTTATTATTATGATATTAAAATTGTGAAAAAGCTAATATACTAATAAAATATTCACATAGTCAAGTATTCTCTCACTATTTAATCAAATTTCTTTTGTAATTTTTTTTCTTATTTTTCACAATTCTCGTTAATTTGTGAATTTATATTATCTCTAAAAACTCTACTCTCTTAATTTAAGGGTATTTAGATCCATAAAGACTTTTCATCTGTTCCAATTACTTTTCTGTATTCCTTCCCTCTCTCTGTCTCCTTCTCTCTCTCTCCCGTGCCACTTTTTTGTGTGCGTGCATTCATGTGGGTGTGAGCGTGATATTCAAAGATTTTTATATTTATATGTATATGTAATATTCAAAGATTTTTTTTATAGATATTTCATGGGATCAAAAATTTTACTTAAAAATATATTAATATTTACATATAAGGGATAAAACTTATAAAAAAATGACGAAATTAATTAAAAAGTTTAGATTTATAATAAAGTTTGTTTCGTAAAATTGAATAATAGTCACTACTGAGGTTTTATTTTAAGAAACCAAACACGTATTATATAGCATCTAGTAGAGCTAACAAAATAAGTTGAGCCTGATTGGTAGGTCTGAATAACCCAATAAATGTATAGATTGGGCTAACAAAACGCGAGACTGAATGAAAATTTATTTTATTTTTTATTCTAACAATCTATCACCTAAGAGCATACCACAATTTTTTGTTTGAAAAACTAAAATCTAATTGGTAATTGAATTATTTTTCTAAGTTATTTGTCATTGACCCAAAATTAAGTTGTCCAAATTTCTTATTCTTTCATTGATTCACATTTTTCAAAGATGAAAATTATTTTTTTTAAAAAAACCCGACCTACCCAACCAGCCACTCACAATAGATTGGGCTGGACTAGTAAAATACTGACCTGAGGGTCAGACCAACTCATTTTGACAGCTCTAGCATCAACGTTTCGTTGATTTTTTAAATGAAATTATTTGTAGGAGTTGAGAAATTTTTTTGCACAAAAAAGATAATAAATTGACCTCAATGGAGGCATTGATCGAATAGATGTAATGAGATAAACTATAGTTGTGTCTCATCTTGAAATAGATTAGATTTGTGAATAATGAGAAGATTAAAAAATTTAAAAAGTCATTTATCAATTGATTAATTTAATTAACATGTTATGTTTATTTAGTTTATTTAAATTGAATAAACTAAATGTATAGGTGCAAAATGATAAGGTACTTCAATGCATCAAGTATTATTTGATTATTATATTGTTATTAACCATTTTATTTTTTGGTAAGTTTTTTTTTTATTTGTTATTGTAATATATATTAGTCTAAGATTATTTTTTGGAAGAATTTGGTATTAAAGATCCGTTTGGTATACCGTTGACAACAAGGGTGAAAAATCAAGGAATTAATTTTTAATATAATTTTATATGTAAGTGTCATTAATGATCTTTTTATCAAATATTTAAGGCTATATAATAATGGTTATAAAATAAGATTAAGTTTTTGTATTATGGCTCAATTTGGTATACTTTTTTAAAAAAAAGGTGAAGAATTAAAGGATGAATTTTTAGTAAAATTTTGTATTTAGTACAATTTTATATAAATTTAATCTATGAAGTTTTTTGCTCTATGATTCACTAAAATATTTATTAATGAAAATAGAATTTTTACATTAGGGATCAATTTGAAATAGCCAAAGTAAGGAGTGAAAAATATAAGAGATAAATATTTATTTTAGATTATATGATTCTTATTTTTCAGATATACACATACTTTTTATTATCATCTAATTATTTTTTTATTATATGAAGTAGTGGTCTTATTATTAATGCTTACATCCTTTGTATGTGAGATTTGTAAAATGATAAATTGTTAACGTATTTATTATTTATAATTTTTAAATTATTTTGTTATATATTTTATTTCTTTTTATATTTATACCTTAAAATTAATAAAAATATTGTCACAAAAATATTTGATAATATTATTTCTTTTAGATTAAAATAAACAATTAACCCTTATAATTTTATTTGATTCAAATTTTAGTCCTTATATATATTTTTTGATGTCGATATCTATAATTTTACTTATTTAAATTTTGATCTATCAAGGAGTAATACTTTAATAATTGAAAACTATAAAAATGAATTTTTCATAAAAAAAGGAATTAATATCTTAATGAATAAAAATTATTATAAGGATTAAAACATAAAGGAGTAAAAAGTATAAAAATTGATATCTCAATGATAGAAATTAAAATTTAAATGAATAATTTATTCAAAAAAAAATTCAAATGAATAAAATATAGAAATTAATATTAAAAAAAAAAAAATCCAAATCAACTAAAATTATATAGACGAAGGATTTATTTTAACTCTGTTTTTTTCAATAATTTTGTTTCTATAAAACCTTTTCTTCATTTATAATATTCACTTCCTAATTAAGCAAACGACTTTTAACTCCAAATTAATTTTAATTTTTACCTTAAATTAATAACAATGTCTCAAACGAAATTAATGAATTGATTATATTATTGATTAAAAAATATATTACAATAAACTAAATATAATTTTTTAACAAATAAAATTAATATTTTATTTTACAATTTTACATTATGCTACCTAAAAATCTCCAGCCCTTTTATTGCTATCTGCAAGCAAGAGAAACAAGAACATCATACTTTTTTTTTTTTTATTTTATAAATTTTTATTTTCTTTGTTTAAGTTAAAGAAGCAAAATTAGGAAAGATAAAATTTAGTTCTATTTTGTTTGTTATGTTTATTATTTATTTAATTAAATTATGATATGTGTGTAGTTTTTTTTAAAAAAAATAAAAAAGTATTAATAAATACATGATAAAATAAGTATAAGGTGGGTAAGAAAATTGGGATAAGTTTTCTCCCATCTAAAAGAAGAAACTGGAAAAGTGAGGGAGGCTCTTTGTCCAGAACTCTCTGGTTGGTCCCAGGTCCTTGGTGAAACTCAAAACACCTTCTTCCAGTTGTACAATTCTCTCGAATTCTCTTCACCCTTCTCTGTTGCCTTTAAATCTTACCCTTTTGAAACTTCCCACCATGCATTGGATTGCAATCTTCACATTCATACCTATACAAACAACCAACAAATCCTTAATTTCTCTCTGTTTCTTCCTCCTCCTCTTATTCTTCTAGCGTTTTATAATCACTTCACTTCTCAGCACATCATCAATGGCTTCCAAGGCTATTGGCATTGACCTTGGCACTACCTACAGCTGCGTTGGTGTGTGGCAAAACGACCGTGTTGAGATCATAGCCAATGATCAAGGCAACAGAACCACTCCTTCCTATGTTGCTTTCACTGACACTGAGCGTCTCATAGGAGACGCTGCCAAGAACCAAGTCGCCATGAACCCACATAACACTGTCTTCGACGCCAAACGTCTCATTGGTCGCAGATTCTCTGACCCTTCGGTTCAGAGCGACATGAAGCACTGGCCTTTTAAGGTTGTTCCTGGTCCTGCTGACAAACCCATGATTGTTGTTCAGTACAAAGGTGAAGAGAAACAGTTTGCAGCTGAAGAGATTTCCTCGATGGTGTTGACTAAGATGAAGGAGATTGCTGAAGCTTTTCTGGGTCATAGCATCAAGAATGCTGTGATCACTGTGCCTGCTTATTTCAACGACTCACAAAGGCAAGCTACAAAGGATGCTGGTGCCATTTCAGGGCTTAATGTGATGAGAATCATCAATGAGCCAACTGCTGCTGCCATTGCTTATGGTTTGGACAAGAAGGGTTCAAGGTCTGGTGAGAACAACGTGCTTATCTTTGATCTTGGTGGTGGTACTTTTGATGTTTCTCTTCTCACCATTGAGGAAGGCATTTTTGAAGTGAAGGCCACTGCTGGGGACACCCATTTGGGAGGTGAAGATTTTGATAATAGGCTTGTCAATCACTTTGTGACAGAGTTCAAAAGGAAGCACAAGAAAGATATCAGCACCAGTGCTAGAGCTCTTAGGAGATTAAGGACTGCATGTGAGAGGGCAAAGAGGACTTTGTCTTCAACTACGCAGACAACCATCGAGATTGATTCGCTCTATGAAGGTATTGATTTCTATTCTACTATCACCAGAGCCAGATTTGAGGAATTGAATATGGATTTGTTTAGAAAGTGCATGGAACCTGTGGAGAAATGTCTTAGGGACTCAAAGATCGATAAGAGTCAAGTTCATGATGTTGTTCTTGTTGGAGGGTCAACCAGAATTCCCAAAGTGCAGCAGCTATTGCAGGATTTCTTCAATGGCAAAGAGCTGTGCAAGAGTATTAACCCAGATGAGGCTGTGGCATATGGAGCTGCTGTGCAAGCTGCTATCTTGAGTGGTGAAGGGAATGAGAAGGTTCAAGACTTGCTTTTGCTTGATGTTACTCCTCTCAGCCTTGGTATTGAAACTGCAGGTGGTGTGATGACAGTGTTGATTCCAAGGAACACCACTATTCCCACCAAGAAAGAGCAGATTTTCTCTACTTACTCTGATAATCAACCTGGAGTACTAATTCAGGTCTATGAAGGTGAGAGGGCCAGAACCAAAGACAACAACCTTTTAGGGAAATTTGAGCTCACAGGCATCCCCCCGGCGCCAAGAGGAGTTCCCCAAATCAATGTCTGCTTTGACATTGATGCAAATGGCATTTTGAATGTTTCAGCAGAGGATAAAACCGCAGGGTTGAAGAACAAGATCACAATCACCAATGACAAAGGAAGATTGAGCAAAGAGGAGATTGAGAGATTGGTGCAGGAGGCGGAGAAATACAAGGCAGAGGATGAGGAGGTGAAGAAGAAGGTGGATGCCAAGAACTCTCTGGAGAACTATGCCTACAACATGAGGAACACAGTGAAAGATGAGAAATTTGCAGGAAAATTGAACCCTGCAGATAAGCAGAAGATTGAGAAGGCAGTTGATGAGACGATTGAGTGGCTTGACAGGAACCAACTAGCAGAGGTGGAGGAATTTGAGGACAAATTGAAGGAGTTGGAGGGATTGTGCAACCCAATTATTGCCAAGATGTACCAAGGTACTGGTGGGGATGTGCCAATGGGTGGTGCAGATGACATCCCTAGTGGTGGCTATGGAAAATCATCCTCTGGTGGCACTGGTGCTGGGCCTAAGATTGAAGAAGTTGACTAAACTGTGAAAAGGAATTCACTGAATTATGTCTCCAAAAGTTATCCTTGTTTATGTAACGCCTTTTTACAGTTTTACTTGAGTGCGTTTGGTTTGGCTGGTCAATTAGTAATGTTTTTTAGGTGAGTTTGTGTGGTGTCATACAGGTTATACAAGAATAAAAATTTCCCAGATGTAAATAAATGATATCCTTTTTCTTGAAAAGATCTAAAAGGATAAGCTGTGTTTTGGTTTAAGTGGTTTGTCATACAATCTATGACCTAAAGTAACTATTAATAAGTTCAGCAAATAAATAAATCGCTACTAATCAGTTATGTATAAGCCCTAATTAATTTCGTTATAAATTTACAATGCACCATTCTTAGCAACGCATGTGCTTGGAATTTTGAATCCACATTACTTCCTTGGGCCTTTTTTACAACGAACTGAACACACGGGCAGAACAAGTGTCCTATTAGAAAGCTTGAAAGTTGCTAGGTGGTTAATAACACCCCAAACAAGAAACCGCAACCCCAAAAGAGTAGATGAGTTTATACGTAATCTTTCTCCCATAACCAAACCAGTGCATTGAACTGTAAATTGCAAAGTTGTGTGGGTGAAATTTCACAAAATTGTGAAATGGGTAAACTCTGGCCTAAATCAACTGAGTTTTCGACCAGTCGTTGCCGTTTTTGTAAGTCTTATCAGTTATCAACTATCAACTGTTGGGAAACCACTGATTCATCATTTTTGGGCAATGAATTTAGTTCAAAAAAGGTCAGGCCCTTGTCCCTCTCTACATTATTTATCTTGTTTATTGTCAAATCTCATTCTGAAGGCAATTTTTTTTGGGGGAATTACTTTGTGGACAGAGCAAATCTAAAACTGGGATTGGGTTATCATCAACTTCTTCCAAAACCGCTCTCAATTCTCAGACTTTTTTTTTCGGTCAGACAATTCTCAAACTTCATAAACCATGGCATCTGCTTTTTCAGTTTTGTAATTGATAAAATAGAATGAGGTGAGACGAGATAGAATAAATAAGATAAAATATTATTTTATTATTTAAATATTTTAAGATGAAATAAAATAAGGTTATTATTTTATTATTTAAGAATTAAATAAAATGATAATAATTATAATTTTATTTTTTTAAATTACTTTTATTGTAAATATATTAATTTTAAGATTTAAAGTTAATATAATAAAATTTTAATTATAATAATAATAATAAAAAATGATTTTATTTCATATTTTTAAATTAAAAAAAATAATAATAATTTTTTATAAATGAGATATAATTTATCCTATTTACTTCATCCTATTTCATATTTTTATAAAATAACTAAACAATAAAATTTATATTTATTCTATTCTATTTCCTTCTTATTATACCAATCCAAATATAGTCTCATGGATTTAGTTATATTCTCTTTTTTTTATCAGCAATGGTAGGTGTCAATTGGACAGGCCATTAAAATAGGGTCGGGCTGGCGAGGCGAAATGTGGCTTGGGCCAGCAAATTGCTAGCCTAGCCCAATCTAATGTGCTCTGTGAAGGTAAAGTTGATGATTGATAGTACTTTTTTAGAACAAGAACAAAAAGATAAAGTTGTACTTTTTTAGAACTTATTAGGAGGTAAGAAGTGCGAATTATAGTATAAGATACAGATATGATATAATACAGGTATATTAATATGTTAAAAATCTAACAAATAATTAAAAGAGATATTAATAAAAAATATTAAAATATACAATTAAAATATAAAAAAAATTCACTTATATCTAATATAAAAAAAAAATTATATTAAATCTTATATTCTTTATTTTATTATGATCTTATGATTATTATTTATTTTTTATCATAATTATAAAATTATAATAAAATAAAAAAATATAAAATTAAATATAATTTTTTTTATTACACTAAATATAAATAAATGTATTTTCATAAAATATTAATACGATAACTACTTTGAAATATGTTGAAATATTGGTCAGGTACTGTGACTTTGCATGAATAAACTATGAAAATTATATTCCAATTTTTTTTTTCTTTTTTTTAAAAGAAATTCTTCATTTTTTAACTTGAGAGCGCTGAGCAAATTTTCCCATTACTGCAGTGCCAAAGTGGAGTGGCGATTGCAGCAATCATGATCATGGGAAAGACTACAACAATATTTGTATGTCTCCAGTATTCTAGCATCTTGAGGATCCACTAGTGCTGGCTTCTACAGGGCTATCGCTTTACATTTTTCTGTCTTTAATAATTAAATAGCTGCATATTGAATAAATGTAAGACCATTACAAAAAAATGAAGAAATATTAGACCACAAAAATCTTGAGTTGCATCAGTTTTCTCTCTTTTCTGGCTTGGGTGGCATGCTGGAATGGTTGTCTTACTTAGCTAATGTTCTTGAGATGCCTTGTGAACTTTCCCTAGGTCAAATATTTATCAGTAAGCCAATGGAATATCCTCCTGCATTATTTTGAGTTTGAAATTTTACTGCTTTTATCTTTTTCACGTTTGAGGTGGTCATCAACTGTTGGGGCTTAGCATCTTAAGATGGGACACCTTGACAATGATTTGGAAAGGTTACAACCAACATTTTTTTCCTGCTGAGTGTAGGCAAAAACACCAATAATTTATGCAAACGCATAAATTCAACTGCGTTGACAATCTGAATTGACATCTACAATTTCGAGTATGACATTGCAGCAGACTCATGGTTATTTTTTCTATTCCCCTTTGATATTGTGCTAGACTACATGATAATACTGAAAAGTGCTTTAAGGTTTTGGTATTGCTTTGTGTTATCATTAAGTGCATGTTTGGATAAGGCTCCAAATGTAAGTTTGGAATTCTTGAATGGCGTAAAAATGTGTTTGGGTATTTATTGGTTAACACTATTTCAACATGTTTTTTGGTTCAAACTTAAGTTTGAGCAAAAGCAACAATTTTATCTGTTGAAGTTCATTTTTCTCTAACATTCATTTTATCAAACTCACTTTTGAGATAAAAATTTTTAAATATAAATCATGTTACTGGAAACGTACTTTTAACTAAACTTAAGTTTGTAAATACACTTTCAGTCAAACTTAAATTTACCAACTCTAATCCAAACACATACTAAGTAGTTTTAATTTTCCGGTTCACAATCTGCTGTGCATTGCTAAGTGTTAATTTTGAGGATAACTTACAACTTATGCCTATACTGTTGTGTATGGTTGTATAAAATCAGTAAGTGTTTGCGTTTTTCTAAATTGTATATGAAGTATCATTTGGCTGATTGCTAGGTGACATTTGTTGAGAAGCAAAATGACTTTGCATCATGGGTCATTGTTTCCCTTATTAGATTCATAAGCAAGTAATGTCATTTAGACTGCACAACTGAAAGTACTTCATAATGCATTCTGACGCAGAGCATCTCATTTGATTTCTGCTTTTAATGATCAAAGCATTGTTGATCTTCAAACCTCTGTTATCAATTCATTGTTTAGCTATTTTTGTACGCGAATAATGGTATTGTCAGTGTAAAAGGAAACGAGGGGTGTTGTGCTTGTTTAAGAGAATCTTGTCTTGTCCTATATATATCTTTTAGAATATCTAAATCTTACAGATATTCTTGATCTGTAAGTTGTAAAATCCTGATCCTGGGAAATCTCCTGACTCGTGATTTACTTTGATTTGATGTAATAATTTATTGGAGGCTTACAGCAAAAACAATCTTCATAACTGGTCATATATTATATGAGAATTCAATTAATCCTTAAGAATATATGACAATCGGTGGCATTTTCACATTATGTACTGGAAAAAAAAAATACAAACTGTTAATAATCACCTATAGTGGAAGATGAAATTCCAAGAGAAGAGGCAAAAGTTCCAGTTGTGTCCTCGTTAAGGTATCTCTTGAGACGATCTAAGTCATCTGCTGCATCAAGCATGGTAGGCCTTGTAGAAGGTGACTCCTGTGTGCACAAGATCCCCAGCTCAATTAACTCCCCAATTGCAATTTCCCACATCTTCTTTACCACCTGGGATTGATCTCTTGTCGCTGTCACCAAAGTAGGGTCTAACACTTTTTCTACTCTTCCATGATAATGACTCTTTACCCATTTGTGTAGACTTAACCCGTCAACAAACATGTCATCTGTTGGTCTTTTTCTAGTCACCATCTCAAGAACTAGAATGCCAAAGCTATAGACATCTCCTTTTGTAGATGTATTTGATCCAAATCCATATTCTGTATGAGAAAGTAAGAAGAATATTGATGACTTTTTGTTTGAACTAAAATTAATATTTTCCAAAATTATGGAAGCTACTTAAATATTTATAGTAAACTTAGCATGATGAATAGGAGGAGTATTATCTTACTGTGCAACACACTTTGTGGTGTTGTTTTGATGTTGTAACAAATTTAGCTTGAATGATTATCATATTATTTTGCTAAGAACAAAGTAAATTACTTGGTTTATGACAATTAGATCGGCCGGTGACCATTTTCAGTTTAACTGAGCTTGGTTCTATGTTCTTTCTAATGATTTCATTTTCACGTTATTTTGCAAGATACAGACTGCAGAGACAAGACCTCCATACATCACCTGGTGCAATGTATCCAATGGATCCGCGCAACAAATTTGCAGTAGATTTCTCCATGTTATCGACAACCCCACCATTTCCTTCTCCAACACTCATAACTAACCTTGCAATCCCGAAATCAGAAACTAGAGCTGTCATGTCATCATTGAGAAGAATGTTGCTTGGTTTTAGATCACAGTGTATGACCCTGACTGGGGAATGATGATGCAAATAGGCCATCCCTTCAGCTATGTCACTGCAAATGTTCACCCTCTGGATAATACTCAAGTCTGATGATCCAGAAGAAGGATAAAGGCGGCTCTCCAAGCTCCCATTGGCCATATAAGGTAGAACCAGAGCCTTAAAATCAGGTAGACTGCATGCTGTGATAATCCTTATGAGATTCCTGTGCCTAATTCTCTTCAAAACTTGGCATTCTCGGTTAAAGCCCTTGGTGGAATTTCCAGATTGCAAATGCAGCACCTTGACTGCTATTGGTGTCCCATCTGGAAGAATTCCCCTGTAGACATGTCCAAAACTACCTGATCCAACTAATCTCTGATGGTCAAATCCTCCAGTGGCATCTGATAGTTCCTTATACGTGATTCTTGGGAAGTTAGATATCAACTCAGGTCTAGCTGGTTTTTTACCTGCCTCAGTCCCATGAGAGGAGATGATTACTTTAAGACGCTTGCATCCAATGACACAGCAAATTGTTGAGAAGAAAGTTGATATGAAGATGACTAAAATTAATACAATCCAGAACAGACGAGTGTGAAACCACTGTCTCCTTTGAGAACACAAGGATATGCCTGTAATGTTCCCACAAACACGTGGGTTTCCCAAGAATGACAAATTTGACAGTGAGTTAAAGATACCACCGGACGGAATCATTCCTTCCAGGTTGTTAAATGATAAATTGAGGAAAGTAAGTGTGTCAATTTTACCAAGTGCTGTTGGTATCAATCCAGATAATTGATTTCTTGAAACATCAAAGGATTCCAGGTTCTTCAGATCACCTAAGGATTCTGGGAGCTCACCTTGAAGAAGATTGTTTGAAAAATTTATCATGGAAACAGCTATGCAGCTTGCAATCTGAGGGAAGATACTTCCATTTAGGTAATTTGATGAAAGGTCCATCTCCTGAACCTTTTCTAGTTTGCTGAGCTCAATTGGCAGCGGGCCTTCAAGGTGATTATGTGAGAGATTTATGAAAATTCTGATTTCATGCAGGCCTGAGAGTTCCTGTGGGATGTTTCCTGTTAATCTATTATAGGACAAGTCAAGCTTGTAAATATCAGTGCACTGTCCAAATGTAGAAGGTATTGTTCCTGACAGAAGGTTATTGTTGAGAAACAAATAATTTAGTCGAACCAAATTTCCCAGACTTTCTGGAATCCTACCTGAAAATTCATTGTGGGACAGATCGAGTAGACCCAGATGTAGACACCTGCCTAATGCTTCTGGAATTGAAGTTTTGAACAGGTTGTGTGATAAGAAAAGCTGTTCCAATTTTGGTAAACTGCAGATCTCGGGTGAAATAGTTCCATTTAGAAGATTGGATGTTAAATTGAGGATGGAAAGCCTAGAAAGATTTGCTATGCTATGAGGAATTGATCCAAATAGTTGGTTTTCCTGAAGTAGTAGAGTTATTAAACTGGGGGCAAGTTGGCTGACCACAGTATTGGAGAACCTTCCCCCAAGGTCCATGCCTGCCAATTCAAGCTCCTCTAGAGCAGTGCTGTTTCTAAGAGCAGTGAAAAATGGATCAAGATTGGTATTGTTATCATGACTTGTCATATTGTTGTATGATAAATGAAGGTAAAGAAGATCGGGCCAGCTACTTAAAATATTTGTAGGCAATTCACCTGACAGATAATTGTACTCGATGTCTATGTTTATCATTGATACATTGGTCAAAGAGAGGGGAAGTTGTCCAGTAAATTGATTGTTGTATAAAGAGAGACTCCACAGGGCTGGGCAGTTTCCAATCTCCTCTGGGATTTTACCACTTAAGGAGTTGCCAGAAATGTCCACATTGTCTAGTAGAGTGCAATTGGAAAAGAGAGATGGAGGAAGTGAACCTGTTATATTACATTCTTTAATATGTAGAAGTTTAAGCTTGGAATGCTGGGAAAAGGACTCTGGTATGGAACCATGCAAATTGTTCCCCTCAAGACGGATACGGTGGAGACGTCTAAGGGAGGAAAACTCAGGTGGAATAATGCCAAACAAGTGATTGTGAACAATCTCAAGGGTGTGCAGTCCAGTGAGATTGGAAAGGACAGGTGAAAGCAGCCCCACAAGATGATTATCATGTAGGAGTAGTCGTATAACACGGTGATGGAATTCATCACATTCAACACCTGTGAAGTTGCAAACATGACCGGCTTCATCCCAGTTAGCAAGTGAGGAATTGGGATCAGATATGATTGTCTTCTTGAATTCCAGAAGAGCAGCTTTATCTGTTTGCAAAGAATGAGAAGGGTGGCTATGGTGCCCTGGACTATAGTGACCAAATGTTGAAATTGGGTATACAAGTAGAAGGAAGAACAATGTTTCTAACAATACCATTTTTTATTGGTTTAGAACATTCCTTGGTAATAATAACTCTTGTGCTGGATCCTTCCCCCCCTCTCTCTCACTCACTGTTATCTACTTTATGCGGTGTGACACTTTACAGTTTTGGCATAAGTTAGGGTGGGAATACTAGTTTCATTGAAATAATTCACTAAATGCGGTGATATTTGAAAGAAAATTTCAGTAGATGATGAGTAGACTCTCAACTCAACTGAATGCTCATTTGGGAGGACACAAGAAATGAATTGGTGCCAGAGACTAGTGGATGTTATTCTCTAAATAGTAGAAAGAACAAGAACATAATCAGAACCTTTTCCGCATGAAATTTCCAATGCAGCTTGCAATCGTGTACTGCACCCAACAGTGGCGCACTCACATATAACATATACAGTTCCAGTTGACATTTTGAATAGTAAGAATGGCTGCGCAGCGAGCACACACACACACACACAAGGAAAACACAAAGGAATATCAGATTTTTGTGGTGCAAGCATATGCTGTTGTCACAAGCGTCACATTTTTTAACGTATGCGTTTCACATTAATTTTTAACAGATGGACTCTTTTCTTTTATTGCAGTGGAAGTGGATAGCGGCTTGAGACAACATAACAACGGATACACGTGCCATCCGGACTATAACCAGATTGTTGTGTGAGGAGCTTTGGTGTTTGCTTTGGTCATCTTCGATATAATTAGTATACATTTCGAAAAGAGACGTATACAATTCAAATTCTATAGATTAATCATTAATGTTCATTCATTAGTTTGTACTTGTATTAAATTTATAATTGAAATTTTAAAAAAAGTAGCTGCAGGAAAATGGTTAAAACGAAGGAAAAGACAAAGAATAGACATGATTTAGAACAAGGAGCCTTTTTATCATCATTATGAATTTGTAAGTGCATTGGTTAATAAGTTGGTGATTTCCAAATCACGTTATCTTTCATAATTTTGTAGCTTCTACGCTAACTAGTTGATTATATATATTGGATCAAGAGGCATTGTGAAACACGAGAAGAAACTGTTGGTGGGAAACAACCAAATGTTTATGAATACTTCATAAACAAAAGCAATATTGCATTTCCTTTATCCTAAAGACAAAGAAAATAGATCTTATTGGGTTGATTCATTTCATGTTCTTGGTGTTAGGTATTTGCCACTTTACCAATTTAAGAACTAATTAACTATTTACTTCCTAGTTTCTTTTGACTTCAAAGTGATGATCGAAGCAGCATAATAGCTTTTGTATGTTACACGAGATCTGTCCGAAATTGGTCAGTCCAAGAAACCATAGTATCATTTGCGACTTTTACCAGGGGATTACAGGGAGTGATCTCCACTAAGTGTAGTTGCACTCCCTTTGATAAATTTTCTTGATGTTATCTTTATGCATGCGCCATCATTGTGCTTTTCTTCTTTTCTTAACAAGTTTACTTCAATGTTTTTAAAACCGAACTAATGATAGTGAAGGTATTGGTTCTCGTTTTACTGGTTTAATTATAGTTAAATTAATGATAATTAAATATATATATATTTTAATATTAGATAATATATTAAATAATAAAGAGATGATCTATTTATACTTAGTGTAAATAAAAGAGACTTACACCTAATCTTATACTTTTCATTTTATTGTGATTCTGTGGTTATCATTTATCTCCTATCGTAACCACAAGATCACAATAAAATGAAGAGTGTAAGATTGAGTGTAAGTCTTTTTTACTTACACTAAAGTATAAGTGAATCCATTCCCTAAATAATAAACTAACATACTAATATATCACATTATGTTACATAGTATTTTAGAGTCTCATATTTTATAATGCTAAAAATATTTAAGCATATAATATATATAAAAGTTAACAAAAAATCACTTTTACAAGTCTTACAAAAATTAGTGAATAAAACATTTAAGTATACAACTTATATAAAAGTGAAGAAGGAGACACATTCTCATATCTTCCTTGGACTTTATATGTAGGCATTTTTAACATAGAATTAGACCTCTACTTGAATAAATAATTATTTTTAATAGGTTCAATTCAATTTAAAAAATTTTAAAATTAAAATCAGTTCACAATTGATTTTGACCGGTTCATATTGATTTAGACCAATTCTTTAAAATTTTGATTTTTTGGATTGATTGGATCGGACTTATGGTCGATTAACCAATTTTTCGATTGAACTGGCTAGTTGTATCCCGTTTTATAATCATTGATTTACTTCACTAACAAAGATATTGTTTGTTAGGACCACAAAATCAAAGACTATATATAATAGTGAATCAGATTGCTTGACTAACAACAAAGATATTGTTTTTTCTTCTCAACCTTCTCATTTTGCTATACTTAATATATATATATATATATATATATATATATATATATATATATATATAGATGATAAATTAATTTTGAGAAATACTACTTACACAGAAAATGTAAAAATAGAAATGACACATACATTTTTTTTAAAAAAAAATCGTTCGATGTTGTAGAGAAAGAAAGAGAGAAAAGAAATACTCTCAAAAGTATTAAAAAAAAAAACCCAATTGTGAGATTCTTGTGTTACTTGTTTTTAGGTAAATCATACTCTCTCCCTTTAGAGAAGTTCAAATTACACTACCCTTCTTTTTATTTTGAAAAATTACACTTTCTTATGCTAAAAGATAAAAATATGCTACACTTCAATCTTTTTTTTATATTTTTTGATAAAACTCTGTTAAACTTCACTTGGGGTAAATAGTAATATAGTGAATTTAAAATATAATACATATTTTAAGGGTAAATTAATAATTTAGTCCCTAAAATTATTTTTTATGTGTAATTTAGTCACTAAATTTAAGTATTGTACAACTAATCCCTAAGGTCACAAAATTCATATCAAGTTAGTATTATTTCTTAGGAACCAGAGTGAAATACAAAAAGGGACCAAGTTTATGAGTTTTACAAATTTAAGAACTAACTCATACTTATAATTAAATTCAGGAATTAAACTACATGTAAAAAATAGTTCTAGTGAGTAAAGTACTAATTTAACTTTAAAATTATGTATTATTATTTTAAATTTATTATATTACCCTTTACTCAAATCAAAGTATAACAGAATTTTAGGGCGTGTTTAGTTCAACTGTGAAAACTTTGATTATTTCAATAATCGATTATAATCGATTATTGTATAAAAGCTTTTTGTTATAATCAATTATAATCGATTTATTTTTATGTTTGGATATATTAGTTGAAAAGTAATTTTAAATTAATCTATTTCGTTTGGTTGATATAAAAAAAATCACTTTTATGCATTAAATTATTAAAATAGGTATAGAATGATTAAAAAAGTTATTTAATTAAGGATAAAATAGTATTTACATATAAAATGTAAAAAATAATCTATGTTTAGAATATAAACTTTAATCTTCAAGTATTATAAAAATTAGCTTTAAAAAATTTTTATTTTATATTGAATTTCGTGTAAAAAATGTTTAATTTTCACAAACACGTGATCAACATCATTTGTTGAAATAGTTTTTTTCCCAAAAAAAAAACTAATTTAAACTAATCTAAATTGAAACAAACATGCACTTAATGAAAAACATAAAAATATATTAAAATGTAGCACATTTTCATCTTTGATATAAGGGGAGTGTAATTTTTTAAAATATTAAAGAAGATAATGTAATTTAAGCATCACTTAAGACATAAGAGTATAATTTACTCACTTTATTTCTATCACAATCTATTATAGTGTTTTGAAAATGACTCGCAAGCGTAATATAACCACATGAATATGTTTTATTTCTTAACATGCTCCCAGAAGTTTTTAGGCTTTTCTTTTCTTTTTAACTTCAAAAGCTAACTTGATGTTTGTCTTGAAATTGTTCATATATGCAGTCTATTAATTTTATTTAATAACTTGTTAATTTAAGGAAAGATAAAAAAAAAAAAACTACATAATAATTATGATTCAAGATGAACAAGAAAAGTCTACAATGAAACCTAACAACATCTCGTTGGTGTGGGTAGTGCCTTATCCCAGGGAAAGTGCTCATACCAATATACCATAAAGTGAGTCACAATGCAAAGGAGTTCCTGATTTTTCACACTTCACCATTAATATGGACAAAGTTAATCAAACAACACTGAAGAACTCAACATTAGGACTTGTGACTTGGTAAGATGGATATATAAAGAAAACGCCCATTACATTGGACTCTAAGTAAGTGTAAAGAATTCACAAAACTTGACATCTTATTCTCCACAACAACAATTCATTTATTGTTACAGGAATATTAGGAAAATCGCTCCTCAAAAGTTAGCTCGTGAGATTAGAGTGTGTGCCAAAAGAATTCTTAATTTTTCACAATTAACCATTAACATGGACAAAGTTAATCAAACAACACTTAAGAACTCAACATTAGGTCAAATGACTACTTGATATTCTACTCTCCACAACACTAATTCCTTTATTGTTAATTCGGATAAACATTGTTATGCCGGTGTAAAGATAGAGTACCTAGATTCTTATAGACCCCACATCAGGCTCATGAGCACTTAATATGAGACTCTCTCATTAGACTCATGAGTATCTAATACAAAATCAATTGAACAGTAACATATATGGGAGTAAATCCCAACTTCTTAGAAAATTTAATTTATATCGAGATTCCTAAAATTACATATTCTTAATTCTAAACATGCATTTTTATAATCAATTGTAATTTATATATATAATTGCACGATATTCCCTCCGATCCATTTTAAGTGTTGTTTTGATACAAGGTATAAGAATTAAGAAATATTAAATCAAGCTTTAATTGTGAAAATTTTTTTTACTAAGCTACCATTATTCAATTTTTAATTAATTACTTCACTTTGCCATGTTCATTTAATTTTTATGAGTAGTTGAGACTTTTAAAATATATAGAAGAAATGAAAAAATAACAATTAATATTTTATTATGTGAAAATGACACTTATAATGAATCAAAGTTTTTTCACCAAAACAATACTTAAAATGAACTGAAGGGAATAACTTGGTGGAATGAATGAGTTAAAACAGGGTGACTTTCCCTCCCCTTAAAATGTATAAAAGAGATCTGGAAAGAAGGAAGATGATGACGATGGAGATGATGATGAAGAAGAAGGCCATGCTTATAGTCATAGGCTTGCACTCGCACTGTCAATGAGGAAGACTTAACCGTCTGCAAGTATTTGCCACGCATTTTGCATCAGTAGCTATTGTATCTTAATATTTGGGTGCTAAGACGGCTACTAATAATTTATCAGTCATACGTATTCGTAAATGTATTGTATATATTGCAATTAGTTTTTATTTTCTTAACAAATTCAAATAATTGAATATGAGTGACTTCTTCAGCTAATAATTAAAAATTCAAAGACAAACTTATGGTTGTGTTTAGAATGAATAAAAATAAAAAATGATTTAATTTAATTTGAATTGATTTAAAAATTAAATTTTGTGTTTAGAACTTTAAAAAAAATAGATTTGAATTGATTTAAAATCAAATTTTGTATTTGAAATTCATTAAAATGAGAATTAATTTGATTTAATTTTATTATTTTACATTTTAACATTTATGAGAAGTTGTTAGAGGTACTTATTAAGAATAAAATAATCTATTTATTTCAAATCAAATCAAATCTTAACAAATTTTATTAAAATTAATAAAATTTCTAAAATAAAATGAATGAAATTCATGAGATTTTATAAATCAAATTATTTATTATTTTTAAATATTTTAAATACAAAATTTAATTAAATTTGATTTACAAATTAATTCATTTCTTATTTTTTTATATTTCAAACACACTATATTTTTTTTTTTCACTCCAGAAGGTAAACGGTACTGACCAGGAAAATTAACAATGGCGAGTGAGATAAACAAAACCATAGTACACACTTTAACAGAAGCAACACAACAAAGAAAATATTAAATAGGAAGGGAGGAAAGAGTCACCTAAAATGGTAGAACACCCATAGTGATATGGAAACACAAAGGAGAGGATGAAAGCCTAGTAATACTATACAAGTACCAAATAGGAGTGGCAAAAGCAACCAATCAACTCAACACTTGGAGAGAAATTCTTATATGCTCTTGAAGGGAAAAAAAAAAAAAATTCTCTTTCAAGAGCATGTCCCACCATTATCCATATGTTTTTATAAGCTCTCTGGATTCTATTCCCGTATCCAATGGTAGTTATGTTATGTTTCTGGAGGAAGAAAGCATAAAAAAATTTCTCAAGCCTGGATTAATTGGGCCAGCGTCCATCTTGCTTAGTGGCCCAAAGTTTGGAGCAGATCAAATAACACTCCACCTGTTTGTAGTCTTGGTTTTATTTTTTTGGTATATGGATTTTGATGATTTTAAAACTCGGGAAAAATTTGCATATTACCCAAAATTTGATATTATTTGCAGCTTACCCTTAAAAATAATGTAAATTGGGATATTGTGGCAATAAATTAATAATTGCAAAGTTTAAGTTTTTTTATACTCTACTTTCATTGTAGTGTTCAATTTAGAAATTTACCTTACCTACTAAATACTAATATATGGAAATTAGAACTAAGTCATCCCCACAATTTTTTTCAAAAAATAAAAAAATAAAAAAATTCATCCTCTCAGATGGAGATTACCCTTTTATCTTCATTTTCTACGGTTCCTACCGACTAGCATATCCCTAAAAAAAAAACAAACAAACTACCCATCCCCACTTGACAAGGCAATTTGTTAAAGGTGGTTTTTAAGATTCAACTTATATTTTGGTATATATTACAATAACTTTTTTATTACGTATCAATTAAATTATTATTTAGATGAACTTCATGTAATTTTAAAAATGTACGAGGTACAATGACATAATTATTACTGCTGTATTCATAGAAAAATTCCGGTTTTGTAATGAGAAACTGAGTACAAGTCGTAGCTATTAAAGGTGTACTTGTCAACCCAAGATTTCGGTCATCAGCGTCAGTGCTTTTGAAGTCAACGCTCTGTACGTGTTGAATCATCTTGAGGAATAAGTGTGGGTCTTGTGAGAACTCGTTCATTTCACACATGCCAAATCGAATTCTGGTCAACGATTGATATGTTCATAGTCCAGCCGGCTAATAAACAAAGTTAAAATTAATGCTTAGTATTGTAATGTCAAAAATTTAACAGTGAGTTTTAAGAATATATGTGAGTAAAAGAAGTTTTATATTATTTAGTAATAGACAAAATAATAACTTTATAGGTAATTAAATTTATTAATTTAATATTTTAAAATTTTGAATTAATACGTAGTGTCTTATCCGTTATTGTTATTCTTCTTTAATTTTGGTATATATTTTGAGCTCTAACATGTAATACCAGTTTGAACCAGCTTTATGAATAATTTATATCAACATTGAGAGATATTAACATTAATATCTTACTTGTAATCTGTTCGAAATCTAGTGCTTGGCAATTGAAATGCAGTTTTGGGCTCTAACATGTAATACCATTTTGAACCAGCTTTATGAATAATTTATATCAACATTGGGAGATATTAACATTAATATTTTACTTGTAATCTGTTCGAAATCTAGTGCTGGGCATTTGAAATGGAGTTATAATGTTGGATGGTTCGCGTGGACAAAGTTGATTGAGGTTAGGGGTGTTTATGAGACAGATTGAGATGAGTTTGTTTTGACTCAAATCCAGTTTGATATTCTGATTAGATCATTTTTTTGAACTTGAATCCGACACGGTCATAGCCAAATAATGACTGAGCTAGAACGAAACCGACCTGATATGCAGATAAAATGTATAAATTTAAATATTATATATAATTAATTTATAAAATTATAGAAGTATAAAACTAAAACAAAAGTATATTTTATAATATATTTCAAAATAAATAATATTAATATAAATATATCATTATATTATGTAAAAATTATTAATTTAAGTCAAGAAGACTTATCATTTATAACTAATTGTAAAAAAAAAATATAAATTTTAAAGCAATGCATAATACTTAACTAGTTGAGACAACTTGAAGTATGACTTGAATTTGTCTTAATTAACTTCGGGTCGTGACTAATTAGTAAGACGAGTTAGGTCTTGAGTACCCTTAGTCGGAGTTCGATTCTTACTAGGATTTATTATTGATGTATTATCTGTAAGTATTTCCGTAAACATTTTTGTTGAGCTTGAAAGTCTACCTGACCTTAGAATGAGTCAGGAATGAACCTAAATTTTTCAATACTATAAAAAGGAACATATTAATGCATATATATTAACAATGAGAGACTATGCAGTAAATATATATATATATAGAAAGGTTAAAAATTACATGGGTCTCTACATGCATGTAGGACTCACCTGGATAGATCCATCCCAATTCTTTCTTCCCGAGTTCTCGTCAATAATAAGGCTTTTTTGCTATACTGTCATTTGTGACAAAACTAATTATTAAAATATAACTTTTTTTAAATTATTTACCAAAATGTTATCCTTTTAAAATTATTTATTAAATTACTATTATTTTGTCTTAAGTGACTTTTTTAAATATTTTCTGGATCACGTAGGATGCGCCAAAGAGGGTTGCGCATCCACGTGGATTATGCCACCAAAGAAGGTGATGCATCCACGTGGATTACGCCACCAAAGAGGGTGGCGCATCCACGTGGGTGGCGCATCTACGTGGATTACGCTAACAAGCTTGGCGTAATCCATGTGGATGCGCCACCCTCTTTGGCGCATCTTACGTGGATATGCCACATAAGATGACTTATTTACAAAGGATGTGTCACACTTGTTGGCTTAATCAGGGTGATTACGCTACCCTTATTGGCGTAATTAGGGTGATTTCAAATAATAAAAAATATGTCATCATGTGTTGTATTTAGGTAAAAATTGTATATGTTTTTATATCGTTATAAATCTATTGATGCTAAAATTGTAAGTCTTATTAGACTTTTTTAATGAAATTAAGTTTATGGTAAAAAGAAAATTATGGTTATGCAAAAATTTAACCATAGTACTAAGATCATCAATAGAAACGAAATGACAAACATGTTTAATCCAATAAGGTACCAAAATAACAATAGAAAATCATCGATAGTAATTTAACAAAAACTACTACATATAACATTCTCAGATATACTAATCACATATAATTGCACATCAATAAGATGAGTCAACATCAGAATACGGTGGTCTGTGAGAGGGATCGGAAGGACCTGGCTGTGATGAGCATGTCTAACAAGCAAGTGCTTGTCCGTATGTCCCTGCCATACACGCTAAGAAACATGATACTCTTGCAACTTCAAAACTGAATCATCCTCTAGGCCAGGGTTTACACGGTATACCATTTGTAATGTTGTACGCACACTAATAATCAACTAACGTATATTCATACTATTTATTATGTTATGTACATATAATTTCCTAAGTCCCACTAATTTGAATTAAACAAGTCAAGTACTCAAGAAAACAAATTTAATTATCGCGACCAGGATCGCGGCGGGAGCAGCAAAATGTAAATTAATAAGAGCAAGAAATGGATTTAATAAATAAAAAGTTTACAAAAAAATTTAATTAAATAAATAAACTAAACTAACGAATGAATAAGCTAAAATGTATAAAACATGTATATAAAAAAATAATAACAATACAAAAAAAATAAAAAATAAAAATAAACAAGCTTACCTCCAAGACTATAAAAATGATATACTCAAAGAAGTTGGTGCACTGGGTCTCACGTATTCTTTTCAAACCAAACCTTGAAAAGTAACCCACTTGTAAGAAAAAAATTTACTAAAGTTCTCGAGCTCTTATACTTAGTATTAAGTCTAAGTATGTAACTTTTGTTGAATGTCTAAACAATTGAGAATCACCCCTTTATATATGAGGAGGGAGGAAAAGGAGCATGACTTCTCAAATGTGGGACTTATTGATACAATGAATCTAGACACCTTAGTTTTTATAATTTTTATTTTATTTTCTAAATTTCTTTGATGACCCGAACAAAATTGAGTGTTTATATTAATACGATTAGTACACATTCAAATAACTCATACAATTAAGACTACGTATCCTATTAATCACATTATTAATTAATCAAGAAAAATAAAATTGTAAAAATCTTTAAATACGTATAAAATAACATAAATATATAATTAACAATAATATAATAAAAAAAACAGCCACCAAATCATAGACAAAAAAATTCAAACATTATAATAATAAAAACTTACATATAAGGATTAATATCTGAATATAATCAAACAAGATATTCAAACACCCCTTCTAGTAGCAACTGCCAAATGAATTATGTGGTAGAAAGTTGAGAGACTTTATAGAGAGAAAATTTGTAGAGAGAGAATGAGAATTGAGAAAATGATAGGCATGCCATGGATGGGAAGTGACTGGCTATATATTACCTGGTTAAGCTAACAAGCTTAGCGTAATCACCCTAATTACGTCAATAAGGGTGGCGTAATCTTCCTGATTGAACCAATAAGTGTGGCACATCCTTTGTAAATAAGTCATCCTATGTGGCGTATCCAAGTAGGATGTACCAAAGAGGGTCGCGTATCCACGTAGATTACGCCAAGTTTGTTGGCGTAATCTATGTGGATGCGCCAACCTCTTTGACGCATCCTACGTGGTCTAGAAAATATTAAAAAAAATCACGTAAGATAAAAATGTGACAGTTTGATAAATAGTTTCAAAATAGTAACATTTTGATAAATAGTTTAAAAAAATAACATTTTAATAATTAATTTTATCATAAATGACAGTATGATAAAAAAAACCTCAATAATAATAGCTCTTTAAGAACACACAAATATAAGACAAAAATAATTAGGCATATAAAAATGGTTCAATTCAATTTCTACTTTAAAACAAATATGTGGTAGTTAATTGACATTGTTTTTCCCTTTGTTTTTCTCTTTTTTCTTCTCCCACAAACCATGATTCACATGGTTGATGTGAAATCATAACATAAACTATTTAGTTAGTTATATACTATATATGAATACCTTATGACAAGTTGATCAACTCTTCAACTTGTGCATTTGTAAGTACATTGCATGTAATTATCATTACATACAGACAACAAAAATATCATTATAAAAAAATAAGATCTGGTTTCTCTCATTAAACGTACGTTGAGTTGGGGTAGGAGCATATATGAAAAAAATTAACAATGATTTAGAGTTTAGACTAGGCAACTTCTCGAACGTATATCACTTCAGCTTTTTAACTAGTGGACTAAGCAATACCTTTATATATATATATATGTGTGTGTGTATGTGTGCAGTAGTAATTCATATTCATATAGAAACCAAATACAAAATGAAGATTCTTTCTATCTTCCTCATTTCTCTCTGTGCTTCCCAGATATTGTTCTCACTTTTTATTGTCACAGAGGCTAGATCCTCGGCGCTGATTTTAGGTACGTATAACTAATGGTGCTTCTTGCTTATAGACTATAGTTATATGTATGCATGCACATGCATACACACGCACACCACCCACCCACCGAGTCACACTTGTGCCTTCCATCCTCAAAGGATAAGTAAAAGCATTTTCAAAAAACTCAAAAGTTTCCATAGGCTGTAGATTGTGCATGGTCCAGGAGGCTAGGCTAGTCGACTATATATGCTTAGCTTTCGGACGACGTGATTTGGAAATTCATAACCTTGCATATATATTATATAAGTTATGATATGTTAGAGTTAATTGAATTTATATACTTAACAACTAATTAACAAGAAGTTCACTTTTTATCTAATGCAGAGAGTTGGAGCAATTGGTTAATCAACATAGATTCTGGGGGGAAAATCTTTCGTCCATCACCAAGTCCACCTCCTCCGCCAAACCCTAATCCGCCAAGAGGCCCAGGAGTTGCCGCAGATCCAGAAGTGAAATGTCCTCCAAAGCCGTGTTTAAGTGTAATCGCCTCCAAACTGCCCGAGGATTTTCTTCCAAACCAGAACAGGAACACTGCCTCAGCCTGAGCAATATTATTAGTGGAGGATCGATTTACATGCATATGCATACGGTCAATGCCTCTTTCTTGTTCTTGTATAATTAGTTAGTTAATGACTTCGGTGATATGTATCCAAATTATAGTTTTAGTTCTCGATCGATAATAAGTGCTTTTAGTTTTAGGACTTGGCGTCATGGCAAGGGCTAGTTGAGATTTGGGCAGGTTATATATAGGTTTAGTTTTCATATAATTAATTTACATACCCGGCTCCATGTTTGTTAATGTATTATCTAAATTAATTACGTGTACCTGCATGAGCCGACTCGTGTGTTGATTTGCTAGTATGAGAAGAAGACGAAGCTTCCATCTCTTTCTCTCATTCTTCCTCTCAAGTAAGTGAGTCCCACTTAAAGGAAGGAAAATTTATGAATCTTTTCATTTATATATTCATGGTTTAAGTAGTTCACTCTTTACTAATATAATTACATGACATCTTCATTTACATTTGAATTTCTAAGGTCTAGAGGTTTTTTTTACTTATATGATCATCATATATTACTTAATTCATTTCTTAACATTGTACGTGAGACATCTTTATTTATCCTTGAATTTTTAACATTAAAACATTAATGTTTTTTTAGTGGAGAGCTTAAATGAATTTTGAACATTGTAGTTGAGTCAAATCCCCAAACTACAAAGTTTAATTCACATTAATAAATAGGACAAAAATAGTTTGTGATATTAATGTCCTCCCATAATGAAATAATTATGACCATCTAGTTAATTAAGAAATGACCAGATTAATGAAATTCGATTTAAAATTTGACTGAATATTAAGCTGCATAGGACTGCGGAAGATTATGTAAATATGTTAACCATTAAAAAAATATTAAATTTACCCAATGGTCAGCTCAACCAGTATGAATGTAAGATTGAACAACATCGTTAAAAAGATAAACTTTCGTTGAGACTTGTGACTTGTCCAGTCTTGGAATGGTATAAAATTTTCCTCTCACTAAACTTTTTCCTAACCAAAAAAAATAAAAACTCAAATTTATTTATTTTTTTCCGAAGGTGTCGATGCTCTTAATATCTAGCTAATGGCTGAATGGCATCTCTTTAATTTTAGACTAGGTGAGTGTTTCCTTCAGGAGAATCATTCACTAGATAGCCTGACTAATTGGTAAAAGATACACATGAATATGTCATGTGAAAAAAGAAACATGGTAATGATACATCAAAGAATTTCTAAGGTTGAATCATATTCATTAAGCCATATGATTCAAGGCTCTTTATTTCACGTAAAAAAAAAAACAAAAAAGGGCCATGCGTTAGTAAGATCAGTACAATGCCATAGAGCCCAGTAAGGAGGCTGCAGAAAACGGAAAGCGAAGAAAAGCTAAGAGGAAGTAAATAAAGCCCACCCAAGAGCCCACGAGAGTGTGTCTGAAATGAAATATATAACAAGGAATAGCCCAGTAAAATACCGAATGGGCCCAACACGTTTGTTATAAAAATTTCAAATTTGGCAAAACTCAAATAGGAATAAGAATGGTAATTGAAATATGAATACGAAAAAGAATGAACGAGGTTGAAATCAATAATTAATTAATTTTATTTCTATCTTCCATTATATTTCAAATAATTATTATGTTTTGAGAAATTTTTTGCATATATAAACTGTCAATGAAGTTTACATAAATTAAATGAATAAAAATTTTGTATTGTCAAACGAATTGTTTCAATAATTTTTCATCTAACATAAGATAATACTACTAATCTACTAGTATATGGATATCACTAATTAGACGTTACAATAAAATCCTTCATGTTATGCACATGAAATAAATATGAAATGGAATCATATATTTGACTAATAAATAGAAGGCATATATACAGAGAGAACTTGCTAACCTTCATATCTTATATATAGTTTAACAACTTCCACATTTTATTTTGGACAAAAATGTTCATAAGTTTTTTTTTTATAAATAACTTAAATTTATTGACATTTTTATCATTTACACTTTACTCATTTAATGAGAAAGAGAAAAGAAAAGCTTTATTTAATGAAGAAAGAAAATACATGTATTATGTTTTAATGAAGAGATAAAATATGACTTTATTACTAATTCTACTCATCATTATTATTTTTTATTTTAGAAATTTAAATTAAAATATAATAATATTTAATATATATTTTTCATTAAATAAAAAATTAAAATAGTTAAAAAAATACAACATATAAAATAGGAAAGATAATTCTAGAATAAAAATAAGTAATACGTAACTTATAAATTTATAAATTATGTATGAATTGAAAATGTTTATATTTTTTTGTTACGTAACAATTCTTTGATTAATGTGTTTCAAAATACGTATCAGTTTTTAAATTAAAAAAATATGTTTTATTATTTTATATGGTGTATTTATAAATATTTTTTTGTTTAATAAATTATATATATTAGATATTATTACATGAATTTAATATATATCTAATAATAAAAAGTAGAGTTAGTGATAAAGTCATATTTTTTTTCTTCATTAAAATGGAATACAATTGTTATTATTTTTCATTAAAATCACATTCTTCTGTTCTCTTTTCTCAATGAATATGTAAAGTATGACAAAAATGCCAATAAGTTTAAGTTTTCTGAAAAGAAATTTATGGTGATTTATGTCTAAAACAAAATGTAGAAGTTGCTAACATCCACGTGAAAGTATAGAGGTTACCAATCTCCTATACATACAGGGAGTGCATTTGGTGAGACGAATGTTTATTATAAGATGTGAGAAGAATGAATCCTGACTATTAGATCTTATATTAATGGTCAATATTATAATATAAATGCATGTGACTTTTTTAAGTGATCACATGACTTTTAAGTAGCTTTTAATCTTGATCATCTATATATAGTTATATGGTCAAGATTTACTCCTCTCACAATAAAAACTTATTTCATTAAATATGCTCACACACACAAAGATATATATATATATATATATATATATGAGGAGAGATCAACTTACACTAAAATAAATATTTTCTTCTTACACCCACTTTTAACCATTAATCTTAAGTTATCTAATGGTCTAAAACATTTTACTAAAACGCTTCACATAACTTTTTTGTTTCTAATTTCTCTCTCCTCAACATCACCTAGCCTTTCTTTAGTAAAGTCTTTTCCAGTTTCAGTAAAATATTTTCCTCTCTCTACCCACCCCACCCCCTCAAACGTGAACACTGACATATTTTTCTTCACCGTCTTTTCTCTTCACTAAAATCTTTTCCATTTTCCAGTTTCACTAAAGTCTTCTCTCACTGTCTATGGCCTTGTTCCCACTAAATAACATCACTTTCTCTCTCCCGCAGAGGTTGCCGACAAGGAAGGGGACGACAGTGGAATCGATTCTTCGTGAAGCAACCGACGACCTAACCGTCCAAACCGTAATAATGATTCATATACTGTGGCCATCGGCGATGAGCTCCAACGGCAGTGAGTCATCTGGCGGCGGTGATGCCACAGCGGCGAAGCAGAAAGAGAAGGCTCAGGTGAGCCGGACGTCACTGATATTGTGGCACACACACGAAAACACTATAATTCACTTCTCTCTCTTTCTCTTCTGTGTTTTGTGGTGATTGGTTAATTGAGGTTTTCTTTTCTGAACTTTGTGAATGCTTTAAATTTAGAGTTTTTTTTTTGTTTTTTATTTTTATTTTTTTGGTGGGAGATGCAGAAGGGGCTAAAAGGAGTGGAATGATTGAGAATGATGTCGTAGCAGTGCAGAATTCAAACAATAGACCAGTATCAGGTTCTGACGTTCTTGATATGTCACAATCTTTTATTATTGAAAAACATATTGTTGACTTTCTTGATATGCCACAATCTTCTATTATTGAAGAACACATTGTTGAGCCTTATGTTAGATTGGAATTTGATTCTTTAAAAAAAGTTGGGGAATTTTATACATTATTTTCCAAGGCAAAGGGATTTGAGATTCGTACTCGCTCTAGTAAAAAGAATTATTGCATTTTTGTATATGTTAGGGAAGGTGAACACAAGGTGAAAAGTGGTGAAAAAAATTGATGCAACATGTAAAATGTTAAGAGAAAGTGTTCAACCATACATATAGGATGTCAAGCATCACTTAGTGTGTCAAGGGATAAGAAGCGAGACATATGAGTTATACAATCTTTTGACAATAATCATAGTCATGTCATGGCTAGTCCTAAGAGTGTGTCTTATTTGAGGTGTCATAGAAAAATGAATGTTGCTATAAAAAAAACTTGTTAAAAAGTTTAGTGAAGAAGGTTTGCCTACTGGAAAG
Source organism: Ormosia emarginata (assembly GCA_029884605.1). NCBI lineage: Eukaryota > Viridiplantae > Streptophyta > Magnoliopsida > Fabales > Fabaceae > Ormosia > Ormosia emarginata. The sequence continues at coordinate 27,430,106 of JAQQTP010000075.1, forward strand.
GTTGCTACAATGTTTAATAGTAGTAATTTATCTTTTTCTAATATATCGATACTACTAGAATCATATGAGAAATGTTCATATGAAGAATTTGGATATTGGAAATGCAGAAGTTGTTTTAATTATTGCAAACAAAAGCAAACTCAAATTTCTGATTTTTTCTATGCAATACAAATTGACGATGATGCTAGAATGATAAACTCTTTTTGGGTGGATACTAGATCAAGGTTAGCTTATCAACATTTTGGAGATGTTACTTTTGATACAACATATAAAAGCAACAAATATAGTATGCCATTTGCCCCATTTACTGGGTTGAGCCATCATCTTCAATCAATTTTATTTGGTTGTGCATTATTACAAGATGAATCTGAGACATCTTTTATATGGTTATTTCAAACTTGACTTGAAGCAATGAATGGAAAGAAGCCAATATCTATTATAACTGATCAGGATTTAGCTATTGGAGCTGCTGTGGTCAAAGTATGTCCAAAAACTTACCATCGTCTATGCTTGTGACACATTAGGAAGAAGTTTCCTGAAAAACTTTCACACATAGATCACAAAAATTCAACATTCAAGCGTGAGCTCAAGAAGTGCATTCGAGAATCGTCAACTATCAAGGATTTTGTAGATGATTGGCAATGTATAATGGTTGAGTACAAATTGCAAGAAAATGAATGGCTTAAAAGGTTATTTGAAATTAGAGAGTCATGGATACCATTTTATAATAGAAGCAATTTTTTTGCCGACATGAATACTACACAAAGAAGTGAGAGCATCAATTCGTTTTTTGACTCCTTAATTTGTTGATGCAACCACAACACTACGAGACTTTGTGGTAAAATTTGATAAAACAATTGATAACCATTATAAGACTGAAAAAAGAAAGGACTTTGAGTCTAAACACAAATCACGCATTTTGAGTATTGGATCAAAAATTGAGGAGCACGCTGCATCAGTTTATACTAGAAATGTGTTTGGAAAGTTTCATAATGAGCTTGCAAGTGTCAGCCATTTTACAAAGAAGAAGATTGAGAAAATAGGTCACAATGTAAGTATCGAGTATCTAATTATTTTAATGCTCGAGATGCATTCATTGTTGATGTAAATTTAGAGTCAAAGAATGCTACATGTGGCTGTCAACTTAATGAATTTATGGGAATACTATGTAGGCACATTTTGGCAATTTTCCAAGCAAAAAATATTATTCAAATTCCTAGTCAGTATATTTTGTAGCGTTGGACAAAAGAAGCCAACAGAAGTATTAAGATTAGTGACATTGATATTCAAAATCGTGAATAAGATGTTTTGCGAAGTATGCATGTGCATCGTCAGTTTAACAAATTTTTTGATTTGGCTAAAAGATTAGAAGATGCCTACAAGTTTATTATGATAGAACTTGATCATGTTTATAACATAGCCACTACAATGGAAACTGAAATGCCTAATATTAATGAAACTTTTCTAGAGTCAAACTAGCAGAATTTGATGTATGATACATTGTATGAGGTTTCAAATTTCAATATCAAAGACTCACACATATCACTAACAAAAGGTAGAAGAAGGAAGGAGTCTGATAAAGTGGCTCTAGCAGGAAGGTTTAAAACTGGGCTTGAATTGTCAATAAACAAGTTGTTAGTTAAAAGGAGGGCATGCAAATCTTGTGGAGAATATGGTCACTATCAATCAACATGCAAAAAAAAAAAAAAGACAACTTAGTGTAAGTAATATTGGCTTGAATTTATTCATTTATTTTGTTATTTAAACTTTCGATATTAGTTATACTTATATGCTTATGATGTTAGTCTATCTTTTGGTGCAGATGTGGAAGATTACAGCTGTGGTTGTTGGATTTGTGTTAGCTTTTACATGGAGGATGCTTTCTATTTTGGGAACTCTTTTTTTTTTTTTGGGTCATATACTATCAAACATATTTATAGATGGGCTATTATGTCAAATGAGTCCTAAAGAGGTTGAAAAACACTGCATTTATACTGGATTGTTTTTTATTTTAATTTTCTTTTAAAATGTATGTGATGTCATTACTAAATTTGTTTATCTATTTTTTATTGTTTAGGCTATCATTACGCTTGGGTTGTCGGTTAGTGAGATCAATATGAGTTGTGATGTTCTAGAAGTAGAGTATGCTATTGCAAAGGTATTGCAAACTATTATTTAGTTGGATTTAACTTCCCTTCGATTATTTCTAAAGCTTTATATTGAATTATGGAGGATCTTATGTCCTAGTTTTGTGATAATGAAGTCTGTTTAGATTCCTAGCCTAATGGTTTTGATGTGAGTATTTTGTCCATAAAGAAGTCTTTTGATAGTGGAGTTGGTTCTGGAAGTGGTTAATTGTCCAGCAATAAGTTGGAAGAAGTGAAGATTGAGAAAGACAAAATGGAAAGCTTTGCAAGTTTGTTATTTGAATTTTGGGGTGTTAATGTTTTTTTGACCTATCTGTTTTGAGGGCTTTTAAACATTGTTGCCCTATTTGTTTTGTGACTTAAACAATTATGTGATTTTTGTTGGTGGCATTGATTGGAATCATTGCCTTAATTTCTGTTGGTTATGAATGTTGAACAATTATGGTTGCTATCATTTAAATATATTTGATTTTTCCTTTGCACATTGTTAGAATCATTCCTATTTACAATATATTGTACATTACAGTTTCTTTATTTTTTATGTATAACTCTTGCAATACATGAAAGACACATTTGGATTTCACATCATGCAGGTATCAATCTTAGCCTTACAATAATTTCGTTTCAAATTATATTATAAATATCTATAGTTTTTATAATGAATTCTGTCATGTTATTGCAGATTGTTAGTTTGGAAATCATAGCTAAATCCACCTATCAAGCTCAACTGGTATATTTTGAAGTGAACAAACTTTTTAATTAGTTGCCAATTTATATACAATTGTTGGATCTTTTTGTGATAAATTGTAACAGTTCAAGTTGTTTGTATTTGTACAGATAGTTTATAATTTAATCAATGTACTTTAACTTTAGTTCTAAATGATCTCCAAGGCTTGATGAATGGTTGTACCATACTGTTTATATATATAAATGTTTCATTTCACGTTTTTTATTGCAAATTATTGTTAATAGTGCATTTATCTTCCAAATTCATTGGACATATAACTTCTGTGCAATTTGATTCTTCCAAAATAATTAGACATGTAACTTTTGTGCAGTTTAATACTTCCAAAGTTAATAGATTCTACACTAAACTAATAAAAGATACTAAGTTTCAATTTAATTTAATTTAACTTTTCATATAGACTAAAATTTATACATTTAATAATTTTGTGCATTTTTAATTTCAATTCCAACTAATTGAATCAAATGGAACTAAGAGGCTTTACTTTTTCTTTTAAATCAGTAATAAAATAGTATGATAATAGTATCACAATGAAATAATATCAATGTTAGGTCACTATAGTTACTGTGGTTCTACAAAGATTTTTACCACAATGAAAATCCTATGTCTAATTTCTACCTTTACAAGTACGAGAAGATAACAATGAAACAAAAACCATCTAAACAAATGTGGCTAAACTAACCATCTAGTTTGGGACATTCCAATGTCTTGAGTTTCCTCAACAGAATTCCCTTTGTTCCTACATTTTCCAAAGTTCATTTTATCAACTTCACTCTTATGAACATTATCATTCACATTGCTGGATTTTTCATTTGGGAGATAACTGTATCACCACCATTGTTGCCCTTAATTCCAACGTGCTACTGAGTTTCTTGAATGTTGGATTTTTGGCAAAATCGGGAACATGGAAAGCACACAAACACGAGATGAACCAACCTTGTGACCACTTATCCAAACTCTCATTGTAAACCACCCACCGTGGATCACCCCTCGCCGCAAGATAGTTCACTGGACCATTGTGCCCCGTCAGCACCGACACGCACGTGTGAATCACCCCATCCCTCATCCACACACATATAGTCTTATCAGTAGAACCACTAAAAACCAAACTCCCCGCAACAGTAAGATACATAACCACAAGCTTATGACCCTTAAGGATCCCATTGTGCGCAAACTGCTTCTCATGTTCCCAGAAGTTAACCTTCCAGATACGGATTTTACCGTCTTGGTGACTAATGAAGATTTTCTGACTAGAGATTATCATCGTTTTCACCAAATTGCTATTTGCTTTGAAGCCACAAAACTCTTGGAGGTTCTTCCAGATACGGAAGTTCTTTGGAAGAAAAATATGTTTGGAAGAAAATAGGTTTTGGGGATGTGAGAAAAGAGGGGGTGGAGTTGTTAGCCCAAAACTATCAATCTAAACATGTTACAGACTCAAACAACACATTTAGATCAACAGAACAGAAGCAAAACGGATCAAGAACACATACCTCCAGCCATTGTAAGTTGAAATTGGTTCACACACCTCTGACCAAGTATCTGCTTGGCTCTCCAAACCCTTACTTGCTCAAACTCAATGGTGTTTGATTTTTTAAATAGAGGAGCAGGCTTAGTGACCCAATATAGAGAGTAATGCGTTTAGTTTATAGAGTTCTGCCCATCAAAGAGTTCAACAACGTGGAGCAGGGTATAGGAGAGCGTGAACACAAGATTTTTGCACAAAATCATTGCTAAAGATAATGGTTTGAATACAAGCTGAAAATGGACCACATTCTAAAACCAACTTCTCGATAAACCAACAAACATATTTAATTCTAATCTAAATCTAAAATAGAACAGATTTGTTTCAAAAAAAAATATGGGAAATTTCATCATTCTCTCACTTGGTCCATTTAACCCATCATCAATCATAACAAAAAACAAAATATATGAATCATGGCGATAGGTCCTCTAATAACGAGTATTATCTTCTATGTATCACAATATATCAAGTCTCTCAATACCAACCCTTAACTTAATGAATAAACCATACATTTATTCAAAGTCAAAACCAAATGATATTTATCAAATAAACAAATATGTGCACAAAAATATATGAGAAAACATTAAACTGAATAAGAGTTTTATCGAAAATAATAAATGTACATACAATGAAAATCACATCATAGAACAAAGTCCCATTCGTACTATATGATCCTTGAAATTCTTTGGTGGCATGCCTTTAGTCAGAGGATTGACAATCATCAACTCAGTGCTGACGTGTTCAATGACCACTTTCTTTTCCTTAACACGTTCTCTTATGGCTAAATATTTGATGTCGATGTGCTTACTTCGACTTCTAGTGGCATATACATTGATCCATGATGTTTTCTTCAAAATCGAATGAAGTGATGACCTTATGAAATTTTAAATACCAATGGCAGGAAGCTTGTTTCAATCCATAAATGGATTTATTAAGCTTGTAGGCTAAGTGTTCACCATCACTAGAGGAGAATCCTTCAGGTTATTTCATGTAAACCTCTTCCTTTAGATTACCATTGAGAAACACCGTTTTCACATCCATTTGATGTAACTCAAAGTTCAAATAAGCTACTAATGTCATGATTACTCGGAAAGAATCTTTCTTGGATACAGGAGAAAATGTCTTCGTGTAGTCGATTCCTTCTCTTTGAGTGAACCCTTTGGCAACAAGTCTTGTCATATGTCTTTCAATGTTGCCTTGTGAGTCTTTCTTTGTTTTAAAGACCCATTTACATCCAATGACTTTTACACCATTAGGAAACTCAACGAGATCTCAGACTCGATTAGATGCCATAGAATCCATCTCATCTTCCATGGCATTGTATCATAAATTCGATTCCTTAGAACTCATAGCCTGTGAAAACATTTCAGGATCATTTTTGGCTCTAATGTTATAGTCTGATACTTGTAGATACACTACATAATCACTAAGAATTACTAACCTTTTGACTCTAGTAGATCTTCTTAATGTTGCCTCATTATCTTCTTGAGGAACATGTTGTCCAACCGGTTATTCAACATGTTGTTCAACATTATCTTGTTGTTCTTCATCAACAACTTGATCTACAGGATCATTTTCAACAGTTTGTGAAACTTCAATTACTAGTCGTCTAACACTCGTTTGTACTTGAGGAGCGTGAATGACAATCAATCTGTCACTTGATCCAGATGGTTGAGCCTCATAGTGATCCTTTTTAGAAGCAATGTTCTGAAACTGATCATTCCCATTGATCAAGTCATTTTTAAGAAATTTTGCATTTCTTGATTCCATAATCCTAGTGTTATGTGATGGACAATAGAGTCTATACCATTTGGACCTTTCAGCATATCCAATGAAATATACCCACTAATAGTCCTTGGGTCTAGTTTCTTCTATTCTGGGTTATAAATTCTCACTTCACATGGGGATCCCCAAATGCGTACATGTCACAAACTTAGTTTCCAACCTTTGAATAACTCAAAAGGTGTCTTTGAGACAGTCTTAGTCGGAATTCGGTTTAATATATACACAGCTGTCTTTAGTGCTTCAATCCACAAGAATTGAGGAAGTTTTGTGTTACTCCTCATACTTATCCCCATGTCCATTAAAGTTCAGTTTCTTTATTCTGGCATACCATTCTCATCTGGAAAACTAGGCATAGTGTACTGGGCAACAATCTCATGTTCTTGAAGAAACTTCGCAAATGGACCAGTTGCTTGTCCATTCTCCGTTTATCTGCCATAGTACTATCCACGTCTATCGTATCTCACGATCTTAATTTACTTTTCACATTGTTTCTCCACTTCAGCCTTAAAAACATTAAAGGCGTCCAAAGCTTCGTCCTTAGAACAAAGTAAGTAGAGATACATATATCGTGAATAATCATCTATAAAAGTGATAAAGTATTTCGGACTACTTGCGTACAAGTCTGGACAACAAATATCTATATGTATGATTTCCAATAGGTTCAAGCTCCTCTTTACACCTTTTTTAGACTTATTAGTTTGTTTACCCTTAATGCAATCCACATAAGTCTTAAAATCAGCAAAATTCTAAGTACTAAGTACCCCTTCATTTACCAATCGCTTAATTCTCTTAATGGAGATGTGTCCCAATCTCCGGTGCCACAACATAGAGGATTCCTCATTCACAACACATCGTTTTAACCTAGCAATAACATGCATCGAATTATAAGCAATATCATTTTATAAATTAATAGAGTAAAGACCATCAAGTAATGTACCAAAATTAATAATTTCAGATTTATTGGACAAAGTAAAATCAGAATCTGAAAAATTAAAAGAAAAACCCAAAGGTGCGAGTCTTGAAACAGAACTCAAATTCTTAGAAAAACTAGGAACATAAAAGGTCTTTTCTAAATGTAAAATAAAATTGCTGCTTAAAACCAAACTGCACGTCCCAATGGCTTCCACATGTGAACTCATCTTCCCTCCTGAATAGATGTATTGTTTACTTCCCACTGGCTTCCTTAGGTTTTCCATACCCTGTAAGGTATTAGAAATATGGATTGTTGAGACAGAATCAATCCACTATGTGTTATAATTAACATTAACCATATTAGATTCATAACAAACAAATGTAAATGAAGTACCTTTCTTGTCGAGCCAATTCTTAGTCTTTCTTCATGTACCCCTTCTTCTTGCCGAGGAAACACTTTGACTCTTTCTTTATGACTGACTGAGGAGGAATGTTGCCATTGTTTTTTGCTTGATCCTTCTTTTTCTTTCCGTTAATAGTCAAGTTCACCCTTTCGCCATCTTCCATCATCAACCTTTTTTCTTCTTGAACACACATAGCCAATAGTTCATTAATTGACCACTTATTCTTGTGTGTGTAATAAGAGATTTTGAAAGGGTCATATTGCTGCGGTATAGTGCACAAAATGTAGTGTACCAAGAAAGATTCTGACATGGTAACCTCCAAGGCTTTCAACTGAGTTGCAATATCCCTCATGTGCATGATATGATCACACACATCTCTTATCCCAATGAGTTTCATGGATGAGAACTGTATTATTAGGGCTGGCAAGCATCTTGTTAGATGTAGCGAATTGCTTATCAATGGCTTTCAAAAGATCCTTGACTTTATTATGCTAGTCGACAGAACCACGGATACCAGCAGCTATTTTGATCTTTATGAACATCACGGAGAGACGATTAAATATCTCCCATTTTTTATAAAGGTCAACAGCATCTGGAGTGCTGGTTTCAATAATACTAGGTGGTTCATCTTTCCTAATGGCATAATCGATGTTCATCCAGCCCAAATGGAGAAGAACTCTCTCCTTCCAAACTTTATAGTTGTCACCCATTAATTCGAGAATATCACACTTATTATCAGAAATGTTTGCAGGTTGAATAACTGCAAAGTTCAAACATACATGCTCATTATTCATAATTTGAGACAAAATAAATGTCATGTTTTACCAAAGTAAATCATGTCTTAGTCTATGAATCTAGCGACATAAAACTTACCTATGGGTTAAAGTCCTACTCAATTAGACTCATCACGTAACCTTATGACAAAACTATCAAATCATGTTCCATTTCTTAATTCATGTGGGTAGATCAAGAAATATAATATGATATTTTATCCTAATTAATCATGCAAATATAACAAAATTTCTATGAATAGATTTCATTACATCACATATGATTAATTATAATTAATGTTTTAATGTGATTCTAAAACTTAATATATAATCCTAATCAATTAAAGATGTTGTGACTATTCCATAATTAATCAAAATTATATTAATCACTTGACATTAATTAATTCTTAATAAAAAGTTAAATATTTGCATAACATCCTAAATAATGCAAATAAACTAAATAACAATATATAAATATTATTTATCATAATTTTGCCTGTTCAACAATCATAAATTCATACATACAATTTTTAAGAAATAAATAAATAATATATGCATACAATTATTTAATAATTGAAACTATATAAGCTCTTTAATCATTAATTTCAATGTGCATAAATTATTTAACTTAACTTTGTATGCTTAAATAAATATCAAAATTAAACATACAATTGAACAAAATGAACAAATAATTCAAACACATTAAAATTTATTGAACATATCATAAACCATTCTTAAACAGTAGTATATGTGCAAAATGATTCATAGAATTCAACATGTTAAGGTACCTCCATTTAATAATAACACCACAGTTATCACAAAAAAAAGGTTGGTGGCATATAGGTAGTCCTATTAACATTCACTCATGAGGTCATAGGTTCTATCTCGAATCAGACACAGCATACCAATTTTTTTTATTATTAATCAAACAAAAATTGAATAAAAAGTTCAAAAGGACTCGCGCACATGCATTTGAACGAAAGGCAGCTTATTGCTGCACCACTTCAGTATTGAGTGACTAACGTTGACGTCGTCCAGTATATAACAACATACGAGTCAATTAATTTTCAACAGCCATACAACACAAATAGCTTGTGTTTCATTCGTCTTCAATCTTGAGCCAAGTCATTTTGACCCGATTGCTACCCGTGACTCCAAATGAAAAAACGAATGGTTTCTAGCCATTTTCAACATCAAAATCAACGTTTCAGAACACATAAAGCTTAGAAATCGATTTCATTCTGATTTTCATTTTTTAGTTTGGATTAAAACGTCTAAAACACAATGTCATATTCAGAAATTCAAAATCCAAATAGAACAAACAATAAACAAGGCAGAGGTATATTCATGCTTTGGTACCAAATGTTAGCCTGAAACTACTGATCTAAACATGTTACATACTCAAACAACACATTCAGATCAACACAACAAAAGCAAAACAGATCAAGAACACATACTTCCAGCCATTTCAAGTTGAAATTGGTTCACACGCCTCTAACCAAGTATCTGTTTGGCTTTTCAAACCCTTACTGGCTCAAACTCGATGGTGTTTGATTTTCTAAATAGAAGAGTTGTCTTAGTGACCCAATACAAAGAGCAATGCGTTGAATTTATAGAGTTCTGCCCATCACATAGTTCAACAACGTGGAGCAAGGCGTGGGAGAGTGGGAGCACAAGATTTTTGCGCAAAATCGTTGCTAAAGATAATGGTTTGAATACAACCTGAAAATGGACCACATTTTGAAATCAACTTCTTGATAAACCAACAAACAGATTTAATTCTAATCCAAATCTAAAACAAAGCAAATCTGTTCTCAAAAAAATGGGAAATTTCATCAGGGGTGTGCTGCTATTTAGTGGGAACAAGGCTAGAGACGGTGAGAGAAGACTTTAGTGAAATTCGAAGATAGAAAAGACTTTAGTGAAGAGAGAATATGGTGGAGAAAAATAAGTTAGGGTTCACGTTTGAGGGGGTGGGTGGGTGAAGAGAGGAAAAGACTTTACTGAAGAGAGGTTGGGTGACATCGGGGAGAGAGAAATTAGAAACAAAAAAGTCACATGAAGCACTTTAGTGAAATTTTTTAGACCGTTAGATAACTTATGATCAATGATTAAAAATAAGTGTAAGAAGAAAAAACTTATTCTAATGTAACATGATCCCCTTATATATATATATATTGTCATCAGGTGGTGTGCGCGCTAACTTGTGCGAGCCTAGAATAATTTACTTCCTTTGTCTGATTAAAGACGAGTCATCTACGTCAAGACTAAGATATTCACAAAAATATTTTTTGCAGTCTAACATAAAGATATCATATATGTGATTTAATATATGGCATATATATCTAAATGGTAATAATATATAAATAATCAATTACATATGTGAAAATTTATATTTTTTGAATCATTAATTTAGTATAAATTTTTTTACTAAATTATATGTAGTTTAATAATTTTACATAGCATGAAAAAAAAAAAACAAAGTGAATATGTTTTGGGGGCTAAGAGTAGGTTACAAAATCTTGACAGTATTTATATGGATGAACCCAACAAGTTTGGCCTATGGATAACTCACTTTTTTTTTCAATCTGATAATATTTATATATAGATCTGAATATATAAAAAAATTATTAATTAAAATTTATAAATTATTTATATATACTGAGTTATTTGTTAAAAAAAATTATTTATTAAATTTTTTTGTACAAATTTAAATATTATTAATTAAAATTTATAAAAATTTAATTTTTTTTAATTTAAACTATTAATTATTTTAATAATAAATCAATAACCAAAACATCAATTATCCCTCCATGAATCTAAATTTATTAGGTCCATTTAGACTTTTCCCTACTAACGCAGGCACATGATTTTGAAGGCAACCAAGTGCTTGTTCTTATTTGGAGTCCTTTGATGTGTCTCACAACGAATTTTCTGGTGAATTGTCTATTGAGATTTTCGTGAAAATGAGGAGCTTGAAAAGGCTTTTGCTTTACTTCAACGGTTTTTTGGGTCCCTTGCTGGAGTCGTTGCAGAAGTTCGTGAGTTTGGAGTCGTTACATTTGAGTTCTAATAAATTTTTTGGGCCAATACCGAGAGGGCTATGTGAGGATCCAAGGAACAGTTTGAAGGAACTATACCTACAGGATAATCTGTTAATAGGTTTTGTTCCACCCACACTCAACAATTGTTCTTAGGTAGTCGGCTTGTTGCTTTGGATTTGAGTTTCAACTGCTTGAAGGGCATTATCCCTTCAAGCTTGGGGTCTCTATTGAACCTCCGTGACTTGATCATTCGGCTGAACCAACGGAGAAATTTCACAAGAACTTATGTACATTAAATCATCAGATGACCTACAAAGCTCTCAACTTTCTTCTTCTTCCTTCTCCATCTCTACAGTGTAGGCAGTGTCGGATGATTTTGAAGGCAAGACCAAGATGATGAACATAAGAAAATATTTTTATTCCCAAATAAACATCAACACACATAGAGAAATGGAGTCTTAAAGAAGAAGTGAGTTTTATCAGAAGACATGGTTTCCGGTACACTGGCGATTTGGATGTTGGTTTCCAATTTGTTATTTATATGGACTTTTTTGAAAAAATCTTCCCACATTTTATTTAGAGATTATTTTATAACAAATTTATATTTTATATTAAATAATACATATATTTTTTTTTCATATTTTATTTATTATATTTATATATATATATATATTTTTTATTTAATCACATCTTTTAAAAAATATAAATAATACTTATATCTTTTTAAAAATATAAGATTATCTATACTCTTCAACTTATACCCAATAATTAAAACTACAAGGACATCTATGTTCCCTATTTCTCAGGATTCATGCCTAAACTATAGTAGACCTCGCCCAGATCAAGCTTTTTAGACACCATTTGCAACTTAAACAATTCATTGTTTTTATCCACATGTAACTTGGGATCTTCCGAAAGCATATGCCACCCGACACGAGGAATAAAAAAAAGAATCATTTTTTTCCCTCACGATTTTTTTAAAAATTTTATAGAAAATTCATCAATAGCTTTCTCATAAAATATTTGTTTTTCTTAATTATATCATTTCTCCCAGGGTTACTTCTAAGTTAGCAAAAAGCAACAGGGCTCACATAGATTATATAAAATAAAATAAAATAAAATAAAATGGACAAAGTCTTTGACATAAAATTTTCCACCTAGATAAGAAATCTGGACCGTTGAAAAAGGTTAATCCCATCGTCATGGTCCCATAACAATTATCAGCATCTCCTTGTAGGTTGTTAGAGACAAAGAAAGAGAGACCTTTTGTTAGTCGGAAGATCAAGAGGTAAGCCAAACAGCACTTCCAAAATAATAACCCCACACCACATCAAAGCAAAATCTCTCTCTCTCTTTCTCTTTGTGTTCCATGGGGGTGTGTGTGTTAAATTAAAGTTGAGAATTCGAAGCATCTGTTTCTGACTTTTCTTACTTCTATGGAAACACATGGTAGTCATAGGAAGATGTTCATGGATGATGCTTTGAATGGCTTCTCTCCAGCCTCCACCCCTAGGATTTACTGGAAATCCCGAAGGAGATCAGGTACTCCCTCTTCTTAACTTGAGCTACCTTTTGTGTTTCTGCTTTATATATATAAACATAGTGTTCCACACAATATGTCTCAATTTTAGTTTACTTTGTCTTCTGTGGCATTTCCAAACCTGCTTTCACAAACCCTTCATTAAATCGTAATATTTGGATGTAGAATTGAATTTTTTTGGTAATTTTTGCATGGAATTTGTAAATCAACATGTCCCACTGCCAAATCTTCTTACAAATCGTTTATGTCTGAATTTGTACAATTCGAAACTGTGGTTTCCCTTTTCGATTTAGTTGCTGGGATTGATTTCTGTAATTCCTGCAAAACTATTCACTGTTACTCAGAGAGAGAGAGAGAGAAGCGTACAACAGGGTTTAACATAACAGTTGAGTTGGTATGACTTTTATTGTTACGATACTTTATTTGATATGATTGGCTTACCGAACTCCGGCTCGTTCTAGTTAACAAAGGATCAATTTACATCAGTGTAAATTTTTTTTGACTTACACTCATTTTTAGCTGTTAGATTCACTTTTATCTAATGGTTACTTTTAACGAAATAATCTCAATCATTAGATGAAAGTGAATCTAACGATTGTAAATGAGTGTAAGTCAAAAAAGACTTACACTAGTGTAAATCGATCTCTCCTCATTAACAATATATGTAAATAATTATTTGGATCCCAATTTATTATTTAAAAAATGGAAGAAATTACGAAGCTAATTTGTTAGCTGATTAGTAGATCATAATAATGAGCTATCGCTATTATTTTGATCTAATATTAACAAAGCAACACGACAATTTAAAGCATCTTATTACAATTTTTTGTGGGCATTATATATATTGATGATTTATAGTATTTTGTGAAGGAAAAGAAGAAGAAAAAAAGCAAGAGGCTTTTTTTTTTCCCCAGCAAAAGACATGTGGCTATTGGGATAGTTAGACATCATATTTTGGGTTAAATTATTGGACAACTCACCCTCCACCCTTCCAACTAACCCTCTTCATTTTGTTTTCCTCGCATATGTGAATTTTCAATTTTGATGCCGCTCATGTCATCGATGGTTCATGTAAACATGTCAATATTACCTTTTTTTAATTCTTTTTTTCAATGCGTCTATATTAGCATTTGAGTAGACAACTTCCTTTTGTTATCTGTGATCTACCATATTCAAGGCAATTAAATGGCATGGGTGGCCTAACCTGACTAAAAATGGTGTCATTTTGTCCCACCAAAAGAATAGGTTTCTCTATATTTATGCCATTATGTCAGCCGTATGAGATGTTAGAGATTTGTACGATTGCGTGTAAAATGGGACTTGTAGAATTACGCTTAAAGCAGGCGCTTAAGTTCAACTAACACTACATGGAGCCCATTAATTCTAATAGTAGAAGCCCTTTTTGCCTTGGCCATAGACAAATTCAATTTTATGTGTACTCTCTCAAGGAAACTTCAGTTCAAAGGGAAATAAAACAAAAGAGAGGGAACCGTATAATTATAGATTTAGATCTCTTAAGTGCTGTTTAACTCGGATTTATATATAATCATCTTGATATGTCAAATTTCTGCTCTTATAGCAGGGTATCAATTGGAGCTTATGCCTTGAATTGCTTTTGAACTTGAGAAGTAGAATGAAAATTGAGTCTCAGTGGATATAACCTAGTAAACACATTCCCTCCCCCCTTTAAAATTTAGCATCCAATGGTGTTAACTGCTTCTTAGTAGTTTTAACTTCTTTAGTTGCCTTGTTACTGTTGGCTTATATATTATTTAAGCAATGTTATCCTGATATAGTAATCATTGGATACAATTGCATACATTTGTTTGGGGATGGCTTAGGATATATATATATATATATATATATATATATATATATATATATATATATATATATATATATATATATATATATATATATATATACACTAAAACTCTCACCCCATCTAATTCAATATGCCTACTTTTGTGAACAACTTTTCACTGTATATTAGCTAGCTTAGTCATTAGCAGTTAAGTTAGTTAAGACAGTTGAGTTAGTTGAGTTGTAATCCTGTGTAATGAGCTTACCATGAGTTTTATATTCCATTCAAGATGTATATATACTGAACACTAAGTTAATGAGAAATTAACCTGATTCATTCTCTCCATTCTGTATGTGGTAAGACAACTTAGTGCAATTAGAGTTTTCAATTTCATTTTCCCACTTTTTATTATTTATTTGGGTAATGAATGCTTGTTTTAGTTGTGCAAATTTACTATCTCTAAAATGAGTTGCAAAAAGAATGGTAATTTGTTCCCCACAGCTAGCGGGAGGAATTTAGAGGTATCAGAAGATACTGCTAATAAACCACCCAGCAAAGAGCAAGATCCTCCTCCTCCTGATGAGGAGGTGCAGGACTCAACTCCACTTTCTGAGTTATCTGAGCGTCGAAAGGCCTTGTTTGAACCATTAGAACCTATAAAGAATATTAATGGCAAACGACCCTCAGCTGAGTCTTTACTTCCTCCCCCTGACTTTGAATCTGCAAACTATCCAAAGGGCTGGCTGATTGGAAAGAAGCGTAAGCTTGTCAATGTGGATGTGGTTGAAAGCATGCGAAGGATTGCCATCCAAGAAATGAACAGAAAGGTACAAGTTTCCTCAACACCTTAAACTTGCTAGCTAAGAGAGAATTATATTTATAGGCCTGAAACACAGGCTGTGATTTTTGTTGCAGGATAGGGAAATAGATGGATTAAATGAACAACTGGAGGAGGATTCACGATGTCTAGAGCACTTGCAAATCCAGCTTGTGGAAGAAAAGAGCAAACGTGCACAAGTGGAGAGAGAAAATGCAATGCTTAAAGATCAAGTGAACATGCTTATGAACATGTTACAAGAAACTGAGCAAATGGGAGAAGAAATTGAGCAACTGGGAGACGAAGGCCAAGATGAACCTTAAAAAAAGTGTTTTAATTTATCTTGTGTGAGTGTGTGTGTATTTAATTTTTTTTTTGGATAGATTTTGTCCAGCAAGTTTAGTGGGGTGCGCATATGGTTTGCTGCTACAGTTAATAGAGTGCATATAGTAATATAGGGGAACACAATCAAATCACCCCGAACTTGTTATTCGTTTATCTCAAAAAATAATGTAAATCTCCTAGTAACTGTATTGCGATTAGTTTATATGATGTTTCTCTCTAAGCTATAAGACAGTACTGTCTGTCCTATATATTTTTCCCTGTTGATTCAATGACTCAGTAAAATAAACAGACCAAGATTATTTTTCATCTTCCGTTCAGGTTTCATTTTATTCTACTACTTTACAAGGCTAGTGATGGCAACGACGGATTTTCACATATATAATCGTACTACATATTATTTACTCTCATTTTGTTCAACTGAAAATACAAAGCTTCCCATTGTGTCTGTCGGGATTCTTCATCAATGTGAATTTCTGAATCCCACTGAGTCAGGTAACTGACAGCACATACAATATTCACACTGTTGAAGACTACATGATGGATTTTGTGATGCTTGCAAAGCTTTGGACATCAGTATTATCTAACTTGATTAACAGAATCCTCTGACATGTGAAAGAGAAACTGTGGCAGAGATGCAATCCTTGGAAGATTAAGGAGCAAGTCACCAACTGATTCCTTCCTGGATATGCCAGTTCCCTGCTTGCAGCCAGAAGCATCATCCTGCTCACCTTCCAAATCAACCTCCTTACTTTTGCATGATGACATTTGAGTGGGGTTACTCTCACCAACTTTTCCACCCTCATATGCATCAATACCATTACCATTTCTGATCATTGTGTCTTCTACTGTTGAAGGATCCTTCTGCAGAAGGCAGTATAGTGAGTTCACCCTTGACATGACAAACTGTTCATCAGTGGCTGTTGTAAGTTGAGAGTCATTGAACAAGTATTGCGTAAATTCCTCCAAAATAGATCTGTTATGCTGGCTGTCACCAGCGAAGTTGGAATTGCCAGATCCCATCTGTTCTGAAATGCAATTTCCAATGTGGCTTACCAAATCATCCATTGACATGGAAGCGTGAAGTCCAGGCAATTTGATCTGATCCAAATTACTAAGAAACTTCAAAGTTTCAGCTCCTCTACTTCTGAAATCTTTGATTGCATGGGTGTTCACTGCACACGATAAATAAGGGATTATATAATCTTTGGACGATTATAACAAAGAGCATAGTATGATTAAAATATGATATCCAGAATTATAACAATTAACATAAGGCATGCTATGATTATAACATGATTATAATTCTAAAGTGTCGTGGTAACAATCTCTTAAAAGATATATGCAGATTACAGAATCAATTTAAAATTTGTTCATTAATAACAATCACTGCCAAAGGGACACATGAGAGGTACAAAAATTCCACTCCATCCAGCCCGATTGTGCGGTGACTCAAACATCTAAGACATTTTGCGATAATCACTTGGCATTTTAAACATCAGATATATACATAACATAGCGATATTGGATCACACATCATGCAGCTTCATCAACCATTCAGCATTTCTTAACAATATGCTTTGTTAATTGTTTTCTAAGTTAAACTTGAAATAAATATAGCTAGTAAATTGTGAGGTTTACTTTTACCCTCAGAAAAATCATACAAGTTTATCCACATTGCTAGAGGAATATCAAGACAAATGCTGTAAGTTTAAAGAATAAACAGGTGCATTTACCATAATACTAAATTCAAATCATAAAAAAAAAATCCACAGCAATTACCTGAGCTAGGTGAGGTTATTTCTTGGGAAACATTTTCAACAGCTTTACCCACAAGATTATGTTCACTTTTTGAGGAAGATGATTGAACAGCAGATCCTGATTCCACATCCTGCAATCCAAAAAGACCAGCTTGCTCTTCACTTTTTCTATCAAAACCACCACTACATTCAATTGGGTCATCAATTGCAGTTCCGGGTTCAAAATACGGACAATCCAACACCAAATCCGACTGTTGGCTTAAAAAGTTGAGACGGGGATCACACTGAATGAGCTTCTCAAAATGCTTGCCTAACAATCCTTGTGGGCACTGCATAAAATGTCGCCTAAGACAACATAGAGAATTACATCAGTATTAGTGTTACTTTTGCTTCACCAAGAAATCTGAGTAAAACCACCTAAATAGTACCTTTGTATGCTTGCTTGTCCACCAGTGAAGTCTGATGTTGCCTGCCACAAGGTATGTTTCCTTGGTTGTGGATTGATCTCCCTAAAAAATAAGGGTCTTCTAGCCAGCTACAACAAACAGGAACACCAACTTAGCATGACAAATAATCATGGTGCTAAATTTAGTAACAATAAAAATATCAAGATTGAGAGAGAGATGCTTACCACAACTTCCAGCGTTCCTGGCCCATCCTCAGGGTAGTTTGCCTTAAGAGCCATGATATCAGACCAGGGGATTTCAATCTTATTCTTAAGACAACCATCAAGGACTTCCCATACAAGCTTATGCTTTGCAAAGTAACATTTTGCAACCAAGTCTCCTTCGTATCTAGACTTATACTGCAAAATCATAACATAAACAATCACCACAAGTCCTAACCGAATCATGATTATATTCGTAGTTGTTTCTGCAAATTAAGAGACTACCTCCCAAGTCCCAATTTTCAAAACGGTAGCAGGAAAATTGGAGGCCTTGAGTTTAGAATCCGAGGCGGTACCCGAAGCCTTAACACCCTTGTGATCTTTCTTGTTGGCAAGTGCTATTCTGAGATCATCATCATCATCTTGTTGGGAGAGTCTCATCTGAATTAAATCCATAAGGGAGGGGCTTTTCCTGAGACGCAAACCCAGCGGGCTTGGCTCATCAAGCGGATTGAATAAAGCTGGTGAAATTGCAAGGGAATCATCACTTGAAGCACTCTGTTTCAAAACAAAAAGAAAAGACATATAATGGGGTTACTGAAAAACAAACTTTTTTTTTTTTAAAAAAAAAAGAACAAATTGATGGTGGGTTTCAGAGAAATAGCATTAAAGATTGAATTTTTAGAAGTAAAATGAAACCTTGGGGGAAGAATCCAATTTGGGTCGCTTGTGGGTGTGAAGAGGGGGGATTTCATCTTGGGCTTCCAATTTCACTTTTTTCAGGCAGTGGTTATCTGTATCCGATCTCATTAGCTGAACCATGATGCTGAGTCAGAAAGCGAGTCAAGCAAGAAGAAGGTACAACTACAAAAGCGGTTCACTGAGTTAACTCCGATTTCAAAGCGAAAAGGCTTTCTTCTTTAGCAATGGCGGGCGCTTCTTCAGCCTTTAGCTAACAACAACAACAACAGCCTGTCCTCCTTCTCTCTATTCAATCTCAATGGCCAAATCAAAAGTCACGTGCCCAAGACGAAACGACGACGTATTCAAAATTGAACAGCGAGGGAAGCTAGGTCAAGCTTAGACCACTAATAACTTATAAGCCCTTCATTCAAAACGGGATACGGTGCATGCGACGCTTCAGCTTTTGTAGCCTATTATGGGTATATTTGGGATTTCACCCACAGTGTGAAACAGCGTTGTTTTCTGCCGTATAGGTTCGAGGGCACGTGGCATCACGTGCAGGATATGGATAATATGTGGGTCCCGGTTCATGAACCTTCTCCCTTGTTGTTCTGTAGTTGCGTGATGGAGTTTTGGGGTGGACAGGTGTCAGGATCTGTGGGAGGATTGAACACGTAAGCACATATGGTGGGTCCTACCATATATGCCTTTCGGGATGGATAATGTAACTTGTTAATTTTTTTTATTATTTATTATGCGTTTCCTTTATCCTAATGGATAAACTTGAGACTTCAAAACAATGTCCATCTAGTTGTCTTTCTGCTTTTGCAAAACATTGCAATTAGATATACCTATAAAAAAAACAATAAAAGAAAAACGTTGCAATCTAATTTAAAATTTTAAAAAAGTTGGGTTTGTATGTGGGTAAAATGTGATATAGGAAGACCAGAATGTTTTAAAATGCCCCTTTGTTTTAAGTTTTAACTTTGTCCCAACGCCAACGTGTAAGATTCTGAGACAAACATAGCACAAATATACTGCAAAATTGAATAGATTTCAATAACAAAATAAAAATTACGAAAAAGAAGTAGAGCATGTTTGGTAATAATTATTTTGAAAAAAATAATAATATTTTTTTAAAAAACTCACAAAAGAATCACATCTTTGGGAAACTTTTTAAGGGGAAAAAAGGAGAGATAAAAGTGGTCAAAGTTATTGAACATCTCAAAATGGACATATAATGCTAGGGCTCCAAACAAGAGAGTCAGTCAACAAATCCAAGTTGAGCAGGCATTGTTAAAAGAGGTTAGCGAACTTGTGAGAATTCTTAGCGTACTTCATATCAGGCTCTTCAGAATATAGTTAGATTGAAAATTCTAGTTCTCATACAAAATATTAATCCGTTTGTGAGTGTGTTTTATATATATATATATATATATATCAATAGAATAAAAGATTTACACTCAAGATCGTTAGATTAAATTATTTCGTTAAAAGAATCATGTAAAATGAAAATGAATCGAAAATGAAAATGAGTGTAAGTCAAAAAAACTTTTTTATATATATATATATATTTATTTTTAATTATTAAATCCACTTTTTATCTAAAAAAATAGCATTTACGTTTTTTAATAAAATAATTTTAATTATTAAACTGAGAAATCAATTTACATTAGTAATATATTTATTTTTAAAAAATAAAATATAAATTAGAAAAAAATTTGAAAATATTAAGTCAAAAAAAGTAGATGTAAGTATATCCTCATATATATATATATATATATATATATACAAGTGGGCATTATTTTTAAAGTTTTAAGAGGTACTTCATTTATATATTCTATTACAACATGCTGCAATATTTACATTTCTTTTGTCCATCCATCATTACATATTACTCCATTTTATTAATACACATGGTTAGCCATAAGCACCTTTCCTACCAAAGTCTGCTATTTACCGTAATTATAAACCAAGTAACACTATCAAGCAAAATCAAAGAGATAATATCAAGAGCTAAATTAATGGAGTTCAAAATCCTCAAGGATGATGAAGCATTTCCAACAGATTAGAGAGATCAATACTTTACAAATCAGAATGATGATTCTGACAATGATAGACGCTCTTATCTATTCATTCATCTTTTCAAATCTCTTTTTTTTAAAAAAAAAAAATCTTTTTTATGATAAAGCAAAGTGGGTTAATTATGAGGATCAGAATTTTGAACCGAACTTATGGGAACCTAATAGGAGACCAAAATTCTATATTCTTAATCTGGTGAGCGGTATAGAAGACACGTCTTGAAGTAATTGAATATGTACTTATTATTACTTTTGGTTTCTCAATCACACATGCTCATCAATTTTCTCCCCCTTCACATGCACTCATCAGTCAGTCTGTGTTTGTGTATGGCACTATGAAGAAATCCCATATGCAACCCCATTCTATAATGATGCTGCCTAAGACAATTTTATGACTCCAAACTAATGGCAGAGCCAGAGCATTCATAATGTGTGGTGTTTAGTGAGCTGGGACATCAATCTTTATTTAGAGAAGATATTTTAAAAACAATGAGTAACCTGCAGCAGCCAAGAGTTGTCTGCTGATAAGTCTCGATCGGTAGAGCTCAATGATTAAATAACAAGTAACTACCATATAATATTGGGAACAACCATTGTAAGTTATATAATTGTTTTCATTTTCAACAAGCCTCAATAGTTTAATATTTTATCCTATAGCCCACTCCTTTTTGCTTCCTGCCCCTTCTGTTCCCTTTCTATTTGGTATGAAAGATTTAAGCCGTTGTTTATTTTGCCATTTCCAGTTATCTAAGAAACTGGCATCATAATGCATGGGCAGACTTATTTTGTGTGTGTTTGGTTCTTATGAAAATTTTGATTATTTTAATAATTAATTATTATATAATTGATTATAATAGAATTAGTATTATATTTGGGTATATTAATTAAAAAATAATTTTAAAATAATTTATTTCATTTAAATGATATAAAAAAATTATTTTTATGTATTAAATTATTAAAAAAAATATAAAATGATTAAAAAAATTATTTAATTGAAGATAAAATAGTATTTACATATCAAAATTTTTATAATAATCTATAATCTAAAATTATAAGTTTAAGTGCATATTTGGTTGGGGTTATTTTCCAAGTCTATCAATTTTTTTTAGCTCAAAAGCTTTTTTCATTGTTCATGATAGTTTGGTTAATTCTCTAATAGTTTTACACGAAATTTAATATATTATAATATTTTTTTTTCATAAACTTGAAATTTGAAACTTATGACTTTATATTATAAATTATTTTGAAAATTTTGAAATATAAATATTATTTTGTCTTTAATCAAATAATTTTTTTAATTATTTTATATTTTTTTAGTAATTTAATGCATAAAAACGATTATTTTCACATCATTCAAACGAAACAAATTATTTTAAAATTACTTTTCAACTAATATATCTAAACATAAAATTAATTTTATTATAATTAATTATAAAATAATAAATTATTAAAATAATTAAAATTTTTATAATCGAACCAAACATATTCTCAAACGTCAAGTTTATAAAAGAAAATATTATAATACATTGAATTTCATAGAAAAAGTTAAAGTTACTGCAAGACAAAATAATACTCAAAAACTTTTATGCTTTAAAAAAAAGTTATTAAATCAAAATTTAATACTAAACAAACATTCCCTTAGTCCAGCTGTCCCTGCGCTGAAGTTTGCAACTTTGCAATTCTCTATATGCTGAGAAATTCTTGCTCAAGCATTGTTTTTGCACTAATCTCCTACATTGACCATTATCCCTACCTAATATGAAGAAAAACTGGGCAATTAATTTAACCAAATATATTTATATCTACATGTAAAATATCTAAGAGATAGTTTGTACTGTCTACTCCAAAAGCATAGGCTATTGACCACTTAGATTTGGGTTTATGTAGCTATTAGATACTTGAATCAATTATAGAATTGTGTACTTTAAAAGCTTAGCCTTTTGAATTCTTAGTTCTGTGTTTAAATGTAAGTTATGAACCGTGTTAGATTCTTAGATAAGTCATGTAGGGATTATGAAAAAAAGTCATATTTCACGTATTTCCCATTGAAATTCATAGCATATCTAACCGAGTTTCAACCTCCAGCATTGACATCTTTCACACTGCCAACAGAGCTTTGTATCCCACCAGGATTGTGAAGAAGGAGTTTTCTAACTACAAACACAAATACAATGCCTAGACCTTACAAAAAGAATATTTGTATTATTAAAATAACTGGAGTAAATTTGGTGGTTTCTTCCGGAGTTTGAGAATATGCCCTAGCAAGTTGGCAATTTTCTGACCATCATTCAGCAAATAGTTGTGAAAAAAAATGTCAAATAAACACACACATGTTCTTATGAGCTTGTAATGAACAAATATAACTTTTATATATATATATATATATATATATATATATATAATATTGCACAATATTATAAGACGTAATGTCCCGTCTGAGTTATATATATATAATAACTACACATGATTCCATTTGATTTGGGGGGCAAAAAAAAAAGAAGAAGAAAGGCTGAGGTATCTAACTTCAGATAAACCACGTTTGCAGTTTTATAAATGTGTAATTAGTGATGTACGAGTAGCATGATATTGATTTTTGCGCTTCCGATAGGCCACATCCGGAAAGTCATCCAACTTCCAAGTCCAAAGTATGGTACTTCCTTAAGGCGATAGTGATGGAAGTCCAATCTCCAAACAATTCTTATTGGAATGTAGGTGCATATACTTCTTCCTTAATCAAAGTTGGTGACTTTAATTAAAGAAAGAGAGAAAGCGTATACTACAAGTGGGCTAATATTATATATTTTTTTAGAAAAAGACAAAACACAGGGAGATAGAGAGAGAAGGGTGTGAATGTATTTATGATTTATGATATAAGGGGCTGGATTGAGTTGCTTGACTTGTGTTACTGTTATCTATACATCCATGTTTTCATGATGCATAATTAGTATAATTATATAATTAGTCTTCTTATTTCTTGAAATATTTATCACTCAAATAAACCAGTTTTATATGACTATTTTCAATCCAATTAGTTATAAGTATCTTACAAATTCAACGGCCTTATCCCCTCCCTCCCCCTTCCTTGACAGCAATTATCGATTGTATTTATTTTCAGATTTCAGATATGCTATTATATATGTTGTGACAATTAAGAGAATTATTGGACTAGACAAGCGTGAACAAGTCAAAGGATATTAACAAAATTAAATGTGCCTATAAGAGTTTTGACGCTCATCACTTTGACTCGAGGGAATTCAAGAATCTGATCCCCTCCCTTAGCAATTTTAGAACTGAAGTAGACAAGCAGGAGTAAAGCAAAGAGCATTACTAAAATAATCACATTAAAGACTATATGATATGATTACAAATTAATTAAAACTGAAGAGGTGAAGATAATTTTGAATAATGTTACTCACACATACTTATATATATATTATTTCACATTTACATAGTTTTTACATTACAGATTGTCTTATCTTATTTTTTATACATTTACAATTTAATTATGCTATCTATACTTGATGTAAGATGATATGCTCCCACATAATGTGTATCAATCATTATTCATAATTTCTACACCAATTATTATCACTACTAATATGATATGACTAATTGATTTAAAACAGAAGAAAAAGGAAAGAAACTGCCAATCATGTCTAACAACCATCAAGTGATGCAACACTTTATAAGAATGTTTCAATTAGAGATCGTAAGTGTGCTACCCTTCTAACATTCCAGCCCCTGGTAATTTGCGTTCCTTTTCAAAAAGCATGCTTGTTGAATCTCTAAGGCAAGGCCTGCTCCAATAAACCTACCGATATGCCTTGTGTACAAACCAAATATAATATATAATTACTTATAACAGTTTGTGAGTTTGATACAAAAAAGTACCACAAATATTTATTAGAAAACAAGACTCATACTTGAGAAATGTAATGCTACTAATATTAAATTGTTTTTATTGGAATACCGAAATCTAGAAAATTAAGCTTCGTTTTGAGTTGCAAGTGCCTATGTCTAGGAGAAACAAACATAACAGATCAATTTTTACTATAAAAGCCAGAAGAAATGCCACAGATTGGATTAGTTTGGTGTGGAAATGTTTCAAGTATCGCTTTCTCAAAACTGTTTACTGTGTTCGTTTTCAGTTTTCTATAAAACAGAATAAACCGAGCTAGTAGACACACCCCCCCACCTTGTATTAAAAAAACACATCTCGAAACAGTAAGAAAAATTGCCATAACACACTAAATACCAAATATTGAGTCATTCTCTATGGAATTGTCTCTGGCTCTCATCTTATGTGGGAAAGTTGTGACAGTTGATTCCTTGAAGGGTACTGAGTCTTATCTTAGAGGGCTTAAGAGGCCAATATGATCATTGAAAATCCAAAGTCCCTCGACCCACTACACCACCAACAAGCACAACACTGAACACTTTCTTTTCTTTTCTCAATATGTGCACGTGAAGCCCCAATAATTTCTCATGCACAAGTGGGGTCTAAAGGCCAGCCCTTCCTCTTTTGTTCTCATGCCAAAATCCATCACTCAGAATCTCCTCCATTAGGCCTTTAACACCCCTCCCTCCTCTCTCTCTCTTTCTCAATGTTTCTTCTCCCTTGCCTTCCTTAAATTCTTCAATCATTCTTTCCAAATTTATCTTTCTTTTCAATTCCTTACCATCCTCCAATAATGGCGATTGTAACAGCTATGTTACCATTCTTTCTGTTCCTTGTTTCTCTTTACCTCATCATTGCAAATGGGGTTCACTCTTTTGAAGAGAAGAAGATGTTCAACATGCAAATGTTGATGAGGAAACAGCAATTTGGTACCCTGCGTTGCCTCCTCCCGGAATCAAGTGAGTTTAGCAGGAAAAAGGAAGTTCATAGACTAAGTTTTCTGAGCTTTGTGTCATATTTCACTTTGGGATCTCCTGATATTTAATCTAAACTACTTTCCTTTTTACTGTTAGAATCTAAGACTGATTTTTTTTTTTTCCTTAAAAGAAAACACCCATCATTGGTTTATCTCTATGTTTGTCAAAGTCTTAAAGGAGATATTAACTGGCTTTGACAAAGCATGTCTTGGCTTTTATATTTCTTTAGATTGCATTATGTTTTCTATTAGTAAATTGTGTGCTTCAAATTAAAATTTAAAATCTCTATTGTTTTATCAATTCAGAAGTAAAATCCTTTTAATCTGAATTCTCAGGACAAGAGAAAGGTGCTATTATACTGGAAGTGAAGGACAGAGGTCACTGCTCAGAGAAGAAAATTGATTGGAACAGAAGGCTTCAGAAACAGTTAATATTAGATGACCTTCGTGTTCGTTCGATGCAAAACAGGATTCGAAAAATGGTTTCTAACCATATTTTAGAAGCTTCAGAAACGCAAATTCCATTAGCTTCTGGTATAAACTTGCAAACTTTAAACTACATTGTGACTATAGGATTGGGTGGCCAGAATATGACAGTAATAGTTGACACTGGAAGTGACTTGACATGGGTCCAATGTGAGCCTTGCATGTCATGTTATAATCAACAAGGACCTGTATTCAAGCCTTCTGCCTCCTCTTTCTATCAAACAATTCTGTGCAATTCGTCAACCTGTCAATCTCTTCAATTTGCTACAGGAAATACAGGAGCATGTGGAAGTAATCCATCAACTTGTGACTATGTGGTTAACTATGGTGATGGGTCCTATACTAATGGTGAACTAGGTGTTGAACACCTTAGTTTTGGAGGTATTTCAGTGAGTAATTTTGTCTTTGGCTGTGGTAGGAACAACAAAGGTCTATTTGGAGGAGCCTCGGGTCTTATGGGCTTGGGAAGAAGCTACCTCTCATTGATATCTCAAACTAATGCTACATTTGGAGGAGTTTTCTCATACTGTTTACCAACAACTGAGGCTAGAGCTTCTGGGTCATTAGTTATGGGTAATGAGTCTTCAGTTTACAAAAATGTTACTCCCATTGCTTACACCAGGATGGTTCTTAACCCACAGCTAGCCAACTTTTATATACTCAATCTCACTGGCATAGATGTTGGTGGTGTGTCTCTGCAGGCTCCAAGCTTTGGCAATGGTGGGATACTAATTGATTCTGGAACAGTGATCACAAGACTGGCTCCATCCGTCTACAAGGCTTTGAAGGCAGAGTTCTTGAAACAGTTTTCTGGTTTCCCTTCAGCACCAGGGTTTTCAATTTTGGATACCTGTTTTAATCTCACTGGGTATCAGGAAGTAAGCACACCTACCATAAGGATGTATTTTGAGGACAATGCTGAGCTGAATGTGGATGTAACTGGCATATTCTATATAGTAAAAGAGGATGCTTCACAAGTATGTTTGGCACTTGCAAGTCTTTCTGATGAATATGACATCGGCATTGTTGGGAATTATCAGCAGAGGAACCAAAGGGTAATATATGATACCAAACAGTCTAAAGTGGGATTTGCTGGAGAGCCATGCAGTTTCACTTGAATAGGGAATTTTGCTATAATAGATGTCTTACGGAGGACATAATTCTTCAAAGCAGGATTAATCAAGTAGTGTGGGCAAAATCTTCCAGTTTTTTTTTTTTATATTCAGACCATATACACATAATTATGTTTACCTCTTAAAAAAGCACTAGCATAAGAGTGTCATTTGAGGTTTCTTTTTGGTATTATTGTATTTTAAACTTTCATTTATGGACCAAAAAAGGGTTTGAATTGTAAATGGACTCATTCTCTAAAACATAAGATATTGTAATAGTGTCGAAATAAGGTAAGGAAACTACATATGTAGCGCTTCAGTTCATGAACATAGTAGATTACAAAGTTCTGTAGGTCTGCTGCATTGATCAGGATTGCCCCTACATTGGTCATTGCTCAGTACAATTGCTAAAAGAAAATATATGTTCCTTTGTATTGTGTCTTAAAAGTAATGTAGGATATACTATCTCTCTTGATGTGCTTGAAATTGCAAACCAGTAATTCAGTTCACCAAGTACCCAGCTTGGAAAAGTGATGATCAATAATAAGTAATGACCTCTAAAACGGTGGCAAATAGTCCATAAAACTAATATACTGAACCACCTGTACCTGTAAACATTGATGTTACGTCTACTGCCTAGCCTTTCTTTAATTTTTCCTTGCCTGGTGGAAACTAACTCGCTGGAAGGACACTATCAAATTAAACAAACAGTAAATAAAATGGCAAATGGCAACCATAAACCCATCTACTAAATTGATATCATTGATGGCCAACCTAAAACAAGAAAATATTATGCATTGACATAGTTCATAGCATAGTCACAGACTATTCCTTTGAACAGATAATACAACTTTCAAGGGTCCTGAACTGCCCAAAAGAGTGGCACTTACAACATTTAAAAGAACAATATGATCAGAAGAGGAATATTCTATTGAAATGTTCATATCACCAAGATGATGACAAAATAACATAACATCAACTTGACAGATCCTTAAAGTCCATGCCATGAATTAATTTTCATTGACTGGACACCCGTGCATAAATTCTTTGGACTATAGTCATCATCAAAATTGAGACTTGTCAAGACTTGTCATCATCAAAGTACGGATGATCATCATCAAAATTGAGACTTGTCAAGACTGTCAAAGTAGGGATGATCAAGTGCTGCCTTGGCAGAGATTCTCTCAGCAGGATTATACTTGAGCATTTTCTGCAGGGTGCAAAAATTGCATACAATTACTCCCACAAAGTGTGGTGGAAAAGTTAAAAACAAAATACATTATTGAACATAGTGAAAGTGAAGGTAGCATGTAGTCTACATACATAACCCAATCATATTCCCCAAAATCTGTATTGTATAATTTCAGATCGATAATTGAAAGCTACTTCAGAACACATTCACAGCCTCTGATATACTACAATGCATCATTGAGTGATTATCATCCTGTTTACTGATTTAGCCAGGAAGATACATTCGGGTGAAAATGAAGCAGAACTCTTATGTCACACGGGCTATTCAAGTCCAGTCCAGACCCTTTGACTTTGGAGTCTGATCCTCTGATTAAAATTTATTTTTTAAGTCCAATAAATTCGAACATTTTTATTTTGCTAGTTCTCAAATCAGAAAAGAAATAGAGAATCCATTACGAAGTACTGAAGTTATTTACATATAAAAACATCAGACACGCCTTTTTCTGTTAAAGCCCAAAGGATATTTCAAAAATGTGGCAAAACAAACTATAAAATAGCATCCTCGAACTCAATGGATGTTAATGATGCAATTCGGACTGCACATTTCTCTTCTACAAACATTAGTATTTATATGAACTTGTTCTCAAAAGGCTTATGAATTTAAAATCAAAAAGCATTCAGTTAGAAAGGAATACTAACCGTGAGAAGGTCTACTCCATCAGGTCCTAAGGATGGCACAGCCCTTGCCAAGTTCTGAGGTTCCCACCGTGGGTAGACATGCCAATCACGCAGAGAAGTAACCCCTGGCCATTGCTCCTCAGTTGGAGTTCCCAAAACCCTTGAAAGATCAAATTATAAAATGAAGCCAATATCATAGTTGAGAGTGGGAGTAAGTGTGAAAAGGTAGAAAGGTGAAGAAGAGAAATGTGACAAATCTACCAATAGAAGAAATAATATCCATAGGACAGTTTGAAAATTAAATGGTAAAATTGTTTTTCACATAGCAGGTAAATAAGCACCAAAAGTGCATCGTGGGTGGATAGCCACATGCTTTTGGCCTGAAAATTACATTTGAGTAGTATGATTTATGAAAAGTGATAGTCATACTTGAATATGTTAAGGAGCTGCTGGAACTCAGAATCCCCTGGAAACAGAGCTTGCCTTCTCACCATTTCAGCTACAAAACCAAATTCAGTTAGACCAAAGCTACATAAATGAACAAAATGAAGAGCAAATAGTATGAAACCATTTGCAACTAACTAATAAAACTGCTGGCTTAAACATCATGTAACAGAGATGTAAAAGCAAAAAAGAAATGACTTCAACTTTAATAATGTACGAACCAAAGATGCATCCGACGGACCACATGTCAACTCCAGTGGAATAATGGGTGGAGCCTAGCAGAACCTCTGGTGCCCTGTACCAGAGGGTGACAATCTCATGAGTGTAGCTCTTAAGAGGGACAGTGAAGGCGCGTCCAAGACCAAGGTCAGCAATCTTGAGAATTCCCTTCTGCTGGTCAAGAAGGAGGTTCTGGGGTTTGAGGTCACGGTGTAGGACACCATGGCTGTGGCAGTGGGCAACACCCTTGCAGAGCTGGAAGAGGAAACTCTGAATAAGGGAAGGAGGAAGGGGTCTGGGGTTGGAGCCCTTGCGGTGGGAATCAATGAACTTCTTGAGGTCAGTGTCAAGGTACTCAAACACAAGGTAGAGAAGGGGCTTGGTGCAAGGGTGGGTGGAGGGTGCGGCGGCTTTTGGGATCTTGTCGATGTGCTCGACAGAGAGGAGGCGGACAATGTAAAGGGACTGTGAAAGCAACTGAAGGAGGGAAACTTCTCTTAGAGCAGTTGGAGGGATTCCTTCCTCATCCATCTCCAAACGGGTCTTCTTTAGAGCAACAAGCTGCCCAGTGGACTTCTCCTTGGCCTTGTATACCTTTCCATATGTCCCTTCTCCAACCTTCTCTAGCTTCTCGTACTTCTCCATTCAATCACCTTCTCCTTCTCCTATCATTTTGTTAACCATAGATCATATAAAAATTCTTTCTTTCTTTCTTTTTTTTTTTTGGTGTGTTCTGTTAGCAGCAGATACATGATAATACATGATACATGTTTTTTTTATAACAAGATGGCAAAAACAATGTTAGTAAGATATTCAGCCACTTTCACTCTGTATAATTTCCCAATAACATGATATCTGAGATCTCTAGCAAAAACAATCACCTTCTCCTTCTCCTACCATTTGTTAACCGTACATCAGTACATCAAATCGAAATTCATTCTTTTTTTTTTTTTGAGGTTTTGTTAGCAGCAGATACATGATACATGTTTTTATAACAAGATGGCGAATGTCAATGTAAATTGAATCTAATTTACTTTCTAACAAAAACAAGCATAGTAAGATTTTCAGCAACCTTTCCTATGCATAATTTCCCAAAAACATGAAATCTGAGATCTGACCCCATACCAAATACCCAGAGAAATCAACAGAGAAAAAAAAAAAAAAAAGAGCAAATGTAAACGGTAGGAGTGAGAGTTGAACATGAATTAGGTTGTGTAATTGCAGACATCGGAATCGACATATAGCCAAACGATTTAACTGCATTAGCGAGTC
Source organism: Ormosia emarginata (assembly GCA_029884605.1). NCBI lineage: Eukaryota > Viridiplantae > Streptophyta > Magnoliopsida > Fabales > Fabaceae > Ormosia > Ormosia emarginata. The sequence goes on from JAQQTP010000075.1 coordinate 27,461,349, forward strand.
CTATTGTCTGAAGTTGAGAGGGAAATCTAGGGAACAACAAATTGAAGAGTAAACAAAGTGTAAAAAAATAGAAATAGAGAGAGAGGGAAGCAAAACCTGGTACTCGTGGAATGCAGGGTTGAGTTTTGGGTGTGAGAAAGAGATTAGGGTAAAAGGTAAGAATGAAGAGTGAAGAGTGAAGAGTGAAGAGTGAAGAGCGAAGAGAAATACGAGAGTGGTGCAACGGGTAGTTCCCGATCTGGCCACACTGCCGCGCCCTTTTGTTTTTCAAATTTTCTTCCAACCCCTTCAAGTTATTTTCATTTTGCTTTTAATTATGTTTCAATTTCTTCCGTTTGAAGGGAATTCGAATTCAAATTCAAATATTGTAAGATCAAGTCTGTAGTGAGTGTATTCAATTCATTCCAAATATTTATTTATTTTATTTGTGTCCTGTATGGTATCTATAGATCTATAGATAAATTACAATATGAATGGTTTAAATATGTTTTTTTAATATATAATTTTTTTATTTTAGTCTCAATAATTTTTTTAAACAATTTTGTTTTCGTAATTTTAAAAGTTAGTGAAATTATTTTTTTTTTTATTTTAAAAGTGAGTGAAATTGACTCAATTCAATCTTTTTATAATTTTTCTTAACCCTTGAAAGGAGAGAATGTTTAATATGAGAGAGATTGAATTAAATCAGTTTTACTCACTTTTTAACAATTTGTGTTTTTGTAATTTTAAAAGAGAGTAAAATTAATTTTTGTATTTATTTTAAAAGTGAGTGAAATTAACTCAATTTAATTCTCTCATAATTTTTTTTAACCCTTGAAATGAGAGAATGTTTAATACGAGAGAAATTGAATTAAATTAATTTCACTCACTTTTGAAATGAGGGCTTAAACTAATTTAACTGACTTTTAAAATTATAAAGACGTAAACTGTAACAAAAAATTTTTAAAGACCAAAATAAAAAATTGATATATTTAAAGGAAGCAAAAATATATTTAAGCATATCGAATATTATTCTGAATGAGTTTCAAAAAATCATCTTAATTAGGTTAATGAAGATGGTTTCCTCTGATGCACGGTGGTTGTGATGGTGGTGCGAGGGTGGGTACCTGTAAAAGGCACTTTGACGTTCATGTTAGACCGTGCACAAGGTAGCTAAAAAGTATTAGAAGCCACCATTTAGGTTTCGTACCGCCATGATTACTATTTCAAATTTAATATAAATTTTTCATTTTATCCCTTCTTATGGCAACAGTTGGAGGAGGTTTCTCATGGCTATAAATAGGAGTGAGGGGAAAACCCCTCACTTTTCTCCCTTTTCACCATTTCTTCTCTCTTCTCCAGTGAGTTCATGTAATTTCCTACGAGTTCAAGTGACAGTTCTTGGTGGTTTTTGACTCTTTTCAAGCCTTTTCTTTACTTATTCTCAAGGTATTCTCCTTTTTCATTCTATTTTCCTTCTAAAAACATCATAGTGAAGGTGAAAATGTCACAAAATAGTGATGGAGATAGTAGTTTCCTAGAAATCCTAAGTGCTCTATCGTCTCAGCCGCCTTAAGCGCGGCAAAGATTTTATTCTCATGGTGGAGGTTTTGATAGGGATCTAAGGCCGCTATCTGGGATGGACGTCCTGGAAATGATACAGAAGTCGAATCATGCCAAGGAACTTGCAAGGCAAAGACCTACACTTTCGCTCTCCGTACTCATGAGGGAGTTAGAGAGTCATAATGAAACATCTTCTGATTCTAACATGAGCACAACCTCTATAGGTAAAGCTAGTAATACAAAGATTGGACATCAAAGAGCATCTACATAAAAGCAAGAGAGTATATTTCCCCAAGAAACTTCGGTCTATACCAATGGCCTGTATATTTAATGCCTTGATTTGTCAATAAAAATCTCAGAAATTTACTAACTTGTACTCCGAAAAGCACATTTTCCTGGGTTCAGTCTCATGTTACGCTTGTGTATTTGGGCGAACACCTCTTCCAAGTCTTTCACTTAGCTTTTTTTAATCCAAACAACATGACATGGTAACAATAACTTCTCATCTCAGTTATGAACGCAGTTTTATCTTTATCTTCTAGGTTCATGGGAATTTGGTTATATCCGAAATAAACGTCCATGAACGAGACTAGCTGGAACCCAGATGAACTGTCCACCAATTTATCTATGTTAAGAAGTGAATAAGGGTCTTTTAGGCAAGCCTTATTCAGGTCAGTGTAGTCGACACACATACGCCACTTCCCATTAGTTTTTTTTATTTGGACCACGTTAGAAAGTCAGGTGGTATAAAAGACTTATCTGACGAATCCAACGTCCATGAGTTCTTTCACCTACTTTTGAATTACCCATTGCCTCTCAAGTTTGACTTTCCACTTTCGTTGGGCCACCAGCTTCGCATCATTCATGATAGAAAGTTAGTGGCAAATGAATTTGGGGTTTAAACCTGACATATCTGCAGACGTCCAAATGAAGAAATCCTTTTTTTTTACAAGAAACTCAATTAGCTGGGATCTTTCTTCTTGGCTCAGATATCTTCCAATTTTGGATACTTGATCTGGCTTGGTACTGAGTTAAAGGGATTGAAGTTCTCCATCAAGTTGGGGGCGCATGCCACGGATCTCTTCATGAGCATCCAGTTCACTTAGGAGGACATTGATGTGGTCCATAATGACTGATGCTAGATTATTACATTGGTCTGTGGTGCGTGGTTTCTTAGTAATCTTCAAGTTTTCATTGTAACATTTCTTAGTTATAGCCTAGTCTCATTTAACCGTAACGACCCTGCCATACTAGGTGAGGAACTTCATGGTAAAGTGGGATGTAGAAATCACTACTCCAAAAACGTTGAGTGAAGGGCGACCCAATATGAGATTATAAGCTAATGGACAATCTACCACCAAAAATTTGACCTTGAGTGTTTTAAAAAGGAAATCATTCCCTAAAGTCAAATAGGTCTTGATATATCCTATCGAGGTAATTTTATCTCCAGTGAACCCGATCAACTCACTGATATACAAGATCAATTCCATCTTTGATAGACTGAGCTTCTTAAATTGATTTAGGAACATAATGCCAGTCGAGCTTCCCTGATCAACAAATATAAGATGGACCTCGACATTGGTTATTACTCCTGAGATCACCATGGGGTCGTTGTGGTTTGGGATAGTGGAATCATAATCTTCATTAGTAAATGAAATCAGTGGTGTCTTCCTAGCTCCGTCGTCCATCTTATATTCTGAGTGGAATGCTACGCTAAACATGACCCGGAGTGCTTTTTTCCTTACATTCCCTGATTCGCTGTCACCCGTAAAGCCCCCCCGAATGGTGTTAATTGTTCGGGTTACTTCTGCATGACGACGATCGTTGTCCGAATTAGGGTTATCCCGGGGTTGTGTCCTTTCTTGATTCTAGGTGTTATCTCAGGATGGGCCTACTCCAGGATTTTTATTCCTCATGAGCGAGCGTTTTCTCTTGTATAGTGGGGATGAGCTTCTTTGAGGACTGTAATTTTGCTTTCTGTAATTCTGTCCTCCTTTCTGTTTGTCATTTTGGGATTGACACACATATCTGCCTAGACGGCTATCCCAGATCAAGGACTCAACAGCGTCTTGAAGGTTAATGTAGTCTTCAGTATTATGCACATGACCTTCATGATATACATAATGCTTGAACTTATCTTTTTGTGCATGTTTTCTCAAGGGGAAGTCTTTACACATCTCTAAACTATGTGTTCATTACTTCTTGGTAGATCTGAGTCTGAGGTGTGTTGAGAGGGGTATAACTCTCATACTTCCCTTTTAACAGTGGTCTCGAATTCTGATTTTGTTGTGGAGCTTATCCGAGTTTAGGCTTGACAAATTCTCATTTCTTTAGATGCTTCCTAGCCTAGAAAACTTCATTCGCATTGATATATTTCTTAGCTTTATCCCAAAACTCGTCCATTCTTGGGCTCTTTTTTGGCAAGAGAAAAGGAAAACGACTAAAGACAGAGTCCTCTCTCATATAATGTAATTCAAGTCTTTTATCTCAGTCACGAATATTCACCACTTCTTTATTGAAATGGGATATAAAATCTTGGAGAGATTCTTCCTTTCCTTGCTTAATATGGAAAAGACATGAAATGAATTTTGGCTACACCTTACTAATGGTGAAGTGCAGCAAAAATCTAGAGGACAAGTATTCCCAATCAACAATAGACTTAGGAGTTAAGGTAGTGAACCATCTTAGTGCGATTTTTTTTCAAAGAAAGAGGGAAAACATGACGTAATAGTGGATCATCTCCTCTAGTAAATAGTAAAGCAAAGACATATACATCTAAATGTTCTTGAGGATGTGTGGTCCCATCATAGGCGTCAATATTAGTTGGATATGTGAAGCACATTGGGATCTCGTTGGTCGTCAATTCATCAAAGAAAAGTTGGTTTTACGTAACCGACTTTCTCCGTTCTAGATCTTACTCTCGATTTCCATGAGCCAGGTTCTCAGCTCTCTGACTGGGCTCCATGATCCTTGAGTATTTTGGATTACATAACTCGTCGTGGGCTAGTTTCCTCATATTTTCTCGATTCTGGTAGGGAACTTAGTTCTCGTCCTCCTTCTCCTAGTTAGCAACTCTTTCCAGGTTATGAATTTGTTTGTCCTAGAGTCTAACTAGAGAAATAAGCTCCTTCCTAGATAGCTCCGGAAAATCGGAGTCACCTTGGTGGGACCGAACTTCATCGTTGTTCACCCGTGCTCCCAAGTGTTGTAAAGTTGATACTCATTGCCTAGTATCTCCTGAAGGGGCTCCTTGTGAACCAAGTCGCTACATTGCTAGAACATGCCACGACCGAGAGGAGAGATTTTCGCCAATATGCAAAGTCTCTTCTTTGTCTTTCCAGGGTTCTAGTTGGGCAGCAACTGGCTCTTGGATGGGAGCGAATGTCGGACGACGGCTAGAAGAAGGTTGATTCTGAGTGACAGAAACGTGATTTCGTCTCGTAGTGATCATGATAGTGGTAATGAGAATCAAAGTTTATCTTTTTTCCACAGACGATGCCAATGTTCTAAATAAGTTTCAGATAATCACCTGAATTAAGTTGATAAAAGTGGTTTCCTCCGATGCACGATGCTTGCAACGTTAGTGCGAGGAGTAGGTACCTACAAAAGACACTTCAGTGCTCAAGTTAGATCGTGCACAAGGTGGGTAATGTTTGGAATTAGATGCATACTTTTGTTATCTTGTATAATATTTATAGGGGCGTCTTGGTGGATAAGAATTAAGTTTAAATTCGTATTAAATGATGTTAATTGGGATAAGAATCTAGTAAAATTATTATCTCTTATTATTGTCTCCTCTATTTATGAGGGATATAATTGATTTCTTTATTTATAAGAGATTCTGTTTTATATTTACTCCTCATAAATAGACATATTTGCTTATCCAATAGCGCTCATAAATATCTGATATCAAATTCTAATAGGTCGGGTTGCTCTTAAACTGCTAACCCGGGCATATTTATTTATTTTATTATGTCATGTATAGTATCTATAGATCTATAAATAAATTACAATATCAAATGGTTTAAATATATTTGTTTTATTTTAAATATATAAATTTTTTGTTTTAGTCTCTTAAAAGTTTTCGTAGCAGTTTGTGTTTTTATAATTTTAAAAGTGAGTAAAATTAATTTCTATTCTCATTTCAAAAGTAAATGAAATTGTTAACCCTTGAAATGAGGAATGCTTAATATGAAATAGATTGAATTAAATCAATTTCACTCACTTTTGAAATGAAGATATAAACTAATTTTACTCACTTTTAAAATTATAAAGACATAAATTGTAACAAAATTTTTTTGAAAAATCAAAATTAAAAACTAATATATTTAAAGGGAGAAAAATATTTTTAAGCATATCGAATATATTTCTCATATGGATATTATGGATGTATATTCAACATACTCTCGTTAAAGAGATCCCCTACCATCCAAAGACTAATTAAGTAACTTTGTGTGAGAAAACAACTTACCTTAACAACTCTAAGGTAATCCTCTAAATTGGGTCTATGCATGCCCTTCAGGATTTCATGCATACCAATAGCGCCTTACCCAATAATATTGACTTTTTTACCAAACTACCATTAGTGATAAAACTAATTATCAAAATATCATTTTTTTTAAACAATTTACAAAAATGTCTTCATTCTGAAACATATTACCCAACTGCCACACTTCGGTGTATCCACGTAGATTGCACCAACATGTTTGGCGTAATCTACATGGATGCGTCAACTTCTTTGGCGCATGATAATAACACTGAATTCTCCAAGGTTGTTGGCGCAACCTGTGAGGATTCTCCAAGCTTGTTGGCGCAACCTAGCGATATAGGTAACCTCCCACCCTCCATCCGTGCCACAAGCCTCATTTCCTTAATTCTCACACTTTCTCTAGAAATTTTCTCTCTTTAAACTCTCTCAGCTCTCTATTTCTGTTAGAAGTGATGTATTTTGATCATTCAGATATTATTCCTTATATGTAAGTATTTATTTTAATGTTTGAATATTTTTGTTTATGACTTGTTGGCTATTATATTAATGTTAATTATATATTTATGTTATTTTATACGTATTTAATGGTTTTACAATTACTTTTTTGCTTGACTGATTAATAATGTGATTAATAGGATACATAATGTGAATTGTATGAATTAATTGTATATAGAATAATAGTATGATTTTTTTTAGTACTTAACATGTTTTAATTAACTAAATATAGGGCTTAAGAAATTATTTGTACATAAAATAATTAACACGTATAAATTGATTGCATATGTGTTTAATTCAAATTGATTGTTATTTTTCGGAAGTGAGATTAAAATGGCAAAGCCCTTTAATGTGCTCATTTACTTCAATAGGACAATGTATGGTGGTGAAGAGGGTCTCATCTATCAAGGTCCTCTTCCTAGGCCTATTGTGATCACAGCTGATATGACTTTGGATGGCTTGAAAAATAAGATCCATTCAAAGTTTAGGCTCCAAGCAAATGTATATGTGTTAAAGGTTGTTTATCGATGTCCACAATGCTACAATCCATGGAGATGGATAAGTTTAGGGTTAGAAGATGATGATGATACAAAATACATGATAGATTGTTTCTCTCAAACTCTGAACATGACATTGATGGAGTTGTACGATGAGACAGAAACAAGTGGGCATGTAGTGTGGGAAACAAGTTAAGATGAAGAACAGATAGTTGAGGCTGATGATTCAGATACTGACATAGAGGCAAAAAACTTTGATGTTGAAGAAAATTTAGCAGAAGAAGACCCTCCATTGTCAGTTGCCACTGAATCCATGGTTGTGCCTTCGGGCCCTGAATTTGTGTTTGTGCCACCATGCCCTCAATTTTCTCAAATCAATTTGGATGCATTGGAGAATCCTAATAACTTACCTGAATTATATCATCGTGGGACTTGGAGTATAAATGATGAATTATATCACGGTTTGCAGGTTCTATCAAAAGATGTCGTGTTGTCAGCCCTCAAACATTATGCGATTCACAGGCATCAGGAGTACAAGATTGAAGATTCTGATTCACGAAGACTAACTGCTAAGTGTCCTAGATTTGACGAAGGTTGTAATTGGAGAGTTAGGACCATACAAAGCAAGAGGTCGAATATGTGGCAGATTACAAAATATAATGGACCTCATAACTGCGTCAACACAGTTGTGTCATTAGATCATCATAGGCTTTTTTACCAAACTGCTATTAGTGGCATAACTAATTACCAAAATGCCATTTTTTAAAATAATTTATCAAAATGCTACCATTCTGAAACATATTACCCAAATGTTATACTTTGGTCTAACGTGACATTTTTTTTTAATGATTTTTAGGCCAAAGAGGCTGACGTATCTACATAGATTGCGCCAAGTGTGTTGGAGCAATCAACGTGGATACGATAGCCTCTTTGGCGCATCTTACGTGGCTTATAACACTGAATTCTCCAAGCTTGTTGGTGTAACCTGTGAGGATTCTCCAAGCTTGTTGATGCAACCTAGCTTAATTTATATATATTTTTTACACATCTTTAAATACTTAACAATTAATGATATAAGATGAGGGTAACAACTAACTAGGTGTCCCTTTTAACATTAGATGACCACCAAATACGAACCAAATATTATAAAATTATTATTTTCTTAAGACGATGACTTTTTGGCATCCATATTTTGCCATGTATTTTTTTTTTAAATTCCCTATGAGCGTCGTGCTATACATTGTTAGATTTTGCTAATGTAAGCTCGAGTATTATAAGATTTGGATGATTTAAATTATAATGGGATTTGTGCTTAGTGATTAAATAAAAGAAATTTTAAAGAAAAATGTGAGCATTAAAATCCAAATGCTTATGCGTTCGGGTATTTCGATTCTATGAAAATTTTGATAAAATTTTTCCTAAATATTGACCTTCCCAAAAGCATACAAACCTGTTTAATTCAACCATAGTATCAAGATCAGCAATAAAAACGAAACAACAAATATGTTCAATCCAATAAGGGTACCAAAATCATAATTGAAAATCATCAACAATAATGTAATTAAAGCCACTAAATATAACATTCTCATATACACCAATGACATATAATTATACATTAATGAGATGGGTCAGTATCAGAATCCGGTGGTCTATGAGAGGGATCAATTGAAGGACCTGGCTATGATGGGTATGGTGGGTAACTCGGTAGCGGGTAAGGATATGGGAGGTAAGGGTGTGGTGAGTACGGGTGTGGTGGGTAAGAATATGGTGGGTAACCCAATAACGGGTAAGGATACGGTGAGTATGAGTATGGTGGGTATAATAGATATGGTGGGTGATACATAGGTGGTAGCTGAGTGACCGGGTATGTAGTAGTTACATCCGGAGTGGTAGCAGTGGTCACAGTGGTAGGGCGCTGAGTTATGTGCTGACTCATAGAAATGGAGTCCTTAGGATGCTGAAGTCGTGTCTGAGTGCTCGCTAATCCTATCCTCCTTCTATGTCGCATCCCATGTGTACTGGACTCCTCAAGTGGCCCTGCAATGTCATCTGTTGCTGGAGGTGGATAAAGTTGTTCCATGGTAATGCGATTATGCTCCTACAATGAACGTAGGATCTGCGCAACAGCTTCTTGAGCGGCATCATCACTAGTCGAATTGAATAAACACTTTGCAATATTCTCCTAAGAAACAAATAAAAAATATGTCATTATAATTACTACAAAATGCATATAGTACTTGGCGAATTGGTAAAGAGCTTATCGCATTCCCAATAGATGCACCGGTGGCAGACATCCAACGTCTGGTAATTCTTTTATACCAACGCATGTACTCAGAATGCGAGGTGAGCAGTGCTTGCAATGGGGTTCCCCTAACAAGCTTCTCCCTTCGACTATCTCATGTTGTTATGTAAACAACATGTGTAGCTAGCCAATTCTCATCATGCCTACCTGCTAATGTAATTAAATGCAAATTGTCAGGCTAGTGCGGTCTCTGTGGTATGGGTTGGTTAAGAGCAAACTGGCGCATCACTCGATTTGGCTGGTATCACTCAACGATGTGGAAACATATGAAAGGGATAACTGCTAGTGCTATGTTCCTACCAGCCACACAAGCTAGTGGAAGTGATGCCACATTCTCATCTGTGTAGGGTTGCCATATAATCTACAAAAGGATACGGACACAGACTTAAGAAGTCATATACATATGTAATTAATTCAAATGAATGTAAAATAATACATACCTTATCATTCTTAAGCTGGTCAAAGAATCGGTGATAATATTCAAGTACGGCAGTCACAGTATCACTCAAAACTTTATGCTTGTGCCATCTATTTATGAGTCAAAGTATTATGAACGTAAGTGAGAAATAAAGCAAAGTAAGCAATGAAGCAAAGTAAAGTAAAGAAATGATATGAAAAGAACTTACTACTAGCATAATGGACGGAATTGACCATGATCAGCAACATAGAACACATCAGGCTCAACATGGTCCGCCAGTGAATGGGCAAGTCAGGGGAATTTGTACCATGCCCAATACTACAATAAAATGTAAGCTCCTCTGATCTAGCGTGCATGGTAGTCCGTAGCTTTACAAAGCTCTCTATACAAGTACGCCAAGACTGCAGACCCCCAATTGTATGTCCCAGCAACAGTAAAGTCCTCCAACAGTAGAAGGAACATCAAGTGCACAAACTTACCGGTATGATCAGGGCATAAGAAACCCCCAGTCACCGTAAGTGTGTAATGTCGTGCACGCTGCTGCACATACTCGTCAGAAACATCATTTCTGAACTCTATAACAGCTGGCTGCCACAGATATGTCATATTAATATGTCTGCCAGATATGAGCGATGGAGTCTGATCAATCCCCAATGACTGAATACATAAATCGAGCCAATCAGTCCAGCAGGTAAGGCTAATAACAACATCGCCGTCGATAGGAAGACCCGATATGATACTGATGTCCTCTAACGTAATGGTGCACTCTCTGGTAGGCATGTGGAATGTATGTATCTGCGGGCGCCACCTCTCAACCAATGCATTGATCAAGGAGTGATCGATGTTACAGTAACCCATAAAGAGCAACCCTCAAGAAGCTAGCTCGCTCCAGATATAGAAGAATGCATGCAGGTGGGTCTATATCTTTTGTTTTCTGAGCACGTCTGACACACAAATATCAGTCCGCATATCCCTGCCAAACATACTGAGACATATAGTACTCCTACAACTCTAAAACCGATCCATCCTCTGGGTCTGGGTTTACACAGAAAGCCATCTATCATGCTGTATGCCAAAAAACAACAATTAGTGTGACAATATGAAAAATAATATATAATATTTGTTACTGACTATAGAAAATAATAAGACACAATTAAAAGTAACAAAAAATCATATTATATAAGAGTAATGAAGTCACACTTATAATTAACTAACATATATTAATAGTACTCGAATACACTATCATAATGGAGTAATACACAAATTATATTTAACCAAAATACACATTAATGGTTAGCTAATACAAGAATCTATGACAGTGAAAATATATCCTAGATTAACTAGATGAACTTTCTCTATCATCCCTAAAGGAGCTCGATTAACTGGCACGACAGGTGCGAGAATTATGTCCAGGTTGATGGCATCTTCTACACGTTTGTCTCGGCCTTGCTTCGCGCCAATCCATCTCATTCCTGAGTCAGGTTGATTTTGGTCGACCTTTAGATCTAAATAAAGCACGATCAGGCACCAAAGTTATGTCAGGTCCTGCAGGCCACTGTGGTTCAGCCCGAACTGGTTCAAATTCAAACTCGTAAGCTTTGTAAATGCTTTCCATCTTGTAAACCCTATGCACATACTTGAATGAGTCAAGTGACACAGAAACACACACAACAATCACATGAGAGCATGGAAAATGCAATGCTTGAAACACCCCATAGTCACATCGACCTTCTCGCAAGTTTAAAGTATAAGAAAGTCCACCCTGTTATGTCACAGGGTTAAAAGCCTCTTCAACCATGAACTTAGTGTTTTGCATATCGTACCAGCGAACTTGGTGCGAGCTCGCCTTTGCCATGTTCATTCTCCAGTGCTTCAATAAATCATCACTTCATCCTTGCCCAGTAACGAGTTTCTCATTCACCTCATCTTTCCTGTTGACAAAGTATTCTACTAATTTGGTATATGTCAATTGAACCAATGCAATTATAGGTAGATTTATGCTACCCTTCAACACCCTATTGATGCACTCTGACAAATTGGTAGTCATATGACCAAATCTGTGGCTACCATCATATGTCAAACTCTATTTTTCTTTTGGAATCGCATTAATCTAATTTGTCATATCGGTAATAGTTGTCAACTTTTCCACCCTAGTATCAAGCTTCATTACAATTGGTTCATACCCTGATACAAGACATGAATTGAGTTGGTATTAGGAGCTAACTATTAGTATAATAAATCAGAATATAAGTTAAAAATTTTGAGTACCTGTGTTAATTAAATATCTTTTCAGCTCCTTATTCTGGAATCTGGAGTTAAAATTTGAACCAATGTGCAGTATAAAAAAGACATGATACGCATTTGGCGGCTACCATCCAAGATGTTAATTATCCACTGAATGTAAAATGTCTTTATGTCGATCAGATATTAAGCACAAACCCTCTTGTTGTGTGATATGTTCTTGAAGGTGGGTTAAGAACCAACTCCAGGCATCCTTTGTCTCCCCTTTCACAATAACAAATGCAATTGGCAGAGGTTTTCTATCTCCATCTTGGGTTGTTGCAATCAACAACTTATGACGATATTTTCCATACAAATGAGTAGCATCAATCTAAACAATGGGCTTGTAATATCGAAAGCCAGTAACACATGGTTTAAATGTTCAGAATAACTGAGAAATCACTCTTTTCGACCGATCAAGTCAATTATGCACAAAACATTCATTGTCTTGCAACTCCACCATTGTGCCTTCTATGTCTCTTCTCATGACCGCTAGCTATCTGGGCAACACTTCATAAGATTTGTCGCAATCCCTAAAAACCTTCACAATGGCCAATTGTTTTGTCTTCTAAACTTTCTGATATGAAACTTGGTAACCGAATTGGCTTTGAATCCTCTCAACAATTAAGCATACAGGTGCATCGAGTTTTGATCTAACCATATCCAAAATGCAAGAGCAAATCATACGGGAGTCCAACTTGTGGTGATCTAATGACACAATTGGGTTGACGTAGCTGTGAGGTCCATTATATTTTGTAATCTGCCACACATTCAACCTCTTGTTTTTTATGACCATAACTCTCCAATTACAACTTTCGTCAAATCTAGGGCACTTAGCAGTTAGTCTTCTGTCGCGACCAAGATCGCGGCGGGATAACGACTTAAATTACAAAATATTAAGGGAGTCGCCACCAATTTTATTTAAATTAGGAAAAATTGGAAAACCAACGAAGATGGTCTACGTTCAAAAACTAAGTTCGGAAGTCTAATTATGCATAGGGAAAGACGAAGACTAAACTCCACAACACCCTTAATACATCCACCCTAAGGAGGTTACCTTAAATCAGTTGCGCAAATTTTTATGACTCTTAAAAATATTTATTTTACCCTTTCTAAAAACGAGAAAAAAATTATTTCAAAATTTTGGATTAATAAGCGTTCCGACTCAATTAATCCCATTAAAATTGATAAGTGAAGTTTCTACAGGCGTCACGTCGAGACGTCACCCATTAGTTATCAACCTCATTGTAAATAAATGAAACTTTATAGATTAAATGTTTTTTTTTAAAAGGCTTTATTATAATGGTGATTTTATCTTATTTCAAAATAAAATAAAATAAAAGAATATAAAAAAAGCACTTACCCCTGTTGTTAGTAAACACCATAATAATATAAGAACATTTACTATTATTATCATTTTTCATAAAAACAAAACAAGAAAACAAAAAAAACAAAAAAAACTAATCCTAAAAAACACTTACCCCCTGTTCGTAAACACCATAATAATATAAGAACATTTACTATTATTATTATTTTCATAAAAACAAAACAAGAAAAAAAAAAAAAACTAATCCTAAAAATAAACCATCGCCCAACCCGACAGAACACTTTCATTATTATCCCCTTTTA